>CM076673.1:106737140-107337140 GCA_038501925.1 Xenopus petersii
CACATCTTACAAGATGTAGTCTTAGGAGTTTTTAACAAGAGTGGATTGGTACACATTAAATACATAATATAATTTCTAATGTACAGTGTTGATCTAGTTTTAAAGGAGAATTCAAACTGTTCAGGAAAAAAAACCTGTACTCTTCACCCCAGGTGGACCTCCCTCCCTCCTCCTACCAGGCTAACTACCCCCCCCCCGGGGAAATGCCCCATACTCCATACTTACCCCATGGCGCAGATTCTTCCAGCGGAGTTGCACGCATACATCTTCAATGATCTCTGTAAACTGACTGAGAGATCGGCAATTTCCGTGTAATTTCACGCAATCACAGTTGTCCCAAACCGGCAAACTGCTACAACTGCGCATGCGCAGAAATACTGATCTCTCAGTGTGAGACCAGATTTATATTTTGTTAATCAGGAGTGTGTTTTATTTAAGGTCAGGACCCTTCTTCTGTTTATACATTATTGGTTACCCATGGTATCAGTATAGTTTGCAGGAAAATGGCCTGACTCTTTGAGATATGAATGGCAGGTGTTTAGCTTAACTTCAGCAACATATGCAAAACTGATCATTTTTCTTATACTTTAGCTTCTGATGAAATACCCTGAGGAGCGTCTTGGCTGCAATGGGAACATTCGGGAGCACCCATTTTTCCACTCCATTGATTGGGTGCAACTGGAAAAGCTGAACCTGCCACCCCCCTCCAAACCAAAAGAAGTAAGTACACACTGTAATATGAATGAAAACCCACTGATTTAACTTTGGGTGTAACACTTTGCACATCCACCAATACCACTGTTCTACTACTGTACCAAATATAGGATCAAATATCCAAACTACTCACAATACTGGTAAAGCTTTTCACTGAAGTGTTTTATATTATTAATCAGTTATAGGTACATTTTTACTGAGTCTTCTTGCAGTAATAAAGCAATGCCATGTATATGAAGTTTAGCAACCCAGCATTCTGTAAATTCAAGTAAAAGAATAACAAGACTGCTCCATTTGTTTGTAATTGCGAGTGCAATTTCCGCAACTGCATAAACCCCTCCCCCTGCACCTGCTAACAAAAGTGCAGAGATGCACAGCAGCATTTGTGCAGCCACTCACTAGAGTTTTAGGCAATGGGGTTGATGCAGTAGGGGCAGACAGTGTCGGACTGGGACACCAGGGGCTCACCCAAAAACCTTTGACCAGGGGCCCACCAATTAATCTTAGACCAGGGGGCCACTCTTAGTAGTATTGTTCTTCCTCTCCTCCCTCAACCTCTATTCTCCTAGACTCTTTTCTTTACATACTATAATCTATTATTCCATCTATTTAGCCTCTTTGTTCTCATAGAATTTGGGAATAGCCATTAAATATGCCAAATGTCTAGCAGCATGAGGGCCCACTGACACCTTGGCCCACCGGGACTTTTGCTGGTATCCCTGTGGGCCAGTCCGACACTGGGGGCAGAGGGTGCAGTGCAGGGAAATATTTTAGCCAAAAACAGATGTGGGTTTAGTTATGATGTGAGAGTATCACTGAATGTAAGTTTTACTAAAAATGTGTAACGTCAGCAAAACGTTCTAATTTTTTTCTGAAAATGTGATAAGTAGCTTTTGCAGATTAACCTTAATTAGAAAACAAATTATTACACAGCACTATGGGGCACATTTACTTAGCTCGAGTGAAGGAACAGAATAAAAAATACTTCGACCATCGAATTGGCTACTTCGACTTCGAATCAAACAATTTGAACTAAAAATCATTCGACTATTCGACCATTCGATAGTCGAAGTACTGTCTCTTTAAAAAAAACTTTGACTTCCTACTTCGCCATCAAAAATCAACCGAGCATCAATGTTAGCCTATGGGGAAGGTCCCCATAGGCTTTGTAGCAAATTTCTGATCGAAGGAATTTCGTTTGATCGATGGATTAAAATCCTTCGAATCGTTTGATCGAACGATTATTCCTTCGAACGTTCGATCGAGCGAATAGCGGTTAATCCTTCGACTTTGATATTCGAAGTCGAAGGATTTAACTTCGACAGTCGAATATCGAAGGTTAATTAACCCTCGATATTCGACCAATAGTAAATGTGCCCCTTAATCTCTTACCATTTCCTGTTGTAGTATAAGATTGCATTATACTAAGGTACTTACCCAGCTAATGGTTGTAATATTCATTTCAGCAGCATCAGCCTATGTTGAGTATTATGACATTATTTTATTGTGACTGAAAATTTAAGATTAATGTTTTTTTTGCTATACTGCAGGTGCCATCAGTGGATTTCAGCAAGACCTATGAAGAGCCACTGACATTCTTGGAGTCAATAAAATACAACATCTCTTCAAGATATGTCCCACCAGCATCCCCGTTGGAACAGCCAAGCCATTTCTGGACATCCAGGAACATCTGTCCTCCTCAAGCCCAAGCACTGGTTTCAAACTATCCATACCATCAGGCTCCATTATCAGCTCAGTTTGGTCCTTTTGGCTTCCCCAACCAGCCTTACACTGCATATCGGCCTAATCTCAGCTACTACCAAAGGCCATTACCACTGATTCCTGTTCCTTCTCCTTATTACCAGCCAGTTTTTAGTCCTGTTATCCGACCTCCGTTGGTTCCTTTCTTCCCAGATTCTCACCATTATAACCAGCCTCTTAATGTCTTCAACACCCCTTGGCCTTTTCCATCACCTCTGCAATAACCATCTTCCTCTATCTCTTGCCCCTAACATTTGCCCCCGTTTTCAAACTATTAAATGAGACCTTACCTCTGGCCACTTATCCAGCAATGCTTTTGACTCATCAGCCCTTAACAGCTTCAGTCAACGGCCTTTGTATCTTTTCACAAGCTTTTCACAAGCGCTTATTTCTTGACCGTTTTTTTCTTGACCACTTGTCTCTACCTCTAGCCTTTTCCAATTGGCCCATTCCATCAGCCTTTACCCATAGCCCCTAACACCGGCTACTGTCTCTAGCCCATGTCACCGGCCCCAACAATGGCCCATTCCATCGGCCTCTGTCTGCAGCCCTTAACATCGGCTGCTGTCTCTGGCCCCCAACAACGGCCCCAACACTGTCCCCAACATTGGCCCATTCCATCGGCCTTTACCCATAGCCCTTAACACCGGCTACTGTCTCTAGCCCATGTCACCGGCCCCAACAATGGCCCATTCCATCTGCCTCTGTCTGCAGCCCTTAACAACGGCTGCTGTCTCTGGCCCCCAACAACGGCCCCAACACTGTCCCCAACATTGGCCCATTCCATCGGCCTTTACCCATAGCCCTTAACACCGGCTACTGTCTTTAGCCCATGTCACCGGCCCCAACAATGGCCCATTCCATCGGCCTCTGTCTGCAGCCCTTAACATCGGCTGCTGTCTCTGGCCCCCAACAACGGCCCCAACACTGTCCCCAACATTGGCCCATTCCATCGGCCTTTACCCATAGCCCTTAACACCGACTACTGTCTCTAGTCCATATCACCGCCCCAACAATGGCCCATTCCATCGGCCTCTGTCTACAGCCCTTAACATCGGCTGCTGTCTCTGGCCCCCAACAACGGCCCCAAAATTGGCCCATTCCATCGGCCTTTACCCATAGCCCTTACCACCGGCTTCTGTCTCTAGCCCATGTCACCGGCCCCAACAATGGCCCATTCCATCGGCCTCTGTCTGCAGCCCTTAACATCGGCTGCTGTCTCTGGCCCCCAACAACGGCCCCAACATTGGCCCATTCCATCGGCCTTTACCCATAGCCCTTACCACCGGCTTCTGTCTCTAGCCCATGTCACCGGCCCCAACAATGGCCCATTCCATCGGCCTCTGTCTGCAGCCCTTAACATCGGCTGCTGTCTCTGGCCCCCAACAACGGCCCCAACACTGTCCCCAACATTGGCCCATTCCATCGGCCTTTACCCATAGCCCTTAACACCGGCTACTGTCTCTAGCCCATATCACCGGCCCCAACAATGGCCCATTCCATCGGCCTTTACCCATAGCCCTTAACACCGGCTACTGTCTCTAGCCCATGTCACCGGCCCCAACAATGGCCCATTCCATCGGCCTCTGTCTGCAGCCCTTAACATCGGCTGCTGTCTCTGGCCCCCAACAACGGCCCCAACACTGTCCCCAACATTGGCCCATTCCATCGGCCTTTACCCATAGCCCTTAACACCGGCTACTGTCTCTAGCCCATGTCACCGGCCCCAACAATGGCCCATTCCATCGGCCTCTGTCTGCAGCCCTTAACATCGGCTGCTGTCTCTGGCCCCCAACAACGGCCCCAACACTGTCCCCAACATTGGCCCATTCCATCGGCTTTACCCATAGCCCTTAACACCGGCTACTGTCTCTAGCCTATGTCACCGGCCCCAACAATGGCCCATTCCATCGGCCTCTGTCTGCAGCCCTTAACATCGGCTGCTGTCTCTGGCCCCCAACAACGGCCCCAACACTGTCCCCAACATTGGCCCATTCCATCGGCCTTTACCCATAGCCCTTAACACCGGCTACTGTCTCTAGCCCATGTCACCGGCCCCAGCAATGGCTCATTCCATCTGCCTCTGTCTGCAGCCCTTAACATTGGCTGCTGTCTCTGGCCCCACCACCGGCCCTCTGTTTCCATTCATATTCACAGGCAACTGTCTCTGGTCATCACCACAGCTCCAACACTGGCCTATTCAATTAGCCTTTGCCTGCAGGGATCACTTGCTGTTATCTCTGTCCCTTGCCCCTGGCCCTAACATTTTGCGTTATCAGCTGCTGTCTCTGGCCCTCGCCACTGGCCTCTGTTTCCTGTCTGTGACCTTCACCAACGGCCATTTAAATTGACCTTAATTTATACTTACCCTTTCTCCCTGCCCCAAAATCTATCCCTTACACTATATAACATAACACATCATACCTCAATTATCTTTTTTCACTGTGGTATTTTAAATAGTATTCAGCTAAGGCCTCAACATTAGACTATATTTACCACTACACATAATACATTAGTGATCCAGGGCCTAGTCCGACTGCCATATTGGAGTCAGGAAGGAATTTTTTCCCATTCTGAGACACATTTCACACTGCCTCAGAGGGGGTTTTTCGCCTTCTTCTGGATCAGCTTTAAATTAATAGGAATTAGGTGAATGAAAAGTTGAGCTAATAATAGAGTTTTAAACATTAACTACTATACAGTTATAAGATCTATTTTCTGCAGAGCTTCAAAATTTGGGATTATCATTTTTCAGTTCTATATAAATGAGAAGGAAAGTCTTTTTTGCTTGGACGTGCCTGATGAAAAAGAAAGTCTTTTTTGCTTGAGCGGACCAGAAGTTAAGCACCCCTAAGTGATTATATTTACTTTCCTTATACCCTGGGCCGGTGCTTCTATCTGCAGAAAACTTAACACCGACCAAGGGATCTGCCAGTGAGCACCATGGAGCAATCCTCTTTGCTTCTTATTTCTTCTCGCGGCTGTGCATCCATAGTAGAGTAAAAAGCCAAATTTGAACAAAAAGCCGGCTATTTCAGTCTACTGTGCATGTGTCTGCCCTGGGAAATTTGTTGAATGAAGAAGCGAAGCCAATCGATCCATGGTGATAGGAGCACCAGCCCAGGGTATCAGGTAAGTAAATACAATCACTTGGGGGTGCCTAACTTTTGGTACCTCCAAGTTAAAAAGTCTTTCCTTCTCCTTTAAACATCCAGTCATTTTTTTAAATATTTTTCTCTGTAATAATTAGTGTTTTGTATTTAATGGGAATATGGATTTATTCTAATGTTTGTTCTGGATAATAGATCCGTTACCTGTATTACAATATAGACAATTTAGCAGGATAGGATGAGATGAAAATATTTCAAAAGTAATATGGCAGAAGAACCTAAAACCATAGTATTCATAGCAAACATATATATTGCCTGAAAATACAATTTTAATTCCCCTTATTGAAAAAGACAATTTTAATTCCCCTACCAGAATAATCATTGTATTCATTATTTGCTTTTATTTAAATTCTTCATTTATAAAACTAATAAAGACTCTCCATAAAATCTATAAGTGCTTGGTCATTGTTTGTTCTCAAAACAAGTCATGGATGTAAAACAAATGTGCTGAAAAACTGGGCTAATTTTTATGGCAAAAAGTGTAAAATGAATGGTATATTTATGAAGGTGCATCAGGTAAAATACTGGTGAGATCCCTTTGTGCATACATTTTATATATAAAGGTTCTGTTGTGCCTATAACTGAGTTATGCCACAATTATTGCCATTATACACTGTAATGGACTGTGTGATATATGTAGAAGCCAATGGTATGAAAAGGGACATGGTAAGTAACATGGTGCCCATACACAGACTGATACATATGTTTACAGCATTTTTCTCCAAGCAGTCTGTGTAGAAGAAATAGCAATCACTACTATGCATAAGGGGCAGAAAGGTTCCAACTGGGCCTTATCAGATTTACAAACAAGCCTGACAAATGAAGCAGCCCTTCCACTTTGAGGCATGACTGATGTATCAGATGCAGCTGATGGGCACCACTTGGGGGCATCCGCTCTGTCTGTAAAGCCAACCTCTGTCCCTTCCTTACTAGGGGAGATAGAAGAGCAGGATGTGGGTCTGGGCCAGTGGGGCCCACCGCGCCAGTCCGACCCTGATGGCTTTTATATTTGTAACTTTGTTGAGAGTCAAAGGCAGCCCTGACCAAATATAGTGCAAGGGGGGGATGCTAGAAGGTAAGACTCCACCCCACTTATTTATCTGAACTACTCTAGTATGTCACCTACACTGAAGACCCTTTGCCAAAAGACAAGTGGGCCTTTGTGCTGCTATTGGTGCTTTTCACCTGTTCTGTTATTTCTATTTCTCCAAGGAATTCCTCCCAAGGATCCGCTATTCTATGGCAAGAAACCACTTGCACTTATTCAGGGTTGAGACTAAATGTAATTCTGATGTGCTTAATTAGTAAGGGTTCTTAATCAAAACAGATTCAGCCTTTGCTGGTGTGAAAATGATTCCAGTGAATGTTGCCTATTTAATGAGAGAGGCAGCCATAGCCGTCTTTAGTTTTCATTCTCCTGCTGCTAATGAAGCTGTCTCTGTACCTCCTGTCATGTCCTATACCAACAAGTGCAGCTCCACAAGTGCCAAGACACCTACAGAAGCTCACTAAGTGCTTAGGGATCATCTACTGAGACACTGTTTAGTTATTTGTTGTACACATTATTTAATACGTTAGGCTCTAGAGGAAAGTCATTGTGACACTTTTGTACCCATTGAGGTATGTCCAATATTTTGTTAGACATTTGACTGCAGTTTCAACTAGTCTATGGGAATTGCTATATCCAAGAGATGCAGTATGGCAGCAGAGGTCAATGTTATATGTAAATAGTAAGCTGTCTTTTTAGAGCAGTGGTCCCTAACCAGTAGCTCATGAGCAGCATGTTGCTCCCCAACTCCTTGGATGTTGAGCCCAGTGGTCTCAAAGCAGGTGCTCATATTTGAATTATATTTTTGAATTATTTGGTTGAATAAAAACCATGTTTACTGCCAAACAGAGCCTCCTGTAGACTGCCAGTTCACTACCAATAGCCAATCACAGCCCTTATGTGTCACCTCCCAGGAACATTTTTCATGCTTGTGCTGCTCCCTAACTCTTTTTACAATTGAATGTGGACCCCTGGTTTAGAGGATTACTCTAAATATAAGAATTTCCACTGTGCCATCTCCACAGTCTGGGGAACAAACTTTTTGTTTCAACTCCACATATCTGCAGTCTATTAGGAACACACACCTGGATGTGGCCCATTATAGCTAAGGATAAAATAATTATCTCCCAAGATATTGTGCCCTGGGATAACACTGCAGAAATAGCAGAAACCGCCGCATGTATTTGAAGTGGAATATTTTATTGGGTAACATCCACAAAGAAGCAGGCACAAATGATTGATAACTGAGCATTCATCGTACAATGAATAAAATCTGAACATTTATGGCTAGATTAAAACTTTCCGTACCCAAGAGACCATGCTTTATTTGTGTGTATTCAAGGTTATTCTATGGGTGAAGGATCAGGAATAAAGTCTGAAGGTTTGTCCTAGTTCCAGTGTTTATTTTTTTAATCAAATCTTAAAATTTTGGCCATTGATTTCATTTTTTTTTATTTCACTATTCTTTTCTGAAGATGTTTATTGAAAAACAATTGTTTCTTTGCTTATCTTAAATTGTTACAAAAATATCCAAGTATAGCTGCTGACTGTTGTGGCCTCTGCCCAAAAGCCTGTTATTTTAATTAAGTTTCAGAAACTTTGTATCTTTTTCTAGAGCCAGTGCAGAAGGTTAAAGAGAAAGTCGGGACATTTCAGTAAGAAACACAGGTTTACATGTTGAGCTGTTAAAAAATCGGGATTGTCCCGCAGAAAACGGGACAGTTGGGAGGTATGAATTTTTGATGCTGTAGAGGCCTGAACATAGAAGCCTAATTGCCTATGAAGTTATTTAGGCAGTTGATTTGCTGCAAGCTCCAATAAATACAGTATATACATAGGCATTGGGGTGATACTGTGGCCTATAAATTCAGGCAGCTGCATATACACTACAACGGACTCAAATTTGTATATTTGTCTAATAGGATCTAGATACCAGAGGGAACGGAAACTCTCATAGTTTGGAAGAATCCATTGGTAATAACTATTCAAAGCAAAGAAATCTGTTTATATCGAATATGGGGTGGGAATATGGCAAGGCTTTGTAAAACATATTTTTGTATTTTACTATATTTGTAACAGAAAAATATGCCGCACTGAATAAAATATTAGCTTTCATTTTCTCAAATATCAAACTTGGGTTATAGTCAAATAATATAAGTAAGGTGCTTACAGGTCCTAATCAACTATTTATCCATTGTATAGGACTAATGAGAGCAGTGTAACGACACTCAACTCCCCCCGTCCCCAAGCAGATCAGTCCAAACCAGTTTCTACTTCACTATCTGAGCCCTAAAATGTAGGCTTGACTAGATACATTGAAACCAGTAACAATACAAAGATGAATACACTACCACCTCTTTTCCATTCTCTGAACTCCTCCACCACCCCCTGGTAATATTTCCAGTAAGCAATCTGCCTACTAAACATTTCTAAACCTCTTTATAGTACACCAATGGCAGCTTCCAAACAGCCTCCTCAGTGGACTTGTTCCTGAGCAACAAAAAAATCCCCTCCTAATTAAATATTCAGGAGAGAATTTAGTTCTAGCAAGTTGAGGGAGATACGGTGCTACCCACACTAAGGAGGTAATGTATCAACGTCCAATTTATGCATTTTTTCAACAAATCACGTTATTTTGCTCCAAAACGTATGAATTCAAATGATGCTGTAAAACAACTTGCATATGCAACATTTATTGAGCGCAAAAAAAAAAGTAAAACTTCTCCATCCAAAAGCTAAACACTGACACACCGTGCGCTGCCTATACCACAACATGGGCGAAAGGGATATGAGGAAAGCTGACTGAGGCAGAGCAGACAAAGGGTAATATTTTGACAAATAAGCTAAGCATAGCTATACAAGTCAAGGAGCCTATCTATAAAACTATTAATGAACCAGATGCCCTATGTATCTAAGCATACCCAGCCTGTATTGGAGTTGAAATAAAGAAGAAGAGGGGTTTCCAATTCACATATAGTGGAAATGTGAACAAATTCAGCACAATTGGGAACAAAGACGGATTACAAACTCGACACTTTATAACCCTAAAATCACTTCATTATGAAAGGCAAGGAAAAAATTACTTTGCACATTTCTGCTACACATGTCTCTTCTGCCGTAGTTGTACCGCACATCTACTCTGATCATAGTTCTACTGCACATCTATCATACTCTGTGCATGTCTCTATTGAATGTCTTCTGCACACACGACTCTCCTACACAAATACTTGTAGGGAGGCAAAATGTGAACTGTTAAATAGTTAATGTATAATTAGTTTGGCCACCAGGTGGCAGTGATTCCTAAGTTGAACTGTGAAAGTTGTTGGTAGTGAAAAGTGAATAAAGTAAACAGGAAAAGGAAATACTGTGGCCGTTCTGGCAGTGATAGAGGAAGGGACAGCAGTCATTGTCAGGGAGAGGCGGGGAGAAAAGGTTGTGCTGCTGTCTACTTGTTATGAAACAGTCACAGCAATAAACTTCAGCTGTTTAAGAGAAAGTCTTCCATACCTTGTGTCTTAAGTTTACATACTGACTGAGCTAAAGCCAAAAATCATCACATTATTCTTTTTTAAGCTCAATCAATAAGCTCCAGAGACCAACACAAGTCAGAAAAAAAAGACCTTGTACAAGAATGGAAAAAAACATAGGAAACAGCTAAATGTTTAATCAAAACATGGGCTACATCCTTAATCTACAAGTAGATCAGGTAAATGCATTCCTAAAGTTGTAGTAAACCTTTCTCCATAAATGGCTTAAAATAAACTGTGTTTTTTGCACCTAGTATTTTTTACTGAAATACAATGTGCAGTCAGCTGCTGTACGCACCAGGGATCAATTTATAAATTGCTACTGACCAGGACGACATATGGGATTCCCTCTGCATAATGTGCCTGCTCTTTCCCAGTTATTTATGCCCATTAAATAAAAGTATATACCCATGCCTTGACCAAATAACACCCATAATACTGAGAATTCAAACTATGTTTCATTTACATAGATCACAAGTTTGCACTTGTGTTGTAGCATAGTTATGCAGTACATGCAAAACTTGTGTTATGTAGAAATGCTGGTAAAATAAATACTATATTGTGGGTAAAATATTACACGTTGCCATGATTTCGACATTTGGCACCTTAATTATTCGGCCTAGGGCACATGCAGGGGCGTTACTACCGGGGGTGAGAGGTGTGAGTGGTGAGGGGTTGAGGGTGGGGTCAGCTGCAAGGACTGCAACAGGGCCCGCTGCTGCTTAGTTACGTTACTGGTAATATGGAAGGTTCCCACAGTAATCCAAACCTGGGACTCTTCACTTACTTCAAATCCATGCTGTGTGAATGCTGGTAAAAATACTATATTGTGGGTTAACCCACAATATGGGTCAGCGTAATCCAAACCTGGGACCATTTTCTTTATTTTTTTATTTTGAAAATATTTTATTAGATTTTCATGTTAAACAAGCGATAACAGTATAGCAACAAATATTTTGCAGATGAAGACAGAAATTTTCTAACCTCAAATCCTGCATCAGAGCCTTAAAGGGATACTGACATGGGAAAAAATGTTTTTTTTTTCAAAATGAATCAGTTAATAGTGCTGCTCCAGCAGAATTCTGCACTGAATTCCATTTCTTAAAAGAGCAAACAGATTTTTTTATATTCAATTTTGAAATCTGACATGGGACTAGACATATTGTCAATTTCCCAGCTGCCCCAAGTCATGTGACTTGTGCTCTGATAAACTTCAATCACTCTTTAGGGCTATTCCACACGGGGAGATAGCGACGCGTTTGCGGTCGCGGCGACAAAGCGCCGCGACAGTCGCCGCGACCGGCGCAGGCGACAGTTTTGTATGGGCGCCTATGTAAAAACGCCTGTGCTAACCACACGAGGCGATGCGCTTTTCAACAGTCGCCTGAAAATGCCTCGCCAGGCTTTTTCAGGCGACTGTTGAAAAACGCGTCGCTATCTCCCCGTGTGGACTAGCCCTTATGCTGTACTGCAGGTTGGAGTGATATCACCCCCTCCCTTTCCCCCCCAGCAGCCAAACAAAAGAACAATGGAAAAGTAACCAGATAACCGCTCCCTAACACAAGATAACAACTGCCTGGTAGATCTAAGAACAACACTCAATAGTAAAAACCCATGTCCCACTGAGACACATTCAGTTACATTGAGAAGGAAAAACAGCAGCCTGCCAGAAAGCATTTCTCTCCTACAGTGCAGGCACAAGTCACATGACATGGGGCAGCTGGGAAATTGACAAAATGTCTAGCCCCATGTCAGATTTCAAAATTGAATATAAAAAAATCAGTTTGCTCTTTTGAGAAATGGATTTCAGTGCAGAATTCTGCTGTAGTAGCACTATTAACTGACGTGTTTTTAAGAAAATATGTTTTTAACCAAATCGTTCTCCTCCTCTGTACCCTGGTCAAGATCAAGCAAAATACCTGAGCAACAAAGAATATTTGTAACCTTTGGAATTGTGCATCTGTTCCTTGTGTATGGCATATTTTCTGCCTTCAATAAAAAGCTTTTGATGAAAGAATGTAATCTGGAAACTAAAAAGGTTCACAATAGCTGTTCTTTATTGCCCTTATTAGGAATCATTTTGCACTTCTGAGCATTCTGCCAAATCAGTCATTGTGCAAATGAAAACAAATATATTTATATGGGTTT
This sequence comes from Xenopus petersii, assembly GCA_038501925.1. Lineage (NCBI taxonomy): Eukaryota > Metazoa > Chordata > Amphibia > Anura > Pipidae > Xenopus > Xenopus petersii. Next base: position 106,749,509 of record CM076673.1, read on the forward strand.
CTTCTTAAAAAATGTGTTTTGATCACAGTGAATAAAGTGTAAAAAAAGTGGCTTATCACAAAACGGAAGATTTAATCAAGCCAAAGTAAAAAGGTAAAAAAGATTCCTTTTATTTCAGCTCTTATTATTGTAAGCCTCACCCTGCTCTTCCTCTGATTGTGAATGTTTCCTTTTTGTCAGAACATACTCTTAGATTTCCTTGAGCTGTTGACAACTGGGAGATTTATGGTCATATAAGAAAGGTGCAAATCTGGAATTTACATACTGTATCTATTTTTAACCCCAGTTCACATTTAATATATGCATAATATTCTGTAACTTTGGTACTGTTAATTTAAGTTAACTTTTTAGAAAATAGTACCATCATTTGCTAAATGCTGTCTGGCAGTTATCTTACTGCCTCCCCTGTGATATAGCACCCAGTTGTGCCTGTACCTCCTGGCAATCAACTTGCACATCTGAATGAGGAGGGCGTAGGGGGCAGATCTGGGGGGTCACCTATGTTCCCTCTCACCAATACAGAGCTGACTAATGCAGGTTTTGTATTTATCTGGGAAGTGGCAGGTCTCTGCACTATGGCCATTCTAGCAGGACACAGTACAAAAGTACAAAAAAAAGATTTGTTGTGGCTTTTTTGCATTTTGCACACTGCATTCTGTTTTGAAAATTACCATTTTTATGTAATGCGATGTACCAAAGGGACACAATTATAATTAAATGATATCAGCTTCTCGTTACAATTAAAGTTATTGAAGTGCATTAAGGCTTCATACAGGCCCAGAACAGTGCCCATTTTTTATATGATTTTGGGGTAAATAAATCACTTCTTGCTGATTGATTTCTCACTTTTTTCACACTGTGCTGTTGGAATGCATGTGACGTACATTTGAGAGTAAAGGGAAGGGGGTATACTTGGTCAAAATAGTTCACAGGAATAGAGTAAATGATGGATCAGAGTAGGCAAAGGAAAAATTTCCATTCCTGCCTAATATAAGGGCAATGGCACACAGGGCCAGGCCTGGATTTTTAGGAAAGCCAAAAAGGCCAATGCTTGGCAGCAGAATTTTAGGGGTGGCATGTCACCCAGCAGCCCTTGAATGGGTTCTAAAACAATGGGGACATGTAGGATGCCTAGGGTGCAGTCATGGGGGGGGGGGGGGTCATACTTTTAAGAGGAATCTTTTTTCTTTCTTTTTTTAAACCCTGGTTTGCTTGGCCTTTAATAGTTTTCAATTTTATAAATGGTTTGTTCCAACCCCCTCTTGCCCGTAATTCGTACTGCAGGCAGAAGCACTCCCCACCTCCCTCTTGGCTGCTGCTTGGCAATGGTAACCAGATGATTAGGGGCAATATGATGTTTTTTTTGGCTGCTGCTGGCAAAAGTACATATTTGGGGGCAATATGAGGGATTGGCTGCTGCTGGTTCAGGTACATGGGGCAATATGGTGGCTGCTGGCACAGGTACACAGATGTTTGAGGGCGATATGATGGATTTTTGGCTCCTACTGGCACACGTACAAATTAGGGGCAATATGATGGATTTTTTTGGCTGCCCCTGGCATAGGTACAGATCAAAATGATCAAGCTTTTGGCTTATGCTGTCACAGGTTAAGATTCAGGGTTTGGAGGCAATCTGAGGGATTGACTGCCGTTGGCACAGGTACAAATTGGGGGCAATATCATAGGTGCTGGCACAGGTACATGGGGCAATTTGAATGTTAATGTGGGAAATGGCAATGCAGGACTGGGTAGGTGCCACTGTTTGAAGCCCTTGCCTAGGGTGCCAAAATACCTTGGCCTGGCCCTGGTTCAGGGTGGTTGTCAGCCTGGAAACTGAATATTCTTGTCGACCTTCTATGCCTGAAATCCCACTCTGTTTAAAGCAAATCTACACTGAATATTGCAGATTCTTAAAATTATTATGGATGCACAAAATCCAGCATTCGATTCGTGATTTAGCCAAGATTCTGCCTTTTTTTAGCAGGATAAGGATTTGGCTTATTCCAAGTAGCGGGCTGAACTGAATCCATATCCAAAAAATAGATTTTCCAGTAGTATGCACCTTTCAGGGCTGTGCCAAGGATGGAAGCTTTAAGATGTACCCTAGTGTGCCTATATAGTATATATAAAGTATATATATATTATACAGGTATGTATAATACTGTTTATTAATACAGAGAAAAAGAAAACATTTTATAACATTTAGATTATTTGGAGTCTATGGGAGATGGCTTTTCCAGAATTCTGAGCTTTCTGGATAAAGCAGCCCATACCTGTATAAATGTTATATACTTGCAGACACTACATTATAGTACATATGCCTATCTATTGCAAACTGTGGCCCTCTAAGGGTCCAAAAACATATCCATATGACCATTGACTGCATTATTAAAAAAGCTGAACATGCTGTATACTGAACACAAATAATGAGGCCAAGGCCAAGCCAGTACTTAGGGGTCCCTTGGCATATGGTTCTGTGATGGGCCTGAGATACCCTAGTCTTAGGGTAGGACTACATGGACGTTTTCAGCATGATCCGACGCGCTGCAACAAAATGCTGGCGTCAAATCGCATGCGATGAAAATAAGGTAAGTAATGGAAATATCATGTGAAGTCGCAGTGTTGATCCAACGCGACACGACTGTTGGATGCAGACGCAGCATGACGCAACCATCCAACAATGCATTCACTTACCTTATTTCCTTTGCATGCAACTTGATGCCGACGTTTGTTGCAGCGCGTTGGATTGCACCCAAAACTTCCATGTACTCCTACCCTACACTGGAGCCACTAATCACCTTAGTCATCTTAGTAATTGTAAAAATAATATATGATGAAATATAATAATGGGTTCCTTTATTACATTAAGACCAATTTATGGTTTGTTAAAAATTTACATTTTGAAGGTTTAACTTGCAAACCAAGAAAAAGAAGGAAAAAACCAAAGTTGTTGAAAATGAAATGCGGATATGTTGAACTCCGGCACTTCTATAATTTGAGCCTGTTCAGCCATTCATATTTTAAGCATGTCATTTCCTAAATATTGGTATTCAAACAATTTTACAGGTTCCAGCTAGCCAAGGCTGCGTAATTCATCAGTGCTGGGTAATCAATGGAAAGCAATAAGCTCTTCATTACTTGGTGTATTGATTCACAACCCACCACTAAAGACAGGCAGAGGCAGATTCCAGTGGTGGGTAAGTGTTTAATTAAGTGCACTAAAGCTGCTTTCCTTCTGAACCTTTCAGATGGGGTCATAGACAATACACATAGCTTTTCTAGGGATCATTATCATTTATTTATATAGCTCACTTAGCTACTGGCTTACATCTGCTTGGGTATATCATACAAAACAAATCCAAATGAAATTACACAGTAATGTCCAGGAACTTAAAAAGGTCAAACTTTTTTTTATATTCCATTTTGAAATTTGACATTTTCTAAAGCCATTTTCTACAGCTGGCCATAGACAAGATGATTTAAGCTGCCGATTTGGCCTTATCTTCCCGTGTCGTGTACGGACCTTGCCTGACTGCTTCCCAAACAGATATCCGACTGAAAAAATCAGATAACTTCTAGCAAGTTTTAAAGTCCTGTTGGACATGGACCACACAATGATTGTATAGGCCTGATTTTGCACAGCATATAGGTGGCCAAATCACTCAAAGATCCACTCATTTAACAAACTTGCTAAACAAGTAACAGCATATTATATAGGGAAAAACAAGCCAAACTGCCCATACTGCCTCCCCATTACTTTAAGGCAATAGCAGACAGGGCACTTTGTCATCCTCAAGAAATCTCTCAGGTGAGAACTGAACAACAGAGTATAGGCACAGGACCTGTTATCCAGAATGCTCAGGACCTGGGGTTTTCCAGATAACAGATCTTTCCATAATTTGGATCGTCAAAAGTCTTCTTGAAATCATGTAAACATTAAAGGGGATGTATTGTCTAAAATTAAAATCCCCCTTTGCCTTTGGGGAACGGATATAAGCCTTTTTTCTAATTGCAATACATTATTTTTTATAAGTCAGTTTTCATTATGCTTCAGTTTAAAGCTGAGCGCAATCCGTTCCCCCACATACCTGCTCTTTTAGCTGCAAGCAAAACCTTCATGGCCCATGGCCGTCTCTGCTGTTTGACCCACCTGCCTCTTCTGCTGTTCCCGCTCGCCTACCAATGAAATACGAGTAGGCAGTCAAGCAACGGTGGGAGTGACGGTGACTGTCTGCAAACAAGACCGCCTACTCGTTTTTCATTTCATGGATTGCAATTAGAAAAAGGCTTATATCCGTTCCCTAAATGCAAAGGGGATTTTAATTTTTAGACAACACATACCCCTAATAGGCTGGTTTTGCTTCCAATAAGGATTAATTATATCTTAGTTTGAATCAAATACAAGATACTGTTTTATTATTACAGAGAAAAGGGAAATCATTTCTAAAAATTTGCATTCTTTAGATAAAATGGAGACTATGGGAGATGGCCTTTCCATAATTCGGAGCTTTCTGGATAATGGTTTTCCGAATAACGGATCCCATACCTGTATCTTAGTTAGGATCAGGTAAATGGTACTGTTTTATTCTTACAGAAAAAGGTAATCATTTTTTAAAATTAGAATGAAGTGTGCATACTGGGTCTCCAGATAACAGATCCTATACCTGCAAATGAAAAATTCAATCCCTCGCTATAGCTATGGTGTTATATGCACTCTTTTGTAACTACGGACATAACAGTTACTGTTAATTAAAAAACTAAAACTGATTATCTTTCAAAAAGTTGAACTGATTTGCTAAAAACAAAGCATTAAACCTAAGACGCTTAACATGGGAAGAAAGCCAATAATGGGTTATGCATTCAAAAGGATGCTTCACATACAATCATTCCACTGTAGATGTGACCTTTAGCAAACAGAGCAAACATTTTGTGTCATTGTGATGTGTAAAAATCCAGGCTTGGTGAATTCCAGAAACAGACTGTCACTTCCCGTAAGGCAAATTACACTGTGCAGGACAAAAAACAGGAAAGATTGTTATAAACAATTCCTTCACTTTTACTTTCACTCATTTTTTAGAGGGGAGACCCAAAATGATTTCCGAGCTGCTCTGAACACACTTTCATCTGTTGATACTTTTGATCAGTGGCGTAACTAGAGTGTGCCGGCCCCCCTGAAAAAAAATCTTAAAAGGGGCCTGGCGCACTCTGATCCCCATCCTACCACCCACTTCCCTCCCATGCCCCACCCCCACCCACCCATGTCCAGCCCAGACTCTGCCCACAACCCGTCCGACTTGCATATCCTTCCTCGCTAGTAAGAGAGCAGCTGGGGAGGAGGGGTTTTCTTATTAGCTATAGAGAAAGCGGACCCACCGTCAGGCCCCCTGTAACTGCGGGTCTACTTCTTCTATAGTTGCGCCACTGATCAGTGGAATAACTTTTCACCACTTGCATAATATCGTCAATTATTTTCAGATATATATGAGCTATTTTCTATAACAGTACAAAACAAAACAAAAAAATAGATTAATCTATGAGGTGCGCATTGGAAGCCATGGCCTCACTTAAAGGAGAACTAAACCTGTAATAGATAAAACCCTACCCTATATAAGCAGTAGGTTAAAGGGCAAGTCAACCCCAAAATAAAAATGTGCTCAATAAAAGAAAACATAATGCTTAGCAACTTACCAATATACATGTATTCAACTTTTGACTATTTTTAAAGTTTTTTGTAAAAACAATTTGTAAAAAGCAGCATTTGCTTAACTCTGGGTTGTTACTTTTTAAACAATGCTGCACAAGTCTTAGTTCTCCAGTAAAAGTCTTTTAACCTGCAACCTTGCATGGTTGGACTGGGCCAGCAGTCACGGCCAACGCGGGCCCCGCCAACCCAGACCCCCACCTGTTTATGGTCCATGCTGCCCCCTAATCTCACCCCCCCTCTGGCCACAATTACGGCAGCAGCTGATGGGCAGGTACATGAGGGGGCTCGGGTGTGTGTGACTGAGGTGGGGGGCCTGTATGGGGGGTTATGGCAGAGGCAGGGGGCCACAGAAGGGGGTGGGGGTCCCTGTGGGTTTCCAACCCACCAGTCCATTGTTACTTTGTTTCAACAGTCTGAGCTATCAGAGCAAAGAATAAGGAACACACTAACACTGTTTTCATAGACATAGCCATTTGATTACAATTCACTTTTCACATTGTTTTCAGAAACATTATATGAATGTACCCTTTCAAAACAAGACCACATAAGCTACTAAGTCACTTAGCTCTACTAGATATAACTAGATGGTGAATAAACAGTAGCAGCAGTAAGTTGCCTCAGGCGGCCAGGATCGCCCCGAGAAGCCCTCACTACATTACTTTATGACTAACCATTAAATACATGCAATTTAGTGCTCATTTTGTGCTTTGCATTGTGTGTATACCTGAGCTCTACTACACTGCCACGGCAGTTTTAAATTATATAATCTTCTGAAATCTGTATAAACAGTACAGTAAAAGAAAATTCCCAAAGCGAAGAAGTGCATATGAAATTAAAACAAATAGAAATTTATAGCATTACATTATTTCTTCAATATGTTATATAGAACAAAATCATGCCATGTGCTGCACTGAAAGTAGTAAGTTCTTTGTCTTTGAAATATAATATCTCGTCTCAATTTGATCTTCTTCTTTGACGTTCAAGTGCTTTGTCTGAAAAGAAATTTATTGAATGGAATGTGTGCCTGCGCCTCCTCTTCTGTGTCAAATTCATCCCACTGTAGTCAGCATGGATGCCCTGCAATTAATTCTCCTCTCCTTATTGTTCCTATCTACACTACCAGTCTCAACCAGTTGAAGCTGTGATGTGGGTATTCCCTTCGGATCCCAGAGATTGGAAAAGGGACGTGTATCTGTGGTTTGGCCTAATTACTGAGGGCAGAGCTGCAGTTCTATTTGCAGCGCCTTATCGGCAGCGTATGACTGACATGTCCGTGCTGTGCAAGTGATTTCTTCATGTAGAAGTGTTAATTACGATGCTGACTGCCCCCCACAGAATCAATGCTATTAATAAGCTCAGCCAATTTTGCCCTCAAGCCAGTGCATGAACAATAAGATTGATTTTAACTGGTGTCATGATTTATACTGTATATAGGTACTTTATTAGCAGACACAATAACACATGCATCAAATAGCTAAGGTTTTTACCTCCACAACAAAAATTTATACTGTATATTTATATATATTTATGTATATAAAAAATACATATTTACATTCCTGATGACGGTTCAAAGAGAACTGAAAAGCATTAATGTGGGGGAACATGTGAACATTTAATTAAATTCACCAGTGATTATGGCCGTGAATGCCTCCAATATTTACAACTGTGTAAAATATTCAGTATTTATAGTATTCAGGTCCATAAACAATACTCTCATTTTAGATAAAATACAAATCCTTCAATACAGTTTTATCTTCTGTGATAACACTAACATTCAAAATCATATTTCAATGTTTAACTGAAAATTTTAAGAAATAAGTAAATTAAATTCTAAAATATGTTGTCTGGCTCAATATTGTAAGGCTACACACTGGTTACACAGCAGCCTGGGAGGAGCCAGCAGGAAGAGGAAAACAGACGAATCTGGCAGAGAAAGGCCTGGCAGAGAAGCACTAGCTGGTGAGAGATCGATCTGCTGCTGGTAGGCCCAGAGAGCTGGAAGGCCCCACCAACAGCTGTCATTTGGATCTGGAGGAATCAGCATCTGCAATTAATTCCCATCCTATTCCTATCCAAAGGGGCTGGAGTCACACTGCATATCCATAAGTGCTTGACTCACCTGAAGAGTGACTGTAAAGTATCCTAAGAGCCTGAAATGTGAGTATCATTATCCATGGCAAAGGAGCACTTTAAGATTACAGAGACTGTGTTTATGAGACTCAGTAAACTGACTTAATTTCTTTAGTTAGTCAGACAGACAGCGCAAGCAAGTTAATTAGTGACGCCCTTATTGCCACCTTTTAGGAGTGCTATTTGTATTAGTTGACCATTAATTTTTAGATAAACATTAATTTAGTTTACTAAATACTGTCTGTGTTTTATTACTGTGTTCCTAGTGGGGCTACCCGTTGGTGCAGTCCCGGATCCCACTAGCGGAGGCACTGCGCTAGTAAGTTCCAGGTGCCCAGTCTCTCTGCCAATATACTATGGAGTGGCTCCATTTTGTCCTGTGCCACCAGGTAAGCACCACATGTGGAGTGTAACACCAATAGGTGTCGAAAGGGTTACAAAATCTAGGCAGGAAAAATGGCCCTTACTTTGAAAGAAAAATTTAAGCATGAAGGTATTTGATTTGGAATTACTTAAATTAATATTAGAGTTGGACACATTTGACACGGAATTTGATTCTGTGTATTATGACTGTAGGGATCCATAGGGTTATTTCCCCTACAGTCTGAAACCAAGTGTTGGGAAATCCCCTGCCTGTCCAGCTACAGGTTGAACTTAGAGTAAAGGGAGGGGCAGGAGCCCTTGTCCCTGTGCAGTGTGTCTGGCAGATACCAGAGGGTGTCACAAGGTGTCGCTGCACATATGTGTGATATAGGAGAGCTATGTGCTCACACTGCCATTGCTGATTTCTATCTGACTGAGGAGAGAGTGATTAGAAGTATTGCAACATGTAGGGGCTAAAAGGAGTTCGATAGCCATGTGGGCTTGGGGTTGGGTACTCCAGAGCCTGGTAAGCTCAACCATGCAGGTTTAGAGCTTGGATGGACTTTTTATGTGCTCACACTATGTTTATGTGCTCACACTATGGAGAGTGCTGGGAGCTGTAGTTCAGCAGAGGAGTACTTTGTGTAATTGCATTATGGAGAGTGCTGGGAGCTGTGCTGTGAGGAGTAAAGGGGGCATGTTGTACTCACACTGTTGATAGTTTTGGGAGCAGTAACCGGAAGATTTAAAGCAAGCTGCTTGGCTGAATGTATTTCATCGCTGTGGATGCCTGTTCCAGCTCTGGATGAGCCTTCCCATCTGAGTGAATCCCTGGGTGAGTTGTGCCTGTGGGAGGGTAGTGAAAGGATCCAGCTTGTGTTCCTGTACAGATCCAGGATTTTTTTGTATCCCTCCCATGCGGGAGCAAATACCTTTGTCCAGTGGGAGTAGTATCGCTACCTGGTGAAAGTAAAAGCTCTTTGGGAAAAAGGTACTGAGACTCTTTGTCCACCAGGAGTGGAGTGGGACTTTGAAGGCAAAGAGGTGCCAGGAGGATACTTTCAGCATTAATTATAATGTTATTACTTAAATTTCCAAATATGAGCAATATATATTACTACTTGAGACGCTATTTTGCAATATTGCATGCTCACGGATGCATGCATGCACAATAACGGGGAGGGCAATGAAGGGGGAGCGAGGGCAACGAAGTGGGGGGGAGTGACAGAAGAGGGAGGTAAGGGCTGCAGAGTGAGGCGAATATGGACTAGGAGTAGGTAGACCCTTGGACATGCACCTGCCCAGGGTTGGACTGGGTTCCCCCCTGCTGAACCCCTGCCCCCTACTGTGACGCACGCTTGCATGAAGGCGCGTGCAAGAAACGGCATCACATTAGAGCGCAAGAACGGCTCCCATTTTGCAGGATTTGAATATCTGGAGAGGGGTCTGGCCCGGTGGGGGCCCATAAGGGTCAGGCCCACCTGTCTTTTTCCAGGTGTCCCGCCAGGCCAGTCCGACGCTGCACCTGCCCAGTGCCCCCACATTTTTGCGCCCTAGGCAGGTGCCTCTTCTGCTTACCCCTAGTTCCGGCCCTGATATACAATGATGTTTCATGGGCTTGACATCAGTGAGTTAGGGCTATGACACAGCGATCAATGATCAGTAAAGGTTAGTATTAAGGTGCAACTCCATTTGAATAGACACACATTATAGGGCAGATGCAAAAACAGCAAATTCAAGCTTCCAAAACTCAAATTTTCAAGATGTATGAAGCGTAAAAATCTTAATCTGTAGTTGTAGCAAAATTTTTTTTTTTTAAGCAACTGACTTGGCCATAGTAGTTATTTTGACAAGAATAATTGCTACCATGCTGAAGACTAATTTCCAGAAACACTGAATATAATGGTAAAATATTTAAATTCATTTTATTTTTCTGATTCAGGATTATGGAATCCTTTTATCATGAAATGAGATTTCGGATTCTTGTAGATTATTTGCTTGCTCTGTTTGGTGATTTATTAGACAATTTCATTCCTGTTGTCCTCTGAGGTGGTAAGGCCAAGATGTGTTTGCCATTCAGCTATATAGGTATGGGACCTGTTATCCAGAAAGCTTGGGACCTGGGGTTTTCCATATAACAGATCTTTCTGTAATTTGGATCTTCATATCCTAAGTCTACTAGAAAATAATGTAAACATTAAATAAACTCGAAATTCTGATTTTGCTTCCAATAAGGATTAATTATATCTTAGTTGGGGCCAAGTACAATGTACTGTTTTATTATTACAAAGAGAAAGTACATTATTTTTAAATATTTGGATAAAATGGAGTCTTTGGGAGATGGCCTTTCTGTAATTAGGAGTTTTCTGGATAACAAATGCCATACCTGTAGAAGGATATTTATAAATACCTGAAATTGACAAGTGCAGAATGATATCCTAACCTGGATTGTATGGAAGGGTTCTTGTATTCTAATAACATTTCAAATTTGTCTGTATAGAAAATAAATCTGTTTTTGACAGTCTCTGATTTTTGGCACAGTGGAGAGCAATTAGCCCATTCTGTCAAGTGCTATGTTCTTTTTGCCACAAAACATAGGGATGCAGTACCTGATTCTAGCATGTTTTGGTTGGTATGAGGTCATCCATACCTAGTAGAAAGGGTGTGAGTAACTGAAGTTCCCAGCTAGAGTTTTCATAATTTTAGCCCAATGTCCATTTATGGAAGAATGTCCCCCTGCTCCCATGAATATATGTCCATTTTAATACAGCTCAAGACTTTATTTACCCTTGATGCTGCTGACTGGTATTGCTTGCTACAGCCAAATTTATTATGTACAAGGACTCCAAGGTCCCTTTCCATTATGGATTTGCCTAGTGCAGTCCCATTAAGGGTATAAGTGGCTTGGTAAGTGGCTTATTTCTACATCCCAGGTGCATGACTGTAAGGCTTACCGGAGTCTGGAACCAATTAGCTGAAGGAAGGCCACTCTAACAGTACCCCACATGGTGTATCCTCAAACTGAACAGAGGAGTGACTGGTGAGTGAAGATATTATAGCCGAGTATACAATTGATAGCAGCTAAATAACCCCAGCAGTGAAGGGTTTCGAAGTTAGACAAGCCAAGATCAGGACAGGTGGCAATTCAGCATAGTTAGGAACTGGGAAGGTCAAAACCAATAGAGCGGCAATTCCAGGAGTAGTAGCAATAGAGAGGATCCAAAAAGCTAGGTCAAGACAAATCCCAATCTCAAAATCCAAGATAGATGCAGTTCAGTAAAAAGAAAGGTAGTAAAGACGATGTCTGAGCAAGGTGTTGAAATAGCCTTCAGAAATATATTTAATAATGAAGTGTGATATGTCTTTAAATTCTGAAATACTATCTGCAGGTTATTGGGCAGGAACCTAAAAAAATTTAAGCCCCAAATGCCACAGTTTTAAAAAAAACATAATACAACATATGCACACCTCCCAACATTTTGGAAGTAAAAAGAGGGACAAAAATTTTTTTCCCGCATGTAGCGCAGCAATTTTTTTGACCACACCCCTTTCTGTGGCCACACCCCCTAATTATCATGTTTGTTTTACAAAATTTGGCAGGTTATGAAAGTTTGAAAATATTTCTCCTTAGCTAAACTGTGTTTTTGTGTCTCAAAATTGTTACAAAGTATCTTAGTTGCACCTGTTAGCTGTTCTGGGCTCTCTGCTAAAAGCCAATTAAGTGAGAAACTTTGTTTCTTTTTCTGGCTGTTCAGTGCAGAGAAAAGTGGGACTTTCCAGTACAAATGAGGGACTGCGGGTTGAGCTGTCAAAAGAGGGACTGTCCCTCCGAAAAAGGGACAGTTGGGAAGTATGACATATGGGAAATTCTAACTGTACCAGTAGGAGGAAAGGAAGAAATTGCATCCTTTTTCTCCACAGCAGAGAATCGTGGCTCATTAGCTAATAGGACTAAAGAGTATGCAGGTAGTGTAACTGTTGTTCTGATCCTTTTGTTAAATAATGACATGACGGCACTGACATATACATGTCTTTTTCATAGCTGATCACATAAAGTTGTGCTGAACAAAATAATCTGCACATGATACATTATCAGTATGGGAAAGCCTGAAAAATCCCAGTGAAATTCTTGATTTAAAGCCGACCGGAAGGCTTTTTTTCTTGTGTGTTTCTTGCTGTTTCTATTAAAGCAATGCCATAACTGATGAGCCTCAAGCTTTTTTAGGTGCAAATGAAACACTTCCAACAGCTGCTTAAGCTTACCCTTTTTGCCTAAGAGAGGCAATGATTTACAGAGTCTCATCAGTGATTTCTAATAACTTTTTTACTACAGGGGGGCATTATAATCTCATAAATCACACAATCTCCGGATAAGACTATGGAAATGGAATTTCCTACTGTATAATAGCACTGTGGGTCTGTAATTTGTTCCATGACTAGAAAAGCTTGAGTAAGATCATAGCGTGTAGCGACACATGCAGTGTACAATACTGTGATTAAAAGTAGAAGAAAGTGATATTGCTGGTAACTGTGGAAATATAGTGTATATCCAATATTAAAATAAAGCTGGAATGGTTCAGCAAACTTAAAGAAATATGGGCTCTACTATAAATGCAGACTACATGCTAATTTCATATTGAGTTCTGCTCTGTAACTTTAGGAAATCCATGTTGCTATGAAATAAAAATACTGCAGAAGTTTTGAACAGGGCTATCCAACTAGAAGCCACATGCCTTCCAAGATATTTACAGTATATTGCCTGCAGACTTGCTCTAGACTACTTTATTGAAGTCATTGGATAATTTTATCAGTTTATTATAATCTGGCTCCCAAACAGCATATAATGAGTAACTGGTCCTCTCTATGGAAACATTTGGGCAGCATTAGTCTAAAAGGTAGAAGGCTGGATAATGCTTTATAGTAGTCACTGACCTGTGAGAAACAGTAAAATGTATGTCCCCGTTGATTATTCCTTTAGTGTGGGTTAAATTCTCTCTGTTTGGGTTTTACATGACCAATAAAAACTAAGAATACATATTTTCAAGTTCGCTAAAACTGATGTTGTATATGTGTCTTTAGTTGGAACCAGTTGAAGGGGGCTTTAATTTATGCCAAATTATACTTTGATTTGTGGCCTTTATGGTTTGTTTCTGCCAAACATACTGGTACCTAAGACTAAAATGTGCTTACATGCTGCAGTTATCCTTCTTAGTTTTTAAAGAACAGAGCATGTGTAATTCAACCTCAGTGCTAGATAGTAGAGTTATGGATGACAGAGTTACCCCGTTGTAACTTTTCTCTCTGACTAAATCCCTGAGTTGACAACAGGCTTTAATGTTAATCTTCCAAACAGCAAAACTAGGGTTAGGTAATATTATAGTTGAGGATGGGCAAAGAGTCAGGGGCAGGTGGCTAAAATCAGAAAAACACACTATTATAGGCTTGAGTAGGATCTGATGAGTAGGATGTTCGTCCTGTTGGTGGCAATATTTCTGTAGTGGTGTGTTTAGCAGTCACCGTGCTTGTGCGCACGTGCACGGTCAGGCAGAGGTATTTCAATGTACAGTGAAGCGAACCAAAAAACACTGATTCTGCAGTGTGGGCCCAGTTTTGGTCTACTTTATTGATCACCTGCGGTGACCATAAAAGATGCGATTTTGCCACTGTTGCAGAACCCTGAAAAATTAGGCATGTGTACTTTCCTGAAAAATTATGTTTTTTTTTGTCGCAGTCACTGAAGCACAGAGGCCAGAAACAATATGCCATATAAATGCTGAAAATATTCATTTTTTTTTGTCGCAGCCACTGCAGCACAGAAGCCAGAAAAAATATGCCATATAAATGCAAACAATATAAATTTTTTTTGTCGCAGCCACTGAAGCACAGAGGCCAGAAAAAATATGCCATATAAATGCAAACAATATAAATTTTTTTTGTCGCAGCCACTGAAGCACAGAGGCCTGAAAAAATATGCCATATAAATGCTGAAAATCTTAATTTTTTTTGTCGCAGCCACTGAAGCACAGAGGCCAGAAACAATATGCCATATAAATGCTGAAAATATTCCTTTTTTTTGTCACAGCCACTGAAGCTCAGAGGCCAGAAAAAATATGCCATATAAATGCTGAAAAAATTTATTTTTTTTGTCACAGCCACTGAAGCACAGAGGCCAGAAACAATATGCCATATAAATGCTGAAAATATTCATTTTTTTTGTCACAGCCACTGAAGCACAGAGGCTAGAAAAACTCAGGATTTACCTGGATTCAAATTAAACCAGTAGGGTTTGCACCCTAGTTTATAACGGTGGTGGAGGGAGGAGGACGCTAAAGGACAGCTGTGTGTGGAGTCATGAGGCGTGCAGAGAAGGACAGCTGCATGGGGAGTCAGAATCAGAAACTCAGAACAAGTCTTCCGGCGTGCAGTAACCCTCCGAGATCCACCCCTCATTCATTTTAATAAAGGTCAGGTAATCCACACTTTTGTGACCTAGGCGAGTTCTCTTCTCAGTTACAATCCCTCCTGCTGCACTGAAGGTCCTTTCTGAGAGGACACTTGAGGCGGGGCAAGACAAGAGGTTCATGGCAAATTGTGACAGCTCTGGCCACAGATCAAGCCTGCGCACCCAGTAGTCCAGGGGTTCATCGCTCCTAAGAGTGTCGATATCTGCAGTTAATCCCAGGTAGTCCGCTACCTGCCGGTCGAGGCGTTCTTTGAGGGTGGATCCAGAAGGGTTCTGGCGCTGCCTTGGACTGAAAAACATTTGCATGTCTGACGTTACAGAGTGGCCAAAGTGCTTTGTCCTTGCAGGTGCGCTCGTGGCAGGATTACTGGCACCTCTGCCCCTGGTATGTTGATGAGTTCCTGAAGTGACATCACCCTTAAAAGCATTGTACAACATGTTTTGCAGGCTGGTTTGTAAATGCAGCATCCTTTCGGACTTGTGGTACGTTGATAACATTTCTGCCACTTTATGCTTGTACCGAGGGTCTAGTAGCGTTGCCACCCAGTACAGGTCCTTCTCCTTAAGCCTCTTGATACGGGGGTCCTTCAACAGGCATGACAGCATGAAAGACCCCATTCTCACAAGGTTGGATGCAGAGCTATCCATCTCCGCTTCCTCGTTATCAAGGACTGCATCATCCACGGTCTCCTCCCCCCAGCCACGTACAAGACCAGGGGTCCCCAAAAGGTCACCACTAGCCCCCTGGGAAGCCTGCTCCTGTTGGTCCTCCTCCTCCACAAAGCCACCTTCCTCCTCTGACTCCACTTCTGACACCTCTCCCTGCGTTTCAGCAGGTGCCTAGGTTCGTTCTGGTGATTCCGACCAGAAATCGTGCGCTTCCTGCTCCTCGTCACGCTGGTCTACAGCCTCATCTGTCACTCGTCGCACGGCACGCTCCAGGAAGAAAGCAAAGGGTATTAGGTCGCTGATGGTGCCTTTGGTGCGACTGACCATATTTGTAACCTCTTCAAAAGGGCGCATGAGCCTGCAGGCATCGCGCATAAGCACCCAGTAATGGGGTAAAAAAATCCCCAGCTCTGCAGATCCAGTCCTACCACCCAGTTCAAACAGGTATTCGTTGACGGCTCTTTGTTGTTGCAGCAGACGTTCCAACATGAGGAGCGTCGAATTCCACCGAGTCTGGCTGTCGCAAATCAAACACCTGACTGGCATGTTGTACCGCTGCTGAATGTCAGCAAGGCGTGCCATGGCTGTGTAGGACCGTCTGAAATGGGCCGACACCTTCCTGGACTGCCTGAGAACGTCCTGGAATCCTGGGTACTTCGAGACAAAACGTTGGACTATTAAATTCAGAACATGTGCCATGCAGGGCACATGTGTTAAATTGCCCAGTCTCAGTGCTGCCAACAGATTGCTTCCGTTGTCACACACCACTTTTCCGATCTTCAGTTGGTGTGGGGTCAGCCACCGATCGGCCTGTGACTGCAGAGATGACAGGAGTACAGATCCGGTATGGTTTCTGCTTTCCAGGCACGTCATCCCCAAGACAGCATGACAACGGCGTACCTGGCACGTCGAATAACCTAGGGGGAGCTGGGGGTGCACAGGTGTGGAGGAGGAGGACCCAGCAGCAGAGGACGAAGAAGAGGAAGAAGACGAGGTAGAGAGCGAAGGAGGAGTAGAGGTGGTGGCAGAACCGCGTGCAATCCGTGGCGGTGACACCAACTCCACTGTTGTTGTTGAGCCACACATTCCCTGCTTCCCAGCCATTACCAAGTTCACCCAGTGGGCAGTGTAGGTGACATACCTGCCCTGACCATGCTTGGAGGACCATGCGTCAGTAGTCATATGGACCTTTGGCCCAACACTAAGTGACAGAGATGCGGTGACTTGGCTCTGCACATGGTGGTACAGGTGTGGTATTCCCTTTTTTGAAAAAAAATTGCGGCTGGGTACCTTCCACTGCGGTGTCCCAATTGCTACAAATTTGCGGAAGGCCTCAGAGTCCACCAGCTGGTATGGTAAAAGCTGGCGGGCTAAGAGTGCGGACAAGCCAGCTGTCAGACGCCGGGCAAGGGGGTGACTCGCAGACATTGGCTTCTTACGCTCAAACATGGCCCTCACAGAAACTTGGCTGGGGGCAGATGACTGGGAATGGGAACTGGTGGTCAAGGTGGAAGGCGGAGTGGAGGGTGGTTCAGACGGGTCAAGGACAGCAGAGGTAGAGCAGTAAGATGCTGGACCAGAAGGAGGGTGGCTTTTAGTTTGCCTGTTGCCTTTGAGGTGTTGCTCCCAAAGTGCTTTGTGCTTGCCTTTCATGTGCCTTCGCATAGAAGTTGTACCTATGTGGCTGTTGGGCTTCCCAAGACTCAGTTTCTGACTGCACTCATTGCAAATTACAACGCTTTTGTCAGAGGCACACACATTAAAAAAATCCCACACTGCTGACCTTTTTGAAGCTGGCAATCTGGCGGTAACAGTAGAAGTTGGCGGCGTTGGCGGCAATGGCGGGTGCGTTGGCCGGCTGACCACAGGTGCCGATACATGTTGTTGCCCTACTGTTCCCTGCGAGCTGTCCTCCCTGCTTCTTCTAAGTCTTATTCTCCTCCTGCCTCTCTGACTCTCCGTCTCTCCATCTGAACTATCCTCCTCTTGCTCTCTTCTACTGGGCACCCACAAAACATCAATCTCCTCATCCTCATTCTCCTCAGATGCATCAATTTCTTCTGACAGCTCACAGAAGGAAGCAGCAGCGGGGACCTCCTCATCACTCATTATGTCCATCTCTGTTGTGTTCTCTTCCAGAATTAAATCTGGTGTAACGTCCTCATCTCCTTCATCTTCTTCTGCCAATAATGGTTGCGCATCACTCAGTTCAAGAAACTCATGTGAAAATAACTCCTCTGACTCCAGTGAAGAAGGGGCGCCGGTGGTGGAGGAAGTGTTACGTGGGGTGCCCATAGCAGTGGAGGATGAGGATGTTGTGGTAAAGTTAGAAACGGTAGAGGATGGGGTGTGCTGTGTAAGCCAGTCAACTACCTCTTCAGCATTTTGGGAGTTCAGGGTCATTGCCTTTTTAAAACTGGGCAATTTCCTAGGGCCACAGGATAGCATAGCAGCACGGCCCCTAGTGCCTCTGCGTGGCGGCCTGCCTTTGCCTGGCATTATTTTTAAAACAACAACAACAACTCAGGTGGTGTTTCTGGAGACGGTATTATTATTGATATTTAGACAGAATGTGAACAAGCTCACACAGCTATATGGCAGTTGTTTGAAAATGAAGAACACACTGGGCAAACAATGCCTACAAGGTCAACGTATACACTACTACAGCAGTGGATACGGAATATATTATTGCTGCTTGAAAAACGTCACTCGGGTGGTGTTTCTGGAGACGGTATTATTATTGATATTTAGACAGAATGTGAACAAGCTCACACAGCAAGATGGGAGTTGTTTGAAAATGAAGAACACACTGGGCAAATAATGCCTACAAGGTTAACGTATACACTACTACAGCAGTGGATACGGAATATATTATTGCTGCCTGAAAAACGTCACTCGGGTGGTGTTTCTAGAGACGGTATTATTATTGATATTTAGACAGAATGTGAACAAGCTCACACAGCTAGATGGTTGTTGTTTGAAGAACACACTGGGCAAATAATGCCTGCAAGTGCACTACTATTGGTGCACTACTATGAAGAACAGCAACAGCACTGTACACGTTAAAGAACAGTAAGATAAGTAATAGAAAAAAATATATATGTATATTAAAAAAAAAAAATTTCTCGGGTTGCTGCTGCTGAACTACTAGGAGCAGCACAGCAGCACACCAGTCCCACTCCCCAACACAGCTAGACTAATAGCACTGGGCTGTTATAGTAGCAAAGTAAAACAACAAAAAAGAAAATAAAAGCAGTCCTTACAAGGACTATTGGGTTATTACAGCAGTCAGCAGATGAGATCAGAAGAGATCAGTGCCCACAGCAGGCAGCTACATACAGAGCACTGCAGTAGAAGGTAGATTACTAGCCAGCAAAGCTACCTAACCTAAAATGTCCCTCAAATCCCTGCAGACTTCTGTCCCTCCAATACAGAGCAGTATCAAGTAGATTACTAGCCAGCAAACTTACTATCAACTGTCCCTCAAAGAAATCAGTGAAATCAGTAACAGCTCTCTCCCTACACTAGCTCTTGCAAGCACACACAGGCAGAATGAAAAAACGCTGCAGGGCTTCAGTTTATATATGGAAGGGGAGTGGTCCAGGGGGTGTGGGGGTGGTCCAGGAGGGAGAGCTTCCTTATTGGCTGCCATGTATCTGCTGGTCTGGGGTGAGAGGTCAAAAACAAGCGCCAGGTAAGGCGAACCCAAAATGGCGAACGTCGCGCGACGTTCGCGAACATTCGGCGAGCGCGAACAGTCGATGTTCGCGCGAACAAGTTCGCCGGCGAACAGTCCGCGACATCCCTAAAAGGAAACACATTGTTCAAAATGATTTGCCTTTCCTAATTATTCCCTGTAAAAAACAGCAGATGGATTTGCATATGATGGATACCCTTCAAAACTCCACCTAGAAAAACATTATCCTAAACATCTGCAGCCTGTTCTTTTGGCCCAGAACTCAAATGCGAATCTTTTAACAAATGTTTACAGAATGTAGATAATTAATAGGAATATATGTCTTTTAGTATGGATTGTGGACTTCCTGTAAGTTAGTTACAGACATATATTACTTATGTTTCTGTGTGATCCCAAACCAAAGAGAACATCAACTACTGGACTGACCACTTTGTGTTCAAATTTTAAAAAGTTTTTTTTTCTGTGTGTCATTCTGTTCCTCCGTTCCAGGCATCAGTGACATAAATATAAATTGTCTTTATGCCAGACTGCACTTTGAAACTTTCAGTGTTGTTCCTAATCAAAATAAATCGAGAAGCTGAACAAAAGGATGGTGAGATGTCATCTGGGTAAGGCCCATGCTAGGCCAGTTCATAGTAAGATCGGTTATTTAGCAGCCACTTATCTTATTATGCCCAGTTGGACACCAATTTACTTAGGAAGTTGAGCTATCAATTGAGAAGTTGAATGAAATTATCATGACTCAGCAGCCATTTCCAAATGTTTAACTGGAAAACGTATACTCGCGGCGGTTATTCATAATGAATTATTCATAGCTATTAGCTAGCAGATCTGCATGCTAGCATTCTCCATAAATCATACAGATAGACGTCACAGCATCTCTCTGGAATAATATTCTATGGACCAGATGGCTATCTTTGTAACTTGACAGAGGACCACTTTTTAAGTTAAAGGGATCCTGCCATCAGGATCCAAAACACATCAGTTTATCCAAAACACATCAGTTAATAGTGCTACTCCAGCAGAATTCTGCACTGAAATCCATTTCTCAAAAGAGCAAACAGATTTTTTTATATTCAATTTTGAAATCTGACATGGGGCTAGACATTTTGTCAATTTCCCAGCTGCCCCTGGTCATGTGACTTGTGCCTGCACTTTAGGAAAGAAATGCTTTCTGGCAGGCTGCTGTTTTTCTTTTTCAATGAAACTGAATGTGTCTCAGTGGGACATGGGTTTTTACTATTGAGTGCTGTTCTTAGATCTACCAGGCAGCTGTTATCTTGTGTTAGGGAGCTGTTATCTGGTTACCTTCCCATTGTTCTTTTGTTTGGCTGCTGGGGGGAAAGGGAGGGGGAGATATCACTCCAACTTGCAGTACAGCAGTAAAGAGTGATTGAAGTTTATCAGAGCACAAGTCACATGACTTGGGGCAGCTGGGAAATTGACAATATGTCTAGCCCCATGTCAGATTTCAAAATTGAATATAAAAAAATCTGTTTGCTCTTTTGAGAAATGGATTTCAGTGCAGAATTCTGCTGGAGCAGCACTATTAACTGATTCATTTTGAAAAAAAATTTTTTTCCCATGACAGTATCCCTTTAAGCTGGCAACATACCTGAAGATTGAGTTGTTTTGCAACATCACCACCAGAAAGTGGATTTCTTCCCATTTTCCCACACTCTGGACAAAATCTGGCTGATCATTGAATCCATGGACCAACAACCAGAGCCTACTGCAGGTCTACGAAGACAGAGGCCTGCATGGTTAGGTAGTTGGTGGTAACCAATCATAGGTTTAAGTGATAAATAAGTATAGCTATAGCATACTAGACAATGCAAATGCTGACAATATACAGTATAATATGTGGGGGTACGGGTGCATAATGTCCCGAACTCGTACAAAAAGACTGCAATCACAAAAGGGTTTCAAATGCGTCAGGCATGATGGTTTTACTGGACTAAAAAATTAGTTTTTAATGGACATACTTTTAGTTGTCTGGTTGCATGAAACCCTCTTTTTATTGAAAACATCTATGTACCCCTTATAAAATATCCCTATAAACGACGTACTATTGACCAGCACCTTAATAGACCATGTATACTATGTCTGGGGACAACACATAAACTTGGAAAACATATACATCTTATTGAGCTTTTTCTACATGTCTTCTCTGTCCTACACAACACAATCAAATGTCTTAATCTAGATTGTCTAATAGAAGCAATTGTATTTGGCTTACATACATAAAGATAAAGCAGCGGGTGAAAGCACTTGACATTGCATGATATGGCCATTTATTAATGCTCCTCGTTTATATAACAGTTTTTTGTATTGTATGTGTATGCGTCTGTTTCCTTTAGATAATATTTTGGCAGAATATTCCTCTATTCACATTATTTTCTTTTTGACTTGATAGAGTTGGCATCTGTAGGCAGGCATTAGAGTTGGCTGGTATATTTGGCACAATTTTTCAGACAAAATATGGCTTGTACAAAAGGTCAAACAGGGCTTTTGCAATGTATTTAATTTAGTTTTTCTGCAATGAGTAAACGTAATGATTAAAGATATAATAGATTTCCAGATGACACTGGGGGTCATTTACCAACACTGGGCAAATTTGCACATGGGCAGTAACGCATGGCAACCAGTCAAATTGCTGCATCAATTTTTCTACTTGCAGCTGGCTTCAAAAAGCTAATTGCTGATTGGTTGCTATAGTTAACTGCCCATGGGCAAATTTGCCCAGTGTTGATAAATGAGCCCCACAGTGATTTTTATTTAGCCGTTCTTGCTATTTGTGAGTGCACACTACTGATCAAGTTTTTCTCTACCCACACGCAATCCGACTCGGACCCGCCCGCACCAGACTTCCCCTTTCCATTTATAGACCAACCCATCCCGCTGATGACATCACCAAAGGGGCAGGGCAGGTATGAGTCTATCAAACAGGAAGCTGGAAGTCGGAAGCCGACAGTCTAAGGTCGTAGGAGGGGAGAGCAGGCAGAAGCTCAACTCAAACCCGCCAGCGACCTGCAAGAGGAGCAGCGAGTTTGGGCCCGAACTTGCCCGACTCACGGGTAAACCAGTGGGTCCTGCAGGTATCGGGCCGGCCCTCACATTACTAATGCTTTCCATGATATTGGCCTATCATCGCATAAGAGAATATTTGAGATCCATTTAATAAGCATTATAGTAAAGAGAACGTCCTTCAAACAGAATTAAACTACAATGGGTTTTATTGGTCGCAAGACATGCTTTAGGCTTACATGCTCTTTATTAAGTGTGTAACTTGATACAAGCCCAAAAGATGCTGTTTGAGCAATGACAGACCAGACAGTGCTCTCGTTTCAACAATGTAGAGAAAAACATGACATACCACACTCACAATTTTTCAGATATCTACAAATCCGACATTACGTGGAAACTGCCCTTAAGTCCGCCACGAACACTACACTAACATATTTTGAAACCATTTGTCACAACCGATCGTACCCGACTCATCTAATCACCAGCCTCTATAGCAACATTGCATCAGATACCACTACTTCTCGCCAACCCTACATGACGAAATGGGAGGAGGACCTTGGTTCTCCGATTTCGGACAAAACATGGTCTTGCATATGGGACATGGCCAGAAAGACATCCATTTGTGCAGTCTCGGCCGAGAGAGCATATAAGATTATATTTCGGTGGTACTATACCCCGTTACGCATCAGTAAACTAAGCGGCAACCCGAACCATGCTACCTGTTTCAGAGGCTGCGGGGAACAGGGATCCTTTTTACACACTTGGTGGACATGCACAGTTGCCCGGGAATTTTGGGGGAAGGTTGCCACTCTGCTTTCAGAGGTCTTCCATGTCACTATACAAGCCTCCCCACACACTTTCCTTTTAGGCATAAAAATCCCAGAAATTCACTCGAAAAGTTCACACAAACTGGCCACGCATATTCTTACAGCAGCAAGATCTCTACTGGCAGCTAATTGGAAAAAGTCGGAAATACCGGGGGTACAGACCCTTATAATAAAAGTTAATTGGATCAGAGCAATGGAGTCCATTCGAGCCAGACTTTTGGACAGAAGTTATGAGGAGGAGCTGGAGTGGCAACCGTGGACCCGTTACCTGGAACTGCTTTAGCTTGGGACAAATATGGCGATATGAGGCACTGCACTTGGACGGTGTAGAACACGTTACCTTCACTTCGATGTACTTCTTTGGTTGAACGCACTGCTATTTCTGCTACCTTTCTTCCTTTTCCCCCTTTTTTCTTTGTCTTTCCCTTCTCTTCCCCTATCCCCCCTTTTATAATTGACGATACAGTCACTTTAGCTTTTCTTTAGCTACTGGTTCAAATGTGGAAACTACATTTATTGATCAGCTGTGTAGCTATCTTCCTTGTTATTACTTCAGCCGATGTCTTTTTGTTGCATTGCGTTCTGCAGTCTATACTGTATTGGTGTAAATCAATAAAAATTTCAAATTTCAAAAAAAAAAAAAACTCATTGCGGTGTAATTGCTTGAAGGACGTTCACTTTAGGCTAGTGTCAGCTGGGAATGGGGATCTGAGAATCTGGGAATGTTCTCAGATCTCTAGTACGTATAAAGGGCTGTTTTTATTTGTGGTTTTGACTCACCATAGGCACAAGTTAAACCTGAGAATTCTCTCTTAATTTTCTCATAATAAGTAGAGAAGGACACAAAGACCTTTCAGCAAAGATGACTGTAGGGTCATGAATTGCACACATGGATACTAGCTAACCCTGAAATTACAGTAGAAATGGTAGTAGATCCAGGGTTCCAACTGTGTCTTGCATCCATAGATACAACTGAATTGGCCCCAGTTAATAGGATGATTAAAACATTATTCATGGCACACATGAGAAACTATGCAATCCCCACTGCATGAAGGTCACTAAATCTTAGCCAGAGCTTGCACCCATATTAGTGTCAAATGGTAATAACACTGGGGGGAACATTTTTTATTTTACAGATTATTTTGTGTTATGCTATTTAGTGTTACCTATTAATATTTTAATAGCTTTTTGCATTCTGCAGAGAAATCCTTTTATTAAACTCCTTGAAAAATAGCATTGTTTTAAAGGCTCCAGACAGCTATGAAATAAGCCCTCCCAGCATTCATTTCACTCCCCTTTCGATAAATCAGACATTGACTTCATAGACTTCTTAAGGCAATGGTACACAGGGAGATTTTTAGAGATTTTGCCAATGCTGGTTTTTATTTTTCATTATGCTAAGTGCCCAAAAAGGATCCCTCCATGTGGCATTGCTCATTAGGCTTTAACTTAAAGGGGTGGTTCACCTTCAAACAACTAGTTGGATTCAGATAGATCACCAGAAATAACGAATTTTCCAATGATTTTCTATTTTCTATGTGTCACAGTTTTTCTAATATTGAAGTGTAAAGGGTCATTTTTCACCTTCTAAAGCAGCCCTGGGAGGGGGGGTCGCCGATCCTGTAAACTGCTGTAAATGGATACATTTAGTTGATACATTTCTTATCTTTGTCCCTGCTGAGCAGACTCCCTGGGTTTCATTACAGGCAGCTGTTAGAATTGATACAATAGTTGCTAATACTCCAGAGATGCTGCTGAGAAATGTATCAACTAAATGTTGCAAAATTGTAACAGTTTGGAGTCTGCACCTGAATTACTGAGCTGCCAGACTCAAACACCAGAGACAGGAACATTCAACTTTAAACTTAGATTTTGGAAAAACGGTAAAAAATAAATAATGGAAAGTGATTGAAAAAAGTCTTTATTTCTGGGGAACAATCAAAAAACAACTGAATTGAAAAAAGTGTTTGGAAGGTGAACAACCCCTTTAAGGAGTCTATGGCAGGACAGTGTAGACAAAGACCCCTAGTTGCTCGTTTTAATGGGAAAAGTCATAGTGTTCCTTAAGGGCTCTTACAGACAAGCGTTTTTAGCTGTGCACCACTGCATTCCGGTTTCATGCGTTCAGCCGCAGGGGAGCACAGGAGTAGACACATTGAACATCGAACCTGCGTTCGGCACTTACATGTTTCTGTGTGAATACAGCCCCATTGAAAATAATTCAGTGCGTCTACTCCTGCGATCCCCTGCGGCTGAACGCATGAAACCGAAACGCAGGGGAAATGCCCCTAACTTGTTAGTTACCCCTCCGTGCAGGTCCTCTCTTGCCGAGTTCACGGGCGCCATCTTCGTCCGAGTGCTCTTCTTCCTGTACTGATCGGCGTTTGCTGCTCGGACTAATTTATAGCTATTCTGCAAAAACTTAATAATTCCTGTAGTTATGATACAGATGAAGAAACAGTAGTTCTAGGAACCTATTTTATTACATACTGCAGTAAACATTCATCATTCTCTGATTTATAGACAACAGATCTTTGCATGGTTTTTCTGAGGGAAAGACATTAGAAATAGATATGCAATATCCTTTCATATTCAAAAATAGTAAAAAAAAAATCCTGTTTATAATAATAATAATAATAATAATAATAATAATAATAAAAAGGCAATACTCAAAATCCTGTTATTAATTTGTTTCATGTCCAATAATTGACAACACCTAGATACCCAGGGATACTGGTTAAAATCCATTACTTCTCCTTGCCAAGCTTGAATTTACAAGGTTTCTCTTCATAACCCAGCTGCAAACAAGGTAAAACCTTGCACATTTAATGCAGAAGTGCAGCGTTTCTGGATAATTAATCCTAAAAACCTCCTGTAATACAAATGCCCAGGTTTAATCTGGTGGTTCTTCAGATCAACAAATGTTTCAAATAGTTATGCAGATTTGTAATCTTTCTGCTAATATTACTCTCAGAGCCCCTGAAAAATGTGTCCAATCCCTACACTACAATGTAATTAACAAGTGCCCTTTGTTAAATAAATTAGGCTATTAATTAACAATTCCAGTCTTTTTTCCTATTTCTCATGATTTTTTTTATCAAGCACTGAACTAATTCAAATACTCAGTAAAGAGTTTTTTTTAACTTTCCCAATAAGCATCTCAAGATCTTAAATGGGTGGTTCACCTATAACTTAACTTTTAAGTTGTTATAGAATGGCTAATTCTAAGCAAGTTTTTGAATTATTTGCCTTATTTTTCTGACTTGGGGGTCACTGACCCCATCTGAAATCAAATGTTCAATCTATTCAGACCCTCTCCTAATCATATTTAAGTCACTTATTCAAATCAATGCATGGTTGCTAGGGTAATTTAGACAGTAGCAACCAGATTGCTGAAATTGCTAGCTGGAGAGCTGCTAAATAAAAAGCCAAATAACTCAAAAACCATCTGTTTGGAAGTCTACCTGTTTTTTTATTCAACTAAAGTTGCCTTCAAGTCTGGAATTGAAAAATAAGCACTTGCTTTGAGGCCACTGGAAGCAACATCCAAGGGGTTGGGAAACAACATGTTGCTCACGAGCTACGAATTAAATTAATTAAATTAAAGGTCAACAACCCCTTAAAAACAGTCGTTTGTACCTGTATCTTGTGTATCTGCAACATTTCAAATCCATATTTAACAAGGCGTCTGTCACAATAGCTTCCAAGCAGGCAAACACATATAGGTATAAAAACACATAACCTAAAGCAGTGTAAGTACATAGATTCCACTTGAAAAGTAAAGGCAAATTTAAAAAAAAGCATTTGAAAAAGCAAAAAAACCCCAAAATGTTTCAATCTGAACATTACTAATAGGCCTCATTGTTTCCAGAAGTGCAATGTTTCTCAAAGCGTGAGATTCACTTGTGATTATGGGGAGGCCTAGTGGGCTCCTTGCTCGTTATACATGGAACTAGCTGCTGCTCCTTCTACAAAGAGCTAATCAACACTTTCTGAATCTATTCTAATAGGATTATGGCATATGGGTGTACAAAGCTCAGTGCTAGTCATTAGTGCTGATTAAAATGTCAGGAACAATCTACTGATTGAAATGTGCTATAAACCACTTTCAGACTTTTTTTTCATTTTTTAGCGCAATATTTTCAGGATCTTCCTTGTCCCCTCACAATGATACGGATATATATATAAGTGTGTGTGTGTATATATATATATATATATATATATATATATATATATATATATATATATATATATATATATATATATATATATATATATATATATATTAGTTCATCCTAATTGCACTTTGGCCAGCATTTCTATTATTGGAAAATGTTTTTCTTAAAAATAATAAAATTAATAATTCTGAAATATTGGGGCAGTGTGAGTAATGATCCTAAATATGGCTATTTGTTTCAACAACCTTCCTTGTTTTCATATAGACATGGGAAGAATATTGATGCTCTTATAAAACCTAGGACTGGGAGACATCAGAGCAGCCACCTATTCTCTAAATCTAATTCTAATGGTACTTTCCCCTGCAGGAATTGCGGACACTGCAATGGCTTTATACTGGGTAATATATACGTCAACTACAGGGCTCTAAACACAACATCAAGGGATGTTTCACATGTGACAGCAGTGACGTGATATACTGCATTAATTGCACTTGTGGCCTGGCATATATTGGCCAAACCACAAGACCTGCTAAAAAAAGGCTCAAAAAGCATAAATGCATGATACGTAACTACTAACCGCCACTCATACCTCCACAGTCTATAAGTAATAAATTTAAAGAAAATGACACTTTCAAGTCTAAAAGGGAAACTTTATTAGCGAGACATTGTTTCACACATGGCCAACGGTTGGCACAACTCCGATGGCAGATCCTTGAAAAAGTGACAGCAAATAAAACACTTGTTACTTCAGAGGGAGTGCTTCTGCATTTGGCTACTCCAATCAAGGAGCCCTATGGGTAAGGTCACACTGGGCGATTTTGGGAGATTTAGTCGCCTGACGACTATTTGCCTCGTCTTTGTGGCAACCAATCTCCCCAAATGCCTTACCTCTGTCTTGCTCTGGCTAAAATGAAAAATTGCCTGAGGCATGGCACACGCATTGCTTCGTATTCCGAAGTCGCCCAAAGTTGCCTCGCGAGGAAACTTTGGGCGACTTCGGAATACGAAGTGACACATGTGCCATGCCGCAGGCGATTTTTTTTATATTGTTGATGTAATTATACAAATCTTTATTTTTTCTTAAATAGAAATGTACAAACATTATGTTCTAATTATAAATAAAAACAAGTTTCCAAAAAATAAAAATTGCTGTTTCTGAGACAAAACCAAAAAATGCAGAAGAATTGTGGAATGTAACAGGTGCAGAAGTTGATGGACTCCATGTAACACAGATGTGCAGCAGTTCTCAGAAACAGTGATTATTATACAACCAAATATTAGTTCAGTGATTCAAAGGAAAACAAAATCTTGAAACATGTTTCACTTTATACAGTGAATGTTTGAGTTTGTAAAGAAGACTACAGCCTACTATTCCCTTTTCTTCACTTTCTGTAAAGCCATTACAAGGATTTGAGCTTCATTCACACTGCTATTATTTTGAACACACCTGTGTATCATGGTATACAAGAATGGATACTCTTGTTGCTACATTATCCTGTGTTAGTTACACCTACTCATGTTTATAATAGTGAGAATGTAGAGAAGGAATGTTTTGGGTGCATTATATACCAATGCACTTGTATTTTACCATTTGTGTGAAATTATTTCTCATAATGTTGGTCTCCAACATTAGTACAGTAGTTGAATATAGCTGTGAATTGTCTTTCATGAGGTCCACTTATACATCTTGTCTCAAACTATCTATGCACTTGTTTGTGCCTCATCTGGGGATTAGCAAAGGGGCTGTAGTATAGATTAATTATACAAGAATCCTGTTCCGAAATTGTATCTGTACTACATAGCAAATGGTGTAACGTCCCCTGTGATTCTAAAAAGAATCCTCTCTTTCAAGACTCTATTTTTGCCTGGAAACATTTATTTTCTCGTCATAACTCCTTTTATGCTGGCTAAGCTTTTGCTTTAAGCATCGGATTTTCTTAAACAGGATACTTTTTTATTTTCTATGAAGGAAAAACTACTAGTCTTAATAAAAGACTTATTCAACCCAGTTAAAGGGTCAATAATATCGTGGTCATATC
Source organism: Xenopus petersii (assembly GCA_038501925.1). Taxonomy (NCBI): domain Eukaryota; kingdom Metazoa; phylum Chordata; class Amphibia; order Anura; family Pipidae; genus Xenopus; species Xenopus petersii. Next base: position 106,778,606 of record CM076673.1, read on the forward strand.
TCAAAGAAAAATCTTCTTGAGTCAGACAGATATCATTATCGTACCTGTCAATGTGGCCTTTCTTTGATGCAGAATAAGAATAATTTGGTATTATTGGACCACAAACTTGCTGAGGATTTGTCTGAATTTATTGAACTCCGTTCACTGATTTCAATCGACTCTATATCAAAAATTTTGGAATGCCTATGGGTCAGGCCCACATCCATTACTAGAAGTTTCTTTAAAATGGTCCGAGTATTTAGAATGCCGAGTATCCCCTTCTGATTTGTTGAAGTCTCTAAGTAATTATAATAAATTAATCTTAGCAGAACACTGGAGGTTACAACATTTCAAGCTTAGGTTATGGGAACATTTTTTCTAAAGATACTTTTACCAGTCCTGTCCCGTTTTGTCCAAAATGTAATGAGACTAATGTTTCTCTTTTCCACAATGTGTGGTCCTGCCCTAAAGGAGGAAGGTCACTCATTTTTTGAATAATAGATTGAAAATGAAGATACAATTATCTCTGTGGTTTGCTCTATTAAATTTGGAGAGTGGTGTTTTTTCTTTACCTTCCAAACCAAAATTTATATCCCATGAAAAAAAGACACTGACAAGTTTATTTTTGGCTTCTGCCAAAAAAAAAGCTTGATTACATTTTTGGTTACATAAAGAGTGTCCCTCATAGTCAGATACCATTTCTTAGATGAACCAACTCAGAGCCGGGCCACCCAGCCAGGCGCCCTAGGCAACCTTGCCAAGTACGGCGCCGGCTGAGTGCGCATGCGCGAAAGTGCACATTAGTGCGCATGAGTGGGCATGCGCGAAACTTTGTGTGCACATGCGCAGAAGCGCAATTCCAAAAATATATGCGTGCCAGTCGGGGAGAGACGGGACCGGACAATGGGGTAGGCGTCAGAGCAGGTACGTGCCTGGCGCCCCCCCAGCTTTGCGCCCTAGGCAAGTGCCTACTCTGCCTACCCCTAGTTCAGGCCCTGAACCAACTTAGCTGACAGGAAGCTTTAATATCAAAATCAAATGGGAGAAGCTCTAAAGAATCCTTTAAACTTATATGGTGTCCTTATTTTGAGTTGTGTGTTTCTAATACCAAAGACCAAGTTTCAAGGTTTCTCCAAATCAAATTAGGATGGTAATTGTACAATCTGATTCTCCTGAAACAATGAGCTTTTTCTTCCTTTTTTTTTCTATTTACTTGTCTTTACACCCTCTGGTATAGTTACATTTTTCTGTATTTAACAATTAATGTTATTAATGTTTGAAAATGTCATACCACTGTATTTATTGCAGCACATTCTCTAAGTCTGCTTAATATATGCTGTCATATTGATTTTTCTTGTTGATGTAAAATCAAATAAAATATATTTAAACTAGATTAATTATAGATAAGTATAGATAGATAAGTATAGATCAATAAGTACACTGATGCTTAAACTGGTCATACATGGGCATATAATAAAAGCTGCCAACTCTGCTCCTCCTGACACAGCTTGCTTAGCTTGTCCAACAGATAAAAATTGGGAATATATTCGAACATGCGCAAGTATTGTTTGGCACCATGTTGGATATCAACAGAAGGTAAAATGGAGCATCAGAAAAAGCTGAGCTGTGATTTTTTTGAGGTGCATAGTGACAGAGAAGGACCTTTGATCCAGTGCCAGCACAGGAGCCCAAGTGCAGGAGTTGTGAGAGCAGTCCAACACTTGGGGGGAAAGTGTGATTATTTGAGGATGGTGGAGGGACACACACCTAATCATATCACCTTCATTCAAAAGGCTCTGGATATTATGTTATCACTGACCTGTAAGACAAATTTACTATTAAAATATCTCAGTTTGGCTTCTGGATAGTGGCTAGCTGTGCATCAGCTAATTAAGAACACTATTAGCTCACACAAATAACCAACCTTGCACCCCCCTTTGTGGGTGGTCCGGGTCGAGTTCTTCCTCCTGCTCTCCCCGCCCTCCACCTTCAACTGCCGGCTTTATAAGGGGAAGCCAGAAGTCGGGCTCGAGTGGAGGGAGGGTGGATCAGGAAAAAGCCCGACCCGCACATCACTTATTTAATGTTGATATGGGAAAACTTTTAGAATTTATATGATCTAGTGGTCAGATTTAATTACCTGGCCTTATTTTGTTGATTTACTTTTTGGTGTCCCTAAAAGGACCTGAGGGATTGGTGGTGTGTAAATCTATGACCCTTTTTCTTTCTCCTTTATGGTCACAATCATTTTCTATATTCTGGAAGTTGGACAGTTTTGAAAATCCCGTTGGTTGAGGCTACATAGGTATGTCACAGATTTGCTCCTCTAGCGACCTATGCTAAACATTATGATACTGCTGAATACAATAAAAAAAATTTCTCCTAGAAATGAAAATATGGTTCAACCCTTTTTGCAGGGTAAGTGACTCTTTATATTGGCATGGCATTGCCATATACAGATCACAGAGCTGGCTGGAAGCATACAATGGCACTATGATTTTGATGCAGGCGTTTATATTTCAGCAATAAAGCTTTTAGTTAAATTGAGAAAAAGATGAAGATCAGATGAAGATCAGAGTACCGTTGCCATTTTCAGATTATACCGCATTTATCTTGTGCCTAAATGCAGACTACATTTTTAATGTATACAATTCTGCTTTAAAAAAATGCATTTAATGAAATATTGCTGTGCTTCCTAATCCATTGTAAGTGCCCCCTCTCATAGCTTGTATTGTAAGAATGCGGCTAGTATAGGCACACTGCTTTGCTGCTCATTACAATGAAAAATGTAGCAGACGAATAAAGTAAATCAGAATGTCATTTAGTGGTTCCAGCTCTTTGTTATAGGAAACAGGTTCATTGTAATGCTAAAAGCTGGATAAATTAAATATTTCTTCCATTTGGTAAAAAAAAAAATCAATAACCAGGGATTTTTTGTTTTATTGTTCTGCGATAACATCAAGGTCTCACATAAGCTGTATAAATAAATGTAAAAGCCCGAATGCTTTGAGATTGTCTCTCTTGATGGCTTAAGTCACGAACGCTGTATGGTCCTTGTCAGTTACGTCTATAGAAGTAGTGTAATTTGGGTGTCTTGCTAGAGAGGCTTGTAATTAAATGTCAGATGTCAGGCAGCGCTGCTTCCACGCAAAGAGATTTCTCATTTTCATTCACGTCAGGACACTTGTACGGTTTTCAACCTGACCTCCTAGGCTAAGTTCTTTACAACAGTGATCGCAATTTGCATTAGAATACTGGGGTAATGAAGCAAAAACTCACGGAAGCAAAAGTGGGTCGCTTCTGCATTAATAAATGAATAAACGATGGCTTTAAATATCAATTAGGCTCCATCTTCTTATAAAGAGAATATGTGGTAGACTTTTCACCGAATGGCATTTTTGGATAGGACACAAGAAGCTGCACACAGACATGCCGAAGATCAAATTTATTAAAGATGAAAAGGTTGAACTTTAATACTGTACTTTTTGTTTGCTAACCATCGGACTATAGAAAATGAAACAAGGGAACAGGCTTCACAAGCGAACAAGTCAATACCCTGATTATTTAACGTAGAACAATTGTGTAACACTTTCCCACTACAGAACAGTTACACTGTACAAACGGCACGGAAAAAAACAAGCAATGCCTTCAAGGCCTCAGACTGTAGGTGCACAACCTTTCTTTCTTTCTTTGTACCAAAAAGGGATGGGTGAAAAATATACTTATATATTAAAATGCTATTCCTTTTTATTTACATTCAGTATTCATAAATAATTAAACAACAACAAAAAAATTGCTATTAGGCAACAACATGTTAACATTAAGGGGCGTGGCAAGTGGTAAACGTCAGATATTGCTCGAATAATTGTTATTAAAATCTGGTGGTATCTTATTTGCTGGTTCTCACAGTGCAGAGGTTGAGCCATATTATTAAAGCTGTGTAAAGTTTTTTACCCCCAAAAGGTTGGTTTTAAATAGTTGGTAGGTACAGTATGTGTATAAAGCTCATTGTGGTTTTGATGTGTAAATTAATGGCATGCATAATGATCACAGAAATGACCCATTACAAAGAGTTACTTCCAGTAAAATGGCATGTAATTGATTTTCTGCCTAGAATGACACCATTATTTTATTCCATGGCCTAATCCATTGAAATCAATGGGACCTCAGTAGCCCGTGAATTTATGGCATGAAAAGTGGTGTCCCATTTTTTTAAACACCATTTTTAAGTTTGCACCTCTTTTTAATGCAGTTACACAGCTTTATAGCTTTGCTTTGTTTCACATTGAGTGGCATGGCAGTAAAGTCAGTGTACTCTTCTAAGCCCTTCTCTAAATTTACATGATTTATTCTCTTTAGCTTTGTTTATATGAACAGTTTTACACTGCTGATATCATGATTCTCAATGGCAACTCTATGCTGCTGGACTGCCTGGACTGTTCCCAAAAGCTGAAATGACTGATGCAGGTAGCATATCAGGTCACTTCTCTGCACATTTCTCTCTGCTAGTCAGGTTATATAGACATTAAAGCTCACAAGGAAAGAGAGCTGGGCTAAGAAGAATCCAGAACATGCTGCCTATAGCAATCATGTAAATCATTGGGGGTCGGCCAGCATAGGGGCATAGAGCTTCTTTAGGAAATCCCTATATTATCACTGTAAAGATGAAAACATATAAAGAGAAAATACAGGTATGGGATTCATTATCCAGAAAGTAGTTATCCAGAAAGCTCCAAATTACAGAAACACCATCTCCAATACACTCCCTTTTAAGCATATCATTATTTTTTTTAATTATGTCTTATGTAAAGACTGAGCATTCTGGATAACAGGTTCCATACTTGAACATATATGTAAATTTGAAAAATACCCAGAAGAGCACTCTAACAATTTTTAGATCCCCTTTTAGGGCAAAGACAAATGCTTAGATTCGGGGAGATAGTCGCCTGGCGATAAATCTCTTCTTCTCCGGGGCGAATAATCTCCCCGAACTGCCTCCCGCTGGCTAGAATGTTAATCGCCAGCGGGATGGCACTCGTTTTCTGAAATCGTCCGAAGTTTTCTTGTGAAGCAACTTCGGCGACTTCGGTAAACGAAGCGCAACGTTGCCATCCCGCCGATAATTGACATTCTAGTTGATGGGAGGCAGTTCAGGGAGATTAGTCGCTCCAAAGAAGAGGAGATTTGTTGCTGGGCGACTAATCTCGCCGAATCTGAGCGTGTATCTCTGGCCTTAAACTGCTTGTTTGTTATATAATTAAATGCTATTTTATTTACACACCTTTAAAAATATGCCCCACCCCCCTTTTCAGCAGACTGGCTCAAAGCAAACAAAGCCATTATTGTGTCACCTAAAAGGGGCGTGCTAGAAATATTGACAAGATATCACCTAATCCTGCTCGTTTTTAATTTATTATGATACATTGCTTGAATGAGGGAGAAATGTGGATCCTTGTGAAAAAGAAATACTTTCTATGAAAAAAGACAGCAAACAATGAGGGGCCCTATAGTTTCTAGGAAAAATAAAAACTGTAGTATCTCTACAATTGATCTCTATCTGTAACTTCCTAATTTATTGCCCATGAATACCTTTCACTGATCTAACAGTATATATGCTGTGCCTTTCTAGCTTTCATTTGTATTTTGCCTGACGAAGGGGCCTTGGTGCTCTGAAAGCTTGCAATGTATTTTTATTGTTAGCCAATATAGGCATCACTTCTACAATACTTTTTGTATTTGTTTTTTAATTTGGTATTTTAGGGAAAAAAAGGGAAGAAACCTCTGACTTAGATTGATACAAATCCTCCAAGGATATAAGAAGACACAGTTTGGACTGATTTATAAGCAACATCCTTGTTCAGGAGAAAGAGGAGAATCTGTGAACAAATTAAGGGCTACTCTTGCACATCTGCAGGCTTCTTTCTGATTTACTGTCTATAGGATCAGGCAGCACATTCCAGGCATCATGCCTTTCTCAGACCATATATTTGATTCTCCCACCCAGCCAATGGGTGCAAAAAGGCACAGTTTTACTTTCCACGGAAACACACAAGAGCTGACAGTACGTATATACAGAACATACCAAGCAACATCCTAATTCTTTCGGCAAAAAAACCCTAAAAAAACATGACACAGGAATGTACAATAACATTCGACAGTGGTTTCCATGGAAACATACACCAAGAGATATATAGTGAGGGGGGTTTACATTTCTCCACTCAAACAAGCATTGCATTTTGAACACTTTTCATAGCCACAGCTACATTAGTTATTATCCACAGTTTTTTTTTTCTACAATCTCACTTCCACTGTTTTTTTTCAAAGCAGTCTCCTTTAAGAATGCAATAGTGCAATATTGTACAAATCTTGTGACACAGCCAGTGGGTCCTAACAGTTCAATCGGTCAATTCTGGATCCCCGAATAGCACGTTCCAGTACCCTGCCGTTTTGTAGTGCAGCTGTGCTATACTGGCTACAAACAGCTTCCATAGCCCCCTGTCCATAGGAAGGAGGAGAACCGGTCCATACAGCTTGCACTCTACAGGGTCCGCACAGCCACTGGGTACAAGAGGGATAAATGTTCTGCTCCTTTTATGGGAAGTTTTCTGGTGGTGTAGAAGTGGACGACTTCTGGGATGTTCTCAAAAGGAGGACTGGTCTGGCCTAGTATGTATTTTTCTTTGGTTTTCGACAGTTTCATGTGCATGAAGCCTTGGCTGCTCCTGTGAATTGAACAAGGATATATATTAGTAATGCTTGTTGGGAGATTTGAACAACAGAATGTACAAGTTAAAACATTCAAAAAGATACGTTTAATGCATAAATAAAGTAAAGGAACGACCCCTTAACATACACTGAGCAAGGGCAGCCATTACATAACCACAACATGTAGTATAACAGTAACGGAAAACCTATTTATTGTAAAAGAAAACAAATTACCTGCAACATCTGTCTTTTAATATGCAACTCTTTACAGAATAAATTGCATTGTATAAAGTTGTATAGGTTACTGTAAGACAAACTTGGATTCCTCTCACTCTGTAATAATGAACTGCGCCATATCTGCGCATAGATTCTCTTGTTAATGACAGCTTGTTTTTTTTTGGGTCGCTCACTATAAAATCTTTAATATTGTGAAAGGTGCTGACTTCAACTCGACTTTTGTTGTTTCTCTGTAATAGAGATAGCATTACAGCACTGCTGTCAAAGGAAATAATCACTTCACTACCAAAACACTATATTGGATGTACAGGTTTATTCAGCAAGCCATAAAGGCAACAACTTAGTGAATCGACTTTGCTGTTGAGATCTCCGGTATTTATTAAAGGAGAAGGAAAGTCATATCCCACTTGGGGTGCCAAATGTTAAGCACCCTCAAACGAACATATTTACTTATATAAATCCCTGGGCCGGTGCTCCTATCAACATTTGGCACCCCCAAGTGGGATATGACTTACCTTCTCCTTTATTAGTGATCAAATCCCCCCACTGTTCACTAAAGGATTTCCCACCAAATGTTATTTAAGAATATTTTTAATGGATATGATGAACGTTCAGGGTATAAATGTGCTTAATGCGTGGCTGTTTTATGGCTGAAATCCACAGCATCAGCAGATAACTGATCACATGACTAAGTGCCCCAGTAAAAAAGATCTCTTGTTTATTGACGTCATGTTATCTTGTGAAATAACATTTATTTTAATGAAATTATGGCACAGCTTGGGAGTTGTGAGACTACTTTGCTTGTGAGAAGCACACTCCACAAATGAGTCCTGTAAAGGATTAGTCATTTTGTGCATGATGGCCACACATGGTCTGACTAATAGAATATATGACTCATCCACTAGTTGATCGGCCATATATTAGTTGAGTTATGGGACTTGTTATCCAGAATGCTCAGGACCTGGGGTTTTCTGGATAATGGATCTTTCTGTAATTTAGGTCTTTGTACCTTAAGTCTACTAGAAAATCATGTAACCAGAAAATAAACCCAATAGGCTGGGTTTGCTTCCAATAAGGATTCATTATATCTTAGTTGGATCAAGTACAAGGTATATTGTTTTATAACTAAAGAGAAAAAGGAAATCATTTTTAAAAATCTGGATTATTTGATTATAATGAAGTCTATGGGAGACAGCCTCTCCATGATTCGGATAACGGGTTTCCGGATAACTGTTTCCATACCTGTACGTATTTATAGAGCAATGCCGACATATTCCATAGTGCTGTATAAATACATACTGTACATCAGACCACAGCCTTTAGTCTCACATCAGCATTTCCTATACAATTACAATGTAGACATTCCTTCTTCAAAGCCGAATATTCATACGGTCTGCTAAATTCTATACTAAGACCACTACCCCCAAAAAGGCACAGTGTTTCTTAATACGAAGATTCACTGTGAGTACTATAATTATAGACGCTCAGGCCTCAAATCTGAATTATTCCGTCCTCTCAGACATGATTGCTCACTTGGTGGAGGTGACATCCTCACATACATAATTACGATGAAATAAATGCAGAAATGACTAGTCATTAAACAGATCCTGCAAGAGCTGATGCATGATTTTGACAAAGATATACTTTCCAAAGCAGGAAAGTGACAGTCCTTTAAAGAAAAGAGACATCTTGTTGGGAAAGAGCATATCCTTTCAGAGTAGTACACCTTTTTTCCTCAACTACATCAAGAACTGTCAATCCTACAATTAATATTCTTGGAGATTTCTGCTTCAGGAAACATTATCTGCCATTATTGCCTGGTATTCCTGAAGTCTGTCTCCTTTAATGTATTTATTAGCTATGCTCCAAAACACAATATTTTAATGTTACTGCTTTAGGAATAATTTATAAATTCCTGTCTGCCGCAGCTGCAATGTTTTGTATAGATTTAATGTTTTTTTCCTGTGCTGAACAGAATCCCTTTTTAGGGGCCTTTTTATTTAAAAAAAAGTGATGTTGAAGTAATACGGTTATTTATTTACACAGGGTCATTATTGTACATACACAAAATTAATATTGTGGACATTATGCTACTTGCATTCTAGTTTATCATGCAGACCTAAAAGTGCAATAAACTCATCAAAATCAATTAAAAATACGATTATATGGTGTGTTCAATCAATTATTCCCCTGGAATACTAGCACATGAATTAGAGCAGTTTAAAGAATATGCTTTGAGGTGTGGCCTCTCGTAAGTAAACACATAAATGTCTAATAAAACTGTAACTCTGCATACTGAAATGACTTAAAATCAGGAGGGAAAACAGCAGACCCAGCGCCCAGAAGCATGAGGGCACCCTAGAAGGACTACTATCAGATGCACAATTGCAACATTCTACAAGAGCTGTAGTCCGTTTTGTTCTTTACAATTTTTAAACAAATTCAACATATTTACTATCCCCCTGGAAAGTTGTACTCCTAATATCTGGGCTATTTTAAGGGTGCACAGAGAGCAAATACTGTAGCTGGGACCCACATATCACAAATCAACATTGGCGCTAACTATTATTAAACTCAGAACTTCCCACAAACACCTGTAAAACTCAAGAGAAAATATGGTCACTGTTGACGTTAAACAAATGACAGGAGTTTTCAAGTTGGACATCTTTTATTCAAATCACCTTTTCCTTTGTTTGAGGACTCTCAATGCCAAGGTCTCCCACATATCTAACTCCTAAACTCCATATAGTAAAGTTGACAAAAATACAATAATGTAAACATAATAGACTGTTTCAAGCCCTTGAGAACAATGTTCTAAATACATATTTTTAACTAATATGTATGAGATGTAATTTCCATCTAAAATGTAGTTATGTATAAAAAAACAACTATTCCCTGCTCCCAAGTCTAACAAAGGTGTGAAGGAAATGAAGAGAAATTATAGCCCTTCTCTCTCCACGGGAGCAGCCCAATTACTGATGTAATAAACGCATTAAAAGGGATGGCTGTTGAGTAGCGTGCTTTTCAGAAATTGCTCATTATGTTAACAAAGGTCACTCCAGAGTTAGGAGTTCCAGCCGTGCTACATTTGCTGCTTAAATGATACTCGACGGATCCCAAGAAGTTGTACTTAGCTAATCATCACACTAATAAGAGCTTGGAGATTGCTGCAGATGTTTGGGCTCTCAGCCCAACGCCACATGTGCTCCAACTCCTGCACAGAATTGCACAATGAATTATTCATTAGGAAAACAAACCAACAAATAACAGTAATGCCAGTCTTCAACTGTACAAATACTAATCTACCATGCCATGGGGCAACAAACGATCTCCTCAAGCAGAGACTACAAGGCTAGAATCACAGGATCATGGTTTGTATACATTATTTATTTTAAATGCAACTTAATCATTACAAAATTTGCAAACACAGTAATAGGTGACCCCAGATGATAATTTTTAAGCAATCTAAGAAAATATATTATTTGCTAATCAAAACTTAGTAAATTGATTTGCCCACTGTTTAAAAATACATCCTGTGTTAATAATAAAGAGGGTATGTGAAAGACTAGAGATTGGATATGAAAGGCCACTATACCTTCAGTTTTGATTTCACGAAGGAGTCGCATCAAGGAAATAATTGTTGAATTTGACACGGCTGCAGGGGGCACAATGTGAATCAGGGGCAGTCACGCTTCCGAAACCGGGGCTTCACGGAGGCCGCCAGCGCTAAGCACAGTCTCTTTGCTTTGCCGGAGCCCACGCTGACACCACGGGCCACTTGATTTTCAATGGTCTTCACGAGCAAGCTGGCAGCCACACTTCCCCCAATGTTGTGAATGGACAGTTGAGGCTGGGCTTCTCGGGGGACAGTAGAATAGCCTGGATGGAGAAATCAAGCGCCACAGAATGGATGGTCGCCATGTCGCCTTTTCTGTTACTGTTCCTTTAATTCAAGTTTCTGGGAAAGACTGTTGTTAGCTGCCTGCCTTAGCATCCATTAATCCACTGGAAGGCTGACCAAATGTGGCTTACTACTTCCCACAGGGCTCCTGTTGTGTTTATGTAATAAAAAGCCAAAAGGATGTGTTGCTGTAAGGGTTACTCACCCTGGTGGCCTAGTGGGCCGGCGGGGACGCCCGACGTGCTCTTGGCGGGGACGCCCACCACGTCGGCCTACTTCCACTGATGCGCTGGTTTCCTTGTGTGTGCGGCTTTAGTTATAGGCGCATTGGTGCTGGTGTAATGACGTCAGCGTGCAATGGCGCCAAATTCAAACTATTTAAAGGGGTCTTGGGATCTTTTTCATTGCCCGTTATAGGTTCACCTTGTGAGAGTTCCTGGCTGACCCTGCCTGATTTTTCCTGACTTCTGTGATCCCGACTTCTGCCTGGTAACCGACTATTCTGATATCTGTATTCCGACCCGTGCCTGTCTCGACCATTCTTGATTGATCTCCCGGCTTTGACCCCCGGCTGTTTGACTCCGTTTGAATTCTGCCTGTCCCGACCCAGCCTGATTTGTTTACGCTTTCTGTCTACACTTTGTACTGTGACCTTCTGCCCAAAAGACTTTGCTTTACCGTCGTGCCCCTTTTCCTCGTCCAGAACCCTTCGCTTGGCAACTCTCTTTATAAGACCTGGCGGCATCCGATTAGCCGAGGGCTCCTCCCGAGGTGAAAGGCGGCTGTTAAAGGCAGAAGCAAGAGCCGAGAACAGGGTGCATAGCATTGGTTCTGGATTTAGGGTGCTGACCGTGACAGTTGCCTATCATTCCAGTGGATATCAAGTTGATACAAGGTTGTCCTTATTGTGTAAATCCGTGTATACGTGCTTCTCAACAGGCTGCAATCCCCGTGCCACAGTGCAAGAAATTCCAAGTAGATATAGATAATAGAAGTAGATATGATATTTTAAAGACAAAGTGTGCTCTCTGGGTACTATCTATATCATTCCAGTGGTATAGCATGAGGCACGATTAATAAAACAGAGTAGAACATCTGGGCTGTACACTGAAGGTAAGGAAGATATTCTATAGTCACTCTTTAATGGAAAATTAGTTAACTCAGATCAACGCACATGACATTTCAAATATGTTTCTACTTGATATTGAGAACTAGGTTCTTTCCAACCATTTGACCTGGTTTTAGCTGGCAACCAGAACCAAGTACTGTTAAGGCCTAGACCACTTTGAACAACATGGTCTACTTTACCACTTCACCAGAACTCATCCAAAGCCTTTCTATCAGCTCATTCACCTCAGAGAACTGAGCAGTACTATTTAATATTCCATGACTGTGGCCCAATTACATGGCACATATGACCAAAAAGCTCAGTAGAATCAACAAGATTATATCTTTACTTCTTTTCTCTATCTCAGCTTTTTTATCTCAAATACATAACCCAATTAAACAGAAAATGAACTCCTAAAATGTGAATACTGTAAATTATTTTACAAATCTTTTATACTGTACCAAAAATGTTATACGGGTTTACTAACACTGGAGATATTACCCAGGCAACACCCAATCAGAATTGCTATTTGAAGATTCACTTACAAGTTAAAAAGCAAAAATCTGATTGGCTCCTATGGGCAACAGGGATTTTTAAGCTATAGGTTATTATGGAAAAGTAGATTGCCATGCTTTTAAGATACAGTTTCCATGACCCCCTTTTTAATGCAGTAAAACTGCCTGCTTTTCATAAAAAACAATATATGAAATAAAGAAGACCAACTCCTCTAACATTTAACATATTCTTCCTTTGGTGAATGATCTGCTGGGGTTTTGTTTGCCCTGCTGGATATCACCTAAATGCTATGCTTGGCGTTACAGATCCCTCAAAATCAGAAATGACATTGGCCGACTGTCAACATATCTGGGCAAAGAAAAAGGCACAGAGTTTATATTTGCATATATCAAATATTGACCTACTGCTCTCTTGTTTACATGTGTTACTGCAACTTTAACATTGCCTCTTCCCCTTTCTGAAGGTCAAAATTAGTTGGAGTTCCCTGTGGGGCAGAGATTGTAATTTCACGGGCCAGTGACTTAATTGCAAATATACTTCTTCCTATTAAATGTAATTAAATGATATTAGTTATGTAGTGAAACAAAATCTGCATGCATTTCCAACATATATGAACACATACATAATTGCCTGTTCTGTATATTTTTGAGCAGATACAGCAGATACAATGATACAATTAACAGTGTGTCCAACCTGTAAAGGAGTGTGCCATGATCGCATAGCAAGAATTCAGGTTTACGGGTCAATCACCAATCTGACAGTACTGGAAAGTCCCATTAAACTATACTTATTTAAAGGTTCCTTTAAAGGGAATATAATATTTACATTAAGACGCATGCCATAGGTAAAGGTACTTGAGTGCAATGGCTGCTCTGTGCACTTCTGTATTTCTGAATTCCGAAGACGCCCAAAGTTTCCTCTTGAGGCAACTTTGGGAAGCCAAAGCAATTCTTATGCTATCCAGCTGGTGATTCGTATTCCTGTCGGCGGGAAGGCATTTTGGGGGAGATTAGTTGCCCGAAGTAGAGAAGATTTGTCGATGGACGACTAATCTCTCTGTCTGCCACCACTTTTATGGCCCATGGGAGATCCCGTCTCTGGATGCTGCCTTCTGCTCCCCAATCGTATGTATTTATAGTATGGACATGTTGCTAACCCCTTAAACCTGCCCTCCAACTTTTCACAAACTGACACCGATGTGAATACATTACAAAACAATAAGTAAAAATGCAAGGGTTACAATTCATATAATTTGAATATTTTTTGTGCCTATTCAATGCGATCTCTGTCCAGTCTCAAAATATTTGTGCATGTCGATAAGCACCAGTTAAGAACAAACACTGGTACAATTTAGTGCAGATTTATAGTATTATTTTTATTACAAGTATGAGACCTGCTTGGGACCTGGGGTTTTCTGGACAAGGAGTCTTTCAGTAATTTGGATCACCTACATTAAAAGAAGTCTACTAAAATATAACAAAACATATTCTATACAATGGAACAGCTATCAGCACAAGTACAGGGTAACAGACAAATTTGTTGAAATTTGGACACAATGGATAAGCTATGTAGATACAAAAAAACCTTATTTTTCAATAATGTTAAGATTGTTGGAAACATTTTGGGCAATAAGCCCTTATTTGGTGATATAGGTAATGAAGAGATTAGGGGACTCCATTCTAAATTTTTACTAAACTCTTACTATTCTTTACTATCCTTTCCTTCTTTTAACTTTACACAGTTATTATGCTTTACTTATTTGATTGTTTATGAATAAACTTGTTAGCACAATTTAACTAAAAACATACATGTGTAAAACAGTCTAATGCAAATGTAAAGCTTCTTTTTATTTTTTGAAAAGAAAAAAAATCTTGAGTAAAGACATATAGCAAACATTAAATAGATTGTTTTGACTCCAATAAGGATTAATTATATCTTAGTTAAGATCAAGTTCAAGCTAATATTTTATTATTATAAAGAAAAGCATGCAATGCCTATGGGAGATAATTGAGAACTTTCTGGATAACCACGGATCTTATACCATTGCTATTTCCTGGATGCAATATCTAATTAAGTTGCCTTGAAACAAAACAAAACAAAAAAAAAGCGAGCGATGTTGTAAAATACAATCCCTGAAGACAACAAGTACGATTATCCTTTATCTTGTTGAGGGACAGAGCGAACCTCATTCTGTGTTCACACATTACTACGTGGCATAGAAAATCCAAAACCACAACATAAATGCACAAGGGAGATGACTGACCTAACCATGAATGTGCCTCAGAATACACAGAAATCTCTCATCTTTGTGTCAGTCTGTAGGCATTTGTGAGCCTGTAAAAGCCTTGCTTTATGTTCTTAGCAGCATTTGCATTCAACAAATATTGTTGTACCTAGTAAAAATGGCTTATTGTACTGGGACAAAGTGAAGACCAAGGCTTGAAGCCACAGCATCAGAAGCAGTTTTGCTTGGTCAATAAAGTAGAACTGCTAATAACTGTTTACTTACTGATCCAAGACAGTAAGTTATTGTCACTTAGCAATGTTACCGTGCCATAAATGTGATACATTCAGAAATAAACCTGTTGACATTTTCTTAATACAGAAATTCCCTACATTATTTTTTAAAAAATGAAATGCAATTAGCATTATTTACGCATGAAATGACTCCAATGGCAGAATATAAGAGACATCTGTGGAGATTGAAGAAAACATATTTTTACATTATGTGGAGTGAGTGTCAAATTTTTTGGGTAGTGGGTAGTGGGCGTAGAGATGTCAGACTTGGGTTGAGAAAGGTTAGACAGGTTTTCAGTCATGTGCGACTTACAGATACTGATTCAATCAGAGGAAATGTTTACACGTTGGATTGACAGACCACATCCTACAAGCTGCATGTAGTCGCACAATATAATATAATATAATGGGACTGATAGAAAAATCTGTGGTGTAAACTACATAAAAGCTTTGCCATCTTACACAACACACCTATTAAAAGGAAATGCTGACCTGATGTACATCATAGTTGTGGCCATCAGATTTAGTATGATCTATATAAATAATATAAATATATAAATAAAATCTTGGTCTGTTGCATGACAAGATTTTGGGGTTGGATAAAGCTTGACCCACAAAATCTGATTTTCCGGTGCATTTTAGCCCTTGCCCTTATTTGCAATTTAACCAGATACAATGTTCTATATCCCCCCAAAGTAGATACAGTAACAAGAAATGCAATTGAAGATAGATCCCAAAACATTTTATTAAAGCTATTAATTGGTAGACAATAGCAAGTCTACCAATTAATAAACAACTGGCCAATTAAATAAATATCTAAAAATAGTCAGTATACATATATACACTTCACAGAGCTCCTAAATTAAAGTGATAACACTAAGGCAGCAAATTTGGGGACCCCTCAAGCCTAGAACTAAATGCTTGTTAGCTCTGTAATTAAAGCAGGCCAGAGACATGCTTACCCCCAAGGACAATAGGTCTTGAAATACCAGAACTGAATCATTATCTAACCAGTGGCCTAGAAGTGATAATACTCCTCTGTGTTTCCCATGCTTAATTAACAAATAGTTGTATGCAGTTCTTAATCGGCAGATTAGTTTCACATAATTGCACATGTAAAAATGACGTGCATTGCAATCCAAGAGCTGCATACAACAAGGATCAAGTCTTGTTCGGCCTTGTAACCGAGGAACAACTGAATCAAGTTTTAACTGGGTATTAGGGATGCCCTTTTGTTTAATGCTTGGATTCTTGCGATGTGAAAGCTTTAAAACAAAGCTTTCATATTCTCCCGTTAAAGTGGTTAAGCAATTTGGATCTAGAAATGGCCAATGCAAGGTTGTTCAACTGCCTGCAAAGGGGTTACGTTGCTAGAGAATGCAAAGCAGGACAAATCCCCAGCTGCTAGACATTAGAACAGACAGAAGAAATCAAAGCATCCCATTGGGAGGAATGCTCTCACTATATCACATGTACTTTGTGTCTAGTGGAAAATCTCCTACATTCCTGTGTCCTATGAAAAAAACTACAAATTGCATTAACCACTTCAGCTGAGCTGTTCTGGTTATTAAATAAGAACTGAAAATGATGAAGTAGAGAGATAGCTCGGCTAAGCTCTGGGAGTTGTCAAGCACTGGCTTATTTTTCTTTGTTTCTTGTCTATCTATAATTAAGGTTTTAATGTTTGATTCTGTTTGATTTTTGGGAAACAGAATATCAGGATAAAAGACACCTGCTTGAACAAAACAAAGTCAGATTTCCTTGTGTTTAGCACATAAAAGCAAGGTATATGTTTTCACTGAAAGCAGCACAATGTTTCCATTATGCTCTGAAGATCTATAAAACTGTATACTGTAACTGTATGGAGAGCAGATATTTCCTGATATCCTTTTACAACCAAAAAAAAAGGACATTTGCTAAACATCTATTTAGATTAGTTAATTCTTTGCAGTCTGTTTTTTGATCTTCCTTGTGCAAGCTGTTTAACAACATATTCTTCTGGTGTTTGTTTGAGTACTCTGGTATTAACCCTAGCAACTGCCTGGAATGCCATATAAGTTTAAAGAGTGCTTTAATTAATTAGTTTAAGTAGGAAAACATTAAACAATGAATCACCACTGTCTGCGACCTACAAGAAGACATCAAGTTGTCCCCAAGACATAGGGGCTGAAAACATTACAATTAAATATAATTGGGTTAATGCACATGTTAAATGGGGAAGAACTGGGACCAACACACAGATAATGTTGAACAAGTCTGTTCTACATGTACCGTTCATTATACTCAGAGTAGAATGGCAAAGAATTCTGGGCACTGTAATAGACAAAACACAGAACTATTTTTGTTATCTTTATCAGGGCCGGGCAAAGCCGACCAAGTGCCCTAGGCAACCTGAAAGGGGAAACTTAAGAGGAGGGACAAAGGAGAGGGAAGGGGAGGGAGAGAGGAGGGACAAAAGAGAGGGAAGGGGAGGGACAAAAGAGAGGGAAGGGACAAAGGAAAAGGAAGGAAAGGGGCAGAGGGAAGAGGAGGGGCAGAGGAGAGGGACAGTGAGGCGAGCAACAGGGGTAGAACTGAAGACGGGAGCAAATCCGAACTAGGGGTAGGCAGAAGAATCTTGAACAGGCACCTGCCAGCGCCCCACGTCGGTGTGCCCTAGGCAGGTGCATCTTCTGCCTACCCCTAGTTCCAGCTCAGATCTTTGTGGTAGCTCAGCTTTCCCTACCAATATCAATGTACTATGGATACTGGGCAGGTCTGAAAATCCATAACATGGCCAGCATAGTACATTGCCATGTGTGAAAGTAAAAATGAGCCCCAGCTCCTCTTCACTTCTAGCTGTTCTGAACTGCTATTCTGAAAAAGAATGGACAGAGAAACAGAAAGGTGGCCTCTTGTAAGACATCAGCCAATTTGCTAGACACTGTATAGTACTGGTCTGTGCATGGTCACCATTACACCCCGGACACTGGTAGAACTGTATTAAGATTTTACAGAAATTGTAGCTTTTATCATTGAAAGCCACTGCAAACGAAGAAAAATTTAATGCAGTTTCTGTACAGTAATAACTGAATTACATACATATTACCAGTAGTTTCTTTAATAAAATCTCCTTATCAGTGTCGGACTGGCCCACAGGGATACCAGGAAAACTCCCGGTGGGCCCAGGTGTCAGTGGGCCCTCCTGCTTCAAAACATTTGGCATATTTCATGGCCATTACCTATTTCTATGAGAACAAACAGTCTATAGATTGAATAGTAGATTATAGCATGTAAAGAAAAGAGACTAGCAGAATAGAGGTTGAGTGGGGAGAGGAATTATAATAGTACTGAGAGTGGGCCCCTGTTCTAAGGTCTTTTGGTGGGCCCCTGGTCTAAGATTTTTGGGTTGGGCCCCTGGTGTCCCAGTCCGACACTGCTCCTTATAATAATAGCAGTGCAGTGTTACCCCGATGGCTTCAATGGAGGATTAATACATATAAATAAGAGATAAGTGGTATTTATTTTTATTTCCTCTAATGAAAAATCATTCTGACAGAAAAGCAGATAGCAAAGCTATTTGTGGTATATGCAGAGTCCCTTGTAATAAAACCATTGCAAGTGTGTTATATGTTTGGAAAGGACTGAAAAGTGAGCCGGAAGGGTCGGCTGTCTGTCATTGTAATGAAGTCTTTGGAGAGAAGATCCATACTGGCTGTTGTGCTATCAGTTTCCCGACAGCCTGTTCCCAGATGTGTAATGTTCATGTATGTTTTATTCACATCCACACCAGCCTGTCTGGCCTCTACTGACTATTTTCCACAGTACTTCACTAGACATTGCTATGTAAAGTAAAACTTGGGTGCAGCAATAGCATAGAAGAAAGGTGCAAAGAGCAAAACCCTGGCTATTTTTATACTATGCGTTATTGCTATATTCAAATACTTTCAGTTTCATATTGACTTTTGGCAACACTTTGTTGTCTGTTTGGATATTGGCACAGAAATCATTGCTACCATCTGATTAGAGCCCAAGACACCCTTTTCTAAATGTGCACTGTTGTGTATTGATTCCATCACATAGCTTCATTTAGGAAAAGATAAATGGATACAACTAAAAATCAATTACATATATAAAGAATACCAGTTTGCTTCCTCCATCCTCTCTATATCTAGAGTTTATCAATACAGGGCTATTTAAAAGTTCAGAGAAATCCTGCAGCATTCCCCATAGAGCATTCGGCTCCTGTGCTTCTCCATTTAATGAGAGCTTGATTGCTGTATTATTGGAAGCCCTATATATTATGCACATTTATCAGCAGCGACAATTTCAAGTTCATGTTTGCTTAATGTGGTTTGACACTGAGCTTGTCTGGGAAACCCAAACATATTTTCTTTGCAAGGAGCGAGCATGTTCTTAAAAACCAATTACATTTTATTAACTGTCAAATCATAATTTTGTGGCGATAACAGTTTACAATCCGACTTCTTCAGAAAATAACACAAAACATGCTTTTTACAGTATAATACATACCATTTTAAAACAAAGGGTTTTTGTTGTTGTGACAAATTTCAAATTATTTCAATCACCTATTTTTATAATTGTTGTTATTATATGCAGGTATGGGATCTGTTATCCAGAAACCCATTAATCAGAAAGTTCCAAATTACGGAATTAACACCTCCCATAGACTCTATTATTCAAATAATCCAGATTTTTAAAAATTATTTCCCTTTTCTCTTTAATAATAAAACAGTACCGTGTACTTGATCCAAACTAAGATATAATTCATCTTTATTGGAAGCAGAACCAGCTTATTGGGGTTATTTAATTTTTACATGATTTTCTAGTAGACTTAAGGTGAAGATCCAAACTACAGAAAGATCGGTTATCTGGAAAACTCAGGTCCCAAGCATTCTGGATAACAGGTCCCATACCTGTATTTATCAAGTGCCAACATATTCTGCAGCGCTGTACAATAACAAGTGTATATATTGAACATACAGATTACTAGAGATGCACAGAATTCACTCAGCGGTACCCGAGTAACTGAGATTGCAGTCACTTTTAAACATTCCTATACCAACAGTATACTTGGGGAGAGACTGCAATATCCCACGATGCCCTCTGTTGGTTATATGAAAGAATAACAGTGACTGCAATATCACACAGCGCCATCTGTTGGTTGTATGAAAGAATAACAGTGACTGCAATATCACAGAGCCCTCTGTTGGTTATACGAAAGATTAACAGTAATTGCAATATCACACAGCGCCCTCTGTTGGTTATATTAAAGAATAACAGTGACTGCAATATCACACAGCACCCTCTGTTGGTTATATGAAAGAATAACAGTGCGCCCTTTGTTGGTTATATGAAAGAATTACAGTGACTGCAATATCACACAGCGCCATCTGTTGGTTATATGGAAGAATAACAGTGACTGCAATATCACACAGTGCCTGTTGGTTATATGAAAGAATAACTGTGACTGCAATATCACACAGCGCCCTCTGTTGGTTATACGAAAGATTAACAGTGATGACAATATCAAACAGCACCCTCTGCACATGGTAGTGGGACAGTGGGACAATGCACACAGTAATCCGTTTGGCAATTCTCTGTCACCATCAACTTTGCAAAGAAGTTCGGTTGATCGCTGGGGGGGTCGCTTTGGCAGAATGTGCGCTGCTGGGAGACAGGGCTGTAGTTGTGTCTAGGCTTATACTAGAGTCAATAAGTTTTCCCAGTTTTCGTAGGTAAAATTAGGTACCTCGGCTTATACTCGGGTCGGCTTATACTCGAGTATATACGGTACCCGAATCCTTGGTGAAAAATTCAGCTGAATACTGAACAGAATCCTAATGTACATATGCAAATTAGGGTCAGGAAAGGAAAAAGTAGAAAAAAATTCTTCTTTCGTGATGAAAAGTCACGTGATTTCCCTACACGCCCCTAATTTAGATATGCAAATCATGATTCGGATTTGGTTTGGCCAGGCACAAGGATTCAGCCAAATCCAAATCCTGCAGAAAAAGGCAGAATCCTGGTCGAATCCTGAACCAAATCCTGGATTCGGTGCAAACCTACAGATTACATAAAAAAATACAACCAAGTATACATGGATAATTTAGCAGATTGTTAGTATAGCTATATAATTTAGTCAGTCACTGACAGAATCATGTAAATCTAGTATGTTCTGGGGAGTTGTGTTAGCAGATGATTTAGACATTCAGTATTACAGATCAGTTAGCCCAGAGAAATAAGTCAAGTGTTTGCGCAAATGGAAATCTCAAGTGAGAACAAGCAGTATTCCATTGTTCTCTATAACTAACACACTCCTGTAATGAAGGAGGCTTTGCCCTCTATACTCTTGTTCAGCTTTGCTTAGGCATACAGTTTTAGCAAGTCTATCAGGACACTGGGGTATTTTTGAAGGGGTCAAAGGGAATGAAACATGTATTGCTTTTACTGGCAAAGGACCAGCCATAGCTTATTGTACATCAAAGTGTCTCCATCAAAGCTTCACTTAGCCCATTGTCTTTGGCTTAACCCAAACAATGCCAGAAAGGCTTACAGTGTATTTCAGAATGGATAAACTACATCCGTTGTGCCCTAGCTTAAACAAAATCATATACAGTTGTCAGCAGTCCACTGTCTCGTCTGCCGGCATGTTTCAAAAGAAAAATGGGGTATCTGCACAGTCTTTACCCAGAAAATGTTAAACTAACTATAATATAATTATTTAGTTATACAAGCCCTCTCAACCAAAGAAAATTAATATAACAAACCAATTATTCATGCTGCAAACGTCTTAAACTATTAACCATAACTAGAGGAACAGACTTTTATTCTCTCCCCCAGTAACTGCTTCCAGTGTGCCCCTGATGTACATAAGAAAGTGAGAGACTTGCAGGCACAAGGCAATCCTGTGCCTGACAAATGTGACATGTTAGACAATCCTGTGCTTCCCATGCTAGTGATCTCTGTTTCCTCTTAGGAGCCGCACTAATGGAGGGTTGGCGGAAGCCCATGACACGAGCCATCAGACTTTTAAAACGGAATTAGCTGGGCTACACTTGCAAGCATGTGTTTTGAGAAAGCCTCTGGCACTACATTTATTGGTTGCACTGCATGAGTAATTGCATTAGTCCTTACTAAAAGTGTAAGAAACGATAAATAGATAAGTTTTAAAATGACCTTTTTATGACTCCATCAGGAATACAGGCCTCCAGGGTTAAAGGGAAAATACTGCCCACCCAGCCTGAAAATGAAAGCATAATACTGAAGGAGGCTTGAAGGAAGATAATAAAGTGAACATGTGAAAGAGCATGTCTGCTTTTTAGAAATCCATCCATGCTTTTAATGACTGTCTATAAATAACTAGTTTGCTGGTATTACTGACCCTTTAACGGTCTGCACACCATCTCGAGGAGTTACAATTGTAGACCCTGTCTGAATCCCTCTTTACATTTGTTTTACTGTTGTTAAGTGAATTATTTATAAATGTGAATCCCAGGAATTGTTTCTTGGCATAACTTGTTTGTATGGCTCAGCAGCTCCGTATCAATTCAGGTTTTACTGGCAGGCAGCATGATATGGGAATGATTTCCTGACACCAAAAATATTATGTCTGTGCTTTTGAAGACATAGCATCTACCAGTTTCTATCCTTTAATACAAGAATGGACAAAATAAACAGAAGAATCATAACAGATATGCCTGAGAAAATAACTAACATACTGGTCTTAAAGAACTAGACTTTCAAGGTTGTAGACAAATATAGGGAGCAAGGCGAAAAACGTTTTTGGACAACACTTTAATTAGCAGAACTCTCAGTAAGAACAACTACTTCCCCAGAACACAGGTAGGGGTATGCAGGTTACCCAAGAAAGGCCCAGATTTTCTCTGATTTGTGATAGTATGATCATATCTGGGAATCACATATAAAAGTAACCATAACATACAGTCTCTTTTGGCACACAAGCAGATTAGTTAGCCATAGGGTCATTTTTAAGAACTTGGTGAGCTTTGGACTTTTTGGCTGGAGGGTCAGCATATGAGTCTGGCTTGTGTGGCCAGGCATAGGGTCCGGGTGGGCTGGTGCAATACCAACGCAACATGTTGTCTGTCTGTGTTTATCGTCTCTCTGTACAGCGAAATGCGCATGCATGCAGTGGCGGATTAACACTACCTGAGGCCCCTAGGCTACACTTTCAACAGGCCCCCCCCGGCCCAACCCCCATATATCCCAACATACCCATGACCGCCATATTGAAAAGGCACAGAATGACCAACTCTCTCTCTACACCTGGGTCTCTCTCTCTTCTCTCTAACCCTGGGTCTCTCTTTCTTCTCTCTAACCCTGGGTCTCTCTTTCTTCTCTACGCCTGTGTCTCTCTCTCTCTCTCTCTCTATACACCTAAGTCTCTCTCTCTATTCCTAGGTCTCTCTATCTCTATTCCTGGGTTCAGAGTCCAGGAGGAGCCATGGGGAGAGCACAGACCAGGCCCATAGCAGTGCAAAGTCTCGTCTCGCGAGACTTGTGATCTCACCGCCACAAAACGCTTTTTAAACTTCTGGCAACCAGGTTGCGGTCTACCAGGAATATTACCAGCATCTACTGGTAGACCGCGTCTGCAATCAATGTCCTGGGCTCCCCTGAGCTACAGCCAGACGGTGCGCACAGTGGACGCACTGGACGGTGACATTTTTTTTTAAAATTGCAAAAATACCCATGGGCCCCTGACCACTATGGGCCCCTAGGCTATAGCCTAGGCATTAATCTGCCCCTGCATGCATGTTATACATAAAGCCCCTCCCCCTTGTCATTCAAGGCGATTATTCATCCAGTTGGGTAAGGGGTGGGGGAAGAAGGCTAAGGGCCAGAGAAGGAGAGTACCCAAACTTTACTAATGCAAGGTCTACTTTTAGTGATGTTGTCCCATTATGATCTACATCCATAAAATTTTGTTCCATGGAAAATATTACTTAAATATTAATTTGTGAGAAAATGCATAGTGTTATATTTAAACGTCTATTTCTTAGTGTTTAAAATATTTTATTAGATTTTCATATTAAACAAATAAACGTCTATTTCTTATGTAACCTTAACATAATAAATATCTGAATGAATAGAATGAAACAGGAGGGTGATTTAGTCAAGCTGTTTGTTGACAGAGATCTTGAGATCTACTGATCACCAGCTAAAGGTCTACTGGTAGATCCCCATCTACCTTTTGGGCACCCCTGCTATACGGTATACTACGTTGCTTGTGTAGCCCAATCTTGGGGTTAACTTGATTTTATCGTTTTTGAATTATTTGCCTTTTTCTTTCAAGATTTCAACTCAAAGCTAAATAACTTCAAAACCACAAATAATAAAAAATGAAGTCCTGCTAAAAGTTAACTTAAAGGTGAACAACCCCTTTAAGGGTATAATGTTCAGTTTCGGGACATGCTACTTGTTGCATTGGTTGAGCATTGGTTGTTGCATTGGTTGAGAGATTAATGCTTTATGGGAGCACAACTGCTGCACCCTGTTGAAAAATTATATTGTGCTGGGTCCATCAGGCAACATGTCAGCTGACGTTATGGGGCAGATTTACTAAATTAATTTGAATTTTCTAATTTAAAATTTAAAACCACCAACTCGAATTTGACTTTGAATGTGAGAATGATCACACCTAGACGCTGGATTAGATATGTCGCCACCTAAAACCTGCCAAGTTCATGTAGAAGTCAATGGCAGCGGTCCATTGAACCATTTGAAGATGTTAATAGCCTTTTTTTGGAGGAAAACTCAAATAGAATTAGATTACGATTTTCAGGTCATTCCTATTCATTCGAGTTATGAGAACGTTCAAATTTATTGGAGTTAAAAAAAAATTTCACAACTTCCAAATTCGACCTTTGATAAATACCCCCTGGGAGTCTTTGGCCCCATAGCACATTTTAGTCAAATTTGGAGCAATTTTTAGGTATAAACACCACCCACTTATGCTGCCTAACCAATGAGTCAAAACACTCTAGTATAAATGTTTACTTTAACAAGTGTAGTTAAATTAAGGTCATGGTACAAATGAAACTATATATTAGCAAAACACTGTTAAAGCTGCTGGTAATTTTATAGGCACATATTTCAACCTGCACCTCCTTTTATTAAAAAAATGCCAATAGGTTTGCCAGGTGCACTTAAACCAGTTCTAACTGTATTTTAGAGTTTCCCTTCTAAATATAGACCATGCGTTCATGGAATATCTTAAATTGGGCTTTGCACTACATGTGATCTCAGAGTGCAGTAGGAGGAAATTGTTCCTTGACCTGAAGATTTGGATTAGAAGCAAAAAGAAAGGCATATAAAAGGTTATTTTACATAAACACACAGAAATTTTGGAAAGATGAGAGCTTGGGCTAAAGACCAAGTGGTACACAGGAGGATCAGTTCTGTCAGAAATAATTCACAGTTAACATACACTGAATAGTGCAGTTCTCTCTTAAATAAAGATCTCACATGGATGTAATTCTGTCCTTAAAGTGGCTGGTTCCAAGCCAACATAAACAAGCAGCGAAAGAAAAAAAGTGCATGCGGAAGTGCCTTCTGGTTGCTGCTATTGAATACTCTGTGCGTGTTCCTTAATAGATACAGGCACATACTATACAGTATAGTTTCCCAACATCTCCTTTTTCCTGTATGTAAATATTTACTTGATTGATTCCATACCTATGGGAGACAAGAGGTTGCTTTCACATGAATTCGAAATATGACCTTTGATAAATGTGCCTCTAGGTATACTTTTCCTTTCAAGGCACAGATATGCAATGGATACACAAGTTAACTTTTCAGTACAGGTATAGGATCCCTTATCCGGAAACCCAATATCCAGAAAGCTCCGAATTACGGAATGGCTGTCTCCCATAGACTCCATTTTATCCAAATAATCCAAATTTCTAAAAATGATTTCATTTTTCTCTGTAATAATAAAACAGTAGCTTGTACTTGAT
Organism: Xenopus petersii; assembly: GCA_038501925.1. Classification (NCBI taxonomy): domain Eukaryota; kingdom Metazoa; phylum Chordata; class Amphibia; order Anura; family Pipidae; genus Xenopus; species Xenopus petersii. The sequence goes on from CM076673.1 coordinate 106,804,551, forward strand.
CCCAACTGAGATACAATTAATCCTTATTGGAAGCAAAACCAGTCTATTGGGTTTACTTAATGTTTAAATATATTTCTAGTAGATTTAAGGCATGAAAACCCAAATTACGGAAAGACCCATTATCCGTAAACCCCAGGTCCCGAGCATTCTGGATAACAGGTCCCATACCTGTACTAGAAATAATGAAGATTTCATATAAAGGTAAACATTATGATTTTATAAATATATAGCACATTTTATAAGTGACATTAAAAACATTTTGGGGGCTCGGCTACGCATTCAATTGGTTCCTATACCTGGTGGGACAAGAGGTCGCTTGCACTTTGTTGAGTGCCTATGGCACAGGAACTGTACTCTCAACAAGTGCTAGCTAACATTCATAGTTTTAATTACAAGTGAACTTGCCATGAGACTAGTGGACACTGAAAACGCAGGGTGGGTAGCTGTGCATTTTGTTTAAAATGTAGCAAATATATTTTTAAATGCAATGCCAATTTCTTTTTTTTTTTTCTACCTTACAGCAAGATAAGTCAACCGAAAGTAGCCCAATCATGTTTCTATATCATTTACCTCTACAGACAGTCACATTTTTATCTCACTTGCTGACACATTTACGACTAAAGGTCCTTCTTAATAATCTAAAATACTAGCTACTTTACTTGTTTTTCTGTGGCCTTCTAAATGTTGGCCTTTAGCCATTCAATTATTAACCACCTTTTCTTCATCTATGCCTCTAAAATGTCAATGTAAACTCTACTTATAAATAATGACATATACTGTAGCCATTAAGCTGTAATGTTTATAAAAATTGATGCAGCTTGAATTTCAGTGCCACAAAACTGTATAAATGAGGACAGGTTTATTACAGGGCACTGGTTGATGACATTATGACAGCTTTATACATGATGATAGCCTGTATATGACATGCTATAAATATTTGTTAGAACTAATCTAATGGTCTTCCTTATTTATATTCTTGGAAAATATTGGTTTTAACAATGAAAAAAGAAAGACAACTACCTTTGAACTGTTCCTGGATAAGAATGCCTATGCCTAATCCTGCTGTAGTACAACAGTGCATTAGTATAGGTGTGCATTGATTGGTAGAGAATCAGAACAAAAACACACAACAGGGTTAGGTAACAAAAGTAGCAACGTCTGCCTAGATCTAGTAACCCATAAAACCACTTAGATCTTTGTTTTCAAGCTTTTAATTTTAGCTGCTGATTGCTTGCTATGAGGGAGGGAACATTGCCAAAAAATAGACCACTAAGGGTGTGAAATAAAGGAACATATGACTTAAGCATATGTGAAAATATACAGTTCCTCCTGGGCACATATAGACAGTCCTGTACCAACTTGAGAAACCAAGTAACATCTTTGCAAATGACACTGAAACAGTCTAAATACTGTCAGCAGACATGATTTTATACATCTGTAAAGACTTCCCAAAGCTATCAAAAATGTAATGGAAGCGGTCTGTCTTGAACAGCAAATAAAGATACATATTGGTGGCTATGTTATAACAGGAACACATATCACTCCAGATCTAGTAACCAACTGTTTGCTTTCAACAGATCAGAAAATGCCACATGCTAAGTACACACTTCTCACTCCAAGCTTCCAAAACCGACCTCATGCAACGTCTGTACATTATTACATGCAATGTTACCTTGTCACCCTTTTCCCCTCATAGCACTGTTTTAAAGAGCTAGCGGGAAAATGTCCAATAAAAAGACTTTTACAGCAAATATCCCACATGAGGGCCAGAATATTAAGCCTGAGAGCAGACATATAGATATTACTAATACCGCAGTAGCAAGCACTTGGGCCATTAAGCCCTAAAGGGACTCATGGGCTAATTTACATTTTACATTTACGATCGTACGATGAATAAAATCCTCCGACTTCGAATTCGAATGTCAGAGGATTCTATTAGATGATTAAATTTCGAAGTATTTTCCACTTCGAAATTCGACCCTTGATAAATCTGCCCCTAGATGTAAGATTTGCCATCTCTTTGGAGCACACAAACACTGGCTGTGGACACTGTATCTTAGCTCACATTACTGTTGCAATAGAAAAACATACCATGTATTCTTGGCTGGTGTCTTAATTTAAACAAAGGCTGGTGGCTGAAATTGCTTGTTATGTTCACCCATTAATCATTCCCACATCATAATATACTCAGGTTGAACACAAACGAAAACATTTGGAACAAATAAAGAATTCACAGTTTAGTACAGGCATGATATCCTGAATTCTGCCTGCTGTTTATTGAATCACATTTCAAAACACACTCCAATAACTGTATATTTTCTCTTTAATCCAGTTTAACTAGGCATTTGTCCCCTTTGTTTTTTCTTATGTGGAAATAATAAACAACAGAAAGTGTTTGAGGGCATAGATTTTTTATATTCTTTTCAGGAAGATTGACATTGAAAGTGTTTCGATGGCTATTTATACATAGATACAGCCTAAAGGATTCTACTAAACTCAGTGAGTGCATTTAAGGTTGCAGAACAAAAGAGAGCGTATTTGGAGCTCTGGAAAAAAAACAATCCATGAAATATTGTATGTTACCCTAAAGCAACATTGGATATATAACTTTTATTTATACAGTTTGCAATGGAAAGCTCCCATGGGTCTACTGTAAAACAAATCAGCAAGTTGAATCCCCAAAACTGGTAAAATGTTTTTAAAAATGCATGAAACAGTATAGCAATGTTTCTGCAAAAGCATAAATCCAATCTGCACACTCCGGTGTGGATGTTTCTCTATCAAAACAGAGTTAATAAAAAATAGTGCCTTTATCACTGAGGGCTTTCTACTTCAATCCCAGGCTAAAATACTCCAAGCTGCACACTTCTACCATACAACTACCATACAAGGCTTGCTGACTAAAGGTGGCCATACACGGGCAGATAAAGCTGTTGATATCGGCCGTTTGGACCAATTTGACAGCTTATCTGCCCGTGTATGGGGACTTCCGACGGGTCTTCCCGATCAATATCTGGGCACGATATCAATCGGGAAGGTTTGATTTTTAACCGACCGACCCGTCGGAGCCCCTTGGCGCATCGTAATTCGATCGTTCGGCCATACGGCCGAACGTTCGAATTACCCCCGATATAGCCATGCAGTTAGTGGCATATCGGGGAACGATGTCGCCAAACGAGTGGATCTTTGAGTCTATGGCCACCTTAATGATCCGTTTCTATAAATAATTTAAGGATTTAGTGACAAAAATAGGATGGTAATAACTGATATGTCTTCAAATCTGAAGTGTCAAACCTGAAAGATTTAAAGGTAAAGTGATGCTCCAGCAGAATTCTGCATTGTAATCCATTTCTCAAAAGAGCAAACAGATTTTTTTATATTCAATTTTGAAATCGGACATGGGGCTAGACATTTTGTCAATTTCCCAGCTGCCCCTGGTCATGTGACTTGTGCCTGCACGTTAGGAGAGAAATGCTTTCTGGCAGGCTGCTGTTTTTCCTTCTCAATGTAACTGAATGTGTCTCAGTGAGACATTGGTTTTTACTATTAAGTGTTGTTCTTAGATCTACCAGGCAGCTGTTATCTTGTGTTAGGGAGCTGCTATCTGTTTACCTTCCCATTGTTCTTTTGTTTGGCTGCTGGGGGGGGGAGGGAGGGGGTGATATCACTCCAACTTGCAGTACAGCAGTAAAGAGTGATTGAAGTTTATCAGAGCACAAGTCACATGACTTGGGGCAGCTGGGAAATTGACAATATGTCTAGCCCCATGTCAGATTTCAAAATTGAATATAAAAAAATCTGTTTGCTCTTTTGAGAAATGGATTTCAGTGCAGAATTCTGCTGGAGCAGCACTATTAACTGATGCATTTTGAAAATGTTTTTTTTCCCATGACAGTATCCCTTTAATGTTTAAATATATGTCTAGTAGACTTAAGGCATGAAGACCCAAATTACGGAAAGACCCATTATCCGGAAAACCCCAGGTCCCGAGCATTCTGGATAACAGGTCCCATACCTGTACTAGAAATAATGAAGATTTCATATAAAGGTAAACATTATGATTTTATAAATATATAGCACATTTTATAAGTGACATTAAAAACATTTTGGGGGCTCGGCTACGCATTCAATTGGTTCCTATACCTGGTGGGACAAGAGGTCGCTTGCACTTTGTTGAGTGCCTATGGCACAGGAACTGTACTCTCAACAAGTGCTAGCTAACATTCATAGTTTTAATTACAAGCCTGTGAACTTGCCATGAGACTAGTGGACACTGAAAACGCAGGGTGGGTAGCTGTGCATTTTGTTTAAAATGTAGCAAATATATTTTTAAATGCAATGCCAATTTCTTTTTTTTTTCTACCTTACAGCAAGATAAGTCAACCGAAAGTAGCCCAATCATGTTTCTATATCATTTACCTCTACAGACATTTTTATCTCACTTGCTGACACATTTACGACTAAAGGTCCTTCTTAATAATCTAAAATACTAGCTACTTTACTTGTTTTTCTGTGGCCTTCTAAATGATGTTTCTCTATCAAAACAGAGTTAATAAAAAATAGTGCCTTTATCACTGAGGGCTTTCTACTTCAATCCCAGGCTAAAATACTCCAAGCTGCACACTTCTACCATACAACTACCATACAAGGCTTGCTGACTAAAGGTGGCCATACACGGGCAGATAAAGCTGCTGATATCGGCCGTTTGGACCAATTTGACAGCTTATCTGCCCGTGTATGGGGACTTCCGACGGGTCTTCCCGATCAATATCTGGCCACGATATCAATCGGGAAGGTTTGATTTTTAACCGACCGACCCGTCGGAGCCCCTTGGCGCATCGTAATTCGATCGTTCGGCCATACGGCCGAACGTTCGAATTACCCCCGATATAGCCATGCCGTTAGTGGCATATCGGGGAACGATGTCGCCAAACGAAGTGGATCTTTGAGTCTATGGCCACCTTAATGATCCGTTTCTATAAATAATTTAAGGATTTAGTGACAAAAATAGGATGGTAATAACTGATATGTCTTCAAATCTGAAGTGTCAAACCTGAAAGATTTAAAGGTAAATAAGTAAAAAGTGGCCTTATGTGAACAATATGATTTTTTTCATATTATTCCCTGCTATTTGTCATTATTTGCCTAGCAGGTTTATGTAGCTTGCTTTGAATATGCTTCCCTTTCACTGACAATCTAGTCCAAAGATAGGGAACAGGTGCCACCCCAGCTGTTACGGAAATGCTTTTTCCAGCTTGTGGGGAGAGAATACTTTTATCTGCTAATCCTTTTTTTACAGAAGATGTCCAAACATGTTCTTTAAAGAATCTCTTGCAAATGCAGTCAATGCAGTGTGGTCACAAAGGAATGAACCACATCAGTGGGGCTGAGTTGTTACATTCTAGTATTAGCTGCACACACTGGGATAACATTTGTGTTAACTGGCCCCTGGGCTGAAATCACTCTGGATTTAGGGGCATCTTTGTAGGGGATCTACCATGCAACTCAGATCTTGCCACTCTAACATGAACCCATACATCATTGGCTCATGATTTAACTGTGACATTTACTGAAAAGCACTGTGTCTACTAGCACCATCTGAAATGTTCTGATGTTAAAAGGGTTCCTCTGAAACTATTTCTATATCTGCTGACAAACAGAATTAGAAATGTTATATTGTTCTATCTCTATATCGAGAAATGTAAAATTATTTATTTGCGAGTACTAAACCGTACACATTTATATAATTAAATGAATCTATGCCCTGCTGGCCTGCAAAATAGTTTTTTTTGTGGAGGTACCAACCAATAATATAAAGAGAGCATTTATATTAAGCAATTTTTGCAGACTGTCTATGCTCTGGAGTGTGAGTTAGGTTAATTAGATTTTTTAAAATAGTGAAGTGCACATTCCTATTTCAAACAATTACCATGGTGGCTGTGATTCTGTATGATAGATGTTGCAATTTTGTATCATTAATTGTCCTTACTCTATAATCCTCTGTGATACTTAATAACATCTGAAACAGATGGATCTGGCCCTCCATGAGTTTCAGCAACTGACCAAAGCATTATGTAATGTGTTATTCTTGGCATTGGTGTACTTCCCGTGCTGTGCTTTGAACATAAATGGGGTTTCCCATGCTGTGATCATAATTAGAGTAAGTAACTATATGAATAGTCATTAAGGCCTAATGAATCTCTTTCCTACAGAGCATAAGCAGGCCACACACACACACAACTTCACATGCATTTGTGCACAGTTTTGCTAACAAAACTGTATGACTGTCTGTGTGTATTGTCTAAAAATGAACAGTTTGTGTGTTCAAGTGAAAGAACATATCAGATCATGTGTAGCATCGTTGATTTGCATGGCACTGCTCAGACATGAGTGCATTTTGGCCAGATTTAAACTAATATTGTCCAACTGACCCGCAGAACAGTACATTACATATAAACTAGGGCTGCACCGAATCCAGGATTCGGTTCGGGAGTTGGCCTTTTTCAGCAGGAGTCGGATTCGGCTGAATCCTTCTGCCCGGCCGAACCGAATCCGAATCCTAATTTGCATATGCAAATTAGTGGTGGGGAGGGAAATCTCGTGACTTTTTGTCACAAAACAAGGAAGTAAGAAATGTTTCCCCCTTTCCACCCCTAATTTGCATATGTAAATTAGGATTTCGAAATTCGGCCAAATCTTTCGCAAAGAATTCTGGGATTCGGCCGAATCCAAAATAGTGGATTCGGTGCATCCCTAAAATAAACCCACGTTTGGTCAGTTTTACAAGCTTTGGTGCTTGAGGGACAGGAAGATCAAGCAGTAGTAAAGGCTATAATGAAGTGTGATTTGAATATTCCGATCTGTAGATCTGTACAATGTCCCATGCTATTATACTTTTCCTATCTATTGGGACCAATGAAAAAAAAATGAAATGGGGTTAGTGGTTAGTGTGTATTGCACAACATAAATTAGTCCACAGCATTGAGCACTGTCTCAGCACTTAATCTCAGTTATAGGCAGATTTAGACTGTATGTATCTCTAGGGCTGGGACTGATGTGAACATTCTTTGAAAGATACAATAGTAGCTTCAGTGACACTAGCATACTTGCACATGGTATTCCAGTATATTAACTGTCACATATCTACATATATAATGAAATAAAATAACTTATTTATTTCAGGATTGTCTATTTAATGATAATGCTTCATTTTATAGTAGAGGATATTGGCAGAACAATGTCAGATGAAGGAACACAAATCTTGTCAGCAGCCAGCAATAGCTAATGTCCTACAGGCCCATGTAATTGGAACCAGTTCTAAGAAATCATGCATCTTTAAAAAAAATATCTATAAACGCTGCGACTGCCTGACTTATACTTCATGTTACTTCCCGAAAGGCTTATAAAATTAAAATGATTAAAGCAACTGAGAGCTGTAGGCAGTGGTTTTCTATAATATATAGGCTCATAAACATAGGGTTCATCTGAGAGCATAAATCGTTCAATGATATTTGGTGGAAAACAAATGACCTATTGCTCCCCTGATAACTCTAACAAATCGTTTTTACTCATGAACGTTGATGTCATAGGTGCTGCTATTTATTTGGTTAAAAAGTCATCTCCGATTACAATTTAGAGCCAGTATTTCCAGGGAAAAGTACAATTGCACATGTTGAATCCTGAGAGCAGTGAGTTGGTACTCTCAGTGCCAGATACAGTTAATCCAGTTTCAAACCTCCTAACGTTATTAAATGTCTCTGGAGTTTTACTAAATTCATTGCAGTCCAACAGTGGGAGGAGATATCAGTAAGCCATATAACCAATACAGTGAAATGCATCTCATTGGCACATCTGTGCATGGAAACATATGAACTGAGCTGACCCTCTAATCTATACAGTATTGACCCTCTGTTTACATTATTCCGACACTTGTCAAATGCCATGACTTGCTTAGTACTAATGGTGTTTAAGCATTATGAACAGGGAAATGCTTCAATTAAAAGCCAGTATGCATACCAAGCTACCATTAGGGTGCTGTTCCTGTGCCAATGAGTATGAATAGTCTAGCCTCTATAAGGACCACGGGCTCAACTATTTGCACAATTTTGCCAGGTTGGAAAAATGGTGCCAAATAATAGAAATACCTGAAAACCTATGTCTGGTGCTTTTTATAACATTGCCTGGCAATGCAAACACATGCAGGTAAACTAAAGTATCCAGGGGGCTAGGTAGTTTCCTCCATTCCTGTAAAAGTAACCAATGTGATGTTTGGTTTTACAGTTCTGACTTTTAACTAACAGCTTTAGATGTTCATTTCAAAAATATATAATTTCCTGTACAGTTGTTGTCTTTTAGAGGCATTAACTAGCCTTATAACCAACCGCTGATGATGACAACTCACATCAGAATCTGTGGTTAAAAAAGATATTGTCAATACATGGGTGCAAATTTATTAAAACTCCCAACTGCTGAATTTTGATGGATTCTCAGCAGTTAAAATTCTATCACAGTCATTAACACTTTACCGACTGTGAGGAATGGTTTTTTTTGACAGTCAAGAAACTGTTTTAAGAATAGTTACACTTATCAAAGCCTTATCATTTTTAAATGCACAGGTCATCAGAACTAATTGACCTACTCCTTCAATGGTTTCCTATGGGGTGTTATAGTTCAATGGTAACGCTAAACAACCCACTGATATAGCAAGACCCTACTTAAATCCAACAAAGTCATTCCATTCAACAGCAGCACAGATGTAAATAATGGCAACCCTGAGACTGCAGGTAGATGATCACTTGTATGACACAAATCTTGTGAGGCATTTGTTCTTTCAGACACATTGAAGCACCATCAGAAGACATGAGGACTGCAGTTTAACCATTGCTTTACTAGTAAGGAAGTTGAGAAAAGGACACATTTCTTTTAAACCAAATCACATAGAAATACAAATGACTGTACCACAAATAATAGCTTGGTATTTTGGCTTTGAACCCTAGTTAACATCATTAGGATTCAGCACAGCTGAAAGTAAAGGTGGCCTAAGGTGGACTAAGTCTGCAGCTTATTGGGCAGTGTATGGGGCCCTCAGTTGGGCCTCGCCAACAGATATCTCCCTAAAAATCAACGGCCTTAACAATGTTTTGTTTAATGTAATTTAGAGACAGAAAAAGCAGAACATACTACTAAGTAGGATTGGAGGATTTATGGAAGAATAGTATAAATATACCCATAAGATCTATGTAAACAGTAGAGGCAGTCATGGTTGGGTATTCTACTGACCATTTCCTAATTGCATCAACAAGAGGTACAAAGAATACTCAACAGCGTTCGATTATCACTTGAAAAGGGCTAACATCTATAGTACCCTCAGTTATCCCCAGTGTGCTTACGTTTTCTCAGCATAGATATTGTGTCTAATTCTGCTATTGCTTGACTGGATATTATTATTATATTATTTACAAAAGTACAGATCAAGTTACATTATCAGGAAACAGTAAGGGTAGGGGCACACTGGGCGTTTCGGGGAGATTTAGTCGCCTGACGACTAATCGCCTCATCTTTGTGGCAAGCAATCTAAACCAAACACCTTGTGAGGAAACTTCGGGCGACATCGGAAAATGAATCGCTGCATGTGCTTTAGCACAATTGATGTTTCATTTTAGCCAGAGCAAGAGAGAGGGAAGGCGTTCGGGGAGATTGGTCACCGCAAAGACGAGCCGATTAGTCGCCAGGCGACTAAATCTCCCCGAATTGCCCAGTGTGCCCCTACCCTAAAAAAGTAACTGTATGGCAGGGCTCAGCGATATATAGTGTGTGTATTAAATAGTAGGAAAATTCAACCTACAGAAATGTGCTGTGCTGAATGGAATGTGAATTTATAGTAGCAGTGCAAAATCCTTGCACAAGATACCCATCCTATCATAAAGTAAAGCTTAAATAATTCAAATGAAATAAACCGCTGACTTCAAGTTTCCATATAGAAAAAGCCCTTTCCCTGAAAAGTCATTATAGTGGCACAGGCTGATGGAAATTATGTTTTATGGAAATGGGATTCATTGCTCGATGTGATTATTTTCCACTCCATTTTAAATCAACAAAGTTCAGAAATTCACTGTAATGCAAAATAATATCATCATTATTCCTGTATAAGTAGGACTGTTGATTCTTTCGTGCAAAACACAGCATGATTGTGAAAGGGAATGGTTAGAATCTGCTACACTGAAGCTTTCCTAGAATGAGTAACAGTAACAATACCAAATATTCTCATTCTCTCTAGGCCTATACAGAGGCAAGCAACAGAACACTCCTAAACCAGTGCTAAAATATATAGAGTACAGGTCCTGTGCAGAGAATTTAATATTGTACATTATGTTTTGTGCTTCTGTATCAGCCCAAGGCAACCACAGCCCTTTAGCAGTAAAGATCTGTGTCTCCAAAGATGTCCCAGTAGCTCCCCATCTTCTTTTCTGCTCATTCACTGGACATGCTTTGGGCTGTCACTTATCAAGCTTAGGCACCAGCTCAAAATATACAGTACACATAGAATATTAATATCACAATATAAGGCTGATTAGTAACTACTAGAGATAACTAGTACATGACAGCACCAGTGAAAATAGCACCAGAATATAATAATCAGCCTTGTAGCATCACCTTATATTACAGGTAAACATCATTTTGTGCTTGATAATTTGCAACAACCCCTAAGCTTAGCTTCTCAACAGCTGCTCAGAGCCCACTGAGCATGTGAGTGTCACAGACACTTTCCAAGATGGTGACCCCCTGTGACAAGTTTGAAGTCCTGGGTCATTGCTGCTATTGAATAGCTGAAACTTTAGGCTGCTACTGGTGCAATAAATTCAGTATAGAACATATGGCATTTTTAGCCATATTCATTTTTAGGGGTTGGTTCTCTTTTAGATGCCATAAAGAAGGAACTTCCGTTCCTAGGATAGATTAAGGGGAATTGGCTGGGAAGTTAGTAAGAATAAGGGACAGCCCCTGTAACCTGGCATAGTACGGAACAATACAGTTATTGTACAAGCAACTATTTCTTTATGTGCTATGTTGATATGGAACAAAAGGCTTAAATACACACTAAGTGAGTGATTAATGGCTTTTCTTTTTAATCAACTAGGAAAACATTCAAGGTAACTTGCCTTGGCTTTTGGTCACCTCTTGCAGGTTGAAAAAGACAACTCACTGAATATGATAATATAATATATAATATAATATCCTATTACAATAAAACTAATAAACTAATACTTTGGGTCACAAAACTGACTCCCAGTCACTAATCCTAAAAGACAGACATGAGTACTGTCCTGCATTTTGCTTATTGGAAAAGGCATGTTTAAACTCTAGAATTAAAAGAATAATATAATGAACAAAATCATCTCTATCAATAAAAAATATTAAGCAGTCCTTGTACAACTCATCCACTAATGCTGCCTGTGAGGATTAACTGGGGAATGTAATAAAAATCGCTAACGGAAAAACTATTCGCAATGCGAAAAGTTATGCCTTTGAGCGAACAAATTTTGCTTTGTGCGAATTTAATATAGCTTTTGCGACCACTTCCGACAGTGAAAGACCGTTTGCGAATTTTATAGTTTGCGCCAATGCGCAGTCAATGTAATAAAACTTCTTACTGAAAAAGTCGTTATGTTTGCGCCAAAAGATTACGACACCTTCAAGCACTTCTTATGAGTGCGCATTTTATATTCGCAATGCGCAATTAAAATTCGCAATGCGCAATTAAAATTCGCAATGCAATAACAGTTTAAGGAACAATATTACATTGCGAAATGTGGATTTTTAGTCTTATTGGTGCGAATTGTTTTGCTCTTTGCGAGTTTTATTACATTCCCCTGTAAGTATTTAATATTTAGTTACAAATTGTTACGGTACCACAATAAAGTATTAGATATCTAGTTATTAAATATATATTTTGTGGTGCATTCTTCGGTGCTAATAAATTATGTCAGATGACGTATAGCACTTCCCATTTAAATTTATTGAAAGCAACTGTGGGATTCATTTGTCAGCTTAGACTGATTTGTCAGCTTACCTGCCCAAAAATCAGACAGATGTCAAATGGGTAGGTTTAATAGTAGCCATTGGAGGTCCTCACTCCAATAGCTCTTAGTCCCCTGTTATAATCCAATTGAACGATTCAATTAAGCCCAATATCACCCATTTTAGGTGTGCTTATCGAGGGAAAGATGCGCTTGTTTGCCGTACGTCTCCAAACAAGCAGATCTTATTGTGGACAGCCACCTTTACTGCCACAAGCAGAGATAATCAAAACACTGCACTTTCCATAAACAAATATGCATTCATATTCTGTAAAATATATTCTTATAAATGGTGTCATCACTTATAATAAGTGCTTACATGGGATTTGTGCCATGTGATACTTATGTGTCATATGGCACAAAAAAAACATTATTTATGCCGTGTTGTAAAATACAAGGATATAAGTAGTCAGCTTGTAGTGTAATAGCATTTGGCATTGCACCTTTATATGGCCATGTAACGTTATGATGACTTTTAAAATTATAGTATTTTACAACAGGGGGGGGGCCCATATATGATTGTCTCCAGTGAAAAAGCATTTTTGGTATTTAGCACAAAATGACATTCCAGGCCACCAACACTACTTGCCATGCTCATCACTTCTGCTGGCGCACTAGCTTTTCCTGTGCTGAGGAAGGGTTTTGGAATCGGCTGAATTCACAACCCTGGATTGCATCCCTAGTACACATGACAGGTTTAGACCAACAAAAGATTTTTATGGCCCAAGGTCTCTACGTTAAAAATGATCAATGTGATATAATATAGCACTTTAATAGGTGAACAGTGGATAAAGGGCACACTAGCTAGGTAGAGCTGAAAAGGAGTGCTCAAGGTCTGTTTAAAAATTTCTGTTACCATGGCTGTGAATTCCGACCTATTGTAAAAGGTTAATAGCTTCTCCACTGCCAAATGCCATTGAACATCCAGATGTCCCCTTCATGGCCTGAATCCACTTGTTTTATTGCTTGCAGTTCAATCTGCACTAATTTTGCACACACAAATTATTTATGTTTATGGCTTCTGGAGAACCGAGGCTGGAAACCTAACATAATTATGTAAAACGATCAAGCTTATTTATAATGAGCTTCACTATGGGGGTGGGGGTGCAGCAAATTTCATGCATAAGCAGAATCTTATGTTGAAGAAAAAAGTTATTCTCCCTTCTTTACAATTTTTTCTACAAACTGTCAAGATGCTATACCTTTGCATACTAAGTGCCCAATTAATCAGAAGTGCTTTCTGTTTACTAGGACGAAGGAATTAATTTGAGGCAATGTTGTTTGGAATAATAAGATTTATCAGACATTAGAGATGTGGGGGGCTGAGCATTGCACAAAGATTCAGAGCCAAATCAACAGATACGGTAGAATCTCTACATTTCTTTTAATTATAACCTCCAGCATCCCCACAGCTTTTGGCAATGCTCTCTCAAACCTTTGGGGTAGTGTACTACAGTTATAAAAACATGTGCACCCACAAAATTGCACAAAGAAATAAATGTAAAACTACCTACCTAATTATGCACGAGTTGCACAGAGGAAATGTCTATGTGCAGCCCTTATGAGCATGAAGGTCCCCCCTTCAAGTTGCTAATTAACAGGTTAGAGAGCTGAAAAAAGGAAGTTGTGTTCTGGCTGTCTTGCTACAGTACATCTACTGTATGTTTACTCCATCCTATGTTTTTAGCCCGTTTTACTATTAAAACTCAACTGTTCCTTTAACGATTTATAAAGACAGAATTCATGGCACAAAGTTTAAGGATTTCTTTAGTTAGTGAAATCTTTTGCACTGGTAAAGTTAGATAGCGAGGCCCTCCTTGCCACTGGGCTAGGAGGGTTTCCTGTATTTGTTTTCCCATTAAAGTTAAAGACTTATTAGGTTTTCTAATAATAATATATTATTATAGTGTGTAATATATAATAATATAGTGTGCACACAAGTGGAGCAGAGAGGACCAGTGGAATTTTTTCCGGTCAGTGAAAAACTCCAATGTGTGCCACTAGCCTAAGTGAACAGTCTTTTTTTTCTATGCTATTGGAAGGAGATAAGATATTAAAAGAAAAGGCTAGTAAAAAAAAAAAATTGAAAAATGTTTCCCCATCTGTAATAAAATTATTCTAATGAAAAATGTCCCCACCTTCAATAACTGGAAACAACTGATAATAGTATGCCTAATAAAACGACCCCCTTGTTGACTTCTAAAGGAAATATAGAATTACATGTCTGCTCTCAGAGAACATACTGTGGGCAGAGAACATACTGTATAATGTAAACCATATATCCCAAACTGCAGTAAATTTGCTGTTAGTCTCAGGTTAGTAATTGCAAGCTTTCTATGTGAATTTCATGCTTCCAGAGTTAAGTCATTTCCTCATTTCAGATGCTGAAGCCAGTTTGCATAAAAAATCTATGTGAAATGTGGATTATGCAAGATTTTCAAATTTCTAAGAGAAGAAAAACTATGAAAACAGGACACGGCAATGACAAGGAATTCAAAACATTCTAATAATTACAGGTTTTTTAAGTAATCTAAAAGTAAGTGTGATATGAGATGATTGCTCCGATTTTTCCACTATTCACACATGATTAAAGATAAACTATATAAGCTTAACTTTTGCCTTGCCGACGTTCATGCATCATCTCTAAATTCAAACTGTCTAAAAGCAAGTTAATGGGTGACATATATTCTTAAACAATGTTAAAAATATGCAGAAATGTAAACCAATAATACGCTGTTCTAAAATCATTAACTAATTTTTACTACCTTAAGGGCTCTTACACATGAGAGTTTTTACCTGCGCTCCCCTGCGTTCCGTTTTTCGGCGTTCAGCCGCAGGGGAGCGCAGGAATAGACGCATTTCATTATTTCAAATGGGGCTGTACTCACACAGGCGCGTGTAGGCGCCGAACGCAGGAAAAATGCAGCATGTTGCGTCTCAACCTGCGTTCGGCGCCTACACACAAGAGCCCTTACCTAACATAATCAAGCAATTGGCTTTGCTTCTCATGTTTAGCAATCTAATAAGCAGCTAAGGAAAAGCAGGTGACGGATTAAACATAAAATTGAAATTCAATTAACCTGTATGGTAATATGCCAACACTTTATCCTGTGAATTAATTCAGTATGTTAAAAGATCATCAGATTTATTTTGATGGACCAATTAAAACGCTTGGCAGGTGACCTATACAGTAGCAGCTTGACCTCAAACACTAATGCTTTTGGTGACGTCATTCCTTGATAACCTAATCTGGAATTTAGGGGCAAGGCAAGCTGTAAGACTTGATATGCAACAGCACAATTATTGTATTTTTTATTCTGAAGAGAACAATTTTCTATTGCAGAACAGATTATACTGTTTTACAGGTGATCATCAGGTCATACCCTTAACAACATGGAGATTTTTGGTCCGATCACATAGGTTAAGAATCCCTGCATTAGATCTTCCAACTGAAATCTTAGTGGGAACTCCAGTCCAACAAAAGGCAAAAGACTTATTCAAATCATTAAAAAAATACTTTGTATAAATACCAGCAATGTGCCACAGTGACAGTAGCATAGGAATTCATCAGTACTGAGAACACAATGCTTAGAAAAATATTAAACAAACTGGCTGCCAGCAAATGGAGCATTCAGTGAAACATACTCACTTCAGTGACAGGGAGTAGTCATGCTTGCTTGTCTGGCTGTTTCTCACAAGATAGCTGCATTCTTTGCACATTCGGAGCAGGTTCTCTGCGTCTGTTCGGCTGATTCCCCCGTGATACCATCTAAAACCAAGGGCAGTGTTGTTATATTTAGAACATTATCATCTATAATTAGCTGAAAAAAAATCAAACAAGACTGCATTGGATTCCAAAGCTTAGCAATTAAAGCTGGCCATAGACGCAAAGATCTTTGTGTCCCGACATTTTTCGTGCCATGTTGATCCGTCGTTCATACAATCGGACAGGTTAGAAAATTTCTGTCGGCTACCGATAATATCTCTGCATGTATTGCAGTGGGAGACTGTCACCAGCTTTTGTTGGACCTATCTTTCGTACGATTGCTGTCAGGAGCAGAACATCGTCTGTTCTTTTACTACTTTATTTGATCTGAATGGTTAGTGGCAGGTCGGGAGATGGCAAAAAAGGATTGTTCGTCCAATGTGAAGGTAATTTTGCCAGTCTATGGCCACCTTTACTTTTTC
The DNA here is from genome assembly GCA_038501925.1 of Xenopus petersii. NCBI lineage: Eukaryota > Metazoa > Chordata > Amphibia > Anura > Pipidae > Xenopus > Xenopus petersii. The sequence continues at coordinate 106,820,816 of CM076673.1, forward strand.
TTAAGATGTACAACTAAAGACTGCATAAGGTTTAAAGAAGTCACATGTACTAAAAAATTACCAATTAGTTAAAAGGTATGCACATCATAGCGCTCATTTATGGGGAAGCAATGTGTAACGCTGGGGGAATAAAGCAAGATACAGAGTGAAATGTTTTTGACATACAAAAGTTACCACTCAGTAGAATTAACCATGGATTTTGTTTTGTAAATAGAAGTGGTGGTAGTGGTCTCACATTTGTTTTTCCAGTACAATGTTAGGATCTACACGCTCTCCCAAGATTCCACAGAGGTCTGGGCTTCCGTGTTTTATAGGTTTGAATCCTCCGCCAGGGGCCCTCAGCTGTCGCCGCCTTTCATTTGAGGGTGATAACGATTGCCTTTTTTCACCGCCATTGAATTGGGCTGCAAAAAAAATATAAAAAAGAACTGAAAAAAAAATAATGCTCGCCCATCTGTAAAACATTTAAAAAAATTCAGCTCTCATTTATCTTATATGTCAACAGATAACAAGAAACCTCAGAATTTGTGCTTCAAAGTAGCTTGCCCTAGACATAAGTTTCTGTATGCGCCGTGAACTACAACTCCCAGTTTTCTATGAAAGCTCTTGGACACCGAATTCTGGGAATTGTAGTTTATACCAACTATAGGGCTGCCTTATGATGACAGTTATAAACAAAATTCTTGACATGCCAGTGAAATGCATGTTAATGGATGTTAAAAGAAAAACAAGTGGAAAGCTATTACACACAAAGCAAATACTGTATACAGATGATTTTGAAAATAGTTTGTGGCCCCTAACACTTAAAGGAAAGTACATGCTCCATTGTGCCCCAAGCAATGCTTGTTTAAGTTTGTTCAGGACCTCTACAGACACTCATCTTGGGATATATATAGAGCTTTGTTTGACCTGCTCTGTAAAAAATAAATAAAAAGAAACATATCCACCTGCAGTTTAGAATGCCTACCTTATTGCTCTAATGCATTTTAAAACAGAGCTTTTGTAAGGGAAAAAATATAATATACCAGCTGGACTTGGAGAGGGAAGCGAGTACTATTCCATTTTAGTTATCAGTTGTTTTGCCAAAATAAAAAAATATCTGTGATATTCTATTGCAGCCTATGGAAATATTGGCCTCTCAGCAAAACTGGTGCAAATGAAAAAACTACTGTGTGCTAGTACAAACACATTTCACATTATTATTTTTGGCTGCTTCACCTAAATGGATTATCCCTGCATAAAGTTGAGCACACAGAAACCGTGACATATAACTATTAGGCGTCATATTTAAACTGCCACTATACATTCATGTGTTATTCTCCCCAGGAATGGAAATAGCAGCTAAATATGTATGTATATTCCTTGTTTTTATTGTTTTTATTGCCCCCTCTCTCAAATTATGGGTGCTGTTGTCTTAACCTTACCTAAAGCTCACCACAGCCTGGAAAATAACTACTAAATTTGCATCTGGGAAGTAACCCATAGGAACCAATCAGTGAGTAACTTTTTTCAGCCTGCTGCAGATAGAACAATATAAGCAAAAATCTGATTGGTTGCCTTGGGCTGATGTCCGGGTGAAAATCTGCCTGGTGTTAAGAAATGATTCCAAGTACTGGAAATATATTTAAAGATAGTCAAAACCTAATTCTATTAGGTATTCTCTTGCAAGAATTAAAGGGGTAGTATATCATAGAATGGCTAATTCTAAGCAACTGTTAATTGGCCTTCATTATTTCTTTTATATAGTTTCCAGCTTTCAAATGGGGGTCACTAATCCCATCTAAAAACAAATGCTCTGTAAGGCAACAAAGGTATTGTTATTGCTACTTTTCATTACTCATTTTTCTATTTAGACCCTCTACTATTCATATTCCAGTCTCTCTAAATCAATACATGGTTGCTATGGTAATTTGGGCCCTAGCAACCAGACAGCTGAAACTACAAACTGGAGAGCTGCTGAATAAAAAGCTAAATTACGCAAAAAAAAAAATAATGAAAAATGAAAACCAATTGCAAATTGTCTCAGAATACTATTCTCTACATCATACTAAAAGTTATTTTAAAGGTGAATAACCTCTTTAAGGCAACTATATGCATGATAGCAAATTAATGAATTGTGTGCATAAACGTTATCAGTATATAAATACTGACAAGAACAATAATAAACCAGTTGCAATGTAAATTACAGTAAAGTACATACCCACACAGATGGATTTACAGATGCACATCTGGTAAACATTTTGTCCCTTCCCACCTTTAGAAGAATAGCCAATTTTGCATACTTTCACGGCAGGCAGCACTAGGTTAAACTGACATTACTTAATATCTTGGTTTAATTGCCCAAACATAAGCATGGGTGGTCCTACAGTTAAATGAACTTTCCATAAAAGAACTGAACGGAAAGCGAACAAATTATAAACCAGAGACTTGCGCAACTGGCCATATCCAGATCCAAATGAAAAATAAGTGAGCAAAAAGCAAAGGAAATAACCTGGTCTTAAAATTTTCAATATGCATCTTGTTTTAAAAGGTGTTTATTGGATGTGTATTCCCTATAGCCTTAATAGTTTTACTCTAGGCATCAGATGGCCATTTGGAAGTACGGTAAGACCTAACCTATTCAGAGTTTAGACATGTCAAGGAAGTATAATAAGTCACACACACAATCTTACAAACCACACACAGACAGGCAAAATATATACTTGCTCTGCCCCACACATTCACATAAAAAACACCCCCTTCTTTCACACTGAACACATATTAAAAACCTTGTGAACTTTGCTAAACAACACCCACTTGCCCACAAATCAGGACTCAATAGAAACTTACAACTCTGTATAAAATGCTGGAAAGCATATCCATAGCTGAATTGCCTTTCCCTATCACCCCACCCATGGGTAGATGTCACTTGATTGCCAAACTAAAGCTTCAAGTCATGTGAGCACAATCAGACAGGTCTCTCCACAAAAAAAAAAGCAGAAATCTGGACTTTTCTTTTACTACATTTGAATCACAGCCACAATGTTTTCAAGCAACTATACAAACAGAGCATAATAACAACATATGGAAATGTTTTATTTTGATTTCGCTATAAGAGAGAGTTCCAAGTTATTGTTGTCTTTTTGATTAAAGTGCATTTTAAAATCAGTTTATGAAGCTTTGCAGATAAGAAGTTAATAAAATCAGAATAGGAAGTGGATTTCAATAAAACAGGTCTGGGCTGTTAATCATTTATTTTTACAATTTATATATTGCACAGTCAAATTGTACAGTTTATGGAGTTATACTCTAATTATGGCACAGGAGCTAAAGGTCAACTGAAGAGCCACATCAAAAAGAGTTTGCTGCGAAGGCATGGTCCGTTAATGGCCTTGCTCACTATACTCCTTTATAGAGAAAGTCTTTTAATTTATTCACTTAAGTATAAAAAAAGTTTATTTCCAACAAAATCTGGCCATACATGCTCAAATTTGGTTAAGCACTTTTTCGGATTTTGGCCCCAGTGCCCAATTAGGCATGTTTCGGGGCCAAGCATGACTGATAACTCTAGAATCTTTGTGGATTGTAGGCTGAAAGGTAAACGGCAGTCACATTTCTACAGCTCCTCTCTACTTCCTGCTGTTCTGATTGTTTGGGAAGGACTGAATGAACAGGACAATGCAAAGTTGACCATGCATGTGTAAGCCATCAGGTCTTTGCTTTCATTTCCTAACTTCCTAGTAAACTAGAAAAAAAGCAAGTTTTTTCTACTGGCAACTGTACAAGTACAATTTCGAATTTACGTTTGTAAATCACATAAGAGATTTGTTCACTAAAGACCATTTTATATGGGTCACTTAAATTCATGAAAACCTCTAATATGGTAGCAATTGAAATTGAGCAGTTAAAACACAAAATCATCAAGCTATTTTTTAAGGCAGGCCAAAGCTAGTATTAGAAAGGTTGACAACTATATGAACTGACATAAATTAATTTACATTAGTCAATTGTATTTACTGGCACTATAAAAAGGGTGCAGTAGTTACTAATCGCTGGAGGGGGGGTGGAATGCTTGCAATGGCTCTGTGCATTTGCCATTAACAAAACCATGACTTTCCTGTTAATAAAGAAACTACAGATAACTACATATTCAGTTTCATGCATATATGGTATCTCATGTTTTCTAGAACCCCACAAATTAATGCCTCGTAACAAGTCTCACTTTAAGGGCAGAGACACACTCAGATTCAGGGAGTCGGCCATTGACAATCCCCGAACTGCCTCCCACCAGCTAGAATGTAAAATCGCTGGTGCGATGACAAGCGGTGTGCTTTGTTTTCCAAAATTACCCGAAGTTGCCTCACGAGGAAACTTCGGGCAACTTCGGAAAATGAAGCACTCAGAGTGCCAGTGCCGGGCTGAGTTGGCAGGGCGCCCTAGGCAACCCAGCCTCTTCTGCCTACTCCTAGTTCCGGCCCTGCAGAGTGCCTCTTCTTCAGGACGAATAATCTCCCCAAACTGCCTCCCGCCGACTAGAATATAAAATGCCGGCGGGAGGCAGTTCAGGGAGATTAGTCGTCCTGAAGAAGAGGCGATTTATTGCCGGGCGACTAAATCTCCCTAAATCTGAGCGTGTGTCTCTGCCCTAAGTCTATGCAAAGCCAAGACACCTCGGGGGTCATTTATCAACACTGGGCAAATTTGCCCCTGGCAGTAACCCATGGCAACCAATCAAATTGCTGCATGCATTGTTCTACTGGCAGCTGACTTCAAAAAGCTAATCACTGATTGGTTGCTATAGGTAACTGCCCATGGGCAAATTTGAGCCCCCTTGTGTTTAACAAAAAGTGTGAGACCTACTGATTAAAGTAAGCAAAGCACAACTTTCCTTCTCAAATTACATTTCAGCCTAGAAGCCTCGAGTCTAGCTTCATGGCTGCAACATGGATCCATCTTCATCCTATATAATGTTTCCTTCAATAACTTTACAGTGCAGAATAAATAACTAGAGATTCAGTGTACATTTTCAATCAGTTGGAAATAGCTCATAATTACCAATCATTCAACACTGTGAACTAGTCAAGCAACACATAAAAAAACACGCAAAAAAAATTGTAATCTGGAAATAATGATTCTATAGAAATGAAAAAATGTTCTTAAATTAGCTTTGTGACCCAAAACGACAAAGCGCTATTTTAATAAGGTTTTATGAGAAGCAAAGGCAATTAGAAAATAACGGATTCTGGCTTTTCCTATAACTTGTCCTGGGGTGCTCATCTTAAAGGGGAACTATAACAAAAATTAAAATCTGTCCCGAGTGAGATTTTGATTGGCGGTTAGGTCAAATACATGGGTGTGTTTTCCCTTTACGTAGACAATGTCAACAGTCTTTCCAAATAAAGAACTCAAAGCAGCATGTAGAGAAAAAAATGCTAGAGGAGCATAGAAGTTTTTGGATTATTACAGAGTTACTTAATTATTTCAGAAATGTCACAGAATTTTAAATTGACCTTATTTGGAGGGTTTCTTATTTCCATGAAATTAAGCTTAATGCTATAGATTAATTTTAATGTTCAACAGTAGCCAATTTTTTGCATCAACATGGAACAGTCTTCAGTAGAAATGATGTAGTAAATGGTTGGATAGCTTGAAATATATCTGTAAATAAATCGTAACGCAACTAAATCTTGACCTGCACTGTGCAATATGCATGCTTATGGCAGATGCCATATTAGATGCAGACTAGGTAGCATATTCAGAACGTCATGAGCAATGTCTTTTTATCTTTATCCAAATAACATGCTAACTTCTGCTACAGTCTAAACATGATCATTTCTAGAAATCCTGTATGTTATATACTGAAAATTAACATACTGGCTTGGGGGCTAAAGAAATGAGCAATATAAAGCTTGGAGGGGTTTAAGCCAAATATTTACAGTATATGTAGTAAAAGGCTTTAGAAAAAAAAAAGTTCTTACGTTCTCTCTCCCATTATCCTACATATCTCCATTTTCTAATAACCATAAACTATTGTTTGTTGGCTACCTTTGTTACACATAAAAATATTCTAAACAGCATATGTCACAGCAGTGGGTAAGTCAGTGCCAGCAACACCTCTTGGAAACTCATGTACATATTTTTCCCTGGGTCAGACACCCACGAGATGAGATTAATAACTCACTTAGGTGAATTGTGACATTGAATTCACTCTGCAAAGGCCAAAGGGAATGAGGATGGGTGAAAACCACACCAAAGTGCAGTGTTCTATTAATGTGCCCTCACAAACTACACACGTGCCACAAAAAAAAACATACTGTATTATTGCAGTCATGTACTGAGGATAAGATTTAATTATATCTGTTTCTAGCTGCATAGAAAGGTTATTAAAAGCCAATTACCTCCTTTAAATGCAGTGATGCAAAGAAAGGCTATTCCTGGGGCCTCTTGTGCTTCTTAATGCCAAAAACGAACTGTGTTTTAATTCTTCATGACAACTTCCCCTTGTGTGGGAGGGGAGGGGGATTTAGAGGAAGGCAAAGGACAGAGCAATTTTCAACTCTACTTGGAAGGAAAAGATAACATTGTATGCTAATTTGTATTTGCAAATGTCAGAGAAAACACTTGGTTTTTATTATTATATTTACTGTTTTACTTTAATCGTCATGTCATTATTTTCAATGTCCTGTCCAGATATCCTAAGTTGGAAATCCGGACAGGAAGGTTTCACCAGGACAGCCCTTCCAAATACTGAACTGCCCGGGTGAAATTCTGACAGGTGGCAACCCTAGAAGGTGTGCATGGTTATCTTCCTCCTTGCTTCCCTAATTTAAATATGCAAATTAGGGTTCCGATTTGGTTCGGCACTCGGCTAAATCTTTCATAAAGGATTCAGAAGAATCCAAAAATAATGGATTTGGTGCATCCCTAGTTTTTATTCACGTTTTTCACCACTGAGTTTTCAAGATATGAGTTTGGGAGGATTTTTAGCTTTTAACAAATCTGCCTTCTGAGTATGTGAGGTATCAGGGGCAGTTCCAGGTATTCACTGCTGGCTGGAATATGCTGGTGGAAAAAATGTGCCCTGTGCCAATGCACATCAACAAATTTGATCAGTCTAAAAGTCCCTATTTCAGAAAGCTGTATTGATCCAGAATAAGGCAGACTATACCCCAGTGATACAGTTAGCAATTAAGGTTCTACAGGGAAAAAATCTATCCTAACTCCACTAATGACTATCCAATTTTTCTTGAATCAATGTTCCCTCATATAAATAACAAAGTCCTAAATGCAAGCCCCACGCAGTATGCCACAACTGAAAAATAACAATGCATCATTATCCTCTAGAATTCCAGCATCCTTGTAGATGCTGCAATATTTTTCCTCATCTCGGCTTTAATTTGGGTGCAAAATTAGCATTATTTTATAAATCACAATCAAAAATCATGTGTATAAAGCTACGTGTTCTTTTAAATGCCTTCCCTTTGGTTTTATGTGTTTGTGTGTGCTGAAATTAACCACAAAACCACATTGTTTAGATACAACAGTAATGCTACAGTCTATCATGGTGCAAATACTTTGAGTATGTTTTCTCATTGTGCCTGCTTTGCACCGAAAGGCAGTAAAATCTGTCCACTATATGCAACAGATTTTGAGTGCATATACAAAACAATTAGCCTGATTTATCAGAAAGCTTTAAATATATTCCGATCTAATGTAACAATTCATGACAATTCCACAGTTAATCATTTCTAGTTTTATAAATGCCTACTAATAGGCATAGACCTAGTAATGAGCCAGACTAGAAAGAAATGTAATCCTTCAGTGCACTAATTAAATATAGAATCTCTTGAGAATGAAATAAGCACATCATTATAAAAAGTCCAATCAAATATTGTTTTCTTCACAGCTCAATTTTTGGACCAGCACTAAACACTATGATCCCAGGAACTTATTTGCATTTTCTTAGCACCTAAAACTTGGCAACCAACTTTCAAGCCATTGAATATTGTGCCTCCAGAGTTCGGAAACTGGTTAAACAAAACTGAATATTAAAAAGTGAGTTCCTAATGTGAGTTCCATACACCAAAACATCTTATTTACGATTAATTAATATCCTTCATGGCAGAATATGTTGGTGTAGTATAGATTGCCAGCAGCTCCTGAGATATCTGTGGAACATGCCCCGGAGTCAGCATGGCCACTATTGGTATTATGAGGACTTTTTGCAGAACCCCCCCCCACGTGTTCATCACCATTAGGAAGATAGACTGTAAATGAACAATTTAGCCCAAAGCTATTTATCGTTACACAGCCATATAAAGGCCTTTAGATGTAATGGTTTCCTGCAGCATCAGGCAACTAAATGGCAACTGCTCAGGAGAGTGCGGTAAGAATCGTATGGAATTTTAACATACACTACAGATATGCATTAATGTCTTATTAAAATGACAGCATTTTGTGCTAATAAAACCCAATTTAAACTAAAAGGAAAGATGCTATGGCATGTCACTCATTGTTAAAATTAGTGTGCTTACTTGAAGATTTCTTACCATGTCCATGTCATATATGATCATTGTATAAAGCAGTAGAAGCAAAATGAACAGAGCCTTTATGCTGTTATGTTTGCACAAATGTTGCAAATAACACACAAACTTGGCTGTTGATAAGTATGTACAGTTGAACCCTATGGCCACAAAATATTGTTTGTGGCTCCAAAAAAAACCCCAAAAAACAGGGCACACCTATGGATTTCTTTCAGTTACAATCAATATAAGGTTCATTAAGTAGTATGCTGGTGTGATTATTTTCAGCAGCCATTTGATCCTACTGCATTTGCAGCCATCCATGCCTTGCAAATGGTCCCAATCACCAGAAAAAAAATTATCTTGGCTCTAGGCCAAATGGACCAAAATATTCAGTCAGGCAGACTCATAACCACCTATTCATACAGTGGTATGCAAGAGGCCATTATAAACATGTATATGTTGTCAATGGAAATGTTAGACAATAATACTGTTTTTTTTCCCTTAACATATATATGTACATTTATTTGATAAACAAAACACTAGACTAGTGCATTTTACTCTGAAAACAGCCCTCAGGACAGCCTCTCTTTAAAGGCCATTACAGTCCTATTTTTGATCAGATGGAGTAATTTTTAGCACGGGAAATGTATTCCCCTTTAAAATTCCTCAGATATATTAAAGGATAGAATATCAATGTAAAAATGTGAACACAATCTCAATTCATGGTGATAGGCTTTCATTTATGTTGCCTGTTGTGAAATAAACTTGCCAAATACATATGTATAATCTACAGTGCCGGAACTAAGATATTTTTTTGAGGACAATATCGATTGTACTAAAAGCACTAAAAGGGTTACATTCTTCATTATATGGCATAAGGGTGTTCAAATGCAAGGACCTTTTAGAATAAAATTCCTATACTGTCTACTCAGTTCCAGTCCGACACTGTATACATAGGGGCAAATTCACTAACCTGCGGAATTGCGCTAGCGCAGGCTTCGCCACACTTCGCCGCACTTCGTCAGGGCGCCGCTAATTCACTAAAATCTGAAGTTGCGCTCAGGGATGCGAACGGTAGCGAAGTTGCGCTAGCATTAATTCGTCAAGGAAAACGAAGTTACACTAGCGATGCCTAATTTGCATAAGGCGCCAAGTTAAAGTACAATGGGCGTATATGTAGCAACAAATACATTACACTACACTAGCCTGGGAAAGCTTCATAAAATAAAATAGAGTTGTTATTGCACTGTATAGTTTAGGTGCCATATGTTAGGAAAGGGTACCCCCAAATAAATTTACAATCTTTTTCAGCCTATCACCCTTAAAAAAGGAAAAGATGGCAGCCTTTTTTGGGACGTAGAAAAAATTTCAACTTTTTTTGAAGCAATCCCTATCTACTCTATTGCACTTCGCCTGGTCTGAGGTGGCAAAGGCAAGTCTGGCTCAAGAGGTAACGTTCAGTAAAATGCGCAAGTTAGTGAATTAGCGCAGTTATGTCCCATCGCCACAGCGCAACTTCGCCTGGCGTAAGGGTGCAAAGTAGCGCTAGAGTAGTTCCACTTCGCTAGCGAATTTACGCCAGCACCCATTAGTAAATTGGCGAAGTACAGAAATGACGTCACGCTGGCGAATTTGCGCTAGCGTTAGGCACTTCGCACTTTAGTGAATTTGCCCCATAGAGTGCATATATCACACAATGATACAAATAGAATCTTTAATGAATCCTTGGCACATTGCAACTTAATTTCCATTTTCCTTACTTCAGGTATACAAAAAAGGGCACAGACACACATGCACTGACCAGCGTTGAACCACAGCAGTGCATGTTACCAAAACCAATCAATATGCAATATGTGGACAGTTTAGAAGAAACTTAACAAAATAAAACTACATTTAACGATAGGCTTCCTAACAATTTTCTGATCGAAGGAAAATCCTTCAATGGATGGATTAAAATCCTTCGTTCGATTCGAAGGATGTAATCATTCAATCGACCGATTATTCCTTTGATCGTAGGAATAGCGCTAAATCCTTCGTCTTCAATATTCGAAGTTGAAGGATTTACATTCGGCAGTCGAATATTGAGGGTTAATTAACCCTCGATTTTCTACCCTATGTAAATCTGCCCCATAAAGTTCACTTAAGGCCTTGTTTACAATTCGTAGGTGCAACACTGAGCAGCCAAAGAAATCTCATTCATAAAGGTTCAAGCTCCAATGTGCTGCTTTGATGACTATGGTCCTGGGCAAAAGGTGTGTATTGGACCCACAGATGTTATCAAGATATGCCAGTTTAATTGCATGCATGTGGCTTCCTGGTCGTTCATACACAAAAATTCCCACACTGATGTTGAGACACCTTGTGGCTAATTTAACAGGGTATCAATACTTGTCTTAGCCATATATAGTGCATCTTTAGAACTCATCAAGTAAAATATAGACTTAATTATAAAACGTCAGCACTGGTACCATTCAGGTGACTTTATTCTTGAAAATGATCTAGCTAGCGCACATTGTCAGGCTAAAAAGAGGCAGTGCTGTTTCTCCAGTCATTTTACTTTTAAATGGGTGGCTCATCTTCATAGTTGTGAATGCAATGTAGCAAACAAAGTAATTTCAAGTTGATTTTCATGGTATGTCTGTTAAAAATGATCAATATTTGGCAGGCTAATTGTAAGCTCTAGGAACACGCTGCTCTGAAAGGAGGAACCCTTCCAACACTTGTATGCTGGTGTGGAAAACATACCAATGCTTATATTGAAATGCACATTGTGAAGATGAATAACCCCTCTAATTATATAAAAGACCGTGGGGGCATTTTTGAGTGCTGCAACACGCACCAGGCTAAACACCTAGTATTGGCCTGAAGGTTTGTCCAACTGTTTTGGAGATTTTACACTCATTTAAATAAGAAAAAGGCCTAAACAAACACAGCTTACAGGATTTCAAAAGTGCATGTACTACAGTTGTGTCTTCACACAGTGAGGGGTGTGTGTGTAAATGAAACAAATCTCAGCCAAACCCTAAGGACACTGGGTAACTCAACGGTTACTGTGAGTTGGGCTTCATTAATCACTGGTTTAGAGCAAAGTCACACAATGGGTTGGGGTTAGGTCATCTCAGAGTCAGAACACAGGTATGAAGGGAGTGAGTAAAGAGCTACATAAGGAGAGTGCTTCCACTTGTCTTGTTTACATTGGTTGCTAATACTTTTGTGCTTGCTTTTGTTCTTGCTAATTGAAAAAAATATTTGCAGCACTACAAACATTAGTGGGCCTCTATATCTTACCTTTTGAAACCTGCTTACCGGTAACCTGTTTAGGAAATTTAAATCTGGACAGGCTAGAGAGTTCAGCAGCCAGGAAAATATACATTTTGTTTTTTTTTTTAAAAAAATCCAGGACTACACTAATTAGCTTTTCAGTACTCCAGTGTTACATATTTCAAATTTATATATTTTTCCTTCACAAAATATAAAGAAAACACACAAAAAAAACACTGCTACAAAATCTGTCCACAAATGTTAATAGCACACAATGCTAATTCCAGTGTCCCACGGTAAGGTAGCAGTCTCTTACAAAAGTAAAAGAATAACAGCTACACATGGGCAGGATACATGCACTCTGCCTTACTGTCAAATACAGTCCAACAATGGATACAGTGGAATGGAATGAAATGGTATACACAGTTCAGATACCTGCCAAGGCTGGCAATGCTTTGTTCCATTCCCAAGGCTGGTCATACTCATCAGCAGGTCGGTCATCGTCTTGGGGTAACTTGCTCTCTCGCATCTTAAGTCCAACTATGCCTTCTGAATCTGACTCCACCTCATTACTCTCAGGCTCGTATGGGGTGTCATACAACTGGATGTTTTTCTGAAGTGACTTCTGACTTTCATTCTTCTGAATATCTGCATCCAGGGGAAATAATAAAGAAAGCAGTGTTATGAACATTAGAGGCATACAATACCAATGAAATTATACAGAAATTATACAGAAATTATTCTTACATACATTTCACAGGACCAATTTTTTGGGAAGCTGACTATTTTAGAGGGTTATCTATGAAAATATGGTCTATTATTTATTATTACATTTAAAAAATGTTAACGTTAACAGTAAAATATAAAAAGTTATTTAATCTCCAGATGGCACCACCACAAACAAATACCCTCCTTCTCTGCCAAAACATCCTCTGTGTTTTCTTGGAAATCTGAATCCGAGACAGATATTCAGTGTCGGACTGGCCCACCGGGATACCGGGAAAACTCCCGGTGGGCCAAGGTGTCAGTGGGACCTCCTGCTTCTAATCTTTTGAAATATTTCATGGTCATTCTCTATTTTTTTATGGGAATAAAGAGGCTTAATAATGGAAGAATAGAGAATAGTATGTATAAAAAAGAGACTAGGAGAATAAAGAGGTTGAGTGAGGAGAGGAGGTATAATAGTTTGGAAAGTGGGCCCTCAACCTAAGGTTTTCTGGTGGGCCCCTGGTATCCCAGTCTGACACTGCAGATATTGAAAATTAACAAACTGACTACTGCACACAACCAATTTCACCAGGCAGGATAATCAATGTATCACTTTGGATTTGCTGTTCCATATACAGTCTCACAAACCAGATATACTGTACTGAAGGCAAATATAAAGTTTTCAGTACCATATTCTGTGTTATCCCTCAGAAAGCAATACATACATATAAACATACTACAAAGCTGGCTCCAGGGCAGCAGAAAAAGAGTGAAGAGTAAAGGGTACAGTGCAGCTTTAGAGATCAGATATGTCATGATCTCTCCAAACAAAGGGATATCCGGAGAGGGAAAGTTTTGTTGAACTTCTAAGCATTATTGTTACAACATAAGGAGAAAACCAAACAGGGTGACACTTTTCTTATGGCATACCAGGCACAGGAAAATGCTGTGATCAAAAAGAAAGCCCACTTCTATTTTTAGGCTAAATTACCTCATGTTTTAAAGACTTAGCAAAGGTTAATGTAGGGTATGGTCTGTTTAATAAGTGCTGTTTCAGTGACTAGCACCTTGCATTGACATGCAGGAAAAACTCAATGCAAAGGTCAATGCAGAAGTCAAACAAAGAATACCACTGGATCAGCCACACCCAAAGTACTTGAGTAGCACAGTTTGATAGCGTTCTGTGCATTAACATACTGAACCAGTAATACAGGGAAGTGCTTTGACTAGCTTGATGTATAGGACTTCTGATAAACAAAGGGGCACTCCGATAAGCTCTCCCAATCCTCTGACTGTCCATTCTTCCTGGGCCAGATATGTGTTCTGGATTAGTTGCAGGTAATGAATGCGCTGAGATTTTGAAGGTATTAATTCAAAAACTTTATGGAAAGAAACATGGAAAAATATTCAACAAAATTCACTAATGCTAAGGGCTGTGATTTTCCTAGTGACATTTCCATGTTACCGCGCTGCATGCACAAGTAGCTCCATATGAATTTAAAAATAGACATACATACACAAAAAAGGTACAATAAACATAAGATTTTTTAGTTACATACTTTAATTGTTATTTGATTGTATCTACTGATAGCACCATCATTTCAAAAGAACAGCTAAACTTAAACTAAAAAAAAAATAAAAAATGAATAAGCATTTATCAAAAAGATGTGGCTCCCAAAACAATAAAGGGATTGCATACTGCAGCCTACAGCTTTATGGATTAGACCTCTGGCAACTAACTAAAATGTAATGAAACCAGTCATGCAAGGTATTAGTCATGCAACAAGCAAACCTTGCACAATCGAATAAACATGAAATATTTAGTAGTGTTATTTTTAAGAAACCAGTCAGTGTCTGGTTACATTGTAAGAAATAAATTGCAAATTCTTTCTATTTTCAACATTACAAGGGCAGATATTTCCTGATTTTTTAAACACTGCATAACAAAGAGAAAAAGAACATATTACATAGGATGAAATCTTAAATAACAAGTGGTTAATCAGTTACATTTTGCAATTACTTTTTGGAACCATAACCTCGTATACAAATGTTACCCAAATGGGAAATTGAAGGATATAGACCAGTGATCCCTAACCAGTAGCTCGTGAGCAACATGTTGCTCCCCAACCTCTTGGATGTTGTTCCCAGTGGCCTCAAAGCAGGTGCTTATTTTTTAATTCCAGGCTTGGATACAAGATTTAGTTGCATAAAAACCAGATGTACTGCCAAACAGAGCCTCCAGTAGGGTGCCAGTCCACATAGGGGCTGTAATAGCCAATCACACCCCTTATTTGGCGCCACCCAGGAACGTTTTGCATGCTTGTGTTGCTCCCCAACTCTTTTTTCATCTGAATGTTGCTCACGAGTGAAAAAGGTTGGGGACCCCTGATATAGACTATGCAGCCCTGTCCTATCTTTACATCAAAGCATTCACTCCAGATCTTTAAATCAGCTTATTGACCAATACAATGGGGATTTAAAAAAAAGCTTAAAATCACTTTAAGTGAAAACCAGTCTATATGGATTACCCTTCTGCTAGTTTCTCTGTGAATAAAAAAAAAAAAGGAATCCATTAACACCGTGCTTAACAAAAGAGAAATGATGGTTTCTTGAGGGGGTCAATATGAAATTGCAGTCCACCTGTTCTAAGATGCAATATGGGACTTGAGTGCACCTGCTGAGCTTCCTAATGGCTATTCACTTCAAAGTGTTAATTTAACACTTCTTCCTGAACTAATGCAACAGCAAAGAAACACATGCTGACTCAAACACAGGCAGTCAACTGAATTTTCACATTTTATGAATGTGCATTAATGTGCCTCTAAAGCCTGAACTAGCTATCTCCTACCTATCAAATCTATATTAATACATATGGCTTTCAATCCCTGCAATCCCAACTCGCCTTCTAGGTTGTGTGCAGTGGATTTCTTAATGGAGGCACCTAGAGGTGGATGTGCTATAAATGCTTATACAGAGTCACCAAAATATAAATAAGGCCCAAAAGCTACACCATTATCCTAGCTAACTACTGTAACAGAAGGGGTGGGATGACAACATTTAAGGACCTAGTTATTAAACCTCAAATTTTTCTGGGAGAAAAAATAGGGGAATACTGTTTTTACCAAGATTTATTATGCTCCAAAGCTGCTTAAAATCGAAATCCAAAAATACTCCAGTAAAAACTGTTGAAATTATGTAAAATTGAATTATATTTTATTGAATTGATTTTATTGCACCTATTTTTTCGGGAAGAATTATTGGTAAATTAAGGGGATTCGGGTTTGGGAGTTTGGTCAAATATTTTTTGTAGAATTTAAAGTAGAATTTAAATAAATACCCCCATGCATGTATCAAACGAACTAAAAAAGGGCAGGTAAAGTAGTCCCATTTTGCTTTAAATTATTAACATTTTTCATAATCCCTATAATCTCCTGTTTACTCAACAGGTTTTAAAGCAAACTGTTGAACCCTCAGCAGTAGTGAGTTCCACCTGTATACCCAGCCAGGGCAGGAAATCCATGTGGTTGTGGAACTAACCCTGGCACTCGCTTTAATACTGTGCTAAACTGCTCTACACAGAAGAAGGGGGAACAGAGGCATGACTCTTCCCTTACAGTTAAAAGGATTGCAGTCAGCCTCAGCTGATTTTTTTTTTATTTTGCTACCCTGTAAAATTTGTTATTGAGTAACCTTAACGTAAAGGGCTTGTCTGTATAAAGGATAAGATTGCAAAATACATTTAAATATGGATTGTATATTGTTAAGATATTCATAACCATGTGATAAAAATCCTTCAGGGAATATTCACTTGGAAATGTGGATATTAAGACTTAATTCAAATATTTTAATTACAATTTTTGCCTTGGTCATAATGTTAGACATTAGCCAAAGGAGTATCCTGAAGGTGACAATTAATAATGCAACTAAGGAATAAGCATAAAACACTGCTATAAGTTCAAGAGCTAGCTTATCCTAAGTAAATGAACATTTAACTCTATATATAGCTACTGTTTAAGAATCCAAGGACGATTAATGAAAGGAGTAAAAAAAAAATAGGTTGTGAGTAAAAACTACTGTGATACAAAAGCATAGTTTATGTATATAAGTCTTCCAGCATATTTAGTTTGTGGCCTCATTAAACAATTCTCTGATAATCACTCAATTCAATCACTCACTTTTTATATTATAACTTACAACCAAACAGATCAGAAGACAGCATACAATGTATATTAATAGTTAGTAGTATGTGAGTATAATAAATGGCACTCTACAGAAGAAATGAAAATGATCTGGTGGGGCAATTCATTTGTGCTGATAGATTTAGGGATAATTTAAGAATCATTAACAATTACAAAACTGTATTAACGTTTTTCCACTAGCTTTGGTTCATGCTGTTCATTCCCCATTCCATCTTCAAAGGCAGTTTATTTTCAATTTTTAGGCAGCCAGTCTTTTGAAATTGTTACCATCCTAATAATTGCTAAACCTTGCTATTAAAAAAATAACCACAGTGAAGTTCTTAGTTTATATTACACAGGGATTGAGCTATTTAGAATTGATTGTGTATTTTATTCTGATTATTATTTTTACACTTAGCGATGGCATCAAGTTGATTTCTGGGAGTTTTAGTGTAAACAGCAGCTGGAGGGCAACACATTAAAAAAGATATATGCAGGGGTATTTTATTCCCTGTAAAATATTAAAGTTAAATATACAAAGCGACATCACAAAAGTAGAATTTATACAATCCTATTTCCTGAAAATTAACTAATAGTGTGTGTGTACATATTATAAACAAGGGAGAAGAGTCAATATTTTGAGTAAACAAGGCACTGTTTATGTTTAGAATAGAAGGTAAACGTCAGATAAAAGCAAAAAATAATTTCATAAAATAAAAGCATATGAAATCAACCATCCACACACACAATCTATGGATCATGTACATTTATATTCAGAGAGTGAAATTCCACAATCAAACATCAGCTAAACTGGCATCAATTGCCTCTGGTGCCACATAAAAGACTGGATGTAGCAGATGGCATCAAAGGGTAAAATAGACAGATCTTTAGTCCGAATCCACACAAATAGTAAATCCAGACATTCTGGAGCCCAGAGCTTATCTTAAATAGCTTAAAGTATATGAACATATACACAGAAAATGTATAACACTTCAATTCTTGATTGAGCACCTGAAGTTTCAGGTCTCTGTATTCGTTTTGAGCGTATCACAAGATTTAATCAGGATTTAAACTGTCAGGGTAATTTGACAAATGGCTAAGATAAACTATGGACATGCTGGTTTTCACACAGAAAGGATCTGTGTTGTCTTATCTACATGCACAAAATCAGGCTATAGTAAGAATGAATTAGAGTGAGGAGCTTTTATTTAACTTATATACTATACAGAAGATAAAGAAAAAGGCAATGCCCCACCAAGCTACTGACATGCACTTTCATGACTAGGCAGGCCACATTTTTAGACAATACAGGTATGGGACGTATTGTCTAGAATGCAGGGCCGGAACTCTAGTCTGTGTTCCCTCCTCTCTCCTCCATCGCTCTCCATCCCCACATCTCCATCGCTCTCCAGTCCCTCCCCTCTGTTGCTCTCCCCTCACCTACTGCGCATGTGTGTAGAAAATTGTGATTGATGGGGGGGGGGGTTGCCGGGTCGGCTTGGCCTGTGCTATATTTGTGGCAATTCTCAATGCCACAAGTAAACATCCACAACATATATCTACCTGCATATTTTACATTTACTGTTCTGGAAAAAATACATTGTCACAAAGTCCAGGGAACGCACAAAGGAACAAAACAAATTTGTCTCATTTGAGATAACGTACCTGACGAACAAAATGATTGTTTTCAGTTATTTAGCTAAAGAAGTATCTTTTTTTAGTATCTTTTTTGTAAGAATAATGTTTTTTAGTGTTTTGCCATTATCTATTTTCCCAGTTTCATGCCAGATTATTATAAAACATTGTAAAACAGCTATGTCATACAAAGAGGTCTATGGAGATCTTGTGTATTCTGTGGGCAATACAATCCCCAAATTGGCTTCTGGAAAACCATTAAGAGCCCTGTGCTATATAGTAGAGGCTTGGGTACAGATATAAAATGAAGCTAAGACAATAACAGTGTCAGTTCTAGTCAGTTGATCACTGGCAAGCAGTTACAAAGAGCTACAAGTTTGTTACTTTCCTTTATTCCTGGCTTGGAAAATGAGAATTATATCATATGACAAAAACACATAAGCTTTCAGGCTGAACAAAGCCATTGGCTCAGTTTCTTCCTTTTTACAGCAATGTTCCCACTGGCTTTTTATATTATTTTATTCCAACATTGTACCTGTGGGCTGGACTTGGCTTAGCATGTTTTGACATCTGGACATCAGAAAAGCTGTGGGATTTTTGAATGCATTTATTCTTGAACACTGATCGTAGACAGATGAGTCCTTGGCTAAAGTGTTTGCTGCTGTTCTGGCCATCAGGGCCATGTTTTGCTGAGAGCATTTACTGACTGAAGCATGCAGCTCATTAGACTTTTATTGGTTCCCAGTGTCTCTGCCCAAGGACAGAGAAATGGAGTTCACACGGGATGCCCTTTACACAGATGGACTTGACAGTAGCCAGAAATGAGACTGTATGTGTAAATTATGTTGTGAGTATTCAAGGCAGGGATTCCAATTCTGAAAATTGAACCATCTGCCTAAGCTTTTGAAGATACTAGAATGGGAAAACATCAGCTAAAATTTAAGCTTAAACTGGAACCAACTAAGATCAATGAAATTATTTGTGTTTTTGTCTGAAGCACAAAAAGGTGTCCAATCTAATAATGTTGCTTTGGTATAACTGTTGGCCCAGAAAGTTTACAAAATATTGCATAGTGTGTTATGGTTTCAAGAATACTAAACTTGTGCATTTTTTTAAACTCTTTAAATACCATGTTTTGGCTAAATCTGAAATCTATAATTAAAGGAGACTAAGGACCTTATTTATCAAAATCCTATTTTTTCGGAGTATTTAAATACAAAAACAAACTAGAATCCACGATTGGACCTTATTTATTATTACAAAAGCAAGATTTAATCGGATTGGGGACAAACTAGAATTGCTTGATTTTTTCTGGCTTTTTTCCCATTGACTTATATACAACCTCGGCAGGTCTGAGATGCCGGATTTTCGGATTCCGACTTATTCCATCTATGGGGTATACTAAATCTCCAAAAAATTCGAGTTTGCTTTTTTCACTAAAAATTTAGATTTTATATTTTAAAAAAAACTTGCATTTTTCGAGTTTTTGACATTCAGACTTTAATAAATAACCCTCTAAATATTGAGCACAATTTAATGCACATTTATATATAATTTTTACTGTAAGATAGGCAACAATATTACTTTGTAAGGCTCAGTGCTTACACTAATTTGTTATTTGTTATCTTGTCCGTCCGTCCGTCTGTCTATCTATCTACATCTCTCTGGATCATCTGACTCTGACCTATCTGAGGTAAATGTGCCTTTTGGAAAACTTGACAATAATGGCTGTAATTACACTGCTAAAAAAATATGTTCCCCCTTAGAAATATTTTTCCGCCAGTTAATTTATTCATAAGGCAAATGGTGGAACAAACTCATATTACTGGAAAAGAGCCAGCGTGGTGCACATCCACTTTCAAACAAGCAAAATACAGCCAAGACAAAGCACTCATTAGCGTTCATATTTTATAAGTACAGCATGGAACTGCAATAGTCCTGAAAGAATGACTTGATGCCGGGTGACAGAAGCAACAATATCTTAAGCACAACGTTCTGGTACATGAGAGAGAAGCAGCTGTCATATTGCAGAGGACACAAAAAACACAAACAAAACCATGCTGCTCTAAACTTCACTACTGCTTTTCTCTGCCAGGGGCATGGGGAGCTTAGATTAAAAAAAAACACAGGCCAAAGTGGCACAGTTACCTTTTGTGTTATACTGTAAACAATAAAATAATTCTTCAACTGGCTGTAAAGCAAGCAATGAGGATAATGTTGCCAAGCATGCTTGATATTTCACCTCAACTGCTACAGTTTGCATAGGAAGTGCATCTCAGCAGAGCAACCCACAATAAATTGCTCTTTCTATTTAATACTTTTCATGCCGAGTAGAATATTATAAAGTGCATAGCTTACGGTTTAGTGTCTTCAAATTTACATTTAACCTTTAAAGAACTCTATACCGTAATATTTACTTTGGAATTTACCAATGGAAATATTAAGAGCTGGATGTGATTTATATATTTACTTTTTGCTTTATTTCCCCAAGGCTTTTATGAGGATATTACTGGGCAAGTGTGCAGCCTAGGCCTTCTATGAGATCCTACTCTGTATATCAAGAAGTTGGCACTACCCAGTCATCTAATGATGAAGCCTGATGCCGTGGAGGGCCTGAATACGAAACTTGGCTATAAACGGCACGCACTCTCTCCATATTAGGAAAACAATACCTAGGTCTGGATCCTAATCTTTACAGAGAAATTCCATAAATGTACACTGACATTATCGTTACATTGTAGCTGCTGAAGTTCTGTAGTAAAACAGCCCAAGGGTACCCTCAAGTGCTTTACATGAATGCATTCTTTCAATAACTGTTTAGGAAGAATATTCCAGCTAAGGACATTATAATCTATGCAATAAAAGGAGCAAGGTTTGTATAAGGTTTTTTTTAACCCATAGCAACTCATAAGCAGGCAGCATTTATGGGTCACAAGTTAAAAAAAAAACACCTGCCTAGCTGTGGTTTACTAGGGTGCAACTTTTGAATCTTTTATTACATTACCATACAAATATGTTGAAAAGGAAGATAAACAAACACATGCTTCTGATTATACCAACGAACATGGAGTATATGGACCATCTGTCTGGAAGGGGTAAAATTGAAGCTAAAGGAGCACTTTTGTGCGTCATAGCATCAATTTAACCCATTCGAATGACAAAGATTATACAATCTATGGTGCTGATATGAAAGTACCATTGCACCACCAGTGTAACCTCTATGTTTCCGTGGGAATATGGTACCTTAAATGGGTTGTTCACCTTTAAGTTATCTTCTCGTATGATGTAGAGAGTGATACCCAATGTGCAATTGGTTTTCATTTTTTATTATTTGTGGTTTATGAGTTGTGGTTTATGAGTTATTCAGCTTTTTATTCAGCAGCTTTCCAGTTTGCAGCTTCAGCAATCTGGTTGCTAGGATCCAAATTAACCTAGCAACCACACGCTGATTTTAATAGGAGAGGCCTGAATAGATAGATGAGTAATAAAAAGTAGCAATAAAGATAAATGTGTAGCCTTAAAGAGCATTTCTTTTAGATGGAGTCAGCGACCCCCCATTTGAAAGCTGGAAAAAGTCAGAAGAAGAATGCAAATATTTCAAAAACTATAAAATATCAATAATGAAGAACAATTGAAAAGCAGCCACTCTATAACATACTAAAAGTTTATTTAAAGGTGAACAATACTTGCTGCCAGTTCTCCACAGCTGACCGCTATAAGGTTACACTGTTTGTAATATACAAGAAAACAGAATAGGAAGAACACTCAAATGGCATTAGAACCTATTTGTTTGTGGGCATCTGTACCTAAAAGTTTATAGTCTACCTTTAAATGTTTTTCTGAGCATTAGATCAGAGATTTTCATGAGTGAATAAACATATAGGCTGTCAAAACAATATGCCGTCACAACATCGTTTGCTATTTTTAATGCAACAGTTTTTGTTCCAACAAATAATATCACTATATGAAATGATCACAGTTTGGGAAATGTCAGACTAATTCAACGGCAATTCCGTGGCCAAGAGAGGCTGCATTCAGAAATAACCATTTGGTCTGATAAAGCTGGCCATAGACCTGCAGATTGTATCCTATGTTCGATGAGCAATCATGCGTTGCAATCTCCCGACCTACAGCTAACAATTCAGATTATATATAGTAGTAAAAAGAACAAATCAGATGATGTTCTTGCCTTGAAATCTACAGACACACACATGGTTAAAGGGGTTGTTCACCTTCCAAACACTTTTTTTATTCAGTTGTTTTTATATTGTTCCCCAGAAATAAAGACTTTTTTCAATTACTCTCCATCTTTTATTTTTTACTGTTTTTTCAAAATCTAAGTTTAAATTTGAATGTTCGTGTCTCTGGTGTTTCAGTCTGGCAGCTCAGTAATTCAGGTGCAGACTCAGGGGTGCCCAAACTTTTTGCAACGAGGGCCAGATTTGGTGAGGTGAAAATGTGTGGGGGCCGACCATTCAGCCCTACATTCTTTGAACCAGTAACATTAAATTACAGGAATCGAGTAATCGTAGCAGTAATATTTGGGCACATTAGTGAAATGATCTACCACTTGGTCTATACTGCTGCCTGTGTGCTGAAGGTGTTAGCAATAGACACGTACTGGCACATAGTGACACCATACTTCTTTAGTATACTGTACTGGCACGTCAGTACGTCTATTTGCACCTTCAGCCCTAAAGAAGTATGCGAAAACCGCGCGTCTCTACGTGCCAGTACGTGTCTATTGCTAACACCTTCAGCACACAGGCAGCAGTACAGACCGAGTGGCAGATAGGGATGTAGCGAACGTCGGAAAAAAAGTTCGCGAACATATTCGCGAACTTGCGCAAAAATGCGAGCGGTTCGCGAACGGTTCGCGAACCCCATAGACTTCAATGGGAAGGCGAACTTTAACATCTAAAAAAGACATTTCTGGCCAGAAAAATGATTTTAAAGTTGTTTAAAGGGTGCAACGACCTGGACAGTGGCATGCCAGAGGGGGATCAAGGGCAAAAATGTATCTGAAAAATCTGCCTGTGTGTGCTTGGAAGAGATAGTGTAGGGGGAGAGCTGTTAGTGATTTCAGGGACAGATGATAGTAAGTTTGCTGGCTAGTAATCTGCTTGATACTGCTCTGTATTGGAACAAAAAAATAAATAAAAGCAGTCCTTACAAGGACTACTGTTATTGCAGCAGTCAGCAGATGAGATCAGAAGCAGGACAGCTGCCCACTGCAGCTACATACAGAGCACTGCAGTAGAAGGTAGATTACTAGCCAGCAAAGCTACCTAAGCTTAAATGTCCCTCAAACCCCTGCAGACTTCTGTCCCTCCAATAACAGAGCAGTATCAAAACGATTACTAGCCAGCAAACTTTCAACTGTCCCTGAAATCACTAACAGGCAGCAGCTCTCTCCCTACACTATCTCTTCAGCACACACAGGCAGAGTGAAAAAAACGCTGCAGGGCTTCGGTTTTTATAGGGAAGGGGAGTGGTCCAGGGCAGAGCTTCCTGATTGGCTGCCATGTACCTGCTGGTCTGGGGTGAGAGGGCAAAAAAAAGCGCCAACAATGGCGAACCCAAAATGGCGAACGTCGCGCGACGTTCGCGAACTTCCGGCGAGCGCGAACACCCGATGTTCGCGCGAACAAGTTCGCCGGCGAACAGTTCGCGCCATCTCTAGTGGCAGATCATTTCACTAATGTGCCCAAATATTACTGCTATGGGATTCCTGATCGCACTGTGCTTGGGGGCCTCGTTATTAATAATTTTTATGATGGAGGCTGAGGGCCGGTATAAATTTTAAAACGGGCCACACCTTGGACATGCCTGCTCTAAACTGTTACAATTTTGCAATATTTAGTTGATACATTTCTCAGCAGCATCTCTGGAGTATTAGTAATTATTGTATCAAGTCTAACAGCTGCCTGTAATGAAACCCAAAGATTCTGCTCAGCAGGGACAAAGATAAGAAATGTATCAACTAAATGTATCCATTTAGAACAGTTTACAGGGTCGGCGGCCCCCCCTCCTAGAAGGTAAAAAAAGACAATTTACACTTCAATATTAGAAAAAAGGTCACACATAGAAAATTATTGGAAAAAGTCATTATTAGTTTGAAGGTGAACCACCTCTTTAACTAGAATGTTTCCCATAATTATACATACTAATATGGCTACACACTGGATTTGATAGATGAGATTCAATGTTGCTATGATAAGAACATAAAAGTAGCTGCCACTCATATCATTGAACTAAATAAGTAGATAAAGACTTCTCCCTGAGCAGTATAACCTAAGCAGATACTGTACTTAAGCATATATAGAAAAATAAATCAAATCTAAACCAATCTGTAAAACACATTACATCTTCTCTTTAAGATAATATATAGGTCAACCACCAATGTAAATGCACGAGTATGCATGCATATAGTCATTACAAAAGAGCGCACACCAATTCCATGCAGTTCATGCTGGTAGCCCAGCTTTGTTGTAGATGTGTGTGTGTGTGTGTATATATATATATATATATATATATATATATATATATATATATATATATATATATAGCAAGAAAGATCCGCACTCTCAGGACTTAGGCAAAAAGTAAAAAGTTTTATTGTAACATACAAGCCTAACGTTTCGGCCTCCTCCGAGGCCTTTCTCAAAGTGTCTAATTGTTAGTAAGAAAGCCATATATACACAAGAGTTGGCGGGAAGATAGACAGATTGGAAGTATGGATGTATATGAGTGGTTATAGTTGCTATAGGTGAGTCTCCGTAGTGAGATGATTA
Organism: Xenopus petersii; assembly: GCA_038501925.1. Lineage (NCBI taxonomy): Eukaryota > Metazoa > Chordata > Amphibia > Anura > Pipidae > Xenopus > Xenopus petersii. Next base: position 106,845,896 of record CM076673.1, read on the forward strand.
TAGATCCACAAAAGAGTTTTTATGCCCTTAGTGCTATACTGTCATAATGGACACATTGGATGGGTAGAAATGATAGTAGTTACTTACCAAGTAGGATTTTGGCATATTAAACGATTTTGATATGAGATTAACTGCTTGAGTCATCAAGTCGCAAACTGAGTGATAGTTCTATATTAGTTTAGCTTTAAGTTAGTATATGTGATGATAGCAACTTCAGAGCAGACCTGCTAGCTTAACTTAAATTTGTGATATCTTTGCAACACTGTTTATCGCTATTGTTTATCGAGATAAGGAAGTAGGAAGCAACAGCATGATTAACTTAATGTTACACATCTTACGTAATAATGTTACGTATCTTGTTTTTAATAGTAGAACGGATGTAGTGTTTAAACGTAGAGAGGATTAATTTCTGGATCTTACGTGAGTGTTATGTAATTTTATACCTACGTGTTTTTAATGAGAGTTATGTCAATTGTTGTTACGTTTCAGCGATGATGTGAATATGTCACTTCCAATTTGTCTATCTTCCCGCCAACTCTTGAGTATATATGGCTTTCTTACTAACAAATAGACACATTGAGAAAAGCCTCGGAGGTGCCCAAAACGTTAGGCTCGTATGTTACAATAAAACTTTTTACTTTTTGCCTGAGTCCTGAGAGTGCAGATCTTTCTTGCTGGATCTAAATTTAAATATTTGTGATACTGCACACAAGCAATTTAAACTATTTTTCAAGAGTGCTGGCTAACGTGTGGACTATATATATATACATGTATATATATATATATATATATATATATATATATATATATATATATTTTTTTTTTTTTTATTAAAATGTGACTATTAATGCATAGTCTTTGCACAAAACATTTCAGAGCATGTTTTACTATGCAGATACATTGTGATAATCATATTAAATTTACATGCTGCAATTATCCAGGTTTTAGAACTGCCCCTGCCAGGAAGAAAGTCCCACATTTTGGCTTTTTTATATTTACCCAAACTGCAATCAAATTAACTTATGGCCAGATATAAGATATTTTTTCTAATTTACTATATACTGACAAATTATGGTTATAATGCAACTGCTAGAACAATAAAAACTAAGCACATCATAAGCATAAAGTAAATGTAGCACATTATACTCACACAACTGTCAAAAGGCACAATGGCTAGGTGACAAAGCATCTATGGAAATTATTTTCAGATTGACACAACTAAATACAAGGTGCAAGGACGAGGCTTGTGAAGCTATATAAAAATGGCCTGTATGGGGTCTATATCAGAAAGGGGAATTAAACCATTGCACTGCTAACTATTCATTTTTTCCCAGAGTAATGTTACTGGTCTTTGGTGGTATAACAACATATAGAAACACCATTTTGCTGTTTCTCTACTAATAATATAGTCATTCTATAATCTGCTACTTCTGCATTTAGCATTTGAAAGTTTCAGCACTGACAATTATGCTTTTACAGTATGAAAGGACAATTAAGCAGTCTGCTTTCTCCACAATAATCCTCATTCATCTATGCCTGCCTTACAGGTGTGTTATACAGTTATTTAATTTAACCACACACACAGTCAGTGAACGCAAACACGCTGTCTTTGCATCAAGAAACAAAGGAGCCTTTGTCATCTAAAGTAAGATAACAGTTCTGATAAAGGTCAGGGTAAAGATTTAGTTTATACACTGTGTGTACACAGAGTATGCCAGATAGCAACGCTTCATTACGGTATATAAAAAATCAATAGCTCAAGAAAAATTCCACTCAGGTTTGAAAGGTCAGCTACATCAAATACAATTTTCAGTTGTGCTACTGCAGTTAAGACAATCTGCAAAAAGTGCAGTTTAGCCTTAAAAATAGATGACGTGTAGGGTTGCCGTCTATCCTGGGTCAAAACTGCCTACCCAGTTTTCCAAATAAGGAAAATAAGGATTTCCTAAGACTGATGTGGCGATTGACTAATTGCCGATTGCCACATCATAGCCCCGCCCCTGATGCAGTGACATGCCCTTTGCGATACGAGCTCCCCCCGTGGTGTCATTGCCCGCCCCCATATGCCATGGACCCGCTCCCTGCCTGGAGTTCAGCAGTAAAGAAGGTGGAAACCCTAATGACGTGATAAACAAAAATTATATATATATATATATATATAAGATGTGTGTGTGTGTGAACCAAATATGCTGTTGCTGGTCTGGTAGAGAATGAAGGTAATACCTGATGCCAATAAAAACTGTGAGCTTGTACGCACGTAAACAAATGTTGAGGCCAGCGCACACAACAAATTGCGGTGCACACAAAGAATTAAGTGTGAAACCACAATTTTGCATTATTCTGACCTGGGCACACAGTTTTTTAAAAATAAGCACACAGTTTAAAATGTGGGCACAAAAGATTTTGCTCCTTGACACTCTTGTTGAAGCTGTAATGTGGCCCTGACTTACCAGATAACCTCAGAAACATGCCAATGTCAGTCTTCCCCTTTAGCCAATAAACTGTGCTGAAACTTCATCAGATGTACCAAATCCCTTGACAGACAGTCCATAATGGTACCATATATCTATTGCTCTAAAATACAGCTCATTGTGCAGATATGTTGCTCTTTGGATTGGGCATGGGCCAGTTTTTATCTGTGAAGAACTGATAAATATTCTAATTAAAAAATCAAAACCCCGTACTGTGAAGAAAAACCTTTCTGTAATCCAGAAAATTCATATACAGCCTGCCTGGTGACATTTGTTCTGGGAATTCCTTTATTTGCATTTCTACATTTTAAAATTAACTTCACGAGATTTAGGGATTAAAAAAGAAATCAAAGGAGAAGCAAACGTTTCCTCTCACAGGGAACTTGCCCACTACATATATTCAAACAGTGACACACCACAAGCCAAGCATTAATGGTAACTAATCCTTTAATCCATATCAACCTCCCCCTAATGAGCGGCCATTCATTTATTCTGCTTGAAGGCACAAAACTAGAATCTAAAATATTCTAGGAAACACAGAAACATCTAAATAGCAAAATTTATATAGGGAATAATATACCCTCTTTGATAAAACATTTTTATAGTCACTGAAGAGATCTGTGACTATATAAAGGTACGCTGCCGAAGGCAGAGTGCTTTGATTTTTACAACAGGGTGTACATTTTTTTTTTGTAATACACAAGTTTAGTGAGTCATGTGACAAATGACATCACTAAGCATCAACTCTAAGGGGTAGATTTATCAAGGGTCGAATAGTAAATTAGAATTTTCGAGTTTCAAAATTCACACATTCAAATTTTAATCCCCCTATCCGAAAGTAAATTCGAATGTGAGATTTATTACACCTCGACCATGGGAACAGTCCTAATTGGAATATTTGCCACCTAAAACCTGCCGAGTTCATGTATAAGTCTATGGCACAGGTCTGTTAAGATATTTGGAGATGTTAATAGCCTTTCTGACATTCAAGGTTTTTTTGGGAGAAAACTAGATCCGTATTATTAAATCAATACAAAGCAAATACGATTCGGATTTTAAGGTCGAAAGTATTCGATCAAATATTAGACATTCAAATTTTTTCTTAAATAATCTCTCTCCTGTGAGTACAGGTATATTCAAATTTAAAAAAAATTCACATGAATTCGAAATTCAACCTTTGATAAATGGGCCTCTAAATGATAACCATCACCAAGACCATTTTAAAAAAAGAAAAATTTACAGGATACTTATGGCTGTTGGGGAAATATATTACTATATCAAGTATTTCATGTTTACACAGCACTAACAAATAATAGGGCCTTATGAAGCATTTTTCATACTAAAAAGAGTGGCACCTGTCAGACTTTTCCCATTGTAGTCATTAGGACAGGTGTGTGATTTTGTCATACACCATACACCTGAGCAGTGCTTGGCTTCCTTGAAACATATCTGACCTGCCTTTAGAATGATTAATTATTTTCTTGAACCAGAAAATGCTGGCTGGCAAGCTTCCAAGATAGGATCCTGTACAGAAGGGATTATGGAGGCTTTGGCCTTTAATGTATTATAATTGATACCTTGGCACCTACCTCCTTGTGATTAACTCAGATAATTAATTTCCTAGCTGGTTGTTACCTACTTCCTGTTTTTTGGTGGCTGCAGGAGTCATAGTTCTCCAAGGCACACCTACATTGCTTCTACATGCAAGGACATTGAAGAGTGTTTTCGGAAATCTAGGGCAGATTTATTAATGGTCGAATTGAAAATTTGAATTTTCTATTTTTTTTATGGTCAAAACTCTCAAATTCGAATTGTGAATTATCCAAACTCAATTTGAATTTTAATTCGAATTTTGAGATTTATCAAACTCTGGCCCTTAAAAAAAAAAAAATCTAATTTTACTATTTGCCACCTTAAACGTGTCAAGTTCATGTATAAGTCAATGGGAGAGGCCCACGACCAATTTAGACATGTTACTAGCCTTCCTGACATTCAAGTTTTTTTCTGAGAAAAAACTCAAATCGAGTTTAGTCAATTCAATTTGAGTTTTCGATTCAGTAAAATTAAGGTGAATTTTATTTATTTGATCTTTTTTATTAAATAACCCCACCAATGGAATTTCGAGTGTATTCAAAGTTATTACAGTTAAAAAAAAACACACATGAATTCACAATTTGACCTTTGATAAATGTACCTCCTAGAGTAATGTAGAAATGCTGTTGTTGTTATGCTCACAGAAATGACCAGTTGGAAGGGGCATTAATGTCCTAGTTGTCCCATTTACCATTTCAGCTGCACAATTTCCAGAGTGCTTTCAAGATTTATTGATACCTTAGTGGTAGCCATACACCTTCTTGATAGACAATGGAATGCAGACCAAAAGCTGCCATACACTTTAAGATTTGCATTTCTTGTGAAGCAAAAATCTCCTATAGAGAATGAATCATGCTAAAGTTAAAATGCACTCATGTTTTTGCCTGGGGCCATTGATTTTTCAGACTTGCATTATGTTGAGAAAACCGACAGTAACATTTTAATTTATTTTTTTTAGGTGGGGAGGAAAAAAAAAAAAAAAAAATATATATATATATATAGATATATATATATATATATATATATATATATATATATATATATATAATTTGTAAATAGAACGCTGGCAGGTTGCATTGGCATGATGCATTTCCATGTAGTTCAGAAGGACTGGGGTGTCAAGCCATTGTTTGCTAAATAATCAAGCACCTCACACATTTTTGTGCAAAGCAAAGAGCCTGATATTTGCTCTGATAAATCTGCTGCCTGAGGAATTTATCTTGTGTGACAGCACCAATATAAGCTGCTGGTATGTGTCAGGGCGGCTGAACTTGCTGGGAATGCTTACCTAGGCTCATGCCTCATACTTCAACAGGGCGGGACAGCTTGCTTTGCCAGCAGTGAAGCAATATACCGGAAATTCCACAAGTTTTTCTATATAATTTTATTTTTATTGCTTCTCCTTACCCAGTTCCCATACTAAACATCCAAAAGAAATACCTCACATGTGAATAAGAGGAAGCTGTTTATCACAAACATTACAGGCATGGAACAAACCCATGTTCTATTCCCTTGGGGTAAGTTCAGTGAAAAGTACTGCTGATTGAGGGAACAAATATACAAAGTACAACCCAACTCCAAAGCAAGCATTTACAAGTTATCTACAAGCTCCAGTGAAACATTACTTCCAGTGGTCGAACTAGTATGAACTATGATAAAATACATCTTTGTGTTTTTCCACAAATGTTTAGTATGCAGGACCTCTTCAAGGAAAATCGATACCTTGGAAACAGAAATCTTTAAGTTATAAAAAATATACAAAGTTCTTCTTTAGGGGGCAGATTTATTAAGGGTCGAATTGAAAATCTGAATTCAAATATTTTTTATGGTCAATCCTCTCAAATTCACATTGTGAATTATCCAAACCCGATTCAGGTTTTAATTCAAATTCGAATTTTGAGATTTATCATACTCTGGCCCTTTAAGAACTCAAATTAGACTATTCGCCACCTAAAAACTGCCGAGTTCATGTGTAAGTCAATGCGAGATTTGGACAGATTAGTAGCCTTCCTGGCATCTAATTTTTTTCAGAGAAACAACTTGAATTGAGTTTAGTCGAATCCGATTCAAATCTGATTCGAGTTTTTGAGTTGGTAAAATCCATGCAAGTTTTAGATATTCTATTTTTTTTCTTAAATAACCCCCCAATCGAATTTTGAGTATATTCCAATTAAAAGGAGTTAAAAAAAAACTTGCATGAATTAGAAATTCAACCTTTGATAAATGTGCCTCTAAATGTGTGAAATGAAAAACATATCTGTAAGAGCCACTGGGGGTCATTTATCAACACTGGGCAAATTTGCCCATGGGCAGTTACCCATAGCAACCAGCGCCGGATTTGCTGGGCAGGCGCCCCTAGGCCGCACTACTGCACTACCCTAGGCCTCGCCACAAATCCGGGCAAGATAGCAACCAATCATTGATTAGCTTTTTAAAGCCATCTGCAAGTAGAACAATGAATGCAACAATTTGGTTGGTTGCCATGGGATACTGCTCATAGGCAAATTTGCCAAGTGTTGATAACTGAGCCCAACTGAAAGTGTTTTATGTGTTTTGAAAAACAAGGCCTGCTGTGATCACTCATGCCATATGTCTGTCCATATATTCTCAAAAAAAGTTTTAAAACTTTATATGGAATAAAATCAACATGTTGTTTTTGCTGTAATGCTGCCAGAAGCTATTAGACGCATTGAAATAAACTTTTCTATAGGTCAAATTAGGACTACTACTGTGAAATGTAATTACACTGTGGCATGCATTGTTATGCAGAAAACTCAAATGTAGCATTTCCTTAATGTCTTGCATTTGTTTCAGGCAGATGAGGGCTGCATTTACAGGTAAACATATTTTAAAACTTGTAAGAGAGAGATTAAACAAAATTACATAAATCATGCCTCTGTATTACATATTTCCCTAAACCTACAAGTCAGAGAAAAAGATAGAGAGAGAGATAAGGTGTTCCTCTCATTCTTGGTCCAATACCAAAACATTTGAGCGATACCAAGTGAGATTTCTCTTACTGTAAATATATCCATGACATATGATGTTCGGTGTTTTTAAGAAGTACTGAGTAGCACTCTTATTCTTGCAGCTTTACTACAGGGCCAATTTGACTCCAGTAAAAAGCTATATAAGAATACATCGGAGAAAATGCTACAGCTGCGGATAGATAAGCTTTATCGCATGTGCCTTGTGCAATACTGTATTTATTTCTGTGGATATGTTTCATTATTGGGCAGCCTTGCATGTGTTATGCCAACTGCTAAACCAAAGAAAACACAAGAGAACGAAGTACAAAGGGCAAATTTTGTAGGCACAAATGGCACTCACAAATTATGGCCAGATCTAGTCATTAACACAAAGTTTCCCAAGTCACCAACACTTGCATCTGCTTGCCAAAAATGAACCGGCTTCTCCTTATGTAGTTTTCTAAAGCCAAATGATCTGTGTTTTATAACCAGCCAAAGGACAGAGCACAAGCTGTTGTCTTATAAATAAAGAGAAGAGAATTAATACAGAAAATGTTGTAGCCAGACCCACATGGCTGTATGCATGGCAGGGATAAATGAGAGCGAGAGCAGGGCTGATTGGTTGGCATACTCTTTAGAACTGTACTAATCTCAAAGGCAGCAACAGTAAATACTCAGTTACACCACTCAGTTGCAGATGACTCTGTATCATAAATGATTTCAGGTAAGGGCCAACAATACGTAAAACATTGTAGCAATCAGTATTCTACAATGCTAACTTCCTTAAATATGTAGATCTAACACAACCCACAACATATTGATCATATTTATTTTTATGTCTTTCATATATACTGTGTGCCAGGTAAGCACACACTGGTGACTAAGCTATTTGGATGCCAACTATAGCATATAGGCTATTTCTAGTGTAATAGCTCCAATCATCAATTTATCAGCATGCATCACAGTTTTATTTTTTAAAGTTGGAGCACTGAAAATTGCCTGTCCTGAACAAAATTAATTCAAAGCTGGAAGGATCTCTACTTAGTTAAAGGTGTTCTTCACCTTTACAATACAAGGAAAGATAAAATCGCTCAGTAGTGTCACTGTCCAGTGATCCCAGTTGATTACCTGTTACCCTGGGCTGGTGATTCTGCCCTTCAAAAATACAGATCCCCCTACTGTTATAACTTTACTGTCATCTTGTATGCAATTTGAAAAGTGGACTACATTCATCTATAAATGCATGGATCCAGTTGTTTTTCTAACTGCAGATTCAATGCATCACTGGATAGTTTCCAGTGGAAGTATCTATGAAAATAGGTACTATAAAAACAGAGTTTCTTACCCGTCATTAATCTTTGGGCTTCAAAAGGTTCCATGTAACCATTGCTCTCCGTTTTGAATCCTTTGTTTTTCTGCTCACTTTTGGCATCAAATGGATCTGAATAGTCATCAGCGATAATAACCTGAAATAGGAAAGGTTGAATTTCTTTTGTTATACAATTTTTCAATATTTCTTCTTAGAACTAACAATATTAAATTATCACAAGCACAGATGCAACGGCAGATACTTGTTTTTAAAAATCCTGTTTAAAAATTTTGAAAACTGAGCCTTATTTACCTGCATATTTTGATTATTTAACATTCAGTGCAATTTTAGGACATTTATACATTCCTGTATAAAAATGGTTGAAATCGGTAAAACAGGCACAATAGCGGAAATTTTAAATACACAAAAACTGCATTTAGAAGGAGCTACCAGAGACTAGAATAACATGATCTACTGTATAGGCAGTTTTATACCCTGTATTTGCTGATTCCGTCATGTCAGAGACATCACGGTCACTTTAAATCAGTGGCATTTAAAAACAAAAGTACAGTTTTGTGACAGGAAGTATTGTTGAATCTGTCACTGAATTGAAATTATGCTAGAAAAGCATGGCAAAGTGGCCTCTGGCATACAATATGTGTAACTTGCCTGCAATTTCTGCAGCATTTGTTTTAAATGACAGTTTCTGACAACAATCAATCTAAATCTCGTTTACATCGTGCTGGAATACATTTGATAACCAGTGGGATATGAACACCTCCAGTGCCCTGTGGCATCTGCTACATAAAATTTGATTATACATTTTTACTTCTGGCACACAGTCCCTCCCAACTCAGTTATACAGTAATAAAGGAGCATATTGCAAAGCATGCTAGCACTCGGGCAGAACGGAGAGAAATGAGAATGTTTCACGCTCAAGGAATTATGTGCTAAGCACACAAAATATTCCATCTGTGGAATTGCTATATATTTGGGTCTATTTTTTCAGTAAGTAATATATATACCTATCAAGTAACATTACACAAATGCCGATTTGTTCTTAAGAACTCCCTGTATCTATAGAAAAATCTCAGGCACTTGCATGAACAGCTACAGAAAGTCTCTTTACCTAGTTCATTTGATTCTTGATTTCAACCAAACTGACAGTTAACAGAGCATTATTAAAAAGTATTAATACATAATACGAGGATAGGTAGTATACTTTTACAGGTGCATTTAAAGCATGAAAAGCAGTATTGTAGTATAATTTGGCGCACACTAGGGGGCACATTTACTATGGGTCGAAGTAAAATCCTTTGACTACGAATATCGAAGTCGATGGATTTACTGCATTTAGTAGATTGAACGATCGAAGGAAAAATCGTTTGATCGAACGATTAAATCCTTTGAATCGAGCGATTCGAAGGATTTTAATTGTTCGATCGAACGATTTTCCTTCGATCAGAAATTAGATGGTCCCCATAGGCTAACATTGGTGCTCGGTAGGTTTTGCGTGGCGAAGTAGGTAGTCAAAGTTTTTTTTAAAGAGACAGTACTTCGAATATCGAATGGTCGAATAGTCGAACGATTTTTAGTGCGAATTGTTCGATTCGAAGTTGAAGTCGTAGTCGAAGGTCGAAGTAGCCAATTCGAAGGTCGAAGTAGCCAAAAAAAATCTTCGAAATTCGAAGTATTTTATCATTCTAATCCTTCACTCGAGCTAAGTAAATGTGCCCCTAGGTGTAGCTATAATATGATAATGCTTTATACATAACAGTGTGTAACTTGCTGGACTGATAGAAATACAGATCCCTTCCAACAAGAATATCTCATGTGTCTTTATGAACAGTTTAAACCTCACAATCAGAAACATTACAGGTATGGTAGCTCCTAATTATAGTAAACATTACAAGCAGTAAACCAGGACTCCTTAAGGTGGCCATAGACGTAACAATTACGATCTTTCTTGGAAAAGATCTTTCAAAGAAAGATTGTTTGTTTCAATACACACGTGTAGAGCAGAATCAGCAGATATACAGGTAGAAACAATAGAATTCTACCTGTATCTGATGATTTATCACTAACAATGGCCAATGCTTGGTTGCCTTCAAAGGCACCCGATCAAAATTTTCTGTCCAGCCCAATCGACGAGCCAACTGATATCTAAGTCTTCTGCCGATATCGGTTGGCTCATTTCCCACCATACATGCACCGAATATCGTACAAAAACTAGTTTTGTATGATATTATCTGTGCGTCTATGGCCACCTTTAGACAGAATAACATGTGCCTATACCATTACTGAGCATTTCTAGGAAGTCATTTGGTCAAAGGGGTGGGTTTAATGGTGGGCTGTAAATTAGGAGACATAAGGCTATTGATCATGGTAAGCAACACAGCAGCTAATATCCTATGTCTAAATAAGTTTGAATATATTTATTCTGGGATTTACTTGGCCTTGAATACTCCAGCAATTGTGCTCTTAATGATGTGCATTGTTTGGTTAAATGACAGCAATTACAACTATGTTAGCACACACAAATATAGTACACAATAAAAAAGTATTTTCTCACATAAACAGGTAGAATATTAGATAATTAGATTACTTCCTCCATTTGCCCTTTATTGCGTCTAATATGTGTGTGTGTGGAATTATTTGTGCACTAGTAATCTAATTATCTGCCTCGCAAGGGCCAAACATGGAGTAGCTTCAATTTCCCTGTTCAGTCCTGTTCAGTTCAATAACCAAAACCATAGACTTTTCATAATTAAAACAATAGGAAAAAAGTTAGTGTTTACCATTTGATATATAAACTTCTAAAAATCTCATTGGAATGAATAGAAAGTGGGTGTTTTTTTTTGTGTTGAGCTCTAATGTCACACTCTGCTAAATCTTCCAATCACTGTGTTTGGCAAATTTGACTAATAAGTTTGCATGCCTAATAGGAGTGGGAAATACTGTGCTGCTTCCTACACCGGCAAACCCACCACTACTGCTCATAGCCTGTTAGGGCAGAGACAGACGAGAAGATTCGGGGTAATTTAGCCGCCCGGTGACAAATCACCTTCTTCTTCGGGCTCTCAGAACTGCCTCCTCACCAGCTAGAATCTAAATCACCAGGGGGATGGCACTTGGAGAGCTTCGTTTTCCGAAGTCGCCCGAAGTTTCCTCGTGAGGCAACTCTCCCCGCATCTTCTTGTCTGTCTCTGCCCTTAGAGTGATTGTCTCCTCAATTCCTGAGAAAATATCTACAAAATGACATGACAATTTCTGCTATTGGTCCAAAGGCTGTCAAAAGTCCCATGTTTGTACCATTTAGCTATCAGCAGTACAATTTGTCTTCATTTACATATGAGAACGCATTTATTGGAGTATTAATCTTCTTCAAGTGATTCATGCATTATCAATGCTGTCTTTATTGCTATTGTGCAAGTAGGATAGGGCCATTGTTTGTTCTTGTTTACAGCAACGTTTGGTGGAATAGATGCATGCAGATAAATCAAATAAGCACAATAAGACTTTAGACAATGACTCAAATGCTTCTGTTTAGCAATAATGGCAGCATTTTTAGCATCCACTGTTGGAAACACATCAGTGCTCTCAGGAGAAGCAGCCTGTCATCTATTCTTCTTTTTTTTGGTATAAGGTGACATGTATTGCAGAAACCTGAGTTAGCCTGGGGAAGAGATCCGTTTGCAGGCTTTCAGAACCTTTGTTGGACTGAAGCGCAACTACACAAAGAAGCCACAAACAGCAAAGAGATGCAGATAACACCTAATGAGGGCAAAGCAAACATTCATGAATAATAGCTCTTTCATTCCTCATTGGGGCTCTGTATACGTGAAACAGGAAACAACATTGTTTACAGTGCTCTTTCTCCCCCACTGCCCCTAATATGCTTTTAAGGTCCCATCCTGTTAAAAGATGCCTTCTCAAAGAAAAACAATATTAAGTATACACGTGGCTCTTGTGTGATAGCCTATTTGGTAGAATTTGGAAGTTAACGGTTTCCTGAATTTGACAGTGTTGTTTTTAATTGCCATGCTGGAACAATATTATGTTACACATAAAAGGAAACAGTTTCACTTAGAGTTTGGGAGTCTCTGGGCATTCAGGATGAAAGCAGCGGTCTAAAGCTGGCATAGATGCAAAGATCCGATCGTACGAATCATCGTATGATTGGACTTTCCCATCACCCAACCTGCCACTAACCATTCAGATCAAAAGTAGTACAAAAAAACAAATCAGCCGATGTTCTGCCCCTGACAGCAATCGTACGAAAGTTATGTCCGACCAAAGCTAGTGACAGTCTCCCTCTGAAAATCGTACGATCGGCAATACATGCAGAGATATTATCGGCAGCCGACAAAAAATGTTGTTAACCTGGCAGATTGACCAAACGATCGATCTCCGCCGGACAAAAATGTCGGGACTCTCCACACACGGTCCGAAAATCGTATGAATCCTCGATCCGTACAATCAGATCTTTGCGTCTATGGCCAGCTTAACAGAAAGTAAGAAGAAATTCTGGCTCCGCTGACTTTCTTATCTGCCAGTCCCCATTCCTACACTGGGAAGAAGAGGCATGTGCAAATATATTCAGTTTGGACAGACAGACTGCAATAATATTGGATGGACTTTTTCTCTCTTTGTTTGTCCATACAAACAAACATTCACTAGAGATAACTGCCTGACCAGTTCAAAGCATGCATGACCACTGTAATTTACTAACTCCTAAACAATCCTATCTGTTTATATATGCAACCAGAAGTGACTCCCTGAACTAGCCACACAGTCCCACAGCATGATGGAACCTCCACCAAATTTCACAGTAGGTAGCAGGTGTTATTCTTGGAATGTGGTGTTCTTCTTCCACCATGCAAAGTTTCCAAACAGCAACTTGCAACAGAAGCACAACTTGAAATTGGCCACCTTACTGTAAATACTGTACCTTCTCTCATGAATGGACACACCTGCCTATGAAGTTCAAGGCGTAATAAGCTAATCCAACCAATTTGGTGTTGCCAGTAAGCAGTATTGAGCAGTTACATGCATTCAAATTAGCAACATTACAAATAGCTAATTTTCCCACAGCCAGTGTTTCACATTTGATGTAATTTCATACAACTGAATAATGCTTCACTAAAAATCTTTGTTCAGAAAACACCCCAGTACTCAGATGTTCCTTGGAAATAAAAGACACAATACTGTTATCTATTTTGCTGAAAGTGGAGTAAATTATTATGCAGGCTGAGAGGGGTTCCCACACTTTTTCATATGACTGTAGTTCTGCATGTAGTTAATTCCATCCAAATTTATAGATGAATGGCTGTAACAATGTTCCCTTAAAACAGAGCATTGTGATACAGTGATATGCACTGCTTTCTTACAGTGCTGGTGTCCAAGGTTCAACTCCGGTCAGCGCACCATGTACAAGAAGTTTTTTTTTTAGAATCCCTTGCCTGTGTATACTCCAGGTACTCCAGCTTCATTCCACACGCCAAAAAACATACAGACAGGTTAACTGGGTCCTTGTGTAGCAGTGTAAAACTGATAGGGACCTCAGATTGTAAGCTCCACTGTGGCAGGGACTGGCATGCTATATGTATAATTTCCATAAAGCACTGTAGAAAATGGCAGCTATAAATGATAATAATAACACAGCACTATCCCTGCAACACAGCTGCCTTGTGCGGTTAAGTCCAAAGGCCACTTGCTGAAGATCTGTAATGTACATTAACTTGCCCTGGGTCTCTGCCAAAAGCAGCACTACTACTACAAGCCTGACAATAGCAAACAGCAACAGAATCACTGCGCCTTGGAAACTAACTTCCCCACTAAACATTACATCACCTGAAAGCTTAGTTCTTTAAATAGAAGCTAGTTTTCTAAATCCAATATATGTGTCTCTAATTCATTTTTTACAACACCTTCCTACATGTCTGTGGGAAGTTGTGTATTTTTACCGTCAGCCGTTAAATAGCTGAATTTATCACAGGGGAAAAGTGTAAAGACAGAATGAAATTGCAGTTTTCATCATCATATATTAAATACATTGCCTACAAACAGATGACGAACAGTCACATTTATCATAAAAGCAAAAATATGTAAAATATATATATCAGTTGTCCCAAGTAAACAGACATATCTGTAGGACTCCATCTGTCATTGTCGCTTGCACTCTCCTGACAATTCAGGGCTGTGATAAAATAACAGTTTTTTAATGGCCACTCTCATCATCATCATGCAATCAGAACATTCAGCTGGTAGATAAACTGGATTTGTGTGGTTTTAGCTATCTACCTGGGGAGCCAAATTGCTGAAAGATCCAATTGTTAGGAGATGTGGTCTGTCACTCACACTGTATGGCAATTGCACCTTGTGCAAACAGATCTCAGAAAGCAATAACTGTAAAAGAAAATCAAATGTTCTATGAACCATGATGTCCCTAAGGCTTCCAAAATACATACTTCAAAAAAATGGGGCATTAAAAGCTGTTTTCTATTAACTTTCTCCTAACAGTGGCATACACAGAAACAACTGGCATATTGTTAAATAAAATCATGATTTGTTTATATAGTTATATTTGTTTGAGTGATGAAATATATGTCATTGAGTCATGAAATCCATAAATGTGGTGCTTTCCTGCAAAAATGGAGGAGTTAACAACATAAATAAAACATGTCAGGCCAAAGTTCTGTTTTAAAAAAAAAGTCTATCATAAAATACATTGCAGTATTTGTCTAACTGAACATTTTATAGCATGTATATGCTATATTATTATAGACAGCATGCAGGAACTACATAACCCACAATGCATTGCACTGTGATGTCCAGTTCCTTATTGAAATCACATGTGCAGGGAATTGTGGGGTTTGGAGAATGCAGGCTGAGAACAGCTGGCTGCTGATACAAAGTAACCGTAGTCAGCCAGCTTAGCAAAGTAGTCAGATCAGCAGGAGAGTAGTGGGCTAGGCTTAGGGAACTGTTCCAAATCATTAAAAATCGTGAAAAGTCTGCATATTTTTTTAATTGATGTATATTGCAAAGTTGCTTGAAATTATGTTTAGTTTTTTCAAAAAGTTAAGTTTTTGAGGAGTTGCCCTTTAAAGATTCAGCCCCCCCCAGAGCTGCTTTAGAGGGTGAAAATGTCAATATATTTAATATTAGAAAACAGCCACAAATAGAAAGTAATTAGAAAAATACTTTATTTCTGGTGAATAATCTGAAACCAACTGAACTGAAAAAAAGTGTTTGAAGGTGATATATAGATAACCTGCATATAATTTACTTGGTTCCACACAAAATCAGCATTCCCTCTTCTCGCAGAACCATAAGAAGATTTTATGATTGTTACTAAATATATTAAAATTACTTTTGAGTAAGGCCCACCACAATGCTTTTTATAATCCATAGGTCCCTCACAGTCACTGAGAATCTCTATGAGTAATAAGCAGAATTCTCTTTTACAGCAGATAACATTTTTGCTTGTTAATTGTTGTATTTGCTTCTATTATATCTAACATTTTATCTAAACCATGTTTTCAGACATAAAAGAAGTTTCTATTTGACAAAAGGGTCAAGGAGGATATAATGATTGGATATTCATAAGGCTGTAAATTGGTCACTTTAAAATCTGGTAATCTACAAACCAAAAACGGAAATCATCACTTTGAGTTATACAGAGAATATTATGTATTTGTAATAATATTGTTTTTATCTTTCTAAATGATGACATGTTCTGAACCTTACATTAAAAGGGCTCTGGTGTATGCTGAGATAGCAAAATAATGAAGATAATAAATTACATTCTTTAAATTATGATAGCCTCTATGTTCACTCTTCTCCAGGATCAAAACTACAGCTAGGTCTGAATCATTAACACATCAATCCACTTGGTTAACATGCAGAGATGTATAGGTCATATAAAAAATACCCCTAGGGACAGAGTACAAAACCCTGTCTAGACATTATTTGGAGTGGCTGAGACAGGTTGAAATATCTTGTTGATCATATCAGTACTGCCTGATAAGGCAGGAGAGCCAAACTGAGGTACCTATCAGATAATTCATTGTCACTTACATGTGTAAGTGGTTAAAGGAAAACTATACCCCCCAAACAATGTAGGTCTCTATTAAAAGATACTGAGTAAAAAAGCTCATGTGTAAAATCCTGCTTCATGTAAATGAACCATTATCATAATAATATGCCTTTTTAGCAGTATGTGCCATTGGGTAATCATAAATAGAAAATTGCCATTTTAAAAAATAAGGGCCGCCCCCTGAGATCGTAAGATTCACTGTGCACACATACAAACCACATGTAAGGTCACATGAGCCAATTAACAGACAGAGTTCTGCCTTTTGCTTCCTCACTTTTTCCTGTTACAGTTAGTGTTGTAGTATTTCTGGTCAGGTGATCTCTGAGGCAGCACAGATAGAGTCACGAAATGGTGGTTCAAGGCAAGAGATGTAAAAGGGCAATATTTATGTAAATATATATTCCAGTTTGGTAAGATTCTTTAATATGTCATTCAATTTGATATAAACTATCTGTTGCTTAAGTATTCATTTTGGGGGTATAGTTTTCCTTTAAGTATGCTTAACCTTAACCTGGTCATAGTATGCTTATAAGTCCACAGCAATTGTTTAATGATCTTTTACTACATTACCTTCATGAAATTACTTGCAGTTTTCCTTTGCCAAATTACTTGCATTTTTATTTTTTTAATGTGTTGTTACTGTATTTTTACTGGGTTATCAATACAGGTTGTGGATACTGAATAGGTTGTAACTTTGGGTCATTTATTGAGATCTTTGGTGAAGAGCATGGGGTAAAATAACATGGGACCCAGAAGTTGTTGATGGATCACCTGCCCATTGAGCTTGACAAAGTTAACATCTACATCACAGCATAATACAATGAGCAGATATGTAAAATCTATCACAATAGTTTTCTTTTTAAATGTCATTACAAATAACTGCAAAGTTTCAATTGTATTTGGATGACATGTATTACAACTCACCTCTCTGCCTGCTGGAATCCTGCTGGGAGCCCATTACCAACCCTTAGGCTGCTGACTAAAGAGGAGTGAGTGACAGACTCATCACTCAATCAGGCAGAGACAGTGTCAGCTTCACACTATAGTTGCCTTTGACAAAGAAGCAAATAAAAGGGCCAAAGTCTGGGTTATTTGTGTGAATGGCCCTTGGGTTGAATGGTAACATACTGTCTGATAAACGGAGGAATCTGAACAAAAATGGGAGAGTGGTGCTGCCCTCTCACTTTCACAGTCTGCCATTGTTACAGTATCTAAGAGACAATGGCAAAATTGATTTTTTCATGTTGAAATCTGATTGGAAAGCAGACTTGAGAAAGGGGGTAGATCCACCGAAACGTTGTGTGAGATCTAAATAAATCACAAATTGCAAGCACATTTTGCTGCGTGAGTGCCATCTGATTGCCTTCTGAATAGGATCAAAGAATAGTCTGCCAAATAATCCTTTTGTGCAAGATAATAAACCATATTGTTGTCAGGGGCCTAACAGCTCCCAGTCCAGGCAACGGTCAAAGACCAATAATCAATAAATCCGGAATAATAGCACCCAGGAACGCCTATACTTGTTCATCAAACCGGCTTCCTGGGCGTCCTTTAATTTGAATTTGGCGCCGGTTTGTGACGTCATTGCGCTGGTGCCGATTCATGACGTCTTTGCGCCGGCAACTAAACGAAAACGAAATACAGTGAAACCTCAATTCTGAGTTTTCCTTCATTTTACAACATTTTTAATAACCCCACCAACATATAATGCATAATATATTTCTCTGATTTTATTTTTTCTCAGATTTTACACAATTGTTTGTTTGTTCCCCTGGAAAACCTAAAATGGGGGTTCTACTGTACCACATTTTCACAGCCTCAGGTTTATGCCTATACAAATCTCCCTCAATGCTCTTGCAATCAAAATTGTACATTAAATGGTATCTTTGTCAAAGGGTTAAAAATAAATCCAGTATTTCACAGTCCACCGGAAAGGATCTCTACAGCTCTCTGCTGAATGGTTTATCACTCAAAAGGAATAATTTTTGAGGGGTAACAAAGTATATCCCTAAAAACCCTATAGAGCTGAATCGAGAACTGGAGTGTACCCATCTGGCAAACACTATTTGAACCTTTTAATAAATATGGGCAAAATAATCTTGTACTAAGGTATGTCTCCCTTGTCATACAGTATCTATCAAGGGCTTGTAAGGTTTCAGATATTCTATACATATATGTACATAACATTTTTAAGATACAACATCTTGCTGAACCTGCTGTTTTAACAAATAATTTACAGTTTCCTCTACAAACTCACACTTTATAGGTGAAATAACTCATACATCTTTAACTGCTACAATCCTCTAGGCATACGTATTGCCACTACATGTAGAGGTGATTAAAACTACTGTCATTCACCACGTGTCTATTCTAGCTGACATCAATAAGAAGCAAGCGGCCCTAAACCTTTAATTACTATGTGTAAATGCACAAGTGCATTATGAAGTAAAGAGAAATAAACCACAAAAGATTCTTCATATGAAGTCATATAAATTACTGCATTTGAAACATGAGTTATGTGCTTGTATACAAATCCATTACCATGAAGCTATTCTATTTCTGCCTATGGAAATGTTTTACCTCTCAGCAAAACAGTTAAGAATGTGTACTGCAGGCAACAGAAAGTCAATATTTTAGTTACAGTAACTTATTTTAATCAACTATCAAAATAATCAGGCATGTTGTGTAGTTAACAGAAAGTGATTAAAGGAATTGTTCAGTGTAAAAATAAAAACTGGGTAAATAGTGCAAAATAAAAAATGTTTCTAATATAGTTAGTTAGCCAAAAATGTAATGTATAAAGGCTGGAGTGATTTGAAGTATAACATATCAGTCAGAACACTACTTCCTGCTTTTCAGCTCTCTTGGTTTACACTGACTGGTTACCCTGGGAAACACCTCAAAATGCATTCCCTGCCTAAAGGGGTTGTTCACCTTCAAACACTTTTTTCAATTCAGTTGGTTACAGATTGTTCACCAGAAATAAAGACTTTTTCCAATTACTTTCTATTTTCTATTTGTGACCATTTTTCTAATTTTGAAGTGTTAAGTTTAATTTTTCACATTCTAAAGCAACTCTGGGAGGGGTGGTGTGGTTAGCTCTGAACTGGCTGCCACAGTGGTGCTAACAATTGTTAACCTTTTGTTCATAGATAATAATTACTGTTAAACAAGGCAGCTGTACGAGACAGCTCCAAGTATAGGACTACATTGTAATCTGATATCTAATCTCCAAAGGGAAGTCTGAAGTGGTGCACTGCCATCTGATATATCATATTGTTACAGGATTATATGAGCACATGCTCAGCTGTCCCAGATCTATATGCAAACTGATAATCTTTGGAAACAATATGTCCTATATTTTTCAAAGCTGCGCAAAGGTAGTTGAGGCTCAGGAAATATACATCATTATAGTTACTTTGATATTTGTTTCTTACCATAGTAAAGATTTAGGCTAGTGTCTACAATACTTTGCTATTAGAATACTGCTCTCTCACGCATGCAGTTTTGAATAAAGCAGACCATGATATATAAACTGCGTACACATTTGTAACCTTTTAAGGCTGATAATGATAACTGTTTCCTTAACATCTGAATTCTGACCTTGTAGAGGTTGAGTAAGCTTGCCCTAAAAGGTTAGATATGTGTGTAGTCATGTTCAGTATTAAACTGTATTTATTTTTCATTGGAGTTTCTGTATATAAAATGCTGATTTTAGAAAAGATTTGCCAAAAAGTCTAGCCAGCTGCGAGTTAGTAATGTCTTAGGGAATATGAGAAAAAGCCTCAAAATTAATGTACTGAAGATGTGAAACAGCAAGAATTCCTATTTGCAGAAATCTGAGTAAGCCAAGCATTGTGTGCATACTTAAATGATAACCACCAGGTATAGGAGGATTTGGATGGTACCATATACTTCCTTATAGATTGATTTTTATTTTCAGTAAATGGTAAACCTGTTTTATGGGCATTATTGCATTTTTTTTATGCAGAAGCACAGCTAATACATGGATGTATGAATTCACAAAAGGAAGTGCTGTAACAAGCTTGCAACAGTAAAGTTGGCCATAGACGCACAGATCCTATCGTACGAATCGAGGATTCGTATGATTTTCGGATTGTGTGTGGAGAGTGCCGACATCTTTCATCCGGTGGAGAGGTCGTTTGGTCGATCAGACAGATTTGATATTGACCCGACCTATCCCGCTGGAGCCTATTGCACATCATAATCGGATTGTTCAGCCAAACGTTCAGATTACCCCCGATATAGCCATGCTCGTTAATGGCATATCGGGGAAAGATCCGCTTATTTGGCGATGTCGCCAACCGAGCGGATCTTTGCGTCTATGGCCACCTTAACAATTCAGCAGCACATCTGCACACTTTCTAGCAGGCTTTGCCTCAGGTAATAAATAATAAACCGGTACTAAAACCTATATCATGCCATTTTCTAATTTTCTATGTATAGATAAATAACTTTATAAACAATATGTTCTTTTGATAGGTTGTGTTTTAAAAGAAAGATCACTGTCCACTGCTTTGATCTACATAGAACATGGACACAATGCTGTTGAAAGTTTTCACTGTCTCTGTGGGTTTCTGTACTCACTATAGGCAGGTTTTTATAAAGTGAGGCAATGCTGTAAGGACAGATGCCAGTCCGGGGGACCTGTGAACTCCCTGTAGTAAACATTAAGAACTACAGCATTTTAGAAGGGAGATTACTTCAGCCTGAGAAGACATTGCAGACTGGTACCAATGGAGCAGACAAGCTGGACACTGCAGGCCTCTCATTTTAGCATGCAAAAGTGACAAATGATTCCATAAGGAGAACTCCACATACTTTGAAAACAGGGCTGGAAAATAAGATAATTCAGTAGTAAAAACCCATTTTCTAGGCGAATGGCAAGACAGATCGCCATCACTTTCCGAGCAACCCTGGTTCATCACACAGTAAAAGTCTGCCCTTGCCAGTTTATAACATATTTCTAATCCAATTTCAATACAGGTATGGGACCTGTTATCCAGAACGCTCAGGACCTGGGGCCTTCCAGATAACGGATCTTTCCATAATTTGGATCTTCATACCATAAGTCTATTCGAAAATCATGTATACATTAAATACACCCAATAGGCTGGCTTGCTTCCAATACGCATTCATTATATCTTAATTGGGATCAACTACAAGGTACTGTTGTATTATTACAGAGAAAAAATTGGACTATTTGGATAAAATGTAGTCTATGGGAGAAGGCCTTTCCGTAATTCCGAGCTCTCTAGATAATGGGTTTACAGATAATGGATCCCTTACCTGTATATACATATAACAACAGGAAACCAATTTTTTGGCAATTTTTTTAATTCTCTTACTATAAACATTAACTACTGCAGCTAACACGATCAATAAGAGTGGATAAAAACGAGAAATGACAGTGCCGAATGATTCTATTAACATGTATGGCTGTTGTGTAAATTTACAGTATATTAAAGGTTACAATGTAGAAGGCTTGCAAGTGCTGATATGCCGCTTCCTATGCAATATATATTTGGTGTGGGTTTTGGTGCACACCCACTTGACGAATTTATTTTCTTCCATCACCTGCTTCCACTGACTATTTTAGTGGGGCAGATTATTTTGGCTTCTTAACAGCTGCCTAATAATAGGAGAGTTCAATTATTTCTAAACACAAAGCTTTTAACTACTGGACATTTGTAGAAGATGTAATGTTACTGAAGTGGAATAACACATAGCTTTCCAGTGTATATTTAGAAAATACATATCTGATTCAAATAGAAATGTTGCAGAGTTGTATATATAATTTAAAAGTTGTATGGCACCAATGAAATGATTAGATAAGATATTAATCAGTGGAAAAATTTAATGTAATATGTAACCATGCACTCAAGAAATAGCCACTCTTTTGCCCCAGCTGTTTTTTCTATCTCTAGGTTTGCTGTCTGCAGTAAATTATGAGGAATACCAGATGGACAATGAGCTAGAGTTTCAGATGACAAGAAGTAAAATAAATACATTTTTTTGTTCAACTAACATTTTCCAGTTCAGTTTTGTAAGAAAATTAAGTTTGAAATTGCAGGTTATGAACAGAAAACAGCCTGCAAAAATACACCTTGATAAAATGTATCCAAAAATACAGGGCAAGTTTTGCTTTAGAAATCATGTTCATGTACAGCTTAAAGGGGATCTCCACAAAACATAATTTAAGCTTTTTGAAAAGTAAACATGATTGCAATATACATCATTAAAAAAATATGCAGACTTTTCCTGATTTTTAATGGTTTCTGACTAGGGATGGATGAATTTTTTCGCCTTGTTTTGCGATAGACTTGTATGGCGGCATGCGTCCAAAAAAAAAGGTGCGCGTCAAAAAAATTTTGCCGCCCATAGACTTTTAGGGTTTCTGTGTTATGTGGGCCTCATTATCAAATTTTTGTTTGGAAGCTGGACTTCTCCTTTACCAAATCCATTAATAAGCTGGCAACACAGTAGTGATGTGCAGGTCCGGTTTTAACTGACACGCCCTCCCTCCATCCTCACCTACCGCGCCCGACTTTCAGTTCCTTTTACTACCGATGACGTCACAAAAGGGGCGGGTAGAGCAGGGGCAGCTATAACAATGGAAGCCAGAAGTTGGAAGTCGGCAGTGTGCGAGGTCGGCCCGAACCCGTCCGACCCGTGGGTAAACCTGCAGGTATCTGGCCAGGCCGCACATCACTACAACACAGTATTCTGTCATGCCATGAGGCAAGGTGAGAAAAAAAACTGAAAAAAATCATACTTTGATCAATAACCCCCTTATTGTTATTGCTACTTTCTATTCAGGCCTCTCCTATTCATATTCCAGTCTCTTATTCATATCATTGCATGGTTGCTAGGGTAATGTGGACCCTAGCAACCAGATTGCATAACTTGCACCCCAGAGAGCTGGTCAATAAAAAGCTAAATAAAAAAAAACAAAAAGGCTAAAAAAAAAAAAACAAAAAAGAAAACCAATTGCAAATTGTCTCAGAATATCACTCTCTACATCATAATAAAAGTTAATTTAAAGGTGAACAATCTCTTTAACTAATACAGAAAGAGTTCAAACTCATAGATAATACATAGAAGGAGGTTTGACCCAATTGTCAACTGAAAATCTAGTTTGCTATGCAGGTATTACTCTTTTTTTTTATGGAGCAAGGTAGTTGTTTATAACAATTTTAAAAACGCAATGGGGCTCCATGTTGCATAGGATACAAAGGATACAACTGGTGTTTGTTTGAACAGAGCTTTTAAAAATAATGTATATATATACTCATTATGCACTAGACTAAATAATGAGGTGCACAGGTGTATGGGGGACCAAGAATCCCTTTCCAAGGCTTGAAAAAAAGACATTGCCATTGCTCTGATGAGGCAGAGTTTCAATTAAAAGTTTCACTTTTCCTATTTTCACTCAAGGTTCCAGTTGCTTATTATTTGCTATTATTTTTTTTTTCTTGCTTGCACATCAGTAACCTGCTAGGAAATCACGTTTCCATATGGCCTACATTCAGCTACTGCACAAACAGCATACAAATCGAATTATATTTTGACAGAGGCATTGCGTGAAAGCATCAGCAAACACTGCATTTGAAGACCATCACTCGAAAACTTGTATTAAATGACCTGTATGATTTAAGATACAAGTCATTTAGCTACAGCAACATAATGGGCAACATATGAAGGACCATATTATCAGCATTCATATCACAGCATGTGCTGCAGCTTAAATTAGTGAGCTACTACCGTGACCTATATAACTAGACAGAAATGAATTAGGTGTACACATACACAATGTGGCCTTGCTGAGCTCTGTATCAGACAAACAGTCAATTGCTATCTCTGAGCTCCAAATAGAATGCTCATAAAATCAATCCAGTGACACGCAGATAAGGTATAGGATCAGTTATCTGGAAACCTGTTATCCAGAAAGCTCCGAATTACGGAAAGGTTGTCTCCCATAGACTCCAATTTATCCAAATAATCTAAATTTTTAAAAATTATTTCCTTTTTTTCTGTAATAATAAAACAATACTGTGTACTTGATCCAAACTAAGATATAATTAATCCTTATTGGAGGCAAAACCAGCCTATTGGGTTTATTTAATGTTTACATGATTTTCTAGTAGACGTAAGGCATGAATATCCAAGTTACGGAAAGATCTGTTTTCCGGAAAACGCCAGGTCCCGAGCATTCTGGATAAAAGGTCCCATACCTGTATAGAGGGGCCATTTCTGTCAAGCCCACAACACCAGTAATAGGAAGCAACACAAATTAGTTATTAGGGCTAGAGCTTTGAGGGAGATAAAGAAGAATGCCAGTTAATGCAAAACCAGTAGCTACAGTAACTAAGGCTGACTTTTGTAGCACTTTTAGGGCAGAGGCACACGATGCGATTGAGGGAGATTAGTCGCCCGGCGACAAATCTCCTCTTCTTCTGGGTGACTAATTTACCCGAACTGCCTCCCCTGCCTTCCTGCCGGCTAGAATGTAAATCGATGACGGGATGGCAATAGGAGCACTTTGTTTTCCAAAGTCGCCTGAAGTTGCCTCACAAGGAAACTTCGAGCATTTTCGGAAAACGAGGTGCTCCAAGTGCCATCCGGCCGGCAATTTACATTCTAGCCGGCAGGAAGGCAGTTTGATTAATAGCTCACTTGTAGAGATAAATACAGCCTTATGTAAAGGTAAGCACATTTTATCTTTGGTGCCATTCATGACATTGGAATTATGTGAGACAAGAAGGGTACATGTACTAAACTTCCTACAGTTCAATTCAAGTTTCTCCTCTATTAAACAAGATTTTATCGGTACCTGTAAAAAGGGATATAATATTGGTGATTTGGCAATTTCTTGATTGCTAAATGTACTGTATCATTTCCACTGTAAATTAGAGCTTTTATTCAAGAATTCTGAATTAAAAGAAGAAACCTTACATGTATTGAATGCTTGCAATTTGCTTGCATATTTACTAATATTTAAAACTGTATAATTTAGGACTTACTATTAAAATAAATCAAATAATTAAAAAAAAAAAAAGAACTTGTGGGAAATACATTATTTTTTTAAATACTGTTGTATTTTAACATTGCAACCATTGTTTACAATAAATATTGGAGTGTATGATAAGCTTACCCATTAATCAGGCTACAGTAGTCCATAGCAAAATCTACAATGAGGGAGATTTTTGCATTGAATCTTACAAAGGAATTAAGATATTGACAAGTACCACTGAGCGAAATGTAAAACAAATTTTACTTTCATAACTTCTCCTTTTAAGAAACAAAATTCGCTCACAATTAGAAAATTATTAAATATATGGCGATTATGTAAAATAAAGAGAATTTCAAGCTCTACTTAATGCTTTTTCTACATATGTCCTCAGACCTTTTTCAAATTGACCTTTATTGTGCAGGAGCTCGAGCATCATCAGAAAGTCTGTTAGGCAGCAGCTTGGTAACACCGAATGATGTCAGGACAGCACAGTTTTAATGAATTATGCCATCAAAGCCAACAGGACTACTAACTACAATGCATTATAAGGAGGAAAACAGAAATAATGGTTATTAATAGAAGTCCAGAGGATAACAGTATTCCTTTGAAGGTAGAATATCACCATATTAAATTCTTGTGGGGGTAACTTTTCACCAAATTCCACCTTCAGTCTGCAATGTCAAGTGCTAAATTAAAAGTACACCACACCAGAGCATGTCACAATAAATAAGCCACGTGACCCTGGAATAAAAGCCTGATAAACTAGCGATCCATGCTTTTTTATTTCAAGCTAAATCTTATCAATACATTTGCCAAATGTTTCAATCATGCAAGCACTTTATTCGCTATTCACACTGTAAAGCTCTAGTCAGTGGCGTAACTAGATATTACTGGGCCCCACAGCAAATTATTTTTCAGGCCCCCAAAATTTTTAGCAGTTGACTTGTTTTACCAATATTTATTGAAACTGTATATGAATTAGGGCCTCGTGGGGCCCCTATACCTCCTGGGCCCCCCTGCAGGCGCAGGGTCTGCTTCCTCTATAGTTACGCCCCTGTCTCTAGTGATTGCTGGTTGCTGCAATGTTATAGGAGTCTGTATGGGTATGTACCCACATGTGTTTTTATTCACATTTGCTGTGCTTGTGGACTTCAATGCATTCTACTGTATAGCAAGAACAGACAAATAAATGACCATGTGTGATGATGCTATACAGCGGAAAACAAACACAAGGAAAATGCCCCAGGGTAAATATGCTTACAGCTTTGGAGGCACAAGAGTTTCATGTTAAAGTGAATTGATAAGTAGCATGCTGTTTAAAGGGGTGGTTCATTGGTTCATTTTTTATAGTTGCTTTTTTCTTCTGACTTGCGTCTCTTCCAGATTTTAAATGAGCGTCGCTGACCCCATCTAAAAAGCAAATACTTTGTAAGGATAAACATGTGTAGTTATTGCTACTTTTTATTACTCCTCTTTCTATTCAGGCCTCTCCTATTCATATTCCAGTCTCTTATTCAAATCAGTGCATGGTTGCTAGGGGAATTTGAACACTAGCAACCAGATTACTGAAACTGCAAACTGGAGAGCTGCTGAATAAAAAGCTAAATAACACAAATAATGAGAAATGAAAACCAATTGCAAATTGTCTCAGAATATGCCTCTCTACATCATACTAAAAGTAAATTTAAAAGTGAAAAACCCCTTTAAGAGAGACAGCCCTCAAGGTGAGCTTCTAGCTCCTAATCATACTTTCTGGCACAGAACAAGTATATTTCACGAACACTCCGCAATAGCATGTGATATTTAACACTCCTGGATTTTTTTTATATTTCTGTGATAGTGTGTGCAGATGGTACTAAAAACATAAGACATCCCCCGTATGTAATGAAAGGGGCTAAGTTTGCCAGGGCAGTAACACATAGCAACCAATTAGACAGGTAACCCACTAAAAACTATTGGCGATGATACCTGTTGCAAACTGTGCACCTTTCATTGCATAACCCCCAAAACATATAATGAGTAAAAGGCCAGTGGACTGAGGAGCTGTAACAAATTCTGCAACCTGATTATGGGTTCGAAAATTAAATAGCTATGCGCCATTTGCGAATCAATATTGAACAAAAAATGACTTGTGAACTTATCATACTAAATATCACACAAGAAGCATATTACACATAAAAATGCAAAAGGCAGCATCTGGCTCAGAGCCTGATATGTGGGTATTTAATCCTATTTCATTTGCCATATAGAAAATCTGGGATAATCAGTTCACCTTAATGCAGCATAGGATACATAAATGTAATGAAGTCATAAAACCCTTAAAAGTTTTTTGGTTCTATAATTATTTTCTAAAATGTCCTTTCATGCAAGTTATTTCCTTTTTGGTATCTATCAAATGAATTGGCAACCCTGAAATGGATATTAAGTTGATCTGTCTATTTTCAATTAAGCAGATTCCAATGACCAACAGTACAAATTAGACATAGTTGACATTATTGCAACTCAAGTACAATCTATCTATAAATAATAATCTTATTTTCTAAAATTAAATAGCATTTACAAAAGCATGTGCTATAGTACTTTCTATGAAGGTGATGCACCTTTCCCAAATGCAAGCAATTAGATTCTTGCATGTTCACTATCGTTGTTCTTCTTTTTTGATAACATGCTTCAAGGCTGTCCAACTGGAAGCACTCCCACTTTTTAGTCCACAACTTGCCCATTAACCTACCCAATCAAGCATGCCCAGTCATTGCAAATGGTTAGCATTTTTGCTCTGCAGCTTTCACGTCACTAGTTAGATTCCAGCTAGGACACAAAGGGGCATAATTATAGTTTTTTTTGCTAAAACTAAGACAGACTTTTTTTTCCTAATC
The DNA here is from genome assembly GCA_038501925.1 of Xenopus petersii. NCBI lineage: Eukaryota > Metazoa > Chordata > Amphibia > Anura > Pipidae > Xenopus > Xenopus petersii. The sequence goes on from CM076673.1 coordinate 106,874,249, forward strand.
AATTGCTTTTTTCTAAATTGTTTTGCACAGTACTTGTGTTGAATAGCCCCTACAAGCAGATAACTTTACTTTACCTTTTAAAGGTACTGAACTGGATGTTTAATTCTTTTTCACAAACAGTTTTAATAATTTTTTGAGATAAAAGGATTATCAGTGTTCTTCCTTAAACTTTTTTTTTAATTAGAAACTATACCAGTGCATTGCAAACTGCTGACTCAATGCTGACTCATTCTGGAATCTTTGACTTAGAGCAGTGACCAAAAACATGTTCGGTTGAAAAAGCCAGTGATAAAACATACACATATAAAGAATATATACAACATACATATAAAGAATTTATATGACTATTAATGAAACTTATTTATTAAACATCTGCAACAGATTTGTTGCATTTTTATCCTTTAAAGGAGAAGTCATATGGCAGTAACAGGCCACCTGTCCAATGGCATACAGGAGACTCCCGAGAATAACAATGTTTCCCTGTAACAGACCACAAAAGATCTGGCACCTGCAGTTCCTAAGCTGAACCAGTCTATTGGGTTTATTCAGTATTTACATGATGTTCTAGTACACTTAGGGGCCCATTCACTAAGTTCGAATGAAGGAAAAACAGTTTGAATTTCGAATGTTTTTTTTGGTTTTTTTGGTTACTTCGACCATCAAATTCGACCTTCGACTACGATCGTTCAACTATTCGACTATTCGATAGTCGAACTACTGTCTCTTTAAAAATTTCTTCGACCCCCTAGTTCGCCACCTAAAACCTACCGAGGCCAAGGTCCCCATAGGCTTGCTAACAATTTTATGATCGAAGGATAATCCATTGATCGATGGATTAAAATCCTTCGAATCGTTCGTTTCGAAGGATTTAATCGTTCGATCGAACCATTATTCCTTCGATCTGCGCAAAATCCTTCGACTTCGATATTCGAAGTCGAAGGATTTTAATTCGGCAGTCGAATATCGAGGGTTAATTAACCCTCGATATTCGACCCTTGATACATCTGCCCCTTAAGGTATGAAGATCCAAATTACAGAAATATCCATTATCTGGTCCCGAGCATTCTGGATAACAGGTACCATACCTGTACAGGATGTTTCTTTCATTGATTGTGCAAAGTGCAATCAGCAACAAAATGCCCATATATCAACAGAACACAACCTGCAATTAAATCTTGGCCAGGGGCCATAGGGAAAAAGAAAAGCCAATTATATAAAAAAAATATACAGTAGCAGTCAAGATATTTTTTTAAAAAAATTCTACCACCAATGACTAGCAGACTATAAATACTAAAGTGCCATGCCAGAATTATACAGTATAAATAAACAATAGGTGACTGCACATGTCATACAATGGGAATTATGTTTCATGATGATGCCTGTTCGTTGTTTTAAACATAGCCTGAAATAGGTTTTTTAAATTTGGATTTCATCTGCTGTTTGCGGGACACTCTCCTTTACCCTCCTTGGCTCTTTCGCTAAATAAACAATTACACAAACATCGCAACATCGGTAAGCACACATTTGTGCAACAGATTATTTTCTTCCTCCTTTCCTTTTTAGTATTAACTACAAAACCATTCTTCTTGGCACAGATGGCTACAAAATAATTAGTCATCCATTAACGACTGAACATAAATGAGTAAGCCACTAATTGACAGAAATACATAAAAATAAATCACTTCTAATGGTAAGATGCTCCGAGAAGATGTGATGGTGAATCTCAATGTATTGCCATGTTAGCCTGATGAATTCCTCTTGTGGTGCTACAAATCTTTGCTTATAAAGCAGTTCATCAGCAGTTCATCATTGGATTTAAATGGAGGAAAAGCAAAGGACTATTTTAGGATAAAAGGGTCCCTCAGAAAGAATAATCCTGACAGGAAAGCTGCATGCTTAAAGGAAAACATATATTTGACCTAAAACTAAATAAAACTAAACTACATTTTTTAAATATTTTCAGTTTTATAGCTATGTGGGTGGGAAATAAAAAGCTTCATATAACCCCTTCATCAACTTTGTGCAGTTATTATAAAGTGCTTTTAATGCAAACTGAACAGGACACTTCCCCCTGTAAAACTTTTGCCCAGTTCCAAATTGTCTTGTGTGCCATTACCCTAAGGCACTACCTGTTATAGCAAGAAATAATGAAAAACACCCTGGGTAACATCAACAGTGAGAGGCGGAAATTATTCAGGCCGGCATTTCCACCAAGTAATTTAATCATATCTGTATAGCCCAACTATCCAATATCACCTATATGCATTAAACAACAGACTATAGCATGGGGTGGCCTCCTATAACCTTGCACTGGCAGTTTTCTCATTCACTGAATACGAAAATCTGCATCTTTTACAATGAAGTAATTATATTTTTATTTAATTAAGTGGAGGACTCAATGACATAAGGTGGTACTGTTTAACAGCTACTGTATGTAGATTTAACTTAACTCATGAAGCAGGAATATTTGCCTGTGCAGCAGAGCAGAAAAACTCTTGTTCTGGATTCAACAAAATAGTTCAGTATTGCAATTTTAAGTAAAAATGAAAAACTGATGCTGGCATTGGGCAAGGTGTCACAAATCAAAATACATTTCTTGCAATTTTATGTACTATGCACTTGGTAAATGCTATTATGCATGGTGGTTAAATAAAACATATTTAATGGTATGGAGACAGGGAGCCTGAAGTAAAAATTGAGAAGCCTGAGATAAATATAATCTGTGGCCAAAGATCCCCAAAACAACTAAATTTTAAGGTTCTATATATAAAATTTTTGGCAGTTTAACACCCATTTAGTTGCCAAGAGTGGAGAGGAAATGTGTCAAAGAGAAAATGGCCTGTCGTCAAACTTGTAAAACTGACAGCTATGCTTTTAGAAACCATATATTAATATTACAGATTCCTCTGAGGAAATGATTCCAGGACATGGCTTCAGCTGTTGGTGGAAGAGTCATGACTAAAACGACAAGTTGAGACTGAGCACTGACAACTTGCACTTAAAATGCTTTGGGATAATCTAGTATGCTGCTTCTTTTGGTATTTAAATTATAGATGTCCATGAACTGTAAATTTTATTGCAGTGAAGCCCAGTACTAGAAAAGCACTGAAATAAAAAAAGGTCTAAGCAATCTGACTTTGGAAGAGAAAATCGCAAAGTTTACATGATGATATGTTTTCTCTGTTGCCATGCAATTACCATCCAAATCAGCAATATACAACTTAGACACAATTGGATAATGAAACGTTATACACAACTTTGTGGCTAAGTGACTTGCCAGCTGGGGTTTCAGAGCGAAAAACATTATGATTTCTGACAGTGTGTCTCCTCCTACATCCAATATTGTCCAAGGTTTTAATTTTCTATGCTTTACTAATATAAAGCAAAAATGATTATGTAAAGATATGCAGAGCTCTGGAGTCGGAGTGGTGGAGTCAAAAACAATTTTGGGTATCTGGTGTCAGAGTTGCCAAAAATGTACCAAATCTGACTCCAACTCCTAATAACTTAAATACAAGCACTGAAAATAATCAAATTAGATTTAAAAGCTTCTAAGGTAAAAGCATGTAAATCTGAAATAGAGTTGCTGGAAGAAACCAAAAATTTTACTTTCAAACTATTAAATTTCCCAAGCACAACACCATGGAGCAGATTTATTAAGGGTTGAAGTGAAAAATTTAATTTCTGAATTTTTTGTTGGTTTTAATTCAAATTTCGAGATATATGATACTCCGGCCCTTTAAGAACTCAAACTCAACTATTCACCACCTAAAACCTGCCAAATTACTGTATAAGTCAATGGGAGAGGTCCAGGGATCAATTTGGTGATGTTTGCAGCCTTCCTGACATTCAAGTTTTTTTCTGAGAAAAAAACCTTGAATCGAGTTTTTTTAAATTCGAGTTTTTGGGTTTTTTACATTTGTTCGAGTTTACAAAATTAGATTTTATTAATACGTTTCGACTAGTCGAATTTTGAAATTAAGGGAGTTTAAAAAACTCACATGAATCTTAAATTCAACCCTTGATAAATGTGCCTCCAAGCAGGGGCGTAACTATAGAGGAAGCAGACCCTGCGGCTGCAGGGGGCCCAGGAGGTATAGGGGCCCCATGAGGCCCTAATTCATATACAATTTCAATAAATATTGGAGAAACAAGTCAACCTCTAAACATTTTGGGGGCCTGAAAAATAATTTGCTATGGGGCCCAGTAATATCTAGTTACGCCACTGCCTCCAAGTATTAAATGCAAAGTGTGATTACTGAAGATTCTTCCACTAGATTCAGTAACTTGACCAATGAGTGGTTTCTTGGTTCAACAACCAGTAAGGATCTTGCAAGTACAGTGAATCATAAGGGAGCTGACCTTTAGCTTCTTAAAGGGGTTGTTCACCTTCGAAACTCTTTTTTCAGTTCAGTTGTTTTCAGATTGTTCACCAGAAATAGATACTTTTTTTTTTTTTTGCGTTTTTCCACAATTTAAGTTTAATGTTCCTGTCTCTGGTGTTTCAGTTTGGTAGCTCAATGATCCAGGCACAAATTCTGAACTGTTACAACTTGCTACATTAGTTGATACATTTCTCAGCAGGACCTGTGGAATATTAGCAACTATTGTATCAATTCTAATAGCTGCCTTTATTGAAACTCAGGGATTCTGCTCAGCAGGATCAAAGATAATAAATGTATACATTTAAAACAGTTACAGAGTCAGTGACCCCTCTCCCATAGATACTTTAGAACAGTGGTCCCCAACCAGTAGCTCGAGAGCAACATGTTGCTCTCCAACCCCTTGGATGTTGCTCTCGGGGTCCTTAAAGCAGGTGCTTATTTTTGAATTCCAAGCTTGAAAGCAAGTTTTGGTTGCATAAAAACTGAGTATAGTGCCAAGTAGAGACTCCTGTAAGCTGCCAGTCCACATAGGGGCTACCAAATAGCCAATCACAGCCCTTATTTTGCACCCCAAGGGACTTTTTTATGCTTGTGTTGCTCCCCAACTCTTTTTACATTTGAATGTGGCTCACAGGTAAAAAAGGTTGGGGACCCCTGCTTTAGAAAGACATAAGGAGGTGAAAAATTTAATTTTACAATATTAGAAAAACAGTATATAATAGTTTATTTCTGGTAAACTATTTACAGATTTCAATATACAGAGAAACATATTACAGCAAGAGTGATAGGTGGCCTTACTTTCAGGAGGCATTGAAATAACAGATACCATATTAATCAATTGTTGTCTTTTAGCTAACTCTGCTGGAGTAACAGTAATTGTCATGATAAAAAAAAACATGTTTATATGTCAATGTTAAAAAATGCACTCAATCAACCAGATCATATAAGCATTTCACTAGCTGTCTAAAAGGAGATTTGAGGAAGGGTGGTGCCACACTCCCAACAGGAATCTTATATGGTAATGGAATTCTCAAATGCTTGTAGTCAACTAAGCACTATTCTAGACATGGCAGAAAGCCAACCATTAAAGTCTGAGGTTACACATTCAAAATCCAGAAATTGTATTTGGTAGCCACAGGTCGGCATACAGAAGTGCAGGGGCTTAAGGTCCCTTGTAGGCCATCCTCTAATGTAAAGAAGAAACAAAACATGTAAAATAAATACTCAATAATAATACTAAATCCAAGAATTACCTGTACAACAAAATGCATTAAAAAATCATGCTGAAATGTGATCAATAGACACAGGGCACAACAAAAGTATACAGCAAATCATTTTGGAGCTACTGTTTTTTTTCTAGTAAGTTTTTCTAGGTTTCATAACAATACCAACAAACCTACTTTGTAAATAAATGTATTCATGTATATACAGCTGGATGCATACTTTATATGGATTTCTTCTTTTAGCTACATCATATCAACACTGCATATAGTATACCAAATTAGCATTAATACTGCTGACCTAAATTGAATTGTTGTATAGTGTTTCTAAGCTTTGCTTCCCTATATAAACACCTAAACACTAGTCTGATGACTGAGAGGCCAGAACACTTGCTGATTAGTGATAGTCGAATTTCTGCCATTTTGATTCGCCAATTAGTGAATTGCCAGTGAAATGAGCAAAACAGTGCAAAATTTGCGAAACATGAATTTTGACGCTGGCGACAATTCTGATGCCAGCGACAATTCCGACGCACATTAAATTCAATCGGCATCTATTAATTGTCACCGGTGGTGAAATATGGAAATTCACTGCAAATTCGCACTTATCATTATTGTTGATTGCTTTCCAATGTGACTCCACACCACATATTCACTGCAGCAAGAAGTACCTGTTCTGCTACCTTTCATAGCATATGAAGATTCAAAAGACCTGGGAGAGGGCTAAAAGGTGGATGGCAGGGATATCAACAATGATCAATGCTGCCAGCTTTGTGTCTACTTTCATCAAAATGAACAAATCGTGTCATGTCTTATGGCCGAGATTGTAAGTACATATATAGGCTGCATACTCTGCTGGCATGGATTATATTTTTACATCTCCATATAGAAAGGGTGATTAACCGTTGAATTAACTTTTAGTATGTTACAGAATGGCCAATTCTAAGCAATTATAGATTTGCCTTCTTCTTACTCTTTCTGACTTTCAAATGGGGGGGTCACTGACCCCATCTAAAAAACAAATAATCTGTAAAACTACACATTTATCGTTATTGCTACTTTTTATTACACCTATTTCTATTCAGGCCCTATCCTATTCATATTCCAGTCTCTTTTTTAAATCAATGCATGGTTGCTAGGGTAAATTTGACCCTAGCAACCAGATTGCTGAAATTGCAAACTGGAGAGCTGCTGAATAAAAAGCTCAGTAACTCAAAAACCACAAATAATAAAAAAAAGAAAATCAATTGCAAATTGTCTGAGAATATAACTTTCTAAATCATACTAAAAGTTAATTTAAAGGTGAAAAACCCCTTTAATTTATATTAGCTTATCCAAACATATTGTGGTGGTTCTCCTTTCTCTTTTGTAGTCATGTTTCCAATATTAACAACTGAGTTGAATCATATTTACTTGCCATGGTCTTTGACTCTCTGCAGCGTGAAAAGGGAGAATAGAGCTTATTCAACAGCTTTCCAGTAAGTTATCTGATGACTGTTTCAATTGGAGGAAAAGCATATATATGAGTCATAGCATGGACAGCTATAAACTGGTTTCAAGCCAAAGGCATTAGCCTAACCTCATAATTCATCTCATTGTTCTCACACCCTTCTGCCCACTTAACAACTGACTGTAAACTAATATAACAAAACCAACTCCATTAATTGGCACTGCCCTCTATGATCTAAACGGGTGTTAACTGGTTATAAACAAGGATTTTCAGAATTAAAAAGTAAAAAAATAATTATCCCACCCCAAAAGCAGCTATTAGAGAGCCTCACACTTAAAGGGGGTTTGGAAAGAATGAAGGCACTGGAACACGTAAGCCTTTCATTTCTAAAGGAACATATATCATTCCAAATCTAGTCACACAATAAGATTCCCTCTACTTCAGATGAGTGAAAAATCCAATAAACTTATTATTCTTGTGTTAATGTAATTATGTAGCTGTCGCTCACTGAAAATTTCCCTCTCTTTTCCAGTTTTCCAGTACTCTTTAACCATAAATTATTGCCTTGCGATTGCTGCAAATCTTGAAAATTAGAATTCAGAACTATATTTCATGTAAGCACATGCTATAGCACGATCACTCATTTACTAGCAGATTTTATTAAATTTACTACTCCTGTCCTTTCTTTCAACTTTTGCTTTATGGACCAACATCATGAATTTTGGAGTGAAGACAAACATTCAAATTCAAAACAATTCAAATACAAAAGAATAAAATCTGGTAATAAAAGTAGTTATAAATAAAATCCAAATAAAATAGCCCTTTAGAAAATATATATTATCTGCAACTTGGGAAAATTTAAGTAAGACACTTGTTAAAACTTAAAATATCTTATTTCAACAAAATTGGCAAGAGTTAATTATTGAGAAGAACTTACAGTATTAGTAACACCAAGGCTGTAAACAAACTGTTTACCAGGACAAGACAAACAAAGCACTTTCCTGAGATACACAAGACGATTTTGGTCACAAGCAGTAATGTCATATTCTTTATGAACTCAGAAAGAGAAATTTTGGAGAAGGCACTGAACCCAATAAAACCAACCCCATGCTATACACACAGCTTGGCTTTTGATAAGGCACGGGACCTTGTAGAATGGCTGGCTCAGTATTCCATGAGAAACTGAACAGGTGACCCGAATCCTAAAATAGACACAAACCTTGACAAACCTAAACAAACTTTGCAACTCACCTTAACTTTACTTAAGTAATTACAGAATATTCTGAAGCACATATTTGCCATAAGAACATAACTGACTGTACAATGGGCTCAAACATATGTTTAAAGCAGAGATCATATTCAAAATATGAAATACAAGGTACCTTGGGGGTAACATTTTTGCTATGTGTTATTTTTTCCCCTTTTCATGTACCTTTACCTATACAGTACAACTGAGCGATTTTCTTTATTTGTGTGTATTTTTAGCACACTAAAAACATGCAACCAATGAACCACATGCAATAAATGAAGTTAGCACAGTCCCTATGACACTATAAAACATTGGGACCCCATGGAGATTATGGGGCATATTTATCAAGGGTCGAATTTTGAATTAAAAAAAAACAACCAAAATTAAGTCAAAATTAAGTTTTTTTTGGCTGAATAGGTCAGTTTTCCATTGTATATAGTAGGTCCATATTCGGCTGAATTTGAAACGTACAAATCGAAGTAATAGCGCATTCGATCTAATTTGAATCAAAGTTTTCCCAAAAAAAACTTTGACTTTTCAAAGTCCACCAATTGACTCCAAATAGGTTCTAGGAGGTCCCCCATAGGCTAAAACAGCAATTCGGCAGGTTTTAGATGGCGAATGGTCGAAGTTGAATTTTTCGATTTTTTTTCAAATTCGACTTGAATTTGGACTATTCCCTAGTCGAAGTACACAAAAAATATCTAAAATTTTTTGAATTCGAAAATTCACCTCGGCCTTTGATAAATCTGCCTTATATGTTGAGTTTGCTAAAGGATGCTGGGAAATGGCACAGGGATGTCAGAAGTAAAACATAAAACAAGACCTTAAAATTATAACAATGGGTGCTAATCATACTATATGTTGCAGGGCAAAAAATATTAATAGCAAGTAACCTACTACTGTTGGCTGGCTGTGCTGAAGCTAAATTGGTAAGACAATGAAGCTCACAATTAGATTCTATCAGTTGGAGCCATAAGGACATCTGTGATCTTGGCCCCTCTCTATTGTTCTTTGAAATAAACAGCATTCCTGTAAGGTAGGGAAAACAAAAAAGCAGTTCATAAGTGCTGCCAAGGTGTGTGTGAGTGCTGTTAAGATCTGACCTTTACCACACTAGACTAGTTTCCTTTTTATGCAAAATTACCTTGGGGCCGGAGAAGTTCACACACGTGCAAACACAGCACATATCTCACTCTCAGGACTTTGTAATTGCAATAAACTTTTATTTATTTTTTAGTACAGATCCAACGTTTCTTCACAGCCGACCTCAAAATAAAATCAGCTTCATGTTCCCTCTTTTAAATAAACATTTGCTATTACAATGTTTGTTTAGGATAATGTCACATTTGACAGCTTCTCATAGCTTCCATTGACTTCAATGAGAACTGCATGAAAGTGGTGGATTGAGTGCTACTCCTTCCAACAATGCTCATGCACACATGCAAGACACGATGGAACCAACAGTGATTTGATTTAATGAGAGAGTAGATTACACTTTCAGCCTGAATTAAGGATACGGGGTGCAGTTATAGAAGAAAAGAGCATGTACAAAAACCATGGAAGGTGAACCAGTAAGTCTCCTACACAGACCAAGGATAATTAAAATGTTAATGTCCACTGAAAAAGAGAAAGGTTCTCTACATTACTAATAAACAATTAAAGCAGCCAGTCCATATAGAATGCAATCAAGATTTGTATTTATGCTGAGCGCATCTGGCTACCTAGCCTGTCTATGTTATCTACACATATTGCAAAATAGTTTCCCTTCCAACCTGTTCCCGGGACTGCACTGAAACAATACTATATCTGGATTTGCTCTGCAAATGGGAAAGAAGATGGATTTAGTTGTCAGTTTTTTTTTTAACTGACCTTGAATAACACCATACTTGTCAAACCAAGTGATTCGTAAAGAGGCAATTGAGAGCAGCCACATTTAATTGGTTGCTTTTCATTAAGTCTAAATGTCTACTACGGGTTATATTACAACTGAGCTGTCAGGAAAAATGCAATGTCTAGCAATTGTTTTGACACATGAGACAAATCTTCATGGTTTCCTCCACCTAAATGGGCTAGTACTGAGATTCTTAGGTAAGAAAGAAGCAGCCGTAGGAAAGAAAGAGCACATTCATTCCTGGTTACATAAAAAAAACACAGAACTTTTTCTCATATATTCTTAAAAATCTACAAACAAGTCTACAAGATAGAAGAACCTAAATTAAAATGTGTGTGTGTCAGTCAATACCCTGGTTATCCATATGGGTGCAACTACAACTGTCAATCAGAAAAGAAGGCAGGATGAAATACAGACACTAGGCCAAGCTATGTAACAATACCATTCTATAACAAGAGGCTCTGCCTCTGGTAGAGTTATTCTATCTTAATTTATCACATAAACAACATTGATTGAAAGTTTAGTTTCATGGAAAATGTAACAATTGCTTTAAATATTTCTATTTTGGAATACTTATATTAAAACAAACAACCTATGTCAAAGGGGGAAAAAACAAAATTGATGAGGCTGAGAGCAGATCTATCCACTAGCATAGCTTATCTACTAGTGACTCATAATCAACCTCTGGGCAACACCATGCTTGATACACCCTGAATAAAAGGGAAAAGATTAAGCTATACTGCTGAGGCACATATACCGTACACAGGATAAAACAGAGTTATAAAATCTGTGATCACACTGTCACAAAAATACTCATTTTGTTTAAGGCATTACCCAACGCCATAAGTCCCAAAACCTATTTATTTACTGGCAGGTAAAGTTCTGGTACAAATTTGTGGTTGAATAGTTGAACTGCACCATAACAAATATGCACCACAACAAATCTGCAGATGTAAACGAGTTCAAAGATATCCCTTTAGGTATACTTGCATCATTTTAGTGCTAAGATACATGACACACGTTTTAGTTAGCTGGACCCTCAGTGCAAACTATAGTTTTTCATATACCTTTATATGCATATTTATAGTATAAATAGGAGCTCATTAAAAATTACATTAAAAAACAACTCAAACTTGCCCAGGACAGAAACAATGATCTACTCGCTTAGCATGATGAAGCAATAGTCTTAACCGTTCCATTTAACAATCTCTCAAGATAATCTTCTTTTACTCAGTATGAAAAGCCAACTAAATATTTGTTTTCAAAATCCCTAATTGGTCAGTGAAACGTTCTTTAATGCCATTGTTTCCTGTAGACAACAGCCAAATGCAAAGCGCCACAGACTCGGCAAACAACCACAGTAGCTAGAATAAAAGGATTTCACAAGTAGGAGAGAAATTCCTGCTCAGTAACATAAGGGACAGGTGTTGCAATAAACACTCCAGTGCTTGAGGATTCTCTGGTATATTGTTTCCTTCCCTGTCTCTACCTCTAAGAGATAAGAATCATGGAGAGGTATACAGTACCAATACAGACCTGGCTATAAAAGTATTCATTTTTTCACCTTGCAATTTGAGTTGGGTCTTTTAAAAGGAGAATTCCCATTTATACTTTATACTTGACCATTCAACAGAAACCAATAAAGTTATATACACTACATGATGGCTGGTAAGATACATTTTTAAAGTAAAATTGGTCACACCATATGATAATTTTATCATATAGGATAAAAGGGTAAATAATTGTATGCAGAATCACAGTCTGGCCTGCACAACTGATCTAGAACAGTATACTCTCCACTTTTTAGAACTATTTCACAGTGTGTAACCATTCAACAGAAACCAACAAAGTTACATACAGTACATGGTGGCTGGTCACAAAAGACAATGCAAAGGCAAATATTTGAGGTACAGCACCATACAAATGGGCTCCCATTCAGTGCAACATTTTTCTTATCCCCTTCAGTGCAACATTTTTCTTACTTTCACATACATGCATGGATAAATACCATAGCATTTTGTTCTGAGCTCCATTCTTTTAAAAAAAAAAGTTAAGTATATTTCTACTCCATAAACAACAATGAAAAATGAACCAGAAAAATCACAGCAAATATTACCCTAAAGTAGCAAAGTATATATGAGTACAGTGTTCTGACTTCTCAGGATTATCTTTCATGTGTCCTTAAATCAGCCACAGATGGAGATATAAATCTATGGATTGCAATATATAAAGAGTTTTGGAATAATGTCATCTATCACTTGGAGTACTATACGTGTTGTTTCTTATTGCCTAGTATAAAGATGACCCCTTTACTCCCATGAGGCCTGCCTTGGGCACTACAAGCTCCAATGCCTGGATTTAACTTTAAAGTTATTTACGAGACCTAGCTCAAAAGCTCAGATTGCTTCGCCTGACTGGTAACTGTACAATTTCTAAAGATAGGAAACTCTTTCAAGGACTGCAAAATATGCTTAGTCATTATTTTTAAAGCAAAATGGATACATTTATTATACAGGAAATTAATGCCATAATGCAATGATGAGAACAATGATGTATAAACTAGACATTGCTGTATATATATTTTTTATATTTTTTTTTCTGTCTTTTAATGTGTATTACTTTTCAGCCATATACAGATCAGTATAAAAGTATATAAAGTGATGTAAGGCAGGCACTGTCATAATCACCAGAATCATCTCTAATAGTTTCCAAACAGTAACAATGAGCATTCATGGCTATGGAACATACATATACATAATAAAGAAGAGAAAGAAAAGAAAACACCATGAAACCATAAAATAATTAAGATAATATTTGGCAAGACAATTGCATGATCACGGTTTCCTATTCTATACTTTTTTTTAACTATGTGTTAGTTATCTTGCATTTCAAAATATCTGTGTAGTTCCTCTCATTCTTTTCCAAAATGGGTAACGGTGCCTCTCATATTTGCTGCCATAAATTCCATAATGATCATTTCTTTTAGCCTTTCTATAACGTCTCCTCTAGTTGGGGGCTGAATTACCTTCTAAAGGATCCTTGATAAAGGTCCCAATAAGGACTGAAATGTTCGTTATATGTATAGTGTGTTAAAACACATTAACACATTCCACAGGGAGTATTTGTCATTGGACTAATTGGTGATATATACTATAATTGACAGTACACCCTGACTTTGAATCACACATTGGAGTGCAGGCTCTAAGGGGACCATTATATATAAAGTTAGGTCCATAAATCTTTGGACAGAAACAAAATTTTTTTTTAAATTTTTGATTCTGTACATTACCACAATGAATTTTAAATGAAACAGATGCAGCTTTAATTCAGTGGGTTGAACAAAAATATTGCATAAAAATGTGAACTAAAGCCTTTCTTTACAAAATCACTTCATTTCAGGGGTTTAAAAGCAATTGGACAATTGACTCAAGGCTATTTCATGGGCAGGTGTGGGCTATTCCATCGTTATATCATTATCAATGAAGCAGATAAAAGCCCTGGAATTGATTTTGGGGGGGGGGGGGTGCTTGAATATGGAAGATTTAGTTGTGAACAGACAACATGCAACTGAAAGCCGCTGCAATAAAAAGGCCTGGCAGAGTATTAAAAAGGAGGAAACCCAGAATCTGGTGATGTCCATGAGTTCAAGACTTCAGGCTGTCATTGCCAGCAAAGAGTTTTCAACCAAGTATTACAAATTAACATTTTATTTTCAGTTTTTTAATTTTTCCAATTGCTTTTGAGCCCCTGAAATGAAGTGATTGTGTTCATCTGGAAAATGTGGGTTTTTTGTTTGGCTTCCATTTCCTACTTCCCTTTAATGCTTGATCATAGCCCAAAAATAGGCCAGATATCGATCAGGCAGGTTTTGTTTGGCTAATTGATGCAGTCCTCATCCAATCAGCGCCCAATCCCATTGTTGTAATCTGATCATTTGGTCCTAGGGCTGAACGATCAGATTAGCCCATATTTCCCTGCCTTTGGTGGGCATAACGGGAGGTCTCCAAATGAAAGGCTAAATAATTGTATGCAGAATCACAGTTTGGTCTGCACAATTGACCTAAAACAATATACTCTCCCACTAAGAACTACTTAATAATGAACTATTAGGAAGTTAATGATTAATTCTCAGGATTGGTAATAGAGGTGTGTTATTATACTTGAAAACCAAACCAGTTAGAAATTAACCGATTACTTGCCGATTTAAATCTGAATATCATTGACTCTGGAGGCTGGGTTCTGGCATTTGCTTTTGCAAATATCTGTTTTATGGAGGAAAACATCAACCACCCAATTCTGACAGCATACTGAAAGTGATAGTAGGGGCAAAATAGCTTTATAAAGTTACAATTATGTAAGAAGTGCTTTAAAGGGAACATCACAAAATGGTTATTTCGCTGCAGTTGCCAAAGCTGAAATAAAATGGATTAGCAAAGATACCAAGTTATTTTTGGTAGCAGCATCTCAAACATTCTACTGCAAACCTACTGCAACTCATGAGTAAGAAGACACAACATTGTTGGTGCTTGGAAATCACATTAAGCAACCAGTGTATCTTGGTATGGCATTACTTAAAAGGTTGCACAGGTCAAGAGGGAATGGAAGACTATTAGTAGATGCAGTGTATTAGCAGGACAAGAGGAAATATAAGAAGCAATTTCTAAATAATGATCAGATTAAGACAACAACGGGCCACTTGCAAGATCTGGGAGCACAGCAGTATGGCCAAGGGTTAGCAAAATATATATTATTGAAAATGGAGAAGGAATTAAGATCAGAGTGTAAGCAATGATGTTAAAAGTGAAAGTGTCAAAGTGAACTGGTGGAGAGTTTGTTAATAGAAGAAAAAATCAAATAAAGGGGGTAAACACGTATCTTGACTCCAAATAAAATAATTTATATGCAATGAAATAATGTGTGCAATGCAAGTTCTAGGAAAACTATAATTTAACAGATGGTACATCATACGGATTATTCATACATAAAAGTTAAAAAAAATTTATAGGTCCAGCAAATTAAGGCATGGTGACTACTTTTCAACAAATTATTAAAATAAGTTTATTTGCTGGTCATAGTTTTCATATGTCATATATTTTCTCATATAAAAACTGTGTTTAAAACTGAGGTCCTTTGCAAATTATCCTCTAGTATAATCAATTTGTACAGGCCTATATGAAAAACAAGTAAAAGTGGCCATACACTGAGAGATCCGCTCTTTAAGCGATGTCGTCAAACGAGCGGATCTCTCCCCGATATGTCCACCTTGAGGTGGGCAATATCGGGCTGATTGGATCGTGGGCCCTAGGGCCCAACGATCAGATCCTAACGAATTGCAATGGGCAATAGATGTAAACGAATAGATGCGGCCACGATCTGACAGGATTTTTTGTCCCATCCGTTCGAGATCTGCCCTGACTTTCGGCCAGATCTCGATCGGTGAAGTCCGTCGGGGGGCCCCATACACGGGCCAATAAGCTGCCGACACGGTCTGTCGGCAGCTTTTATCGGCCCGTGTATGGCCACCTTAAGGCTCATGGATAACATGGACAAAAGATTGAATGAGTGTGCTTTAAGCTTTATGACTGTCGTCTGGTATAATGAGTGGTGATTTGCAGAGATTCCCAGAATTAATATCAAAACGGGGCAAGCAATGTCTATGCCAGAAAAAAAGTGAAAAAACATTTACTTTAACTCTGCTTTCAGCAAATATAAATGCTCCCTGTTTTCAGTTTATGGCATAAGGAGTTATAGTGCAATATAAAGAGATGTTCTGCTTCAACAGGTTTGAAAATCTGCTTCAGTGTCCACATTCCAGACTCATACTTAACCATTGTCCATCTGGCCTGCATACTTTTCAGCTTACAATGCCTCTCATCTGACACTTTACAAAGGAACCAGCCCAATAAAAAAAAGAGATGGCGAACAGCTTTGCAGAGCAGGAAATTTGTATTTTTGGCTCAAATAAAGGCTCTGCTGCACCCATCAACATAGCAGAATCCTTGTTGGTAACCAGTATTTTTTAAGGACTTAGCCAAGGCATACCTGCCAAGCTGGAAAGCCATACTTTATGTCACAATTTGATTCTCAGACCTTTTCTTCATTTCAAAGGTTAACAGAGATGAGGTGAGAGAAAAGTGCCTGTAATAGCCATGAGGTAGATAATGTTGCTTCTAAACCAACTGTCATATTTAAACTGGCAGCACTGTAGCACTTGTATAGCAACAGCAGGACATAAATATCTGCTTTAATTCTACAGGTTTGGTACTAGTAGGCAATGTGAGCAACAGTACAAAGAATTCCTCCCATACTTTCCTGCAACATTTTTTGCCAACACACACACCGAACAAGAATCCTGAATTTCAGGAAACAGAGGAAGCACAGATTCATTAAACCAAACCTACCCTCATAGTCCTATTTTAAGCAAGCAGAAGAGCCCGTTTTCACACTTAAAAAACAGATCACTTCATAAAATAGGCAAATATTGCAAAATTCACAAAATTTTCGGCATATCAGTTACTTAGTGACCTTCATCAGGATATATTAATGTAATTATATGCAATAGTGGCCATAATAACCTCAGCACATCTTTCAGAGAAAGCAATGAATCAGACCATGATGCAGCTTGTCCTCCTCAATGACTATTATGCTCCAGACAACAATAAGAAGGTTTCTACAAGTAAAATAGACACAGGGCTGTCAAGAGCTCAGCATTTAACCGATTGCTCTTATGTCAGTTTGCTTTATTTCTAAACAGTGTATTGTGTATAATATTCAAATATGTGTGCAAAAAATATGAACTATGTGCACATGCCCAAAAGAATCACACTAGCTCCTGTCACTCCCAACTGACGGACACTGAACAAGGTCAAACACTTGGTCAAATTCCTGAGGCCTGTGTTAAGGGTAATAAGGCTTTTCGCAATACTCATAGGTAGGGTTGCCACCTTTTCTTTGAAAACGGGCAGGGGGGATGGTGACGTGGGTGGTTGGTCAGGCGGGTGGATGACATCAGGGACAGAATCAATGAGGTCAATCACTTCAATGTCCTGTCCGGATTTCCTAATTTGGAAATCCGGACGGGGTCTTTTTACCCAGGCAGCAAAAAAGGTGCTGTCTGGGTGAAATCTGAACATGTGGAAAGTGCTTTAGGGTGACTGCCACTGAAGGAAATTGGGGGAAAAGAGTGTTGGATAATTTGTCCATATATAAAGTGTCACCCACAGTGTGTCTCTAATTGCACCAAGTGTTATTGGGCCTATTAATGCTCCTGTTTCAACCCATACCCCTCCTATGTTAATCTATTGTTAATCTCCTGGATTATATAGTAATAATGTAAAGTGCCACATAACATGGTGCTGCTTTATGAAGAAATTATGATTTGAATGACTGTGAGTTTTTAATCCACTGTGCATCTATTATACAAAAGGCAGGGAGTTCTACACCTATAGCTGGAACTCAAAACCGCACCTAAAGTCCATAATCAATAATTTGGGGAAATGCATTCAAAGAGCAATTCAAATGTTCAGGTTGGCAACCTGATAAAAAGAAAAAACATCTATAAACCCCAAGATAATGGATAACCAAGTTGCAACAACAGTTGTTTGATCAGTGTTCACCCCAGCCTCTTTTATCCAGCATTTTTGTAAGCTACTTGGCTCTGCACCATACTTTTATGCCCCAAACTTACTTAATGAACAATTTTTACAGCAGCCAATAGAACTGTCTCTATAAATTTGCCATATGCTATAGTTGCAGCAGAACAGCTTTTATTGTCTAATGTCTAATACAGCTGGGCAAGCTTTGAAGCGCAATATATTCTTTTCCCTTCTGGCTAATTTTTCATCATTCTCCAAGGATATTTTTTGTCTGGGGAGAACACTGTACAGTAATTTATCAACACCTGTAAGGATACTGGTTGGGCATTCTTAATACTGTAGTAGCTTCTACATTAACCATAGGATTTAGGTTATTAAAAAATTGTTCTCTTTCTGAGTATCCCCAACCTACTTAAAAGCTAAGCCTATGCCAACTATCTTCCACTCAAGTTAATTGTTGAATGTGAGGGACTGTCCTCAACAAAAATTACCTTTTCTGCAGTGAATTAGTGACTTCAGTGGCCATTTTTTCTAAAAAGATTGCTTCATTGCACTAAACAATGCCTTTAAAAGAAACATCTTTCAACATGGAAGCACTTTTTTTTCTCAACAGAAAAGGGTATGATAAATGTTGATAATTTTAAAAATACATCAGTGATCATAGTAAGTGACATTTTACATTATCTAAAAATACTTAAATGCACATCTGATTTTTCATTTTACTATGTCACAAGCAGAATTGCAGTACTGAAGGCAACCTTGAGAATTGGAAAAATAATGCAAAAATCTAAAGTGTGAATTAAGTTATATATCACACATCAAAAACCCCAAGGCAGGTAAGAGAATACCTTCATCAAAGTCAATGTTCCCTCTAAGCCGTGTGCACGCAGACGTACAAGGCCAACACAATGGTGTGCACAATTTATTTTGTGGAAAAACTCATTTGTTATTCTGAATCATCCACTTGTCTATCAGACCACATCACTTTTTAAAAGTGTATACAAAGGATCATTTTGCACAAGGCCTGGAAAGTGCATACAACATATATTTGTTGCACACACAACAAAAATTAAATTATAAAGAACACTGGCCACAGCCTCAAAACCTGCAGACAGAGTAATAAAAAGTGCCCAAGCTATTAGTATTATTACTCTGTGGTTGACACATGCTAAGCTAATTGCTGTTATTGCACCGTGAAAAAGCTCTGGGATACAGACCCAAGTCTAGCAGAATCACTTCCTTATTAATTTGAAATAAAGCTAAATAATAAGCTCAATAATAATCAAAGCTAGCCACTTGGATGAAGGATGAAATATACATTTGTTGTACTAATTGCAAAGATGGCTTTCTAGGGTCAACAAATTAAGATGCAGAAAGGTCAAGTAGGGATTAAGTGAAAATATTCAGGTATTTCTGCTGTTCATATGAGTATTTCATCCATTGTGTTTTTACCGACTATTTTCACTCAGCAGTTCAGTGTACCTGTATTCAACGGAGCACAAGAAACAGTTCTTAACGTGATGACAGGAGCAGCCAATGAGACCAACACTTCAGAAGTCAATTGTGTGTACAAGAAATATGCCTCTCAAAGTGAATACATAATTCATTCTAACAGTTTAATCTGCATAGAAGTAAACTTACCAGGTGCTCCAAATTTGTCATATACTAAAAGTTTAATCAATTCCAGTCACTGAAGTGCCTCACCCCCTTTGGCTTCATCTTTACTCCTGCCATCCCAACATAATTTTCCAATTCCCTGAATAGGAATTATGCAACTGTTGTAAGTCAAGCATTTTGAGGGGCAACCAAATGTAGAAGGAAAACTCAGTCCCATATAGCCAGAGTAAACTGCACTTTAAGGGAATCCTGTATGTTTTTTCTCATGAAAAACAGCTTTGAATTTCAAAATCTTACCCCCCCCCCCTAGTTTACCAACCACGTTCAAAGCTCTCTGTGAATGGCATAAAAAGAATGGCTGGTTTGACAGTCGTCCACCCTAAACGTCTCTCAGAACAGGGAGGAGTTCTTAAACAAAATAAACAGGACCAGGGGGTTTATAGTAAGATATGGGTGTGGAAGCTAATTCCTCTGTGGCTACTTAACATGTGAAAGCGTACCGTATTCTTAAGTAATTCAAGGATTTGCAGAAAGTAACAACTGTGTAATCCATTTATACTTCTGCGATCATCTACAGATGCTCATGTGTTTGACAGGAGGTGCATTCCTTATGCATTCATTGCCTGTCAGCTGGTCAGTAAACACTATGATGCTCACTGCAGCTCTCCATAATCGACTAACTACTGCATATATAGCTGTTGAGTTCAATGGTGAGCAGGCAGGGGGTGAACACGACCAAAATTCATCCCATAACAAACACAAGCAGAAAACTCCCTTGCATAAATGTCCTCATGGTTAAATAATTTTCATAACTATATTTTGTCATTACTGGAATGCCATACTGTTTCTCTAAAATAATTTAAAACTACAAGTTAAGAAAAATCACCAAAAAACTGCAGGAGATTGGGACGTGAATGAACACTACAGACCTAATTTCAAATATTATTAGTGAGAAAAAATGCCCTTTTAAAGGGGTGGACATTTCATTAAACTTGCATTTTAAACTTGTAAAGCAGTGGCTCAAAAAGTATTGGCGAGCCACTGGTTTATTCCTTTCTATTTGCTCAGTGATGGGCACATTTCTACCCAATATGGACATGCATCAGATTTAATTTTGGTGGCAGGGCAATACAATGACTTAAACTATATGAAATATAACAAATATTCCTTGCACAATTAGAATAGGCAACAGCAGTGCATGGATAGGGTGCCTGATGGGCAACACTGTACTAAACAGTACAAAATTCTATTCAGATTCAGAAGGGCATGCACAGGTAGGAGTTATGATCCATGGTGGATACTACTTACACAGGTATGGAACATGTTATACAGAATGCTTAGCACCTGGTGTTTTCTGGATAAGGGATCTTTCAGTAATTTGTATCTCCATACTTATTTAATTACTAAGATCTCCATACTTATTTACATACTTATTTATCAAACTATGAAGTTAGAGATCACCACAGTCCTGTAGAGTGAAATTCCGCCACTCTCCATTTATTTCTATGGGATTTTTAAAAGAGTATTTATCAATGGGTGGAAGTTCGTCCTTTGATAAATGCGCCTTTCAAAATCCCATAGTAATGAATGGAGAGTGGTGGAATTTGTCGATCTCTAATCTCTAACTTCACTGTTTGATAAATATACCCCTATGTCTACTAAAAAATCATTCAACATGAAATTAATCCAATGGGATTGTTTTCCCTCTAATAGAGATGAATAATATCTTAGTTTGGATCCAGTACAAGTGCTGTTTCATTATTACAGAGAAAGGGGAAATCATTTTTAAAAAATGTAATTATTTGCCTAGTGTGAAGTCTACGGGAGATGGCCTTCTGGAAAACGGATTTCCGGGTGATGGATCCCATACCTCTGTAACTGGGACAAAACAGACCATGATTTGCCAGGGTGCATCTTACACAAATAGCTATCTGTGGCAACTCTGTGCTCACCATTAGGAGTATGCCCTAACCTTGTGTGCCCTTAGCAGTGAAAAACATTTACAACACTGTGAACAGTATAATGGCAATGTTGCCCACCAGGAAGAAGTCATGCATGGATTCTGTCAAGTTCTTGTTCCATGTCATGAGGTTAAAGCAGTAAGTGGGCACCAGGGCTGCTCTCAAGGAAGGATGTTGGAATGAGGTGCCATTGATATTATTGATATATACAATTGTTGTGATAGCTTCCCTCTCAGTGACAGCCTTACCTTCTCTTTCTTGGCTGCGGGGTTTCCCTGCTCCTCGGTTTTGTTGATTACCGTCGTGACCACGGGGCTCCAGGTGATGCCAACTGTACCCGCACCTCCTCCCGCAGTGCCGTTCTCTGCCCAGCCGCAGCTGTCTATCTTGATAAGCCGGTGTTTGGGGGACACCGTGTACTTGTGCTCCGACCCCCCTGTCAGCTGTTGCCTGGCGGCGGCCGGTCTCCTCTCGCTGTTGGTGCGGTACAGGTGAGGGGAGGAAGACGAGGAGGAGGACGAGGAGGTGGTGTTGGTGCTGGAGCCTCCGCCGTGGTAAGACTCTTGCAAGAAACTGTTGCTGCAGCCCCTCCTGCCCTCAGCCTGCTGTTCCTCCCTGCACATGGCCCGCAGCTTGCGGAGGGAAGAGCCCGGTCCGTTATACGGATCCTCGAAATCCCTGTCCTTCTGGGCCCGATAAGCTCGGATCAGATCGCTCTCCTCCCTGCAGTGGCCGGGCAGCGGGGACGTGTGGTGTTTGTAGAAGTGCGGCTGCCCCCCTGGGTACTGCAGGTGGTGGGAGCGCTCGGTGCCCCCATTCCTCTTGTAATCCGGTCTGGGGGGTTGCGGGGGGCTCTTGCTCTTGTTGTTGTTATTGTTGCCCAGGCTGAAGTACTTATTCAGCCATTTAGCCATGATCTGCCGCTCTGAGTCCAGTGTGTGTGTGTGTGTATGGGAGAGATCTCTCAGGCTACTGATCACATCACACTGCTAACAGCTTGCCCATAGGAACACAGTTACAAGGCAATGCCAGTGGGTTTTCCCACTCACACGCTGTTCAGGGGGTGCCAATACAAGCGCCTGAGGGGACACAGTCCGGGTCACTTTCCTTTCCCCATTCCCAGGGGCTGCCCCGAACCCCTGTCCTCTTTCCTGACTTTCACTCGGCACAAGTTGCAAATAGAAAATCCACAGAGAAGTAGGTTGGAAGCAGCTGTTGCAGCGAGTAGAGATGATCCCACGAATAAAATCTGCTGGAGAGTCCCACTCACTCACCACCCGCTCCCTTTCACTTGTTCTGGTTCTACGCTCCGCTCGCTCAATAAGTCACAATAGGAACTTGCCAGGCACGCACGGACAGCTGCTCTCACACGCTACTGAGGGCACGAGCCCATTCCAGCTCAGCGCAATGCAATGTGAAACCCACATGGAATAGGAGAGCAAAGCGGTGACAGCTCCTCTAGCTGCTAAATCAGCGTTCACCTCTGGCTGGGAGTCAGGGGGTGGAGCAAAGAGAAACCAGCCTACATTCACACCAAGCCCCTCCCACTACTCGAGTGGGCGGGCGCTAATCTATATCCTGGAGTATTTGGATAGGGGAACGCACTGGCAATGCAGGGAATAGCCACGCCCCTTTAATTTTCCTGTAAATGCAATTCCTATAGCTTTAGCGTATGATAAACTGCAGCTATTCAGGGGTTTTCCAGCGGAGTGATTTCTTTGCTCTTTGTATCGATTAAAAACGTGTTTATGTTTATATAGCTGTTACGTCGTGTGCAGAAATATGTTTCGGCGAAGCTGTACTTGTTTGAGATGTAGCTCCTTCAGTTTGTAGGCAAAGCCGTCCTAAACACAGTCACACTGTAAAGAAACTTTAGCAGAACACTGTACTTTAGTGGGCAGGACGCTTTCGGTAGTGATTGATCACATGCTGCCCCTGCAGGAGAACAGACGCAATTGTCTCTAATGCCTTAGTTACATAAGAAACGTCAGGGTACAAGTGCAAAGTGCAATTTTTACAAGTCACCGTGTGTTTTAAACCACAAGTGATGATGTTGGTTGTTGCACTTTGACACAAGTCAGACATTGTTGCATTGAAAATCTTCAGAGTTACGTCTATGCCCAATTCTTTAGCTGTCAGTTTGCTGTCTCAATTGCCACAGGCAGCTGTGAGATCCCTGAGGAGGTGGCAGTTGCTCCTGGGTTCATCTGCATCAATAGGCACACTTGTTGCACACAATTTTTGTAACAAACAACTGCTCAGCGCAACTATGCTGAACTGCATGAAGTGCCTTTGGGTGCAAGTACCATAAATGAATGACACCAACAAGCAAAAATGATGCCTTTTTTCCGTGTGGCTGCAAATACACTTGCGGTCACTATAGCGTTCAACATAAGACATTGAAATTTACAATAGTTTCAGTATATAATTGTTATTGTTACCTCCAGAAAAAGTCACTCCAGGCTCTATGGGGCGAAGTTGCGCCAGCATTGGCTTCACCGCACTTCGCCAGGCGTAGATTCGCCAGGGCTGCGTAAATTCACGAAGATCCGAAGTTGCGCACAAGTTACTGATCGTTTGTGAAGCTGCACTAGCAACAATCAGCGGTTCGCTAGCGATGCCTAATTTGCATACGGTGCCAAGTTAAAGTACAATGGACGTATATGTAGCAGCAAATATATTACTCTACACAAGCCTGGGAAACCTTCATAAAATAAAATAGAGTTGTTATTTTGCCCTATACATGTGCCCACTGTATAGTTTAGGTACCATATGTTAGGAAATGTAGGGGGGGAAGGAGGGTGCCCCCAAAAAAATTTACGATCTTTTTCAGCCTGTCACCCTTAAAAAAGTAAAAGACGCCAGCGTAAACTCCTCAAAGTCCTATCTACTCTATTGCACTTCGCCTGGTCTGAGGTGGCCAAGTAAAGTCTGGCGCAAGAGGTAACGTTCACGAAAATCCGCAACTTAGTGAATTAGCGGAGTTAAGTCCCTTCCACAGAGAGCAACTTCGCCTGGCGTAAGGGGTGTGAAGTTGCGCTAGAGTAGGTCCACTTCGCTAGCGAATTTACGCAAGCACTCGTTAGTAAATCGGCGAAGTGGCAAAATGACGTCACGCTGGCGAATTTTCACTTTGCCCTTTAGTAAATTTGCCCTATATGTATTAGGGTTGTTCATTCTTACTTCATTTGTAATAAAAAGCACTATGTTTGCCCAGGAGCAGTAACTAATGGTAACCAATAAGATGTTTGCTTTTTAACAGGTGACCAGTAAATGCTACCTGTTGACTGGTTGCTATTGGTGAATAAACCTATAGTAAACTTTGCATCTTTTATTACATAACTTGTATTCCTTGGTTTCTACCCATACAGACAATAGGCACAGACTCTTACAGGTGGGTTTCTGGGTACCTAATGAAATGTAAGCTAATATTATGTATATGCTACTGACTTCCATTTGTTTACTATACTGGCCAGAGTCTGATGAATTATGAAAATTATGAGCGCAGTGCCATGTAATATGTCACACTGTATAATTAACCAAAAGTGGTGGGGGCACATTTACTTAGCTCGAGTGAAGGAATAGAATAAAAAAAACTTAGAATTTCGAATGATTTTTTGGGCTACTTCAACCATCGAATTGGCTACTTTGACCTTCGACTACTAGTTCGAATTGAACTATTCAAACTAAAAATCGTTCAACTATTCGACCATTCGTTAGTCGAAGTACTGTCTCTTTAAAAAAAAACTTTGCCCACCTACTTCACCAAGTAAAACCTAACGAACCTCAATGTTAGCCTATGGGGAAGGTCCCCATAGGCTTTCTAACAAATGTTTGGTCGAAGGAAAATTGTTCAATCGATGGATTAAAATCCCGAATTGCGGTAAATCCTTTGACTTCGATATTCGAAGTTGAAGGATTTAACTTCGACAGTCGAATATCGAGGGTTAATTAACCCTCGATATTCGACCCTCAGTAAATGTGTCCCGTAGTGTCTATCCAGTTGACAAATGCTGATATGTCCATATTGATTGATGGCCTATGGTCATAAGTAGACAGTGTAACAAACAATTTTGGCTGACTTTCACAACTTTCTTTAGATGAAGTATGCTGCATTTAGAATAGAGGGTTGCATCTGGAACAAACAAAAACTCAGTAGCTATATATATATATATATATATATATATATATATATATATATATATATATATATATAATTCCCAAATGAGTACAAACCTAAGTAAAATGATACATGATGTGGATATGTTTTTTTAAAAAAAAGATGTTTTGCACATATATAAAGTTGTTTAAATGCTGTTACTAATTCAAGTTTTAACTAATTAACCAATTAAGAGACACCGGAGCACGGATTGGCTTGTTGTGAAGCACTAGGGTATTTAAGATTTTGTTTTTTAACACTGTGGATC
The DNA here is from genome assembly GCA_038501925.1 of Xenopus petersii. Classification (NCBI taxonomy): domain Eukaryota; kingdom Metazoa; phylum Chordata; class Amphibia; order Anura; family Pipidae; genus Xenopus; species Xenopus petersii. Next base: position 106,900,047 of record CM076673.1, read on the forward strand.
TTCCTTGAAAAAGATCCCAACAGGGATCGAAACGTTGGAATAAGATACCATGTCACAATAAAAGATTATACTTTTTCACCAAAAGGGAGTGCTGGTTTGGAAACTATTGATACAGTGTGTATATATATATATATATATATATATATATATATATATATATATATATTTTTTTTTTTTTTTTTTTTTTTTCCACATGTGTTTGTAAATGCATAAAATAGGCCACGTGTAAGAGCCCAAAACTAGACTTCCACGTTTTATGTACCAGACACACATACTGCATGTAGGCTTATCCCACTGTTTAGCACATGGAACCAAATCCTACATATCCCCAGTACTTTATTTGATCCAGCTCCAACAACATTCACCAGATGCCATTCTCTAGAGCAGATGCTGCCCATTTCATAGACCAACTCTTTATAAGCGGATGCTCTCCTTTGTGCTTTCTTTCCTGCTTGCAAAAATTTGATTCCTTGTCTGCTGCCTTGGTATAATTTTATTTATGGGTTATGTTGAAGCTCCTGCATTTTGACTGTTTTGACCTTAGACTGTTTCATGACTGCAAGGTTTGTCATAGTTCTTCCTCATACATAGAAGATGAGGTTGAAGAAAGACTCATGCCCATCAAATTCAACATTTTTGTCTAAGGGGCTGATTCACTAAATTCGAGTGAAGGATTCGAAGTAAAAAAAATTCGAATTGCGAAGTATTTTTTGGGCTACTTCGACCATCGAATGGGCTACTTCGACCTTCGACTACGACTACGAATCGAAGGATTCGAACTAAAAATCGTTTGACTATTCGACCATTCGATAGTTGAAGTACTGTCTCTTTAAAAAAAACTTCGACCCCCTACTTCGGCAGATAAAAGCTACCGAAGTCAATGTTAGCCTATGGGGAAGGTCCCCATAGGCTTGCCTAACTTTTTTTGATTGAAGGATATTCCTTCGATCGTTGGATTTAAATCCTTCGAATCGTTCGATTCGAAGGATTTAATCGTTCAATCGAAGGAATAATCCTTCGATCGTACGATCGTAGCATTTGCACTAAATCCTTCGACTTCAATATTCGAAGTCGAAGGATCTCAATTCCTAGTCGAATATCGAGGGCTAATTAACCCTCGATATTCGACCCTTAATGAATCAGCCCCTAAGTGTGCCTACCTAAGTGCCAGCTGATCCAGAGGCCTCATCTGAAATATCTCCAATACGCCTCGGGGGGGGGGGAGGCATTCCTTCTTGACTCCAAGAGGGCAATGGGATCAGTCATTCTCATATTTGTCCAATCTCCTCACAATCTAGTTATGTAGCCAGTGCATGGCCATGGGCATCAGGTCCCCCATTCTGGCACGTAAACAAGACCTTGGCATGATGCAAAGCTTGACTTAACTTGTGAATTCCAAGTCTAAAAGAAAAGAGATTTAAATCATTTATATAGTGTAAGTGAAGTCCATTTTGCTTCACTAGTATCATAAAGTAGGATTTAGAATTATTTCTTAGGATGACAGGCCCCCTTTAATTTCAGTAACACTGTATTTTTCGACCTTTTAAAAAGGCATCCAACCCTTTCTTGAAATATCTAATATATTCACCATGGAGAGAATTCCACCAATTCACAGCTTTCACTGCAAAAAAATACCCTTTCACATCCTTTATCCTAATCTAGATAATTGCCTGTGCATCTGCATGGTCCCCTGTAATATTTATACATATTTTTAATATTTCCCTTTAAAGGAGAAGGAAAGGCACCAGTAAACCCTGTAATGCTGCTCTTAGTCCTCAGTCAAAAGAAACACCACATTTCTTTCTTTCTATTGTGGACATGGACTTCTGTATCAGACTTCCTGTTTTCAGCTGAAACCTCCAGGGCACGGCTTGAGCATGCTCAGTTTGCTCCTCTCTTCCTCCCTTTTCCCCTCCCTGCTGTAATCTGAGCCCAGGGCTATGAGTTAACAGGGAGAGACTCAGGAAGTGATGTAACAGCAAGCTAATATAGCAGCTGCTATCCTAAACAAACAGAGCTTCTAGATCTGTTTACTTGGGAATGGTAAAGCATTTTGCAGAATAAATATAGCCTTATAGCTTACACTATTGTGGCTAATCTATTGGCAATAAACTGCTTTGGTAGCTTTTCCTTTAAGCAGCTTTTCTCCAGTGTAAACAATTCCAGCTTGGCCAGCCAAGAGACCTTCCATACCTTTACTCAACATATGTGCTAGCGTGCATATCAGAGGGCTCAAGTTGCAATCAATAGAATCTGTTAAAAGTAGAAAAGCACAAAGAGAGGAGAGAATTCAGAAAGGAAATGACAAATGACTTTATGGGTTAAGAACTTCCTTTGCAGTCCAATTTGTCTAGCCCCACTTATGAAGGTTACACCTACTTAGAATATTGGTATAAATGTCTTTTGGCCAACATGTTCTAATAGCATCTTAAACAATAGTAAGAATTTATTTCAGACCTTGTTTTGATAGATACAATATTTAGTGGCTGATTTACAAAAAATTTGATTTTTTATTTTTTCACAAATCAATTTTTTTCTCTAATAATTCAAGATCTATTAAATGTGAAACCATGAAAACTTTTCCGTCCTATAGAAGTCAATGGGAGCTGCACTGATCTTTCTGGACCTTTTTTTAAACCAGACTTTAATCAACTTTTAGAGGTTATAACTTGCATGGCATTTGGGATTTTAGAGAAATGAAAAATTGCAATGTAATATTCTTCGTTAATTGCATTGTGAATCTGAATTGCGAATCTTTAACACCTACTCTAGACTTTTGTTAAATATTTTGTCGCAAAAACGTTTTTTGAATTTCATTACATACACTGCTAACGTTTGCAAAAGCAATTTGGTTGTAAAATTTGCGAGGAAGTCGGTAAGGTCTTTAATCTGTCAAAAATGATGCAAACATGGTCGCTAACATTTGGAAACCTCTAAAACCACTAAAAGTCGACCCTTAATAAATAGGCCTCCATGTTGTACAAATTGTAGGGTTAAGAGAAGAGTTGCTCTTCAAGGTGGCTGCAATAAAGGTTGGTGGAGCTATAAGCCAGTAGTAAAATTTGAGGAACACCCCGAATCCAGGATTCGGTTCGGGATTCGACCGAATCCTTCTGCCTGGTCGAACTGAATCCAAATGCTAATTTGCATATGTGAATTAGGGGCGTGTAGGGAAATCGCGTGACTTTTCGTCACAAAAGAAGATTTTTTTTTCACTTTTTCCTTTCCTGACCCTAATTTGCATATGCAGAGGCCTCTAGACCCTATAGTCCTACCTTGCCCGGTTAGCAACTCAGGCAGGCTTTAAGCCTTGAAACGTCAAATGTCCAAACAATCAAAAAATGCCAAACTTCACTAGATATCAGGAAAGGATACCTAATTCTCTGTGTAAAACAGGATCAATAATTTTTTCTTATACTGGAACATTGTGTAATAAGGTTAGGTGACTCAGAATTACTGTATACAATCACAATGTCCATGTTTTAATATTTCAAGCAAATTATGTTTATTAATTGCTTGAAACACAATAAAGAATGTTTTGCTACAAAATAATTAATTAGGGGGCAAACAATACAAATATTTTCAGTAATGTATAACACATATTGATTTAAATATGACATATGTCAAAGAGGCATTATATTTGACGGGAATGAATCCTTTGGTACATCGTATTTCTTGTTGCCTTGTATAATATTTTAGGTCACAATAGATCCTTGACCTTCTCTTTTTACCAGTAAAGCACTATTTACATACAGGAAGGTATTTTTCAATTCTCTTATTGATTACGCATACATTTTTTTTTACTGGGGTGCTTGGGTCAAGCAAATTCCTGGTATATGAATCATGTATCTCTTGCCTCTATTAGCATTACGCAGAGCCAAAACCTCAGTATGTCATACTATAATCAGTCCCAGAAATGGCAGACTGACACAATAATATTGCAGTCAAATTGCAGAAATAAAAATATAATTGAATTTGTTCTGCAGTTTTGCTAGCACATTTATATAGGCCTTGACTGCAACAGCAGAATGGGTTTTTATTTAATAGGGCTGTTTGTAACTAAAATTGTTGAGCGGGTTGTACATAACCTTATGTCCCTCACCTAAAGTAATAGCTCAAATGCGTGGGCTTTATAGTTTTATCATGGAATGACAAATTTCCCCCCCCCCATTCCCCCTTTAGATTTAAGATTTATGCCGTGTCCTAGCATTGTACATCAATCACATAGGTATGGAGTGATATGCCTTAGGGACATGTTGTGCAATAAATGCTAAAGATTGACAGCTTAGTCTAAAATGAGATGTCTTGTTTGAGCAATTTTAGAGCTATGCAGTGTGGCCATATGCAAAGTAATATACACAATACTAAATCATTTTGCTTTGTTAAGAGTCACAGAACATTCCTATTCTATTTTTACATATTATATAATAGTGTACATTAGTAATGGATGTATAAGTAATGCACTTATGGCTTCACTAGCATATCACTATTATATTTAATATAATTGAACACATTATACATACAATTATACATATTATTTACAGAAAATTGGTGTTCTATTAAAAGGTAAGAAATTCCCTATAAATATTAATTGTGTTAATGATGCAATGTAGTCAGTTTACACTGCTTTATCAGTCTAGACAGCTGCATAGTTGCCCAGAAGATGTGCTGGTTAGTGCACTCTGAACATTTCCAGTGATGTCATGAGTGTGGGGGTAGGCCACAGAGTCTGGGCACACTCAACCCTATTATATAAATGCCTACAATTAAAGGAGAAGAAAAGTCACAATCAGCTTGGGGTGCCAGAAGTTATGCACCCCCAAGTCATTTGTAATCACTTACCAGCAGAAAATTGCCCTGGTCTGGGATTCTTCTCAGCAAGCAACACAGAGCGATCCTCTTCTTTCACTTCTTTTTTCATGCGCAGTAAAGTGAAATGGCTGGCTTTTTGGTTAAAGTTCAGCCTTTTACTCTACTGTGCATGTTCGGTACATAGAAAATGCAAAACGAAAATACACGCAAAACTAATTTATGTGTTATGGTTCAAATCCATGGGGATGAGAACCCCCATCAATTTATATCTTTTGGTGGAGAAACTAATTTAAAAGTAACACATTTCTAGCTAAGGACACCAGCCAGTTTACTTTCCTTGTGCCATAGTGCTCCCAGGTCAATAAAACAACAGTTCAAAATAACCCTCTATATCTACTGTATCTAAGGGTGCCACTAACTTTTTTTTATTGCGGTGGGTGCTCTACAGTTTCACATACATATATTTAAAATGCCTTATGGCCAATACAAAAGGGCAAACATTTGGGAGTTTCAAACTTGGAAAGCAAGTTGTAGGTACAATTTAGTCCCTGTGAAAATTTCACAATGAAATAGTAGAATTCCTAAAAGGAGAACTATCGCGAAAACGAAAATTTTATATAAGCTTCATCATACCGAAACAATACAATCAATTAAAATTCTGCATTGTTTCTGAAATAATAAAGTTTATCTTCACTATCCCTCTCTTAGCATCTGTTTCTCTTTATTCTGTCTTCTTGCAGCAGTTGGATGTCAGATATTCATTGACAGTTAGATCCAATATATCTTACTTAGAGCTCACACAAATAACTGATTCCAGTACAAACGAAAATCAAACAAAATAACTGCCTTTTGCACAAATTCTGCATGTAGAGAGACATGATGTCTGGTGATTTAAATAGAGCGAGCTCTAATACAACTTCTAAGCAAAAGAAGCCCCCTATAAGATATATTGGATCTAACAGTCAATGATTATCTGACACCCAACTTCTGCATAAAGACAGAATAAAGAGAAACAGATTCTGCGAGAGGAATAGTGAAGATAAATTTAATTATTTCAGAAACAGCACAGAATGTTTAATTTATATTTAGAAAGTTTCTTATTTCAGTTTGATGAAGCTTATACTGAATTTTCATTTTTGCGATAGTTCCCCTCTAAATCAGGTTGAAGTCAGTGTAGGACACACCAGGGATTGCTTAGACGTAGTTAACCATCTTGAATATATTGCAATATATGCACAAACAATCCCTGTTTTGTTTAGAGGGGATAGAATTTTTGCTAGATTAAGGACAATTCCTTAATTTCCTCAAAATGATAGTGATATGTTCTAGGTATTAACAGGAATGTGTCACTATACCTACATAAACCCTAGTGCTGCTATTCTTTCTACCAGAAGTGCCCCCTCCTTCCCCAGTTCACCCATTACTAACCTGTGTCGGTCTGCAGACACAGTTTGAAGTTCAACAGCTTTGTGAGTGATGGCATGCTTGGGGGCCGAACAATGTTCTGAGAGGAGAAATGTAAGCTATGCCCTAGCCTATGAGAATATTGTCCCTTCCACAGAGCAGCATAAACCAGGAAGCTGCTCAACTTCAAGGCATTTTGGAAACATACATAGGTTAATAAGGGATGAGCTGGAGAGAGGCAGGGCAGAGGGCACATTCATTAGAATAGAATAGCAGTGCTAGAGTTTATGTAGGCATAATGACACATTCCTGTTAAAATAAGGATATGTCACTTGCCCTTTAACATATATATATATATAAATACTGTATAAATTGCCAAAGTTCTCTTGTCTTTGTAAGAATTGTATGATCACATCCTCATTGCACCTCCAATGTTTTTATTTTTGCTATTTATTTTTGGTCTACAATTGACTCATCATAACCTACACATGAAATTATTGGGCCAATTCATTTAATAAATTGGAGAAAACATTTTTGCTGAGTATTTATAACATTTGTGCACAAAGCTTCCATTGTGGTACTTTGGGAGTTGCGTTTAGTCATCGATACAGGAAAGATATATATACGTTTTCATTCAGGATTTAGTGCATCTTGAAGGTGAAGACAATGATAGTTTACTGCTCACATAGGAGGTTTTGTTAGAGTGCTTCTTAGGAATGAATGTAAGGCCATGCTATCTGTGAGCAATCTAGCATAACAGGCTATGAAGTAGCATGTCAGGCTTTATGAAATAAAGGTGAGTGATGACTGTGCAGCATGGAAGAGGGAAGAGGCTGTTGATATAGTAATATCTGACATTGTTGAAGCATTCAGAAAACAAGCATGGAAACAAATACACAACTATATGCTGCAAATACAAGGTATTTGCCTTTTAAATTAATTTGATTAAGAAAAGATTATAGTGTAGAGTATACTATTGTTCTGCTTGCTCAGAGAGGTTTCCTGCCTCACAAAAATGCAACTCAGTAGCCAAATATCACTGAAAGCTATAACAGATTCTGTTTATTTTCTGGTAAAGTAATTTGACTGTTCTAGATAGAGAAAACACACAGATCTTTGGTTTTACTGTTACAGACAGTACCTGCACAGTACAGCTCTGGCTGCATGGGGGGAATTGCAACAACAGTACAAAATAATACCTTCTTATAACTGATGGAGAGATTTATTATGTAGCTTCATAGATGTGCTGTCCATGCTGCCACTATAGATGGAAAGTAACACAAACACTACACATTACACATATACTGCAAGCACATCAAAGGTCACCAGTAAGCCTGAGAAGTACAAACAGGAAGGCATTCAGAGCTTTCAACTTCCTATGGGTATAGTACCCTGGGTGAAAAGTATCAGATCTCTACAGAACTGGATAAAGAGGTCCAGCACATATTCCTGCAAGTAGGGATACAGCGGTGGAGCATTTAACAGCAGCACAACTATGTGCTTGTGGGCTCCCCCCCCAAAATCTTTGGAGGGGCCCGGTGCAAACAGTCAACCCTACCCAGACCCAATCCCCCAACCTCAGTGTTCCTGTCCACTTGCATTCGCAGCTCCCCACCCGTTCAGGAGGGCAGCTGTGGAGGGGTATTTCTATACTATAGAGCAGTGCTGTCCAACTTCTGTGGTACAGAGGGCCAAAATTTTGCTGGCCTATATGGAAGTCTGTGTTGACCACTCCCCCTTTTAAACCACACCCACTGTAAACCACACCCATGTTACCACAAGAACTTTTAAGATCATATCCACATTAACGGTGGTAGCACACCAAAAACCAAATGGTTGGTGCTCACTGCAGGGAAATGCCTCATCACTCATATATGAAAATTTAAGTTATGATAACAAAGCATTAATCCATATGCCTCATCCTCCCCTGTGGATAATACAACAACCCCCCAACACATGATTAAACGCCTTAGGGGCCCTTAACAACAATTTCTAAATGCTAACAATACCCAAGAACAAACCCCTAACAGGCTTACATTCCACAGGTAGTGTAGGGCAAGAAGAGAATGGCACACACAAGCAGCACTGGGCAAACAGAAAATGGCACACACAAGCAGCACTGGGCAAGCAGAGAATGGCACACACAAGCAGCACTGGGCAAGCAGAGAATGACACACACAAGCAGCACTGGGCAAGCAGAGAATGGCACACACAAGCAGCACTGGGCAAGCAGAGAATGGCACACACAAGCAGCACTGGGCAAGCAGAGAATGGCACACACAAGCAGCACTGAGCAAGCAGAGAATGGCACACACAAGCAGCACTGGGCAAGCAGAGAATGGCACACACAGGCAGCACTGGGCAAGCAGAGAATGGCACACACAAGGATGGAAGGCAGAACAGAGCAGGAGACAGGGAAAGCTATCATGGTACTACATACAGTGAGACAGTGCTGGTGCCCCATTAGCATTTTGAATAAGGTGTGAACAGGTGAACAATGTGGGCAGTTTTAGTCTGGGTCTCGGGTGTGAACAGTACAGGATTTTAGGATATAAACAATAGAGGTGTTACAAGTGTGAACAATACAAGGGGATCACAGGTGTGAACAATACAGGGGATTACGGTCTGAATTTGAGGTTTAAACAGTGCAGGGGCCAGTTGATCTCTGCAGTGAAACATTTTAAATCTTACAATCTTACATATCCTGTGTAAAACCTTTTTTAGTATTCCAATGCTGTTTGTAATTTAGTCTGGTGTCCCAAAAAGCCTTCACCGATTTATGGCCAAAGTGCCTATTTACAAGATTACAACAGGGTTATCGCGTTTATATAGTTAAGTCTAGTATTCCAACAAGTCTTCACCGATTTATGGCAAAAATGCCTATTTACAAGATTACCGTCGGGTTGTCGCATGTAAAATACAACATCTAGTATCCTTCCTTCCTTCTCAGGTGCTTGTTAGGCTTCAACATAAGGGCAAATAAAATCCATTGTGTAATACTGTTTTATTAAAAAAATTAAAAGCATTGTTAAAATATTTTACTCACATTTTTTCATAGTTATCAGTCATATATATGCAAGTCCTTTCCGGGTATCACCAAATGTTCTTTTAGGGAGAAGATTTTTTGCCGGCGTCTCCTTCCTTGTGGTGTTTTCCCACAGCTTGCGCTGACTTCACTTCCGCCTCCAAACAACCTGTGTTTTTTATATGTGACATTTTTGTACAGCTGGTAGACTGCAAAGCAACGGCAGGAGAGAGCTAATTTAAAGGACTACCTTATCCTTAAGTATTGTCATTATATTTATTGTGTATCATGTGCATAATGTGCAAGTTGTGCCATTTGTGCCATTTGCTCATTATACACATGTGTGTGCCCCAACATGACTGCTCGAAATGGGAGCTTCCTTTAGGGCTCTTACTCACTGGCGTTCTGACCTGCGCTCCCCTGCGTTCCGTTTTTTGGCGTTCAGCCGCAGGGGAGCGCAGGAATAGACGCATGTCATTATTTCAAATGGGGCTGTACTCACTCAGAAGCGTGCTGGCGCCGAACGCAGGTTGAGACACAACATGCTGCATTTTTCCTGCGTTTGGCGCCTACACGCATCTGAGTGAGTACAGCCCCATTTGAAATAATGACATTCGTCTATTCCTGCGCTCCCCTGCGGCTGAATGCCAAAAAATGGAACACAGGGGAGCGCAGGTCAGAACGCCAGTGAGTAAGAGCCCTTATGGAGCAAGTGTCCTAGTGCTGGCAGGGGGGAGGGGGAGGGTGCATCAAAAAAAAAAAAACCATCATTACCCCTCAGTTGGAGTTCCCCACCTAGAACTTGCCCATAGCCATCCATAAAGACTACAAGGGTCATTCACAACCACAAGTGCAATGTGCAAAGTGCAATTTTGGACTCAATTTGTATGTTTTCCTCCACCTATACTGCAGTATTTTCCCCCATAATTCCAGCACAGTTGCAACTGCAAGGGAAAGCTGCATCTAAAGCAACTGTGTGATACAATTTTTGGACTGCACCATTTCGGGTGATTTTTTAGGAGCACATATGTTTGCTTATTAACTTTGATGGTGGCAGTAGCTCCTCATTGTCAGCAGGCACACTTGTGTGTAATTTGCAACAGGAAATGGGACAGGAGCACCAGTGCTGAGCACAACTATGCAGTTCATTGGGTGACTTTGGACACAAGTACCTTTAATGAATGAATGACTACTGCCTCTGTTTTTTTTTTTAGACATTATTGAACCCTCCAAATGGAAGTGTTGCATTGCCCTGTGATAAACCAGTGTCTCTGTTTGAAATGCTGTCTCTAGAGTTTTCTGTCAACAGAAAATCCCTCATCTTTCTGTAGCAATGCAGCAATTTTGTAGTTTTAAGCTAAAATCAAACATGGTGCCAGCAGCTGTCATCCAGGTAAAACTGTACTTTGTGTGTACTCTATATTAGGGATGCACCGAATCCACTATTTTGGATTCGGCCGAACCCCCGAATCCTGCGTGAAGATTCGGCCGAATACCGAACCGAATCCGAACCCTAATTTGCATATGCAAATTAGGGGTGGGAAGGGGAAAACATTTTTTACTTCCTTGTTTTCGGACAAAAAGTCACGTGATTTCCCTCCCCACCCCTAATTTGCATATGCAAATTAGCATTCGGATTTGGTTCGGCCAGGCAGAAGGATTCGGCCGAATCCGAATCTTGCTGAAAAAGGCCGAATCCTGGCCGAATCCCGAACCGAATCCTGGATTCGGTGCATCCCTACTCTATATGTCTGCAGATGCCATACTTATCTATGCTGATGGAACATGGGGTGAATGACAGCAGAATGGTGTTTTCTCCCCTGCCACTTCTAAGTCTTATATCTCTCCCTATTATAAGACCTAATTAACCCCACTAGGTATTTATTGTGTCACTAGTCAATCACATGGTGAATTTTTCACACTTGATAGGTGCATACTATTTGGCCTTGAATGTGTTCCTACTAATTTTACCATAACAAATATTACTGCACACAGGTTGAATTTATCAAATCTCAACTAATGTTTAGCCTAATTGCTGGCAATCTCCAAACATGTGTCCTTTGATAACGTGTATCTGTTTTATATCAGTAGTGTAAATTCTCTGATGATAGCTGACTAATGTACTATGTACACTTCTTGGTATGTACTAAGTTTGCCCATTCTTTGTAGTATGACCTTCACTGACAACAACCCAGTTCACCTAAGGGTATAGCACCTAAAGTCCTATGTATAAAGCTATATAGTAAAATGGCATAGTAAAAATGACAGTTGTATAAAAATCACAAATAGCGATTTTTTGTGTAAACATATGGGAGCTGTACAATTTACAATGGTAGCATTTCTGTATAGTAAACTGACTGGAACTTACAAAGAAACACAAAATGCAGAGTTTTAGCTGGATGTATGAGTTTGATTGCTTCTTATATGAGCTATGATTTTAACTAATTAGTGGAAATGTCTTTGTGTGCAGAACAAGGCTATACTCTCATTATTTACTGGTAACTAATAAAGCACAATCTGCTTAAAAAGAAAAGAAAATGGGTTTGCTGTTCTGAAACACAATAATACTATTTCTTATTATATAAATTGTGTATATGTGTGAATATTTAGCACTGTTGTCTTGCAGAGGAGTGGTTCTGAGTTAGATTCCGACAAGGGCATTATCTCATGTATTATTTTTCCGATGTCTGCATACAGTATATTTCTTCTACACTCCAAAAACTTATGGGCACATTTATAGGCTTCTGATGATACTGCCTCTAGCGTGTACTTTGTGTGCTTATGTAAAGCAGTGTGAAAAATGCATTCAGGGTATAAGGCCTAATGGAAGATACAGTAGGCTACAGTAACTTTTGAGGTGTTATTTACTAAAACTCGACTTTTTCCTCTCTTTATAAAAAAAAAATTAGACCAAACCCCCAAACCCGAATCCACTTAATTTACCAATAAAACTTCTCGAAAAGAATTGGTTCAACAAAAAGTTGCAACAAAATTGAGCATCAATTCGAATTGTGCAACTTTTTCAAATTGTAGCTCAGAAAACTTGACTGTACAAAACTATAAAGAATCCTGAAGGTTGAAAACATGTTCCAATTGTTAAAGGGACCATCTGCCATTGACTGATACATGGTTTCGACAGGTTTAAGCTGGAGTATTTGGAGTAGCAGCTTCAGAACATAATAAATCTCGAGAGAAAAAAAATCCTCTACAAATTTTTTTTTTTTTCCCCTTTAAAAATTCAACCGGAAAAATGTGAGGTTTAATAAATAGACCCCATGGTTTTTGGGCATTAGAAAATCTCATCATTACTAGGACTATCTTAGCCCTAAATTTTAACACTGTAACCCATGCTTGTAGTTAGCTTACTAGTGAGCAGATTATTATTATTGTGTCTGCCTAGGAGTAAGAGAGAATCATTTATTCTTTCAGAATGAAATGCAAAGGACTACTGCTGAGGCCTAACACCTCCCAGACAACCCCAAACAGCCATGATAGGAAGCCAGCAGGGGATATTGCCTAGGAGCCCAGGGGGGTGCCATCATACAATATGTCTCAATGGGGCATGACAGGAAAATTAACACTCCAGACACAGATGTAACAGGAACAATAGCCTAGGTTTATTCATAGCCTGTACAGAAAGATATCTTAAAATGATGGCAACTTGTTGTTGCAATATCAATTAGGCATTTTGAATATTGCTTCTGTGAATCAGCATGATTTACTTTCCATTGACAGCAGTGAAAAGTGTAGCATTGTATCAACAACTTTCAATTATGATGGCTATGCTCTACCATGTTTCCTACTACCATCCTACTGACAATATTGATTTACTGAGTATATGTTGTGTGGCAGTCATCTTGTTGTTTTTACAGTGAATAGAGCGAAGAGCTTAATTACCATGCTAAATAAAACTGATTTTTTTATTGCCTCAGATGTCATAATGTCTTACATACATTTTTTCCTGCAATTTTGTCCAATACAGAAAAAATGCACAATGAACAAATGCACTTCTATGTGCTGATGCCTGGTGATCAGTGGTAAAATTCAGTGTATGCTTCATACTTTAGGTGCAATTGCTTTGTGTCTATTGATATTTGGCTACTGTGGAAATCCTGGACCTACTGCTACCTTTGAGGTGGATATAGCACCAGGATTTCTCACCTGCAAACAATTTGCAATCTGGGGCTGGACAAATGCAGTTGGCATTACCTCAACTAAGCAGAAGTTCAATGAGAACATTTAATAAATGGCGGTGATTTGTGCAACAACATTTTGCCCTCCAGTTGGCAAAATAGACGACCCAAATAAACAGCTTCTAACCAAGGCCTTGTGTCAAACCCACCGACAGTTATCAGTAAAATAGTAAACTAGAAAAGTTAATTTCCATGTGTCAAGGGAACCTGGCTAAAAGCAGTATCTTAAACCATGGCCTTAGATCACTGTATGTCCCTTACAAATGGCAGGAATCATTTACATTTTGCATTGTAATCAGTAAGAAAGGGCCACACTGTCAGGGCTTGCAAAATGTTATTGCTGATTTATTTTGTACAGCTAATATCTATTATCAGATTGGAGCAAATAGTTATGAAAACCTTGACAGTGTTATAACTTTGCCAGTTCTGTAACCACTAGACATGCTGAAAATTTATGACGTGCACTCTGTATTGTGACATGCTTAAGTTCATTACAGATGCCTAAGCAGTAGCATTAAAAAGGGACCCCTATGTAAGTACATTATGCATTTTTGTTGTGAGCAGAAGCTTTGCACATGGACACACACAAATAAAATACCCTTTAGTGTTTATCTGTAACTTCCACAAGGTTGCAACCAGCCAAGCAACTGTCAGCTGAGATTTGGTGTGCACAATAGAACTGCACTACAACAATTTCTCACGTCTCTCCGGTAGGTATTGGCAAACAGTACATAATCAGTGGCACAGTTCTTGACTGTACGGCAGTTGATTCACACACGAGACTGCAGTCGCAATGGAACAAATTATTCCTATAAAGTTGTATTTGGTGCCTGTGGATATAACAGACACGTTTCCTCTGATGAAAAACTTCGCTGTAAACATCCTACTTCTCCCTATTCCTCTCTCTCTCTCTCATTTGTAAATATTCAGGGCATAAAATGAATAGAACCAAATGTTTTTTGGGGGGAATAGAAATAAGCTAGCTCCCCTAAATGTGCACAATGTGGGTTCTGTGTCATTTCTTTGTGAATAAATAAAATAAATAAATGCCAATATGCTGTACTTTGCTCAGAAAATATGTTGAAAAAATTACCATAAAAGCTTACACTTTATACAAACACTCTACACCTGAAAACAATAAACTTTGAAATGCAAATAGCACACAGTTACTTGATATATAGATATGGATACATGATATAGATAATAATGAGCGGTAAATAAATATCTTTGCTCCAAGTGTCTATGTCACAGCATAGGGTGCATTTGGTCAATTTACATGCCAGTAAACAATGGGGAGTACAAAAGGTTTAGACACAAACTATATGGTTGGCTGCACTGCAGGAGTTAGCAGCAATGAGAGCACTAAATTCCTCATTCCCATCAATCTCTACAGTTAAAGCATTTGAACAAGGATACTGTATATTGTAAAAAAGAACAAAACACACACACACACAAGAAAAGTTCCATAAAATGTATATATTAAATTGTACTTGGGTTGGCACTGTGCAACAATAATAATGAAAAATCTGTTATATTTATATTTCTTTATTATAGTACAAGTTTCATCAAGAAATCAAATAATATTATAATGTTGTCTAGTTCAGTTATGCAGCTATGCAGTAGCTGAGTGGTTGGCACTTGCTTTGCTGCACAAGGGTCCTGAATTCTTACCTGGTCACTATCTCCAAGGGGTTAATATATTTTCCTCATGTCTGTGTTTATTTCCACACACCAAAGCAAACATGTGGGTTAAATAACTGCCTCCTGATAAAACAATAAGTATTACTTACATTTTTTTTCTATATTCCCCAAAATTTGCATAGTTGAAAACTGTTCAAAAAGAGTGTGTGTTGCATAAAAAGGTAGTGAAACAAATAAATATTTGATGGAGATTTACCTAACTGAAAATGATTTTCAAATTTGAATTTGTGGCATAAAAATATTAGAACAAAAAGCTGAAAATGATTTGCATAACAGCAAACTGGATATTTACATTTAATGAAAAAAATCTAGAGAACGCCTTACTGTACTTATTGCACTAGCTTTGAACTCATAAGACATAAGTAAAGTCATTTTAATTGGATAGCTTCTGGGCAGGAGAAACAGAAAATGAGCATGTGAATCCTGCATTGCTTATATGTGAATGAGCTGAATAGGTTCCTTAATAACATCCCTGCTTAGTATGCAAAGCATATCTTTTCATCCACAGATTTTACTATACATTTTTTTTTTGCGTGAAGATGTGTTCTGTTATGCAAATGCAATCTTTCTGCTAGAAATATGTCTTTCAAATTTCTTCATTGCCTTAGGCATCAATTTAATGGATTCCTTTGTCTTGTAGGGTAATATCAGAATCTTGCATACGGAGGTTGCATCTTAAAGTTACATACCATCATTTTGGAAATAGAAAGAGGGACGGTTGTTTTGACTACGCCGATTTTTGTGGTCACACCCCCTAATTACAATGTTAATTTTACAAAATTTGTCAGGTTATGAAAGTTTTGAACACATTTCTGCGTTTTTATGTGTTATTACTGTTTTGCTAATTATGTCAGTTTCCCCAAGAGACCTGCTTATGTTATATTGTTACAAAAGTATCTAAGTATCCACAAGCCAATTAAGTTAGAAACTTTGTATTTTTTTCTGGTTGTTGAGTGCAGGAGAGCAAATAGAAAGTTGTGACTTTCAGCAACAAACTGTGGACTGATCTGTCAAAATCAGGACTGTTGGGAGGTATGAAGTTGCTGCTGAATTATGATGAAAGGGTAGCTTTTAAGAGTTAGGAAAGCAGGCCTCAGACTTATATGTCACTATGCACTAGAAGCAAACTTTAAAAAAAATACTACTGTGTTTGAAGTCTTTTTCTCAAGGATTCTGTCACTTGTAGTTTAACTATTGCAGGTTTGACAAAATATTGCAAGTACAGGTCAGTGGATACTACCCCGGAGAGTGTTTTACAATACAGATTACATCAAGGGATTGCTCAGCTTTAAATTAACCTTTTATTATAACTATTTTATGGGTTTGGGGTACTTGTTCTTGTGCCGTGCGGTAGACAATCTACTATTTTTATCAAGGTAGATCAGGTAACAAAGTCTGGACACCCCTGGTTTAGGGGAAACTTTTCTCCTGCACATGGACCCACTCAGTAGTGGTTTTGCCACTGTAGGGGGGAGAATATGCTACAGGATATTTTCTAGCAAAGCTGACATGTTCCTATGGCTCTTCATAGGGTACACATGTCAATATTGCTTTATACTTTAAAAACCATAATCAGTTTAAAAAAATGTTTTTAAAAGCAGTTTTCTTTTTAAAGTTCTCTTTTTCAAATTTCTCTTTAACTTGAGCAATGCAGCAGAGAGACACATTTATTTATTTTAAATTTGCCAAAACGTGTACTTTCCAAAAATATTTGTGTTTTCTCTGGTCAACTCATTGTCGGGGGCTCCTGCGGCAGTTAATGTCTTTGCAGTAGGTAGTGTCCATGAAAATTCATATGCAACATTTTCATTTTGCAGTAGATACATGCAACATACTTTTTGGTAATCTTATGGATATAGGATATTTTATCTTAGTACTTAAGGACAGGTGTTAATGAGAGGACATGCAACAAAGCCTTCCATGCAGTTTTGATTTGCTTTAGAATATAGACCACAAAAACTTTAAAATAGGATAGGGACCTCTGCCATTGTATTATAGACAACCTCAGCAGGTCTGAGTTGGCGGATTTTCTGTTTCAGGCTTTTTGCTGCGTTGAGCTTTAATAAATTTTGAAAGATTCGAGTTTTAAAAAAAACTCTATTCCTAAAAAAGGATACATACAACATAACATGCTCAGCCAAACAATGCTTTCATTGTAGTTCCAAACAGCTGGAGGGTTACTAGACAATTAAAATTATTTGAAATTTTATGTTTGTTCTTTTATCACCTTGGGGAAGCAACTTTAATACCTATGGTAACTGTATCTTCTTTTCTCGAGCCATAGGATATTTGGGAATGAAAATATTTCTGAATAACACTAAACTGTGGAAACTATTTAACTATTACATTTAGATCAGCTGTTAGAATATTAGATTTATTTAATATAAATAAAAGTATCATAAAACCCTCTTGGATTCACTTGTGGGCTCAGCCTATTAATAGGAGTTTCTATGCTTTACCCTCAGCAACAGAAGGGGTTTTTATAATTACATCGATAGGTTAGAGAAAAGTCTCTCTCAAGTCTGCTGTGCAAGTACTGTATATGCAGTTTCTTAAGAAACTTGTTAACTTGTTAACTCGTTTAACCTGTTTTTTCAGTTGTAGATGTGTTTAGAGTTAACAGAGTTGTCTGTTTAGAGTTGTCGACAAAGAGCTGTATTGCAAAATGTTTACTACAGTGTTCTGTCAGGGGACTTTAAGGTTTACTATTAAATGAATCCCTCAAAATAAAGATGCCTTTTTGAGCTGTTGGGATCCATGTGTTAACCATGTGTTAGCCAGAAAGTTACAGAAGGTATAGGATCTAATTTATGGACCTATCTAGCATGTTATGTTCTCTAGTATTATACATTATATTACCTTATATAAATTTAAGGAAAATCCCTGTATACTGTAGCAGGGACACTGTGGTTCGTACATGGAAAGTTTCTAACAACATGTTTCTATTTCTCCATGTGCTTTAAGGGAACAAAAATAAACCAGGAAATGAAAGCATACGTTTAAACACTTCTCCATACATAAACTTATGGAATATACATCTTCTTATCTTAAAAGGTTAAAGAAACCATTCCCTACATATATTGTATGTGCATTTACAACTTAAATTAAAAGCAGTCAAACTACAGATGACTGAGTGTGAGAATGAATCAGTTTAAATTACCCTGGGAAACGGAAGGAATTTGATAGAAATATTAACTGGTTAGAAACTTGAGCAATATGGGTTGTGTTTAAGTGGGATTAAGATAAGATAATATCTGCATTTGTTATGGACAGTCTTTATATTTTAAATCTTAGAACTAATCAGTAAAGTTGGGCGGTGCAGGATTATGGGCTATATAGCTGATGAGGCTAACATCTAAACAAGTGCTCCAAATTTGACCTTTTGCCAGATCCTCTTATTGTTGATCCAGATGGCTGGGTTAGAAGATGCAGCTGTCTATATGCAGAAAGATGGTATTTTATATGTACGAAAAAAAAGTCAGGTCAGCACTGCCTCACTTACAATGGATTTCTAGTAACTAGAACAAGATTTTGGGAAAAACGACATTTGATTACTACACACTGAATAGGGCTTCAGCAAAGGGGCAAAAAAGTAGAATAATCACAGGGATTTATAGTATAAATTTATAATCACAGGAATAAATAGTTATTCGGTTTCTTGGGATATAATACTGATTGTGTATTAAAATGAAAATCCTCTATCTGATAATGAAGCAAACAGAAGCTTTATGTCAAAATGCACATTAAACACAATAAAGATGCTATGTGTATGCAACATTAGTGTATTTACTGACCCAGTGTTCATTTGTTTTTCTAATATATCAAATAGAAATACATGATGGTATAGTATATGACTAGATTTCATTTTACCTGAACATTTGTGCTAATAATTTATGAACAATTATTATAACTCCTTTACTAAATAGGAGCAAGAGCAAAGTGCAAAAAAACTAGTCAACTTTTCTGTTACCCACAATGCACTTTTCTTACCCAGCTTTTCAACATAATTGTATGTAAGCAAAATGCTTTGTTTGACATTACTTTCATCAAATACATGTTCTTTTGTGTGCACTTTTAAAAACTGTGTCAATATTAGGTCATAGGGGTCATTTATAACTGTAAGTGCAATGAACAAAGTGCAATTTCAAGTGCAATGATCATGTTTTTTCCCCAAAATGCAGTGTTTTCCCTAGAACTCCAGCAGTGTTGTGTGCCAGGGAATATCAGGATATCACGCTTAATGCCATTGCGGCTATTGTGTCAAAATGAATGAATAGGGCTGATACCATTTCTGGTGTTCAGTGTAGGAGTGATGTTTGCACCCTCTTCTTTTAGTGCAAGTTGCTGTGCCCATTGAAGGAATCCTGGAGCTACCACCTGATCAGTGGCAGTAGCTCTAGGGTTCCTAGACAGCAGTAGATACAACTGCGCTTGGGAGGTCGGAAGGACTGATCAGCGACAAACATGCCTATAATGAAGTTCAAGGAATGCATTTGGCCGCAATTATTAATGAATTTGATTTTACACACTACGGGCTGTGGGTTAGCTTGTGATCATAAGTGAAAAAATATTTAAGCACATCACAGTTTGTTGTGTGCACTGGAGTCAAACTTTGAGCGTGCATATGCACACAGCTTAAAGGGAACACTGCACCTGAGGCATCAGTGCCAGAGATAAAGCTGTGTGGTCAATTGGGTGCAGGCTGCCTCACTTTCAATGTGGTAGCCTAGGCACTTATTTCAGGGCTCCATTGCATGGAGCACAGAGTACTACATTCATAAAACCACAAATAATTTTAAATAAATAGGAGATTAAAAGGTGATATGGGTGGTATTGCAATAAGCAAAAGCAAATGGTATCTCTTTTCTATACCTTCATATGATTTCACACAAGTTAGTCTGTATTGACTAAAAAATAGGTATACAGTATAGGTAAAGGTATATATTAAAGGAGAACTAACTAAAGACGTAGGCTAGAAATGTTGTACATTATGTTTTGGGCTTCTGTACCAGTCCAAGGCAACCGCAACCCTTTAGCAGGGAAGATCTGTGTCTCCAAAGATGGCCCAGTAGCTCCCCATCTGCTTTTCTGCTTATTCACTGGACATTCTCTCTGCTGCTGTCACTTACTGAGCTTAGGGACTGACTCGCAATATACAGTACACATAGAATAGAAATGTCACAATATAAGGCTGATTAGTAATTAATATAGATAATTACTACATGGCAGCACAGACACCAGTCCAACTAACATCACAATTTAATAATCATCTTTGCAGCATCAGCTTATTTTATAGACCAACCTCCTTTTCTGCTTGATGATTTGTGACAACCCCTTAGCCTAGCTTAGCTTCTCAACAGCTCCTCAGAGCCCACTGAGCATGTGAGTTTCATAGACACTTTCCAAGATGGTGACCCCATGTGACAAGTTAGAAATCCTGGATCATTGCTACTAATGAGAAGCTGAAACTTTAGACTAGTGCAAAAAGTTCAGTATATAAAATATGGCAGTAATTCTCCTTTAAGCAAGTGTAAATATATGTTTATGAATTGAGCTAGATGTAGCAAGTCAGTAGAGCTAATTTACAAACACAGATGCAAGTGGCGTTGTGCTAAAATGGATGTAAACTGAAGGTACTTATGTTCAAACACACTTCTACATATTGGTGGCAAGTGGAATCGGATCTAATAATAAATGATGATAAATGATGTGTAAGTGCAGCTATCAAGCTACTGCCACCTTGAACATAATGGTATTTCCAGGGTTCTCACAGTGTACTTTGTCAATAGGCACAGTAGACTTCAAGATCAAGAATAATGCTCAAACATAATATTCACAGCGAGTGCTGGAAATTAAGCAATCCAGGCTCCAGATAATTTTGACCACAGCTTATATCCAAATTATCACAATTGCCACAATTATGTTGGAATTGTGGGTAAAAAGCACAGCAAATTGTGTCTCAAATAGCCATTTGTACACTGCACTTGCAGTTAAAAATAACTGCAGACAGATGCATTTTACCTCCTGGCTTTGTATGCTGCACAATAAGAAAACTTGCTTTACATCTTTTAATACCTTTGAATATTATAATCAGAAGACCGCCTTGTAATTTAGTAATTAATGCCTTCCTGATGACTTAATTTAGAAACTGTTCTAAATCCTAGAAATTGCTTAGGCATAAAACATAATTAAGTGACCAATATATCATATATAAAGCAGGAAAATAGCTTTAATCCAATTAAGAATAATGTGTTGCCATGAAAGTGAACTGAATACATAATATTGCATGTCTAAAAATGCAAGAGTGCAGAAATTATGAATCTTAGTTAAACACATTACTGCCTCTTCTAAATATATATACAGGTATGGGACCTGTAATCCAGAATGCTCGGGACCTGGGGTTTTCCAGATAACAGATCTTTCTGTAATTTGAATCTTCATACCTGGATCTTCCAATAAGTATTAATTATATCTTAGTTGGGATCAAGTACAAGGTACTGTTTTATTATTAGAGAAAAAGGAAATTATTTTAAAAAATTTGGATTATTTGGATAAAATGGAGTTTATGGGAGATGGTGTTTCTGTAATTTGGAGCTTTCTCTGAATAAAGGATCCTATATCTGTATATATTAACACTATTCACTGATTGGTGGTTTTTTGAATTTATGCATCATGTGATGACTTCTGAGTGCATCCTGACGACAGTTCAAGGAGAACCGAAACGCGTTGATGTGGGGGAGTTTATAAAACTCTATTAAATTCACTCTGTATTATATCCGTGAGTGCTCCTCAGGTCTGGACTGGGAGTCAGCCTGGTGCTCCTGATGCTTCTAATGCTTTCTAATACATGTTCCAAATGAGGAGCACCCAGGAATCGATGGACATGTGGTGAGTGCAGATGCACATATTGACTATATATATATTTTGAAATTGATAAACATATACACCTTTTGCTCTATGGATTTGGGATCTATTGTTTGTAATACTTTGGAACTAAGGTTTTCCAGATAAGGGGTCTCTCTGTAATTTGGAACACTATTCCTTAAGACTTTAAAACATCACTAAAAAAACAAGAATTATTTGCTTTAATAGGACTCTATGGGAAAATGCTTTCCAGTATTTGGGAACTTTATTGATAATGTGTTATCTGATAATAGATTCCATACCTGTACCATATATTCTTGTGCATTAATATATAACATAATTACCAGCTACCTGTCTCAATGACAAAAGAAAATAGAAAACAGCGTTTCTTTGCAAGTGGTCCCTATTTGAGAAAAAAAGTGCGGCAAAGTGTTGCGATCGGTTGTGGCCGAATTTTCTCCCGTAAGTAAAGCCCCATTGACTTTAAAGCATTTCGAGTGAAAAAAATTTGTTGCAAGCATTAAAATTTCTGCGCTTAAATTTTTTTTGATTCTTTACAATTGATTCTTTACAATTAACATTGAGGGGCAGATTTATCAAGGGTCGAATTTCGAAGTACAAAAAACTTCGAAATTCAACCATCGAATTGAAAAACTTCAAATTCGAATATAGAATTCGAAGTTTTTTCACCGAATTTGGCAATCCTATGATCGAATAAAAACTATTCAAACGATTTTAGCATACGATCAAAGGATTTTTATTCGATGTGTAAAGAAAAGGTTTGTAGAAGGTCCCCATAGGCTAACCTAGCAATTCGGCGGGTTTAATTTGGCGAAGTATTGAAGTCAAAGTTCTTTTAAAGAGACAGTACTTCGATTATCGATTGGTCGAATATTTAAACGATTTTTACTTCGAAGTCGAAGTAAATTCAAATTCCTAGTATCCTATTCGATGATCGAAGTATCCAAAAAATTACTTCAAAATTCTAACTTTTTGTACTTCGAAAATTCACTCGAACCTCAGTAAAACTGATCCTAAGGGTAACAATATGCAATCATTTACAATAAGGGCAACAATATTCTTTATAAAATTTGCCCTTTATCAATTGCTAACAGACATGTCTTGAAACAGATATGATGCAAATAAGTAGATAACTTTTTCATAAAATATATGCAACACCTTACACGGCCTTAGTTTAAAAAAGCTACAGTGGAAGAAAATATATATAGCAACAAAACAAATACATATTTATTAAAGGCTGCCTAATAAGAAAGCATGTTCACTGAATATAAACTACTGTACTGTGACGGTTTTAGCTCTAATGTTTTGCCAGACCTGAGCAACAGTTTAATGGAGTAAGCCTAATGATGATAGATTATTTCTACGCCTCAGACACCAACTCACAATGGGATTTCTGCTCTACATATTATATTTATTTTCCTCAGAGTAAACAAAATATCTGTTAAAGAAATTTCATCAGAAAATGATTTGTTCTTTCTGCCACCCACGCAAAAGGCAATAATTTAATCTTGCATACCATCTGCACAGATAGCAGGCATTTACCATGCTTTTAATAGCATCTTTCAAAAAGTAATCCAATATATCTATTGAAGACATTTGAATTAATTCCGGCAGCAGCTGCTTAGCTGACCGCAGCATTTTCTGGCCTGTGGAACATACATCCCCGCACAAAATATGCAAGTCAAAAAAGTGGATCACTTTCAACCTGAAAAAATAGGAACACAAAATTAAGTATCCCAGAAATTGAATTGAAGGAATTTATGCCTATCCTGCCATTCCACTGTACACTTGTTTATTATTTCTTATCTGGATACTTATTTAAAAAAAATGTTGTAATATTTGCTTTTGAACTGGCTTTTATTTAAAGCCTTGGTAAGAAAGAAAAACAATCTTTCCCAATTTCCTTTCAAAATAGTGCCTCTGATATTGTTAACACTATAAAAAAAAAGTTGGGAAACCCATACCATGACAAATGGTTCATATGTGTTATCGTTCAAAATGCAAGGTAACTGGGGCCAAGGTCATTTAAATGCCTTAAGCCTGGTGTAAAAAGGTACATACATTTAACACAGAATCTGTAAAGCAGTGGAAGGAATTTTACACTAAACAAATATTTAAACTGTTCCTGGGGTTTTGCCAGGAAACCTCAGGTTACTTAAGCTTCATAAAGAGATTTCAAAGTGTAAAGGCAATACCAGGGTATTTCTTTGGTGGATGGTGCACCTCTCACCTATGCCTTACATATAATTATGAGTAGTTCTCCAGTGTATTGTATTATTATTTTAACCCATGCAAGTCAATACTTTCTTTCAGATGGGGGACCAGTAAATACTACCTGCTGATTGTTGACATCTTGAGTCTTTAAAGGAATAGTTCAGTATAAAAATAAAAACTGGGTAAATAGATAGGCTGTGCAAAATAATAAATGTTTCTAATTTAGTTAGTTAGGCAAAACTTTAATGTATAACGCCTGGAGTGACTGGATGTCTAACATAATAGCCAGAACACTACTTCCTGCTTTTCAGCTCTCTTGGTTTCCACTGACTGGTTACCCTGGTTACCAGGCAGTAACCAATAGGAGACTTGAGGGGGGGCACATGGGTCACATTTGTTGCTTTTGAATCTGAGCTGAATGCTGAGAATCAATTGCAAACTCGCTGAACAGATAGGTATCATGCGGGCCCCCTTCAAGTCGTTGACTAGCTCAGAGTTAGAGAGCTGAAAAGCAGGAATTAGTGTTCTGGCTATTATGTTAGACTTCCAGTCACTCCAGCCTTTATACATAACATATTTGGCTAACTAACTATATTAGAAACATTTTTTATTTTGTACAGCCTCTATTTACACACTGAACTGCTCCTTTAAAGCTTTCAAATGGAATTCACTGACCCCATCTAAGAAACAAATGCTCTGTAAGCCTACTTTTTCATTGCATGATTGCTAGGGTAATTTGGACCCTAGCAACCAGAACCCTGACATTACAAACTGCTGAATTAAATGCTAAATAACTGTAGGTTTGTTTCAGAAACACTGCTATAGTTTATACAAATACGATCCTAGATGGCCTTGGGAGCAGTCTTCAAGTTGAATATGCAAAAAGGTCCATGTTTCCATAGCAGATAACAGGTAAGATCTTATATACAAACATTAATAAATCAGTCCCCTAGTGTAACATTTGTAACAAACATGTATAATCTGCATTACGGTGAATTGAAAACATTGAATTTTGCGGGCCTTGAGCTTCTTGTCTTCTTATTAGCTGAAACATGACATTTTAAAAGTAATGTACGTATCTCAGTTCCTCTAAATTGTATGTGCACATCTAGCTTTCTATCTACGATCTATTTAAATTCATCAAACATTGAAAAACAATACTTTTTTATTTTTTCACAACAGCCAGAAGTATGCAGTTATAATTTGCTCAGCTGTAATATCCCTAACAAGTGTGTCCAGAAAAAAGGGATTATGCATAACCGGGTTAAAAATAACTTTGGATATTGAAGTCAATGTGTGACATTATCTGATTGTTTGAGAAGGAGTTGCTTGTACCATAAAAATGCTCTTGTCAGGAGTGAGTCATACTGAGCAGAGAAGGTTAACCAGTTAAGTGAATGAAACTGGAAAGGTGCCTTGTTATAGAAAGAGATAACTTCACCTGCTATGTAGGACTGCTATGTAGCATAGCAACAAATAGTCTTTGTGTGCGGGAAATAATATTTCAGTCTGACTGTCAACTCTACGGCCATGGCCTATGAAAAGCTTTTTTAGTCGTAAAAATTTTCCTCTTTAAAAAATGCTACATTTCAAAGAGAGAACGCTTACACTGATTTGGCAAGCCTATATTGTTAAGGCAAGACATTAAACACTTTTCCTTACAATATGTGCACAATAAAATGTGGTATGCACAACGCATTTTGTTCGAAAGCACATCATTTTGTGCTTATTCTGACCTGCACACATCAGTTTTATTTTTAAGTGCACCCTTGATTTTAAAAGTGTCCACGAAAAAAACTTTTTTTTGAGCACAAAGCCATGAATAATTTAGACGGTTCATTCAAAGTTATGTTATTTAGAGCACTGTTTAAAAAAATGACTGAATAAGTAGAGAATATATATTTCTTAATAAATAAGGTCTATCTTTATTCCCATCACTGTGTGTATAAACTGAAAACAGAAGGGTAGCCCTCACAATAATTTCCCCTTGTTTTTGTGTCTTGCTTACTTCTGTTTTTCACCTAATCTTCATGAACCATTTTGTCCTACAATAACCATTTCTGACAAAAATGGCAAATCTATTTTCCAACATTTCGTATTCAACAAACAACAGAGCAATGCTCAAATCTGTGGAACATAGAGTGTAGCCAGGTTATCCATTTAATTTATGAGGTGTGGTTCATCTCTCTGCTCAGAAGCCCTGAACCCCAGTATTAAATACCCTATTCAATGGATTCTGGAATCAGGTGTGATTTTTTTTTTTTTGACCTTGTCTGGGGGGAGATGCTGCTGACTTGTGTCTTTATAAAAAAAATCCCTAACTGATAAAGCAGCTGCTAATCCTCCACCTGCTTGTCTGGTATGTGGGGATTGTTTAATGCTTACATTACATCTCAACTCATCCTGGACAGGTGGTTTTGGAAGACGTTATTGACACAAATTGATATTGCAGTCCCGGTTATTCTTTTATACAACCAACAGATGGCACTGTGTGATATTGCAGTCCCTGTTATTCTTTCATACAACCAACAGATGGTGCTGTGTGATATTGCAGTCTCTGTTATTCTTTCATACAACCAACAGATGGCACTGTGTGATATTGCAGTCCCTGTTATTCTTTCATATAACCAACAGATGGCGCCGTGTGATATTGCAGTCACTGTTAATCTTTCATATAACCAACAGAGGGCGCTGTGTGATATTGCAGTCCCGGTTATTCTTTTATACAACCAACAGATGGCACTGTGTGATATTGCAGTCCCTGTTATTCTTTCATACAACCAACAGATGGCACTGTGTGATATTGCAGTCCCTGTTATTCTTTCATACAACCAACATGGGCGCTGTGTGATATTGCAGTCACTGTTAATCTTTCATATAACCAACAGAGGGCATTGTGGGATATTGCAGTCTCTCCCCAAGTGAACTGTTGGTATAGGAATGATTAAAAGTGACTGCAATCTCAGCGGGTCGGGTACCGCTGACCCGCGTATAAGCCGAGGTAGACTTTTTCAGCACATTTTGGATGCTGAAAAACTCGGCTTATACGCGGGTATATACGGTAGATCACACTTTCACATCTATGTGAGTTTCAGCTAACTATAAATATAATTAGATTATAATAATGCAGTAGCCAAGGTAATGATAAAATTAAAATATCTTTTTTAAGACATGCAGTAGCCATGAGTTTCAATCAAACGCCTACCCAGGGGTGATCCTGGCCCCTCCGCCGCCAACTGCTGCTGCCCCCCCCTCCCCTGGAAATTCGATCTTAAAGTACCAGGAGCAGCATTTTTGCTGCCCCTGGTACCTAGTGGCGCGCTGCCGCCTGAGGAGACAGCCTCAACTCGCCTCGTTGGCGAAGCACCCCTGCGCCTACCTGAATAGTTCAATGGAACCATTGTGATTGGATATTGGTAACTGTTTCCTGAATGCCTTGCATCCTTAGCTGCCTACCAAATAAATATGCAATTTCTTCTTACTGTGGTGCTGCCTTCATTTGTATTACAGCTTAGACTGCAACATAATGCCTTTAATGTATATACCCCTTCCTCTGGGTCAGCTAACTGGTCAGTAAGGCTACTTTCACTTACACACAAATTTTGAGTGGATTGTTGAATTCAAGTTTTTTTGCAGCCTCATCTAAAATCACACAGTTAGCATATCCCTTGTTTTCATGTGAAAGTAGACCAATAAACATGGTATAATGTTAAACAACCTTAGCATTAGTCCAGTAACGGAATTTCCCGGCGTGGGGCCTGGGTGCAGTCCATGCAGCTGCCCTCCACAAACAATGTTGGTGGCGGATTCGCAACCCCGGTAGTTCCACCACTGCATTAGTCCTGATTTACAGTAATTCGTGATGGGCAAATTTGCAGTGAATTTCCAAGTTTCACCGCCAGCAAATACATTCACAAAATTGTCACGAGAATTCACATGGCGACAAGTAAATGGACAAACATTGACTTTAATGTGTGACTTTAATGTGTGTTAAAAAATTTGGAGGCGTCAAAATTCATGCCCGCGACAATTTTGACACCCGAAAAATTGACGCCGGCATCAAAATTTGCATTTCGCAAATTTTTCGTCTGTTTCGGGAATTTAACAGCAAAGCGAAACAGGACAAATTCGCCCATCACTGGCAGTAATGCGTATGACTTTAACTTTTTTTATCATTTTGAGAATAAGAGAATGCCATGCATATTACTTTCAAAATAGTCTGGGATTCGTCCATGTCAAGCAAAAATTACTTAATACTTAACCATCCAGTCTGAGGGCCCATCAGTTAGTAGCTCTTAAGTCAGACCATGTATGGGACAGATTTCAGATTATAGTTCATTTTTAGACAAAAATCCTCCCTGTGTGAATTACAACTTTTGCAATGCTTATAATATTGGACTGAATCAGCTGTTTCTCCGCCAGTGGAAAATCGCTGGTGAAGAAACTGTTGATGTAACATTAGACTTAGCCTACCCAAGCAAAAATATTATATAAAAAATATGATCGAAAACCAAAATACTTATGCAGAAGACACTTCAGCAAAACTGTTGGTTAACAGTTTCACATAGTTGATTCCAGTCATGGGTTGACTTCCCCATGTCCAGATTCCTTAACTACTTGTATAAGTCAAATTTATATAAAGGTACAGCCACCTTTACATGCAGAATGTATACCAGCAGTTAATTACCCCATCCACCATGGTCAAATGAAGGTCATGCCATTAACCTGATTTATACCATTATATATGAATGGCTGTGTGCAGAAAAATAGATCTGATCCATATGCATTCCATATCTGTCAAATCATTGTAGCCTTCTTAAATTACTTACAAGCATTTGATTACATGCTCAGTGGAGCATAGACAGGGCAAGATGCCTGTAATGCCAATCTGTTTTGGTGTCCAACTTTCCCAGAGATCCACGGCCCAAAACCCTACCTCCCATTTTTAAAATACACTGCATGCAATAGCAGTTTAAAACAAATAATGCAAAACAGTTGAAACAAATAGCAATTATATTAACACTTTTAATAACAAAGTTATCCCACCAATCCTGACTTCACACCTGCCACAGTTCCACAAATCATTATCAGTCATTTGTAAATATGGAGAGAAGATAATTGATATTGAAAAATGAATGTATTGTTAAAACCCTGAAAGAACCATGAAATCCATTTACTTAACTTTTTTCTTTTTTTGCAAAGTGCCTTTAAACTGTAAGACTGTGTCTTTAAAAGGATATCTGTCATAATTTGACACAAATGCCTGGAGCACCCAATAGATCAAAGTTTTAAAGACCTTACAGGAAGGTGAGCATCATTGCCTGCTTTGGTCTTTTATAGAGGAATGCAGCGAACCAGCATTCCAAGAATTCAGTAGCTGTATCAGTTAGTAAGGGCATTTTTACAATAATTACCTAAATATACCCACCTATTAACTAAATTCTGAATTATATAACATATAAACATATGTCAAAGCATTCATCAGTGCTTAAATTGGGAGTTTTCCCCTTTACAAACATGTAAAAGTACTTTATAAAGTACCAAACATTTTTGTTTCTCTTTTTGGTGAAAGTTTTTTTTTTGTTTTAAAATACACTGTCCCTGCACCATTCAGTCATTGTAGATTTCAGTTCCTAGTTCAAATGTATGCATTTTTATTATAGAAGATTTCACCCATAGTGATGGGCGAATTTGCGCTGTTTAGCTTCGCCGAAAAATTTGCGAATTTCGCACGAAATTCGTAGAACGGCAAAAAATTGGTGAGACATAGCCGGCGTCTCGTTTTTGACGCCGGCGCCCGTTTTTTTTAGAAAATTTTTTTTGCCGCCGGCGAATTTTTGCCGCAAATTTTCGCGGGTGTTTCATGAATTTATTTGCTGGCGGCGAATCGCGCAAATTTGCCGCGAATTTGCGCCTGGCGAATAAATTTGCCCATCACTATTCACCCACTGTCTCTAAAGTAATGAGGTCACTTGATAATCTGAAAGAAAACAATTTATTGGAACTACACTCAAACTGATTCAAATTCCTATTCATAATAAAATGACAATATGCTGCCTGGTGATGAATAGAACTCTAATTCAAGTAGACAAAGAATACATTCTGTATTAACTAGCAGTTGAGTATTCCCCTTTTGATATGAAATTTGGAATAAAGAAATTGTCTGAGAGGTAAAGAGGATACTTTTTATCCTTCTATTAAAGATCTGACAGCTTCAAGAATCTTACTCTGAAAGATATGTTTATACATAGATTTTAAATGGAACATTTTCTGTACTAGGTCCCTTGCTTTTTAACTTGTTTATTATTGACCTGAAGGTGGGCATTGAAAGTACTGTTTCTATTTCTGCAGATGATACTAAATTGTGCAGAACTATAGGTTCCATGCAGGATGCTGCCACTTTGCAGAGTGATTTGTCTAAATTGGGAAACTGGGCAGCAAACTGGAAAATGAGGTTCAATGTTGATAAATGCAAGGTTATGGCAAAAATAATATAAATGCAAATTATACATTAAAGTGTGTTGGGAATTTCCTTAAATGAGAAGGATCTAGGGGTCTTTGTAGATAACACGTTGTCTAATTCTGGGCAGTGTCATTCTGTGGCTACTAAAGCAAATAAAGTTCTGTCTTGCATAAAAAAGGGCATTAACTCAAGGGATGAAAACATAATTATGCCTCTTTATAGGTCCCTGGTAAGGCCTCATCTGGAGTATGCAGTGCAGTTTTGGACTCCAGTCCTTAAGAGGGATATAAATGAGCTGGAGAGAGTGCAGAGACGTGCAACTAAATTGGTTAGAGGGACGGAAGACTTAAATTATGAGGGTAGACTGTCAAGGTTGGGGTTGTTTTTTCTGTAAAAAAGGCACTTGCGAAGGGACATGAATACACTTTACAAGTACATTAGAGGACATTATAGACCAATAACAGGAGACGTTTTTACTATAAAGTGGATCACCGTACCAGAGGCCACCCCTTTAGACTAGAAGAAAAGAACTTTCATTTGAAGCAACGTAGGGGGTTCTTCACAGTCAGGACAGTGAGGTTGTGGAATGCACTGCCGGGTGATGTTGTGATGGCTGATTCAGTTAATGCCTTTAAGTATGGCTTGGATGATTTTTTGGACAGACATAATATCAAAGGCTATTGTGATACTAAGCTCTATAGTTAGTATAGGTATGGGTATATAGAATTTAATTAAAAGTAGGGAGGGGTGTGTGTATGGATGCTGGGTTTTCATTTGGAGGAGTTGGACTTGATGGACTTTATCTTTTTTCAACCCGATTTAACTATGTAACTATGTAACTATGTAACTATGATCAACTAAGAAAGTTGTTCCTATTCAAATGTTTTTTTTTTATATACAGAATCCATATCTGTATCAAGAATGAAGTGGACTACTTGCAATACATACGAGTGTTTGGTTTGGTTATAGCAGTGCACAGTTAGGATGATATTAAAGTGCAATGTTATGCTAAGACCAAAAAGGCATGTACTAATTTGCAAGCAGAACTTATGAAGACATGCATACTGAAATAGCATGAGCACTGTTGGCTCAATAAAAAGCTGGAGTGACAGATAAGGTTTGCGTTTGATTCACAGCAGCATCTATTTCCTTATGCAGAAATCAAATGATGATGTTCTTTTGCTGTCATTTCCAATTATATAAATCTAGTTTGAAATACGATGGCTTATTATGAATTGCAATACGATTACTGAGAGACGGAAGCTGGTTTTGGTCAAAGGTGAGTTAGAGCACAGAGATGCACATGCATTAGAAATATTATTTAACCTCTAGACAGGTTTTCTTGACAAAATTAATGACAGAAAATAGCATTCACAATACCTTAGCCTGTTATTCTTTATGAAATGCTTTTCATCTTTTTAGAAGCTAGCAAATGTGACCCATCCATTGAACTGAGAATATGCAAAATAAAAATGATTTTGCTTATATTTTTTTTATGATGTCATGATATATGCACTGTATAGCAATGTGCAGCACTGGAAACTGAAAACTATAAAATTGCCTAAATGAATTAGTGAATGAAATGGCAAAGTTCATGTTCATTTCTTGCAAAGCCGTAGGAAATTCTAACTTAACTCCTAACGTTTAGAAAGAAAAATAAAATAAAAACAAAATACATCTGGGTGCTTCTCTAAGCTTAAATTTAATGTATAAGGGAATTGGGTTTTTGATGAATAATGCTTTTTACTCATTGTCGACTTTAAGATTGGTTCATCATAACACTGAATGTATAATCCCATACTACTAAAGGAAAATATGCATAAAAACTGTCTTCCATATGCGCCTACCTAAGCCCTGAGTCAGTTGTTCACTGCGAATCAGTTCCAGACAAGAACTTTGTTAGCAAATGTGATAGTTCTGTGTGAGTCCGTCTTTATTCAAAGCTAACATGCCAATTTTTATAGCTATGCTTGCAGTAAAATTGATTTACATGGATTTATACTATTTTCTGGCAATTTTTCATTCATTTGATATCTGCCTGTTGCAATAGAATCGAAATGGTACAGAAATTAAAAAACAAAAGATTTAAATTTTTTAAATTTTTTTCTTATAGCTTAGAAGGTACTTTTCTTGAGATTGTAGGTAAGACAAAGAGAAATGGTGTAACGGGTGATCTCTTATCCCCAGGGCCAACTTGGTTAGAGACTGTGAAAGTCATTAAAGGAATGAAACCCCTTTTTCTTAGTATGTATTTACTTTGGCAATTTTTTCCATGCCTTTGGGTATCCACTGCTGTAACCCTTTGCTGCATCAGCACAGGAGGTCTCAGACCTTGCAGCAACACCCTGCAGGAGTTGCTGACAAAAACATTTGTAACTACAGAATGATAAAGTGGATCGCACAAGGCTTCTTTACATGACCTTTATGCACAACACAGTTTTGTTTAATGCATCTGATTATTGGCTGGTAATAGTTTGAATGGTCTCTGTTATACCTTTGATAATGGTTAATAGTGGGGCAACCTCTATGTCAGGGGCCTCCAACCTTTTTTTACCTGTGAATCTGAATGCAAAAAAAATTGCAGAGCAACACAAACATGCAAAACATTTCTGGGGATGCCAAATTTGGAATGTGATTGGCCATTGGTGTCCCTTATGTGGACTGGAAGCCTACAGAAGGCTTGGTTTGGCAGTACACATTGTTTTTGTGCATGAAAAACTTGCCTTCAATCCAGAAATTAAAAACGCAACCAATAGGTCGGAGAGCAACATGTTGCTTGGGGATCAATAATGGATGAAACTATTAAATATTCCTTGTAAGCTTGCGAAGCAGGTAAGTATGCAGTAAAAAACTATGCTTTACATATACAAAAAATGCTGGATATATTAGGAGATAAGCATGAAAGTTATTAGTAATTATGCACAACAATATATAGAGAGAGCAATAGATGTTATGTGGGAACAGATACTGTAACTTTCTTTCCTAAGGGCACAGGTACCTTATAGGAATAGACATCCCAGTTCAGTAACATAGCCATTGTGAATATTTTAATTTGAAATTTTTGCAGCCCACTTGCACCTTTACCAGAAATAATTATAACTAATATGTAGTTTGATTAGTTAGTTTGATCTAGACAGCTAGAAACATGGTGCCCAGGGATGAACTAGACACTTGGTCTAATGGACTAACATCAACATTGGAAGTAAAGATCCTCAGGAGCAGAAAACAGTCCAAGATCAAAGAATTCACAAATAATTCAATAATTAAAAAATGTCTCCATTAAAAAATAACCTAGCTCACATTACCTGTGTCTGTTTATAGTCCATTAGCGGTAGCAACAAAGATCTGGTTTCATGCAAGACTGCAAATTAAACATGCATTTATATGTGAATGCAAAAATATATTTCATAATTTGCTCGAAAAAAATACAATTTTTTCCTTAATCATTTTTGTTTTTAGTACAAAAGATTGTAATATCACTCACTGCCTGACTCCCTGCTTAAATGTCAAACTATTGCATGACCTTCAGCCCCCCCAAAGAAATCTTCTCCTGTCCTTTTTCTGGCCTCTACTTTTGCCCTCATTGGAGGGAAGAAGCCTCTATTTTATCATGGGATTTTAGTCATTGCATGCATCAGAGTGGAAATGGACCCAAAATGTGCAAATTTGGGCATTTTAACCAATGAAAAATAAAACATAGTCCTTGTATAATGGAATACTAGAAATCTATGATATGAGTGAGTGCAGCGGATTATGTTGTCTGTATGTATCATGTGGCCATTGCCCCCTCCTTTACAATTTAACAAGTTTTCTGGTGATCACACCCCTTCATTTTGCTATGGGACTATGATTGTCTTTTTGATTTGGAGTAGAAAAATGCTTTCACTAGACAATAAAACCAGACACTTGTACGATAAATGTATGCTTTTAGGGTTGGCTTTCTGTTATCTGTCAGAAGCAATCTAAATTGTTAATGAATATTGAAGTATGTGATGTATCTTTAATAGAGACTAAACATATATTTCATAAAGGACAAGCTTGTGGGATTTCTGCCCTGAATATGTCAAGAGAAAAGACAAATGGGCTGCTCAGCTCGGCTTGTTTTTCATTAGGGCTCACTACGGGCCAGTTTAAAAGGCCTTTTTCATTTACTTATTAAACATTCTGTAGGCACTACATTGATTCCAACATAACACTGCAGTGACATTTAAAAAACGAAATTTGCAGGCTTACTTATACCCGCCTATTACCAGCTGCATGTTAGACATACCTACTCATACACTGCACTAACACACAAGTGGGCCGAAACTTCAGATTAATGTACTGAATAAAATCACTGTTTTGATGAAATGAACATTGGTGTGCGGTTCTTTGCAGCAACTATATATATATATATATATATATATATATATATATATATATATATATAGTAACTGAATGCTCTATACAATCATTACCTAATAATTACCTAACCTAACCGGGTAGGTTTGGGTAGTTGCATGTTTTTAATACGAACTAATAAACATTGTGTTTTTAAACCTATTGACTCATGATCTGGCTTTTAAAATTTCTAGGTCATGTTATGGAGTTTTGGTGGGATTGGCATGAGGTGCTATTTGGATTAGGCTGGTTGTTACCCATTGTGGTTACCTCTATGGACTATAGAATATTTGGAATATTATCTCATTCTTATCCTACTTCTTACAAAAATATATTGTCAGACATTTCTGATTTATGTTTGGAAGAGGGATATTTTTCTAAGTGTAATATAGGCTATACAATCATATGAGAGCCTGCAATTTGCATTTTAACTTTTTTCAATGCTTAACTTGAATACATAGAGCCGTTAAATATGGCAGTGTTTTCCTTGGTGGGGTGACCTATTGACATGTGTGCTCAGCTTTGGTTTCCTGAGGTTAGTGTTAACAGCACATTCTTTGTTCTTACCTTTCAGCAAATCCAGCAAATGATATTTCCACCATAAGACAGACACCCCATGTACCATTTCTTCAGTTTGGGACAATCTTCAAGCTTTTATGAGTTTACATATTCCAAGTGGCAGCAAGTATCAGTGGACTATTATACATAAATAAGTGAGTGTTGGTGGCTTCCACTATTATCATCAACAATAACCAAGAAGGCTTTGTTACGTCTCAAGTGGATTGACTCAAATTTTTATAGTCTAGGACAGCACTGTTGCCAGTAATTTGACCAGGTGTCAGGATCCCCAAATGTAGCAAAACTGAAACATGGCAAAAATATGTTTGCCACATTCAGGATCTGTGCCTCCAGATGGACAGCTCTGGACTAGGTAACTAATATGAAATGAAAGTGCACAGCATTTACTGTATGTATTTTTGCTGTTTAAGTCAGCTTGTTAAGCATGCTATTTTCTAGTCCAAGGGTCCCCAACCAGTGGCCCACAAACAACATGTTGCTCACCAACCCATTGGACAATGCTCCCAGTGGGTGCTTATTTTTCAATTCCTGCCTTGGAGAAAAGTTTTGGTTGCAACGTACCCCCAGAAACTTTTTTT
The DNA here is from genome assembly GCA_038501925.1 of Xenopus petersii. Taxonomy (NCBI): domain Eukaryota; kingdom Metazoa; phylum Chordata; class Amphibia; order Anura; family Pipidae; genus Xenopus; species Xenopus petersii. Next base: position 106,936,281 of record CM076673.1, read on the forward strand.
ATGCTTGTGTCGCTTCCCAACTCATTTACATTTGAGTGTGGCTGTGTTGGGGAACCCTGCTCTAGTTAATAAGAAGTCTATGTTCCATTCAAGGAGGCATTAAACACTATCCTAGAATTTGTAAGTCTCTCACTTGCTATTCATTTTGCACAACTGCAGACTGGGAACTAATACAACCCTATTTCCCTCCTCTTATCATTCTGGTTGTTTGAAAGGGCAGAGAGCAACTTCTTATTTCCTCTCCATATATTGCGATTCACAGTGAGTGTTGTACTAATATATGGAAGCAGAGCATCTGACACAGTCATAAGCAATTCACATTTAAACACAAACATCTACAAATCTGTGACTGTAACACCCATCAAATTTTCATGGGTAAACCAGTGTCCTTTGGAAAGCATGTCATATTTTGACTCACTTTTTTCATATTCAACTAAACTCTATGAACAAGTAAAAACTCCCAAGGGCTTTGAAACATAGTTACATAGTTACATAGTTAAATTGGGTTGAAAAAAGACAAAGTCCATCAAGTTCAACCCCTCCAAATGAAAACCCAGCATCCATACACACACCCCTCCCTACTTTTAATTAAATTCTATATACCCATACCTATACTAACTATAGAGCTTAGTATCACAATAGCCTTTGATATTATGTCTGTCCAAAAAATCATCCAAGCCATAACTGAATCAGCCATCACAACATCAAAAAACACAAAACAGATAGGGTAAGTTAATTACCTTCTCTTGTTTAGTTTGCTGTGAATATCTGGAGGAATATTTTAGCAACAGATGGGAATCTACTGTTTGGACTTTTTAATACAAGTGAAGTCATTTATTGTACTGTATATAGCTGACTCTGGCTCCAAATGTATATATCAATTTCTATAAATGAATGAGCTATTTTTAGAGTAATGGGTCATATTTATTTAGACTCCAAGTGCGGATTATTCCCATAGTTCTTTTTTGTGATACCTCATTTGAAACCAAAAGATGTAAAATTTTGTATAAAACTAAAACCTAAATAAAGAAAATGCCTGAACTTTCCCATTAAACATAAATTCCAATTCAGAGGCCTTGAGAGCACCATTTATAAAATTAAAAATAGTATATTTTGTCTGAATTTCTTGTCAACAGCATACACTTCAATGGACCTGGCAAAGTCTGTTAAAGTGTATAGTGAGAAATCAACTCAAGTCTAGAATGCTTTTATAGATTCCAGTGTGGTTAGTAAAATTGGCTTAAGTGCTTGCATATTTTATGAAGTTTTACTAGATACACAAGTTTACTGCACTAGGAACAGTTTGTACATAGGCTTTGCAGCATCTTTTTACTTTTTATAACTTAACCTGCTTTTAAAATATGGCCTCATATGAACAGGCAGTAATATGTGAATACCTTTTGATGTAAGACTTTTAATGGGTGTCTTTTAAACTGTAGTGTTTTAGCCTGTTTCTTTCTGATTTGCACTTTAGCAGTCCTCAGAATGGAGTTATGTGTATTTCTTAACCCACAACATCTTAATGTGTGAAATATTAGCAACTATTGCATCAGTTCTAGCAATTGCCTTTAATGAAACTTAGGGATTCAGCAGACCATGTACATGATAACAGGGCTGCCATCAGGGGGGCACAAGGGAGACTGTTGTGCATGGCCAGAGGAATTTCTGGTTTTAAGGAGGCACAGGCATGCTGCAGAGGGAGCCGCTCCAGAGAAGAACAAAAGACCTTGCCGGAAAAGAAAGAAGAAGCTGCGCCAGAAAATAAAGAAATAGCCACCCCGGAGAAGAATGATGAAGCCTTGCTGGAAAAGAATGAAGAAGCTGTCGCTGGTGAAGGACGACGAAGCCTTCGCTGGAGAAAAACTAAGAAGACTGCTTGCTGAGGAGGATGAAGGCCACTTGCCAAACAGTAAGTTTCACTGAACTTACCTTACCTTAAACTTCTTAAACCCCTGGCCACCAATTAGCCAAATATGCAGTGTCAAACTGTCCCACCTGGATACCAGAAAAATTCCCGGTGGGCCTAGGTGTCAGTGGGCCTCTTGCCTCTATCCATGTGGGCTATTTCATGGTCATTCCCTATTTCTTTATGGGGAAAAAGAGGTTTAATAATGGAACAATAGAGTATAGTATGAATAGAAAAGAGACTAGGAGAATAAAGAGGTTGAGTGAGGATAGAAGGAATAATAGTTTGGAAAGAGGGCCCATGGCCTAAGATTTTCTGGTGGCCCCTGGCATCCCAGTCCGACACTGCAAATAGGAATCTCCAGGCCCTGACCAACAATGTTTTTTTTAACTTATAGGGGACCCTGGCACCAATAGTTTTTTTAACTTGTATCACCAAAATTTTAACTTGTAGCACCAAAATTGTGGTGTAATTTAAATGAAGAGTTGTGTGCATAAATTATCTGCAATTTGAGATGATGCCATGAAGTGATGGAGCATAGGTAAAAACTGACATGAATATATTTCTATATTTTATCTTTTGAATATGTTGTTCCCAAGTTTTTTATACACAATATACACACACATATATATATATATATATATATATATATATTTTTTGTTTTCCCCCTTTTTTTAATACAGTATTTCCCACAGGCTTTGCAGTGCATGGTAAATAGCTTAGCTAGAAATATTTCTTGAAACACAGAAACACTAACAAAAGCTAGAATGTGGGAAAAGACAATAACAGTCCTCCAGATGATCTTATTTTTGCTAAGTTTGCATTCCATATCAATGGCATAATTATTTTTCCGAGACATGCTGTAATATCAGAGGTGGATTACCTTAAAATTCACTCTGTGCCAAGTCAAAGAGCAATTAATCTTTATGTTTGGAAAGATGAAGGATAAAACAGAAAGTAATCTTGAAACCGATCAATAGTTTGTGGTTTCAGAAAAATGCATTTTTGAACATGACGGGTGACACCCACTACATGTTGTCAGCGCTATCAACACAATACAGTATGTGAACATGATTCTCAGCAGTTTTAAATGTTACCTTATGGTGAGGCCATGGGTTAAGCTTTAATTAAGTATGTGTATAGTAAGGACATGGGCCCATGTCCTGACACACGTTGACTAGCTGCAAAGCAACATATAATATTTCCACCATTCACTTGAATGGCAAATACCTGAAACCTCAGATACAGGCACAGTCACAAATGCTTTGTACCAGAGGTGTTAAATAGTGAGAGCATATTAGTTATTAGTACAAGGATGGGATCCTTTATCATAACCATTATACAGAAGTTTCTGCATTACAGGAGGGCCATTTCACATAGACTCCATTTTAATCAAATAATTCAAATGTTTTAAAATGATTTTCTTTTTCACTATAACAATAAAACGGTACTTTACAAAAACCTTGTACTTTACCCTAGCTAAAATATAAATAATCCTTATTGTGGCAAAATAATCCTATTGGGTTTAATTAATGTTTACGTGATTTTTAGTAGACTTATATGGAGAGATGAAGGCCTAAATTATGGAAAGACCCCTTATGTGGAAACCCCCAGGTCCTGAGCATTCTGGATAACAGGTCTAATACCTTTATGCTCGAAAGGGCATGTAAGAACCACCAACAAAGAAAGATCACTAAAACAATTGATGTAGTGAACATGGCAGGATGCAAAGTACTAAAACATGGTGGACTGTGCCTCTTTTATTCACTGTGCATCCTGCCTTGCATGTTGTAAATACATTTGACTGTGTGTTATAGCAAATTTAGAGAAGGAAATTAAATGATCACTTTGTTAGTAGATGATCTAACCAGGAACTGGTATGTCAAGGCAATACATTTTGAATACAAATTTTAGGATTTGAATGAGCTTTTCTTCCATAGGATCGTACAAGTGACAGTGGGATGGAAGGTCAGGTATTAGAACTCCCTTCCAATGTGAACGATTCATTGGTAGGTTTCAAAATGGATTTAATTCCTTTCTATTAATAAACAGCAAGTAACTATGTTTTGTTAAAGGAGAACTATCGCGAAAATGAAAATTTAATATAAGCTTCATCACACTGAAATAAGAAACTTTCTAAATACAATCAATTAAAATTCTGCATTGTTTCTTAAATAATCAAGTTTATATTCACTATCCCTCTCTCAGCATCTATTTCTCTTCATTCTGTCTTCAAGCTGCAGTTGGGTGTCAGATGAAAGATCCAATATATTTTATAGGGCAGCTCCCTAACAGATGTATTAGAGCTCACTCAAATAACTGATTCTAGTACAAACAAAATCTAACATGTAGAGAGACAGGATTCCTGGTGATTTAAATAGAGTGAGCTCTAATGCATCTTCTAGGCAAGATAAACTTAATTATTTCAGAAACAGTACAGAATTTTTAATTGTTTGTATTTAGAAAGCTTCTTATTTCAGTATGCTGAAGCTAATATTAGATTTTCATTTTTTTTTAGTTCCCCTTTAAAATCGGTAGTCATTGATCCAGGGTAACTATCCAATTTCTATGGTAAAGTCAGGAAAATGTTCCTCCTATTGCTCTTTTTTTTCTGTGTTTCTTACCATGGTTTGTGCTAGACAGAAGTGAAGATTCCCAAATTGCTTGGATGTAGTATCTTCATCTATAAGTTAGAATTTGACAGTTTAGCCTTAGTTTGGATCTCTGCAATTCACTTTGTTTATTAACGTAACAGTTGCCATGCTGGGAAAAAAAGAGCTAACTCTTAAGGAAGATATGTTGTGCCCATGTGCAGCAGCCATAAATTAAGACATTTTTAGAGCACCATTTTCTGCATGAACTAATCTATTCCAACTGAAGTTTAGCAGATGGTTTAGAAAATAAATACTTGGATCCAGTCATTTAGGACTTGACTGAATACACATTGTCTGTGTTGTTTGTAGAGGTTTGCTTCACCAAAGTCATCAATTAACTCCTTATCATCTGTAAGATAATGACATGGCATTTGAAGGCACTCTTACGACAAATGTGTCTGTGGCTTAATTGTGCATAATATTTAAGGAATGCACATACTTTGTAATGGCCTATCTGTGTGCACGCTATATGTAAACCTTGGTAGAATTATCTGTAGTGATGGGCGAATAAATTCGGCAGGCATGGATTAGCGCAGAATTTTTGCGTTTCGCCGCCAGGGATTAAATTTGCGAAATATCGTTGGCGAAATATCCACCGTGACAAAAAAATTTATTGCACGCATAAAATTGTCGCATGTCAAAATTAATCAGACGCTCATTGGGGCAAATTTACTTAGCTTTGAAGTTGCGCCAGCATTGGCTTGGCCGCACTTCGCCAGGCAAAGTTTCGTCAGGGTGCCGCTAATTCACTAAAATCCGAAGTTGCGCTCAGGGAGGCGAAAGGTAGCGAAGTTGCACATACTTGTGGTCAAAATGTCATCCCATGCCAGCCAATAACTGTATGGAAGTGAAGCTCCTGTCTGTTATATAGGGATAACAAGCTATTATCCAGAAACCCCGTTATCTGGGATGATCCAAAATAAGTGAATGACTTTTTTTCATAGCGTTCTATTTAAACAAGGAGTTGTTCATTATTTATTCATTTGTTTTTTTTTTCTGTAATAATTAGATAGTACCTTGTACATGATGATAACTATACCAGCAGAAAGCCATACAGGTAATAAAACGGTAATCATGGTATCTTTTTTAATAGCGTTAAGGTATTTTGATGCAAATTACAGAAAAAACTATATACTGAAAACCCGAGGACCCAATCACTCTGCATAACAGATCTCATAGCTGTACAGGTATAGGATCCCTTATAGGAAACCCGATATCCAGAAAGCTCCAAATTACGGAATGGCTGTCTCCCATAGACTCCATTTTATCCAAATAATCCAAATTTTTAATAATGATTTCCTTTTTCTCTCTAATAATAACAATAGCTTGTACTTGATCCCAACTAAGATATAATTAATCCTCATTGGAAGCAAAACCAGCCCATTGGGTTTATTTAATGTTTACATGAATTTCTAGTAAATTTAAGGTATGAAGACCCAAATTATGGAAAGATCCGTTATCCGGAAAACCCCAGGTCCCGAGCATTCTGGATAACAGCTCCCATACCTGTATAATTATTTAATTTCAACAGATATTAAGTGTGCACAAACATATTTCACTCAGCTTAATATTTCTCTCTTATTATCCTCTACTGAGCTTAACACAATTTCCCTTGTTTTGTTCTTCTGTCAATTACAGAACTGCTGAACCCGTTCTTCAACTTACTGACAGTATATCTGCTTGACTTCCCCACTTTGTTTATAATTCCCAGTGTTGTTCTTGTCAGCTCCAGTCAGTATCATTGTTGACGTTTGTTATTCCCTCTCTGCCACTAAGCACTTTTTATTGATTTCTGCATTTGGACTATCACTTTACTTTTCTTCCCCTAGTCAGCATTCGGTCATACCTTTTTTTCCCCCCAATAAGCTAATTTTAGCTGATGGTGTTTGGGAAAATAACTAATTTTAGGCATGTTTTAGGTGACTTCTGCTTCAATTAGCTGTATTATCCCAGGATGGGGCTTCAGTACTATCTCCTGACACTGGGGTAAATATTTTTATAGCCTTTACATTATAGATCACCTAAGTCAAAAAAAAGGGTCACAGTCAGTGATTATCAACTCATAGTCATAGTAATATTTATTTAGTTTTTATTTTGATTGATTTTTTCCCTCTTTCCACAGAACAGCAGGTGTGCAAATATGTTACAGCACGTGTAATACCACATACAAGATTTTATGTACAGTACCTACTTATTCTGGGTATATAATGTATTGTTGATGTACTGTCTGGCATTTCATCATTATTTATTCAAGCAGAAATTCCTTTAGACAAAAACTGGTGTATACATTAAAAGTAGGCAGTGATGAACCGTAGTTGCTGGGCAGTATAAAGATCTTTATACAAAAGCATGAAAGAAAGAAAGTAACTCTAACATCTGCTTTAGATTGGATTCCAAAATTAGCAATGACTATGCATTCGTAGACCATATGGTTATTGTGAGGGGGAGCAGCTTATTTGTAGAAACAAAGTATTTTGTAATTGCATGCATATAAGTCCGCTAAATTCCTCTAAATGCTGTGTGTTTACAGTATTCACAAATCATGGTGGTCTCTAGGGTCAACTCAGACATTTTCTTGGCTGACAAATCGTTCGGTCACCTAAAAGAATTCTCAAAAGCTTCAGAGATCTTTCTGTACTCAATCTCTGAAACATCAATAGGAAGAATAAAAAGCCAGCATTGCTTCTGCACTACATCACTCCTGCATTTTGTTATCAAGAGACTTTCACGCAACGAGATATTGACCATTCTTCCTATTTGACCTTCATCCAACATCTGATGTACAACAACTTTTGATAACAATTCGACAAGTGCAAGGACATATTCACAAGAGAAATTGTCTGAGGAATTCAGCTTTTTCATGAAAGTTTCTTAGATACATTTTCAACTACCCTGTATATTTTTTCCAACTATCTTTTAAACTATTGACCACTACTTATTTCAAATTCTTACTCAACTGAATTCTTATAAATGCAGAAACATTACCTTTATGTCATTCAACATTATAATATAAGCCCTCAACAATCTGACCACATTCCTTAACCCCTTACTCTTATTACACCTACCATTACTATCTTAACCAACAGAACCTCTACAACCACGATTTCCCACATTATGTTTATTTCCTCTCCCTTTCATATTGTTGGCTCTTGTGAGTATGACCCTCCCTCCTTTTTTTTAACATTTTTTTTTATTTAGCAAACAAAAGCATTGTTATACATACATTGACGGAACAGTTGTACATTATGCTAAAGATTGCATATACATGTTCTGTAGTTATTTAATTCAAACATAATAAACTATACATAATAAAATAACATAAATTATAACAAAAAGCATGGTGTCAGTCTTTCCCACATTTCCCCCCCAGGTCCGGAGCTAGGGAACCAGTGCCAGATAAAGAGAGAGGAAACCAACACATATTAAACCGTTTATACTCAGAGTAACCTGCAAAAGTATCAAGTGTATCCAGTTCAAGGTGTCCCTACCTCTGTCCAGAGATCCCAGACTTTATTAAATTTTTCCGGGTACCCTCTTTTTATATACGTTAATTTGTATAGTGGAATGATGTTCTCAATATGTTGTTCCCACAATTGCAAGGTAGGCCCTCTGTCTGATTTCCAGTGCATAGCGATCATCTTTTTTTTTTTAGCATACATACAAAGAATTGATATGAAGGTACGATGTGCCCTTCTAAGGGATAGATCCTCTGTCTATTTAGTATTAGCACTATAGGGTCTATTGGTAGTGAGATATCTATTCTTGTACGAATTATCTGTAGTACCTTTTCCCAATATTCATATATTAGCGGGCAGTTCCACACCATGTGCATAAAGCCTGCTGGGTTATATTTGCATCTAGGGCATTCTGTACTAGGTCAGGTTTAAATTTATTAAGCCTTTGCAGGGTAATGTATATCCTGTGCAAGTAATTCAATTGAGTCATTCTGTCCCTACTACTAATGTCCCCTTCAAATGTTGTGTCATGTACATCTTCCCAGATTTCTTCTGTAATCTGCGGAACATCCCGTTGCCATTTCAGACATAACTGGTTAAGAGGGGTGTTGTCTGCCTGGATTAGTTGCGCATAAAATTGGGACAGAGGTTTTTTAAAGTTAGAGAATGAATACCCAGTTCCAGACTTTTTGGTGTTGAATCTATGGGCAGTTTTCCAAATTGGGCTTCCATTGTTACATAGTTATAGTTACATAGTTAAATTGGGTTGAAAAAAGACAAAGTCCATCAAGTTCAACCCCTCCAAATGAAAACGCAGCATCCATACATACACCCCTCTCTACTTTTAATTAAATTCTATATACCCATACCCATACTAACTATAGAGCTTAGTATCACAATAGCCTTTGATATTATGTCTGTCCAAAAAATCATCCAAGCCATTCTTAAAGGCATTAACTGAATCAGCCATCACAACATCACCCGGCAGTGCATTCCACAACCTCACTGTCCTGACTGTGAAGAACCCCCTACGTTGCTTCAAATGAAAGTTCTTTTCTTCTAGTCTAAAGGGGTGGCCTCTGGTATGGTGATCCACTTTATGGGTAAAAAGGTCCCCTGCTATTTGTCTATAATGTCCTCTAATGTACTTGTAAAGTGTAATCATGTCCCCTCGCAAGCGCCTTTTTTCCAGAGAAAACAACCCCAACCTTGACAGTCTACCTTCATAATTTAAGTCTTCCGTCCCTCTAACCAGTTTAGTTGCACGTCTCTGAACTCTCTCCAGCTCATTTATATCCCTCTTAAGGACTGGAGTCCAAAATTGCACTGCATACTCCAGATGAGGCCTTACCAGGGACCTATAAAGAGGCATAATTATGTTTTCATCCCTTGAGTTAATGCCCTTTTTTATGCAAGACAGAACTTTATTTGATTTTGTAGCCACAGAATGACACTGCCCAGAATTAGACAACAAGATTGCATGCCTTCCCTGGAGGTAACGAAAAAATATGTAATTGGGAAGCGAGAAATGTTGTTTAAGGGGCAAATTTACCTAGGGTCGAATATCGAGGGTTAATTAACCCTCGATATTCGACCGTCGAAGTAATATCCTTCAACTTCGAATATCGAAGTCAAAGGATTTACCGATATTCCTATGATCGAACGATCAAAGGAATAATCGTTCGGACGATTCAAAGGATTTTAATCCATCGATCGAAGGATATTCCTTCGATCAGAAAATTGTTAGGAAGCCTATGGGGACCTTACCCATTGGCTAACATTGGCCTCGGTAGGTTTTAGGTGGCGAACTAGGGGGTCGAAGAATTTTTTAAAGAGACAGTACTTCGAATGGTCGAATGGTCGAATAGTCGAACGATTTTTAGTTTGAATCGTTTGATTCGAAGTCGAAGATCGTAGTCGAAGGTCGAAGTAGCCTATTCGATGGTTGAAGTAGCCATATTTGACCATTCGAAATTTGAACAATTTTTCCTCTATTCCTTCACTCGAACTAAGTAAATGGGCCCCTAAGTGTTTGGAATGTTAGTAAGTTGCTCTCTTCTACTACGTCCGCTATATACTTGATATTAAATTTAGCCCACACTTGTGGGTCCGGTATGCTGCGGAGATGCTGTAGTTGTGGGGTATAACTCGAGCAGCCCTGTTTTGTTTTTGCTGTAGAGACTGTTTCCCCTGTAATTAATGTTACTGCCGGGATGGCAATGGACATATTTTCCTCTTTAGCTAACAGTTTCCCATTTTTATCCTCATGCTCAAAGATATTAGCTGTGATAACATTTTCCTCCGCCATTGCTGGTTCTTAGGGCACGCGTGTCCGCGTCTCGTTTCCTTTATTGACGCGGATGTGCTGGCGTGGTGACGCCACCGGGCAAAAGGACGCAATGGCGCTAAAAACACCAGGGTATAAAAGGGGAATTCAGTCTTGAGCAAACTGCCTGTCATAGGATATTTTTCCTGGTGCTTTGTGAGCTATTCTGATTCTGATTTTGACCTCTGCCTGGCTATACGATTATTCTGACTTCTATATCTGACCCTTGCCTGAATATCGACTATCCTTCTGCTGAACCCTCCTGTCTGATTGATTACCCGGTTTTGACCTTTGCCTGCCTGATTACGATTGACTTCTGCCTGCCTCGACCCTGCCTGTACTGACTATGATTCTGGTTTCCTGTTTTGTACCGTGACCCTCAGCCTAAAGACTCTTGCTAACAGTTGTGCCCCTCTGCCTATCCAGAACCTATAGCCTTGCACCTCTCGTTAAGTCCTGGTGGCATCCAAGTAGCTGAGGGCTCCTCCTGAGGCCAACGGCGGTCACACTACAGGTGAAGCACGAGCCGAGACCAGGGTGCTTGGCAATTGTTCTGGTGTTGGGTGCCGACCATGACATTAGCTTTCTGGTAGAGGGCTTGTTTTTTGCTAAATTCCATTTGGGCTAGTGACAGAGATCTTTGGCTGTTTTGCCAGTCCTTAAGCTTTAAATCAATCGGTTGCTGTACACACTCAGCCTCTGCTTCAACCACCTTCTGAGTTTTGGCCATAATATCTGCTGCAAAGCTTTTTTTTAATGCTTTGATATTGCTAATATATTCACCTCTTATGTAGGCCTTAAATGCATCCCAAGTTATTTCTAAGGGAACTTCCTCTTATTTATTGCTAGGAATGACTCTATACTATTATGGATAGTTTCAGTCAATTGCCCGTGGTTCACCCAGTAGGGACTCAATCTCCATATCCTATCTGTAGATTCCATAGAGATTTGCAACTTAAGAAGCAGAGGGGAATGGTCCGAGATTCCTCTTGTGAGGATTTTTACACTCTGTACCAATTTGTTCATTTCTTCACATCCTAAAGCTAGGTCTATTCTAGAGAGGTTATTATGACTTGATGAGTAGCATGTGATGGCTGATTCAGTTAATGCCTTTAAGAATAGCTTGGATGATTTCTTGGACAGACATAATATCAAAGGCTATTGTGATACTAAGCTCTATAGTTAGTATAGGTATGGGTATATAGAATTTTATTAAAAGTAGGGAGGGGTGTGTGTATGGATGCTGGGTTTTCATTTGGAGGGGTTGAACTTGATGGACTTTGTCTTTTTTCAACCCAATTTAACTATGTAACTATGTAACTATGTAACTATGTATATTGTTGCTCATACGTGTTACGACTCTCCACAAGTCTACCATTTTAAAAAGTGAGCACCACTTGATAAATGCGGGAGTACCAACCTTAGGTGGGCACAGCTTATCTAATTCAGGGTAAGCCCAAAGTCTCCCATCAGGAGCAAAGCTGAGGGGGGAGAGTAAGAATTTTTTCCAACACCTCATATAACGCTTCTTCCGCAAAAGGTGGCGTTCACTAATGTAAATTTCTTTCCCATTAATGTACCATGAATAATCACATATTTAATGTACCTATCTGTTAATACCCTTTCAAACACAAAGGGACACATTTTGCAGACCAGTATAGTCACCCCCCTTGAATAACTGGAATAGAGAGAGTGGTACATTGACCCTATCCATAGCTTCTTGAGTGCCAATATTTTGCTGCCTACCAGATGAGTCTCTGGCAATAAAATAAATTAAGGTTTGGTTCTGCGAGCAAAGTCAAGGACCAGTCTCCGCTTGATCGCATCACCAAAACCCCTGATATTCCATGATAAACATTTAACCATAGCCATTCTTAGGAAGTAAAAGTTGTTTAAAACAGTATTGTATCCTAAACTTAGACACTTAGCGGCACGGCAGGCCCGGACTGGAAATCTGTGGGTTGTGGCAAATGCCAGAGGGGCTGCTGTATTGTTCCATAGAAAGTTACCATATAGTGGGCTGGTAGGGGCTGTTTGGGCTGGAAGGGGGCTGTTTGGGCCTCTGTGTACTTGGAATGGCAGGGCCTATTTTGACTCCCAGTCCAGGCCTGCGGCACGGTATACTCCGTGAGCTTGTGAGAAAAGACACCATAACAAAAACTTATGAACACCCCTGTCCCTTTCTCCCCCCTCCCCACCCAATCCATTCTAACAATAGGGTGAGTTGGATACCCAAAAAGTACAACTTGGTTTAAACTGATGTAGGGGTTAGTGACTACAAGGGTTTGAGTAGGTATTCCGTGAGAGCCTGGTGGCATATTAGCTCTTAGGGCAAGCGGTCTATCATGTTGCTGTCCCCATCAATTACCATTCCTTTACAGTGCAAATGTTACCTGTCCTGAGGCTTGTTGCAATGAATTTGTTGGAATCATTCCCAGCTTAATGTCCTCACTATAGTGAAGTAGTACAGCCTGGCAATTCTAGGTCAGGTAAATATAAGGGGATATCCGGTAGTGACCTGGTAGAAACTTAGTTTAACTTTAAGTCACTTTGAATCAGTTGCGCTGCTATGCTCTATGCGGCCTTGCCTCCAGCCAAGAAAAAGCGTTGTCTGGTGAAAAAAAAAAAGTGTTCTTCCATCATCTGTGATCCGTAGGCGAGCAGGGAAGATCATAGTGTATGGAATGTGCCTTTGTCACAGTTTTGCCTTTACTTCCGTAAACTTGGCTCGCTGCTTCCTTCCGTGGAAAAATTGGGATACATGGATATTCTGTGGTTTTCATGACTAATCTCCCCGAACTGCCTTTCCCTGCCTTCCCGCCGGATAGAATATAAATTGCCAACAGGATGGCACTCGGAGCTCTTCATTTTACAAAGTTTCCTCGTGAGGCTTCGAGTGCCACCCCGCCAGTGATTTACATTCTACCTGGTGGGAAGGCAGTTTGGGAGATTAGTCGCCCCGAAGAAGCGGAGATTTGTGAAGGTGCTATGAAAGCCTTTGAGATTTTGGGGGTGTTTTGGGTTTTGTTTTACAAGGAAGAGCAAAAAAAGGCAACCCTCTTCCCAAAACACAACAAATATCTGATTAAATAGAGCAGCTGAAAGATAATGAGTAACTAATTATTTCTCCTAAGCAGGAGATCTCTCTGTACAGAACCAGTAGCGTCACTAGAGGGGGGCGGGCGCACAGCCGGGCCCTGCCCCCTCTGTACGGCCGCATTTGGCAGTGGCGCGTGAGCTGCCGGGGGGCCCTGAGGGGGTGCGGGCCCTGGCCCGCTCGCACCCCCCTGCTCCCCCGGTAGTTCCGCCACTGTACAGAACGAAGCATAGCCCCTTTAGCAGTAATAGTGTTTCAAACAGCCAGGATATTATATCTTCAATATTAAAAAATAAGTAGATTAGAAAAATCAGTGTCTAATCAAGGCTGAATTTTCCATTTATAGGGACCTGTTATCCAGAATGCTGGGGACTTAGGGTTTTTTCCAGATCAGAGTTTTTGTCGTACTTTGGATCTCAATACATTAAGGGGCAGATTTATCAAGTGTGAGATTAGAACTCGCTCACTTTCTATTCATGAATGAATGGATGCATGAATGCAAATGAGGCATTCGGAATATATTTTGGATCATTATGGCCAAATGTCTATCATTACACATACTGAAAACTCAAGCTAAATTACTGCTGGAACACTGACAGTCACAAACGAAGCATTACTTTGCATGTAGAGTTGTTGATTTGGGGATGAACATGGTATAGTAAGTGGTATAGTAAGACGTACAACCACACCCATTTGGGATAGGTAATACAAATCAGGATGGCGTTCATTCATCAGTGGATTAAACATTGGTTCATAAAGAGACTGTTATGTTTATACAGTCATATATTGTGCTCTATATTTTATAGGCCTAACATGATTATAGGGCTCATTTACAGCCGAAGTGCAGTTTGATCCCTGCAATTTCCCAAAGTGTAAAACTATTTTTTGAAAAGGTACTTGCATAAAAATTCCCTTCTTGCACTTCTGTATAGTTGCACGTGGTGCGGCTTAGTCCTTCTTGCTTTCTGTCCCAAATCGGTTGCTTACTGAAAAAAAGGGAAGTAACTCCAAGGGTTCCCTTTGAACCCAGCATAAATAGACTTGTGCTTAAAGAATCAGGTACAGATGTCACTTGCACAGTGAACACTGGAAATGATGCCTGATGATCTTCTGTGCAATTGTGTCTAACTTGTGACAATATGTGCTATGCTATAGTGTCATGGGAATCACCTAATGGTGCCTGAATTCTGTGAAAATATGCTTTGTAAGAAGATATATGGCATTACTCACTGTGCCTTGGTAAGTGAATGCTCCCTTATATGTTTATAGAATATATAGCTTTATGGAAACTGAGAACCAAAACATTGCGGGGGTTATTTATCAAAGTCCGATTTTTGCTGGTCTTTTTGGACTTTTAAAGGCGATAACAACATTTTTTTCGTAGAAAAAAACACATTTTTTTGTGATTTATTAAACCCTGAGGGTGTTAATAGTCCGAATAAAAAAGTACTCCAACTCAGACCTACCAAGTTCATGTAGAAGTCAATGGCAGATGTCCCATTAATATTCTGATCTCTGCTTCTGCAATAATCAGAAGATTTTCTGGTTTTTGGACATCAAATCCAAAAAAGTTGCAGGTTTCGGCAACAAATAGAAAAAAGTCGCAGCTTTCGGTGACAAATCAAAAACATTCCTACGATTTGGATTTCTTTACTATTTTTTTCCCGCACAAGACATTTTCGGAAAAATGTATTGATAAATAGCGTGGAGGGGGGAGTTTGTATGGATTTGGTCAGAGTAGTTTGTGAGAACTTTTCGGTAACCCCCTGTATCAGTTGAAAAAAAATGCTGCTCTACCCCTGTATCAGTTGAAAAAAAATGCTGCTCTGCTTTTCAATTGCAAAGATTGATCAAGTAAAGTATGTGAAGAGTGCTTTATTTAACAGACAAGTCCAATCAATTGTTGGGAAAATGTGGTGCTTGGGAGACTTGGGTGAATGTGCCCCATATTCTGGTGATGGGCCATATAAGTGAGTCCCACTGCAATTTTACAATTTTGAGTTTGATTTTGCTTAAATTGCTTCTAAAGTGCATGTTATCAGTGTTCTTATAGTAAGAAGGTCTTGGCCCTCTATTTTAGTTTTTCCTTACATTCCATTATGGTCCAACTGGTCTTGTTCTGAGCTTTAACCTACATAATATCCTCACCCTGACCACACAAGTTAATTTTTATATACCATGTTTGATCTAGACTTACTCAACCATAAAACACTTTCTTCATCTACTACATTAACAGTTTAGCTCTGTGGAAAGTTTAATACTGCGCATACAACCATCAAGGGCAACCTAAGGGATACATGAGAGCAGGAAAAATATCATTATGTAGCATTCTGCATTAAAGTATCCCAATTTTTTTATTATAATTAATATGCTATTGAGCCTAGGGGAAAACAGGTGAATGATTTTAGTCACTGGGCCATGCCTGACAAATTCACCCCCAGTGTATTCACAATTGTTCCATTCCTTTACATGGACATTGTTTTACCATAATACATTGATTGCTGCTTTATGCATACGTGTCATTCTTAATTTGATTACAAAGTAACTTATTGAATTTCCTCTGTTCCTTCAGCTAGTTTAATTTGAAAGGACTACTTCCTCCGCCTGACAGCACTGCTTATATATTGCGGAAAAGTGATAGCAGCTTGAGGGCCAAACGAACTTTGTCTAAGAGAGGCTAATATGCATATGTGTGCAGTGCTAGTATGATTGACATCGCCATGGGGGGTTTTACATAATCAGCCATTCAATATTATTGGCACATCTGGTGCTCACACATGAATGGAGCTTCCAAAGCCTCAGCATCTGGAGAGCTTTTCTTTTTTACCTTTTAGAACATTACTTACAATTACTTACATTACTCACAAAAGCAGTATATATATTCTGCAACTCTGCTCAGAATCCAATATCTTATTCTGCAATAAAAAACATATGCAACTGAAATTATTAAACCTATAGTGAGCATTTTAATGAATTCTTATTTTTCCAGCATATAGTACGGTGACCATGTTTCCAAATGAAGAAAACACGGTTGCCTGTCTGCCGAAAAATATACTGTAGGATATAGAAAAATGTAGAAAGTGCGCAATGACAAGCAGTAAAGTGAGATGACATAAAGATGTCAATACTAATTGTCTTGTTTTCATCTGTTTCTTAAGCCTATTTCACTGGAAATGGAGCAAGTTTATTATGCAGTTAATCTGGGAAAACCACAGAGCAATTTATAGTCACAGAATTGAAAGAAACGGAACACTGAACAGATAACTGGCTCTGCTTCAAAGGCACAATGCACAACAATGCAAAATAAGTAAACAGTTTTTACTGCAAACAGAATGTAAAAAATGGAACAAGCTGGAAATGTGTTTGCTTCTATGTCATCCTCTTTGGTTTTACTTTATTAGGTTGAAAATTTAATTTTGGTTTCTAAAGAGGTGGTTCCGTTAACCTTTGCATTTGCGTAGGGTGCTCCATTCTTACGCATGGATTCTAGACCTCTCCACTTCAGAGATGCCTATTATTCAAAGAAACACACATATTAAAAGAAGAATCCCTAGCACCAGCTGTGCTGTATTCATGTGCGAAGATGGACTGGGGCGAAACTTAGGTGAAAAATCTACTCACTGCTTGCTACATTTCTTTTCAAGGTAATGCAGGTATAGGATCTATTATCTGGAAATCCGTTAACCAGCAAGCTCCATATTACTGGAAGGCTATCTCAGACAGACACTTTTTTAAGCAAATAATTCTAAATTTTTAAAAATATTTCTTTTTCTCTGTAATAATAAAACCGTGCCATGTACTTGATGGTAGCTAACCTGCATTATCCATATTTCTACTGGGTTTATTTAATGTTTAAATTATTTTTAGTAGATGTATGCTAAGGTGATCCAAATTACAGAAAGCTCCCATATCTGGAAAACTTCAGGTCCTAAGCATTCTGGATAACCTATACCGGTTATTATTTCAAAAATCCAATGTTTTTCGTTTTTAAAGAATCCTGTCAGAGATGTATCTTATAGAATAAATACACACATTTTTCAGCTAACTGTAAAGTGCAAAAGACTTACAAACAAATTGGAAATCAGAAGCATTACATTAAATAGTTTCTTCTCACTTTTCTCTATCACTTCTCTCTGCTTAAGTTTTTTATCTTGGTGTTTGTAATGGCATTTGCCTTTTAAATAAACAATAAACATCAACACTGGGCAAATTAGCCCATGGGCAGTTACCTATAGCAACCAATCAGTGATTAGCTTTAGCAAGCATTAGCATTTAGCATTAGCAAGTAGAATAATGAATGCAGCAATTTGATTGGTTGCCATGGGTTACTGCCCATGGGCAAATTTGCCCAGTTTTGATAAATGACCCTCCATGAAACTTGGTACAATACATTAAAATGCAAGTATATAAAAGATAATAAGAATAATATGCATTTTTAAATTTATTATATAAAAATGCATGATTCTGTGTCAAGTAATTCTTTTTTCTCTGATGTAGCATATACGAGTCTCAGGTTGGGTAAAGGTTAATTCTAGCTCGTCATGGCTGGCTGGGTTTGTTGCCCGTGAGAGCCTAATGTTTTTATTTTTCAGCCAAACCCCTGTAGTGAAAGCTAGCATTATTCAGATATGCTTAAGACTGAATCAATAGCACTATTGGCACCCAGGCATAGCCAGGCTAGACAGTAAATAAAAATACACATTTTTTTTGCATTGAGTTTGATGGAAGATGGACTACACTATGCCAGTGACAGTCATGCTTATTATGCTAGCTAGGATTTTCCAAACTCCTGTGGGGAGCTCAGCAGGCAGAGATTACATGCATCCAAAAGTCTGTATCTTAGCCTTCCCATGCATGCATAATTTTTAGTGCTAAAGGCAAGGTTTGCAAAAGCAAAGCAATAATATCGTAGCTGTCATTACAAATATGTACATTTACACTTGTCAAAAGGTATTTAATAGCTCATATATGTGCCACTTAAGTGTTTACTGTATACATGTAAAAAGAAAAATGCTTCCAGTTTATTTCACTAAAAGGACTTTTCCTATGGAATACACAAACAAAGGGGTAAAGAAATCCTGTGCATAGATACCATAGATACCAAGGCGCTGGATTCTGCTGCAACACTCAAAAACTAAATTGAATACCAAAGAACAGCAGATTTGTTGTCCATGGACTACAGCTGTGGCTTCAGAATAGTATCAAGAAGATATGATTACTGGCATTGGAAGTCTAAAATGTAATATTCTTCAGTAGACAGTTATTACATTGCAGATTTTAACCTTGAGTAGTGCATTTTAGTGATGTATTTTTCTGCAAAAATAAAAACGTGTGTACAAAGAAACTTTATCACATACACTGCACACTGGTCCATGCTATAAAATCTTCTATTGGCATATGAGGCTCATAATGGCTTTTTTTCTGGTTCACAGTCTGGAGATATCATTTACATCAATAGCAGTTACATTATATGGCATATTTATAGTAATATTATGCGAATTACAAATACAATTATTGTTACAAATGGCATTGATGAAAGTGGGCCAATAAAGGCATGTCCCCTGATAGCAGCACTGCCAGAGAACCTATACCTGATCACACGCCTCTCTAGGGTTTGTACTTGGCTTAGCCATCTGTTTGGTGTTAATTTGCATTCCTCTGGCGGCCTTTAGGATATTGTAACTGAAAGATAGCACATTTAATAGATGCACATTTTATTAAATATTCATCTTCCCCACTGGGATATCTTGCCACTGGGTCAGATTAGCAAAGTATCTATTGCTTTCAAGAGCTTGTCATGGCAGTGTTTAGAGCAAATGCTCTTCACACTCATATTACTTTATGTTGAAATATTATGTATTTCAAATCTATTTGCAGCCTTTTTGATGGGACTCTGCACAAATAGAGTTAGGTTTTAGGCAAAATGAAAAGGATAATGCTGAAACTGCCCAATGAAATCGTATGCAGTAAATCTGGAATGCAATTAATCTGACACAGAGATAGAGAACACAGTCATTTAAAAAAATGTTACACAATAAGTACACACACAAAAAAACTAGTTGAAATGATTTCACTGTTCACTAGACTAAATATACACAAACGATGGCAGGGCTGCCATCAACATGCTTTCATGTATCCTAAATAGAAACTTCAGAAACTTACTAAATGTATATCTTGCTTCTTGATGCATGTATAATGTAGATTACATTTTAACAAGCTACAGTTGCACATTAAATGGCATTTGTAAACATTTGCAAGTTTCCATCAGCTTGTCCACAATATTCCAGGTTAGCAGTGCCAAACTCCAATTAGAGGTTAGTAGAAGATCATTAATAGTAAAAATTGCATAGATAAATAGCATCACGTGGGAAAATTGTTGCCTTCAGATTTATATTACTTTAAAGTTGCATGACTTTTATTATGGTTTCGGATTTGGTTCAGCTGAAGGCTAAGGGGCCCATTTTTGACACAAGAAATCTTTAATGAAACCCCAAGTGAGTTTACTTACTCATGCTGAGTTTTATGCCGAAAAAACTCTGTAATCTTTGTATGATTCCCTGAATGGGCTTTTTTAGAGAAGAAAAATCTTTAATGGGCCCAACCAAGTCCAGCCTCATAGTCAACCAAAGTTTTTTCCTTGGATGACTTTGGAAAAACTAAACACCAATAATGTAAATCACTGGTGGGAAATCATTCGGAGGATAATAGTTGCCCACATTAGTTGTGTACCATTGCCCTTAACCTTTCTCATTTTTTTTCTGGCATTGTTTGTCATAGACAATAGAGATGGCGCGAACTGTTCGCCGGCGAACTTGTTCGCGCGAACATCGGGTGTTCGCGCTCGCCGGAAGTTCGCGAACGTCGCGCGACGTTCGCCATTTTGGGTTCGCCATTGTTGGCGCTTTTTTTTGCCCTCTCACCCCAGACCAGCAGGTACATGGCAGCCAATCAGGAAGCTCTCCCCTGGACCACTCCCCTTCCCTATAAAAACCGAAGCCCTGCAGCTTTTTTTCACTCTGCCTGTGTGTGCTGAAGAGATAGTGTAGGGAGAGAGCTGCTGCCTGTTAGTGATTTCAGGGACAGTTGAAAGTTTGCTGGCTAGTAATCGTTTTGATACTGCTCTGTTATTGGAGGGACAGAAGTCTGCAGGGGTTTGAGGGACATTTAAGCTTAGGTAGCTTTGCTGGCTAGTAATCTACCTTCTACTGCAGTGCTCTGTATGTAGCTGCAGTGGGCAGCTGTCCTGCTTCTGATCTCATCTGCTGACTGCTGCAATAGCAATAGTCCTTGTAAGGACTGCTTTTATTTATTTTTTTGTTGTTTTACTACTACTACTACTACTACTACTACTACTACTACTATAAGAGCCCAGTGCTATTAGTCTAGCAGTGTTGGGGAGTGGGACTGGTGTGCTAATCTGCTGCTCCTAGTAGTTCAGCAGCACCAACTTTAATTTTTTTTTTTTTAATATTCATTCTTTTTTTATTTAACTTTTTTTTATTTTACTACCGCTGTAGTAGTGTATAAGTTGACCTTTTAGGCATTATTTGCCCTGTAGGCATTTTTTGCCCAGTGTGTTATTCAACCAACTGCTATCTAGCTGTGTGACCGTGTTCACATTCTGTCTAAATATCCATAATATTACCGTCTCCAGAAAAAACACCGGAGTGACTTTTTTCAAGCAGCCATAATAAATTTTACGTAATCCGTATCCATCGCTGTAGTAGTGTATAAGTTGACCTTTTAGGCATTATTTGCCCTGTAGGCATTTTTTGCCCAGTGTGTTATTCAACCAACTGCTATCTAGCTGTGTGCCCGTGTTCACATTCTGTCTAAATATCCATAATATTACCGTCTCCAGAAAAAACACCGGAGTGACTTTTTTTCAAGCAGCATTCTTATATTTTACGTAATCCGTATCCACCGCTGTGTATACGTTGACCTTGTAGGCATTATTTGCCCTGTAGGCATTTTTTGCCCAGTGTGTTATTCAACCAACTGCTATCTAGCTGTGTGCCCGTGTTCACATTCTGTCTAAATATCCATAATATTACCGTCTCCAGAAAAAACACCGGAGTGACTTTTTTTCAAGCAGCATTCTTATATTTTACGTAATCCGTATCCACCGCTGTGTATACGTTGACCTTGTAGGCATTATTTGCACAGTGTTTTCTTCAAACCGCCATCTAGCTGTGTGAGCTTGTTCACATTTTGTCTAAATATTGATAATATTATCGTCTCTAGAAAAACCACTTGAGTTACTTTTTTTCAAGCAGCATTCATATATTTTACGTAATCCGTATCCACCGCTGTAGTAGTGTATACGTTGATCTTGTAGGCATTATTTGCACACTGTTTTCTTCAAACTGCCATCTAGCTGTGTGTATTATCGTTTCCAGAAAAACCAACTGAGTTTTTGTTGTTGTTGTTTTTTTAAAAATAATGCCAGGCAAAGGCAGGCCGCCACGCAGAGGCCGTGCTAGGGGCCGTGCTGCTATGCAATCCTGTGGCCCTAGCAAATTGCCCAGTTTTAAAAAGCCAATGACCCTGAACTCCCAAAATGCTGAAGAGGTAGTTGACTGGCTTACACAGCACACCCCATCCTCTACCGTTTCTAACTTTACCACAACATCCTCCTCATCCTCCACTGCTATGGCCACCCCACGTAACACTTCCTCCACCACCGGTGCCCCTTCTTCACTGGAGTCAGAGGAGTTATTTTCCCATGAGTTTCTTGAACTGAGTAATGCGCAACCATTATTGGCAGAAGAAGATGAAGGAGATGAGGACGTTACACCAGATTTAATTCTGGCAGAGAACACGACAGAGATGGACATAATGATGAGTGATGAGGAGGAGGAGGAGGTCCCCGCTGCTGCTTCCTTCTGTGATGTGTCAGAAGAAATTGATGCATCTGAGGAGAATGATGATGAGGAGATTGATGTTTTGTGGGTGCCTAGTAGAAGAGAGCAAGAGGAGGGTAGTTCAGATGGAGAGACGGAGAGTCAGAGAGGCAGTAGGAGAATAAGACTTAGAAGAAGCAGGGAGGCCAGCCCGCAGGGATCAGTAGGGCAACAACATGTATCGGCACCTGTGTTCAGCCGGCCAACGCACCCGCCATTGCCGCCAATGCCGCCAACTTCTACTGTTACCGCCAGATCGCAGACTTCCAAAAAGTCAGCAGTGTGGCATTTTTTTAATGTGTGTGCCTCTGACAAAAGCATTGTAATTTGCAATGAGTGCAGTCAGAAACTGAGCCTTGGTAAGCCCAACAGCCACATAGGTACAACTTCTATGCGAAGGCACATGAGCGGCAAGCACAAAGCACTTTGGGAGCAACACCTCAAAGGCAACAGGCAAACTAAAAGCCACACTCCTTCTGGTCCAGCATCTTACTGCTCTACCTCTGCTCTCCTTGACCCATCTGAACCACCCTCCACTCCGCCTTCCACCTTGACCACCTGTTCCCATTCCCAGTCATCTGCCACCAGCCAAGTTTCTGTGAAGGCCATGTTTGAGCGTAAGAAGCCAATGTCTGACTGTCACCCCCTTGCCCGGCGTCTGACAGCTGGCTTGTCTGCACTCTTAGCCCGCCAGCTTTTACCATACCAGCTGGTGGACTCTGAGGCCTTCCGCAAATTTGTAGCAATTGGGACACCGCAGTGGAAGGTACCCAGCCGCAATTTTTTTTCTAAAAAGGGAATACCACACCTGTACCAACATGTGCAGAGCCAAGTTACCGCATCTCTGTCACTTAGTGTTGGGCCAAAGGTCCATATGACTACTGACGCATGGTCCTCCAAGCATGGTCAGGGCAGGTATGTCACCTACACTGCCCACTGGGTGAACTTGGTAATGGCTGGGAATGGGAAGCAGGGAATGGGTAGCTCAACAACAACAACAACAGTGGAGTTGGTGTCACCGCCACGGATTGCACGCGGTTCTGCCACCACCTCTACTCCTCCATCGCTCTCTACCTCGTCTTCTTCCTCTTCTTCTTCTTACTCTGCTGCTGGGTCCTCCTTCTCCTCCTCCACACCTGTGCACCCCCAGCTCCCCCTAGGCTATTCGACGTGCCAGGTACGCCGTTGTCACGCTGTCTTGGGGATGACGTGCCTGGAAAGCAAAAACCATACCGGATCTGTACTCCTGTCATCTCTGCAGTCACAGGCCGATCGGTGGCTGACCCCACACCAACTGCAGATCGGAAAAGTGGTGTGTGACAATGGAAGCAATCTGTTGGCAGCGTTGAGACTGGGAAATTTAACACATGTGCCCTGCATGGCACATGTGTTAAATTTAATAGTCCAACGTTTTGTCTCCAAGTACCCAGGATTCCAGGACGTTCTCACCCAGTCCAGAAAGGTGTCGGCCCATTTCAGACGTTCCTACACAGCCATGGCACGCCTTGCTGACATTCAGCAGCGCTACAACATGCCAGTCAGGCGTTTGATTTCTGACAGCCAGACTCGCTGGAATTCAACGCTCCTTATGTTGGAACGTCTGCTGCAACAACAAAGGGCCGTCAACGAGTACCTTTTTGAACTGGGTGGTAGGACTGGATCTGCAGAGCTGGGGATTTTTTTCCCCCGTTACTGGGTGCTTATGCGCGATGCCTGCAGGCTCATGTGACCTTTTGAAGAGGTGACAAATATGGTCAGTCGCACCGAAGGCACCATCAGCGACCTAATACCCTTCGCTTTCTTCCTGGAGCGTGCCGTGCGACGAGTGACAGATGAGGCTGTAGACCAGCGTGACGAGGAGCTGGAAGCGCACGATTTATGGTCGCAATCACCAGAACGAACCCAGGCACCTGCTGCAACGCAGGGAGAGGTGCCAGAAGTGGAGTCAGAGGAGGAAGGTGGCTTTGTGGAGGAGGAGGAGGAGGACCAACAGGAGCAGGCTTCCCAGGGGGCTAGTGGTGACCTTTTGGGGACCCCTGGTCTTGTACGTGGCTGGGGGGAGGAGACCGTGGATGATGCAGTCCTTGATAATGAGGAAGCGGAGATGGATAGCTCTGCATCCAACCTTGTGAGAATGGGGTCTTTCATGCTGGCATGCCTGTTGAAGGACCCCCGTATCAAGAGGCTTAAGGAGAAGGACCTGTACTGGGTCGCAACGCTACTAGACCCTCGGTACAAGCATAAAGTGGCAGAAATGTTACCAACATACCACAAGTCCGAAAAGATGCGGCATTTACAAACCAGCCTGCAAAACATGTTGTACAATGCTTTTAAGGGTGATGTCACTTCAGGAACTCATCAACATTCCAGGGGCAGAGGTGCCAGTAATCCTGCCACGAGCACACCTGCAAGGACAAAGCCCTTTGGCCGGTCTGTAACATCAGACATGCAAATGTTTTTCTGTCCAAGGCAGCGCCACAACCCTTCTGGATCCACCCTCAAAGAACGCCTCGACCGGCAGGTAGCGGACTACCTGGCATTAACTGCAGATATCGACACTCTGAGGAGCGATGAACCCCTGGACTACTGGGTGCGCAGGCTTGATCTGTGGCCAGAGCTGTCACAATTTGCCATGAACCTCTTGTCTTGCCCAGCCTCAAGTGTGCTCTCAGAAAGGACCTTCAGTGCAGCAGGAGGGATTGTAACTGAGAAGAGAACTCGCCTAGGTCACAAAAGTGTCGATTACCTGACCTTTATTAAAATGAATGAGGGGTGGATCTCGGAGGGTTACTGCACGCCGGAAGACTTGTTCTGACTTCTATGCAGCTGTCCTTCTCTTCAAGCCTCATGACTCCACACACAGCTGTCCTTTAGCGTCCTCCTCCCTCCGCCACCGTTACAAACTAGGGTGCAAACCCTACTGGTTTAATTTTTTCTGGCCTCTGTGCTTCAGTGGCTGCGTCCAAAAAAACGGGGCAAACAATGTCTACAAGGTCAACGTATGGCGAAAAATTACTATTTTCAGCATTTATATGGCATATTTTTTCTGGCAACTGTGCTTCAGTGGCTGCGTCCAAAAAAATGCATATTTTCTGCATTTATATGGCATAATTTTTCTGGCCTCTGTGCTTCAGTGGCTGCAACCAAAAAAATGCATATTTTCTGCATTTATATGGCATAATTTTTCTGGCCTCTGTGCTTCAGTGGCTGCAACCAAAAAAATGCATATTTTGTCCATTTATATGGCATAATTTTTCTAGCCTCTGTGCTTCAGTGGCTGCAACCAAAAAAATGCATATTTTCTGCATTTATATGGCATAATTTTTCTGGCCTCTGTGCTTCAGTGGCTGCAACCAAAAAAATGCATATTTTGTCCATTTATATGGCATAATTTTTCTAGCCTCTGTGCTTCAGTGGCTGCAACCAAAAAAATGCATATTTTCTGCATTTATATGGCATAATTTTTCTGGCCTCTGTGCTTCAGTGGCTGCAACCAAAAAAATGCATATTTTCTCCATTTATATGGCATAATTTTTCTAGCCTCTGTGCTTCAGTGGCTGCAACCAAAAAAATGCATATTTTCTCCATTTATATGGCATAATTTTTCTAGCCTCTGTGCTTCAGTGGCTGCAACCAAAAAAATGCATATTTTCTCCATTTATATGGCATAATTTTTCTGGCCTCTGTGCTTCAGTGGCTGCAACCAAAAAAATTTATATTTTCAGCATTTATATGGCATAATTTTTCTGTCAACTGTGCTTCAGTGGCTGCGACCAAAAAAATGCATATTTTCTGCATTTATATGGCATAATTTTTCTGGCCTCTGTGCTTCAGTGGCTGCAACCAAAAAAATTTATATTTTCAGCATTTATATGGCATAATTTTTCTGGCAACTGTGCTTCAGTGGCTGCGACCAAAAAAATGACTATTTTCAGCATTTATATGGCATATTTTTTCTGGCCTCTGTGCTTCAGTGGCTGCGGCCAAAAAAACTGGGCAAACAATGCCTACAAGGTCAACGACGTTGACCTTGTAGGCATTGTTTGCCCAGTTTTTTTGGCCGCAGCCACTGAAGCACAGAGGCCAGAAAAAATATGCCACATAAATGCTGAAAATAGTCATTTTTTGCCATACGTTGACTCAACGTATATGGCAAAAAATGACTATTTTCAGCATTTATATGGCATATTTTTTCTGGCAACTGTGCTTCAGTGGCTGCGTCCAAAAAAACTGGGCAAACAATGTCTACAAGGTCAACGTATGGCGAAAAATTACTATTTTCAGCATTTATATGGCATATTTTTTCTGGCAACTGTGCTTCAGTGGCTGCGTCCAAAAAAAACTGGGCAAACAATGTCTACAAGGTCAACGTATGGCGAAAAATGACTATTTTCAGCATTTATATGGCATATTTTTTCTGGCAACTGTGCTTCAGTGGCTGCGTCCAAAAAAACTGGGCAAACAATGCCTACAAGGGCAACGTATGGCAGTTGTTTAAAGAGAACAGTAGATTACTAGCCAGCAAAGCTACCTAAGCTAAAATGTCCCTCAAATCCCTGCAGACTTCTGTCCCTCCAATACAGAGCAGTATCAAGCAGATTACTAGCCAGCAAACTTACTATCATCTGTCCCTGAAATCACTAACAGCTCTCCCCCTACACTATCTCTTCCAAGCACACACAGGCAGATTTTTCAGATACATTTTTGCCCTTGATCCCCCTCTGGCATGCCACTGTCCAGGTCGTTGCACCCTTTAAACAACTTTAAAATCATTTTTCTGGCCAGAAATGTCTTTTTTAGATGTTAAAGTTCGCCTTCCCATTGAAGTCTATGGGGTTCGCGAACCGTTCGCGAACCGCTCGCATTTTTGCGCAAGTTCGCGAATATGTTCGCAAACTTTTTTTCCGACCTTCGCTACATCCCTAATAGACAAACACAAATACAATATTCTTAGTTTCACCGCATATCCTGAGAGTGAAGCATACCAGTCTTAGCTTTATGGTCTCACCTAGTAATGCAAAGATTTATATCTGATGCAGATAATAATGAAACTACTATCCCTAAGCTAAAAACTAATTTAAAAGAGGTTCCTATGGAATTGATATCTTGTCTCTAATAGCAGGTGCTCTAGCTTCCCTCTGACTCTCTAAAAAAAAATCTAAAGGTAAGGTCATAATGAGAGATTCAGGAAGATTTAGTCGCCCGGCGATTAATCACCTCTTCTTTGGGGCGACTAATCTCCCTGGGGCGACTAATCCCCCTGTCTTATGCCTGCTAGAATGGAAAATTGCCTGCGGCATGGCACTCGCGGCTCTTCGTTTTCCGAAGTCGTCCGAAGTTTCCTTGTGAGGTGCTTTGTTCTCCGAAATTTCCTCGTGAGGCAACTTTGGATGGCTTCAGAAAACGAAGAGCCACGAGTGCCATGCTGCAGTCGATTCCAGCATGATGGTATTATTTCTTTAAAACACATATATTTGAGTTCTGAGACTTTATAAATGTGGGGTATATTTTGAGTTACTTTAGCACATTATGCTTTCCCTACTTAAGTGTTTTGCTGCCGT
This sequence comes from Xenopus petersii, assembly GCA_038501925.1. Classification (NCBI taxonomy): domain Eukaryota; kingdom Metazoa; phylum Chordata; class Amphibia; order Anura; family Pipidae; genus Xenopus; species Xenopus petersii. Next base: position 106,964,183 of record CM076673.1, read on the forward strand.
AAAAATGCATTACATCATTATATGATAACATGTTAAAATGAAAGCAGGACCCCTTTTTCAAGCCATTGTTTTAAAAATCTGAAAGGGAAGTCCTCAGAAGGGTGAGGTGTTACTTTGTTGACAATTTTGGGGTCATATAATCTACTGGTCACTAGCTCAAAATCTACAAGTAGATCACAGTCTTTGACATGGACAACCCTTTCTTATGTTATAATATTAAAATTTAAAAAATAAAATTATGTATATATATATATATATATATATATATATATATATATATATATATATATATATATATATATATATATATGTAAAGGAAATTAAAGGACTTTAACATGCTATCATTGTTTTCAATATAGTTTTATATTTTGATGAATCTCTGGGTAAAGAACAATACAGACTAACCAAATAAAAGGGGGTTTAACATAAATTGTATTATTTACTAACTGCATCACTTCATAATTTTCCAATTTTTTCCAAATCAATACATAAAACCTACAAGATACTGCATGTTCAGCCAAACTTGCGAGCTAACATGTGGATTTATACATATCCGCAAATAATGATCAGAATACGAGCTGAGATGGATTGGAAGAAGGTGTGAAAAAGCAGAATAAATTAACAGGAGCAGAGTAAATTAACAGGAGCAGAGTTTGCTAGTAAGCATTGAGGGTGAGCTGGGAGTGAGTAAGACTGTGACACTTACACCATTTCTGGGGTGTGAAACTGGAAAACGATTAAATACTGCCTGCTGTGTCATAAATCCCTCTTTTTGATTTTAACATTTTATTAGGATTTGACAGCTAGAATGCTTAGCTCCTGCTGATTTATGGTAATCTTTTCACCACTGGAATCAGATATTTATCAGAGGTTTTAATTTAAAAAAAATGATTAAAAAAATTACTTTAAAATAGCTTTGTAAAGGAAATTAATGGACTTTAACATGCTATCATTGTTTTCTATATTAAACAAGCAATATTTACTTTTTTTTCAGCAAGAGCAAAAAAAAACAACTGTATGCTGCCTTTTAAATTAACCCTGTTTTTTTACACATTTCTTCACCTACTTTGTTTATCTTTTATAGACCCTATGAAGCATATGTTGTGTGAGCCTTTATAATGATTCACTTTATTTTGCAAAGCTGTAAGGAAATACAGGTATGGGAACATGTATGTGAAAGCTCAGTATTATGGAACGGCCGTCTCCCATAGACCCCATTTTATCCAAATAATCAAAATTTTGGCTTTTGGCCCCACACCAAAAAAATAAATCTTCAGAATGGACAGGCAGGCAAAGCAGCCCCACTAACCCCCCCTCCCCTCCTTCCAATATGTGATTTCATCCAAATGGTAATAGTAAGGCCCTATTTGATTATGTAATCAAGGCTGTACATGATGGTCTAATGGCAGTGATCCTCAAGCAGTAGCTTGCGAGCAGCATTTTGCTCACCAACCCATTGGATGTTGCTCCCAGTAGGAGAACTAAACCCTAAAAATGAATTTAGCTAAAAATACCAAAGTACCAAAAGTACATTTCTAGCCTACTAAAGAAATAGGCTAGAAATGTACAACATTTCTAGCCTACTTCTTTAGTTAAACTTTAGTTCTTCTTTAAAGTGAGAACTTATTTTGCAACTCCCGGCTGAAAAAAAGCTTTCATAAGCTGCCAGTCCACATAGGGGTTGCCAACAGCCAATCATATCCCTTATTTGGCACCCCACAAACTTTTATTCATTCTTGTGGTGCTCCCCAAGATCTTTTACATTTGAATGTGGCTCATGGGTAAATAAGGTTGGGGATGCAGCTGTGGAAGCAGCTGGAGTAATTGTGTTACGGTTATGATTTGAATTCTGCAAAGTTCAGAAGCAAGAAAGCAGGACAGAATTGTTGTATATTGTTCAAAGTGAACTGGTCTAAAATGTTATTGTATTAATATCATGAACATTTGTGACTTCCATTCATTCTTTATAGTAATTTTGTGTATATTTTAGGCTGCCCCTGATGTGTACTAAAGCAGTTAATCTTCCGTTAGAATAATAATCACATTAAAAGACTTGTGTTGGTTTTTCATGCCAGTTTCTGACATTACCTTGGTGCAAAATGAATCTCTTCTTGTAGCTGTTATTTATCTTTCCTTTAGTCTATTAGAACCAAATGATTTGCAGGACATTTTTTGTGAGGTTCACTTATGGTCACGACATAGCGGATAAGTATTTCTCTTCTCTTTAAGGAACGTGTGATGGTGAATAATTTAAAACAGTGAATTAGTGCTCTTCTGTTCTGAAGAACTGTTTAATTAGTGCCTTAGGCACTGAGAATTCCTATGCGATTTGATCCGTGTCTGTATTCATGCCAACACAGTGTAATTGATGGGAGAGTGTAGGAGTATCTACTCTGCATGTTTGAGTTAGCTATGTTAACTGCTTGCTTCCTATTGAGTAACTGACTCCATTAGTCTGCCTGAAGTCAAAGAAAAAACGCTTCATTATTATAGTTGCTTTCTACAGTGCCATTATATTGCATAGTGTTCCTTATACAACACTCCTTTCCAAAGTGTCTTTGCAGAGATATAGAAAGTACCCTTTCATTCACATTAGGTAATATAAAATACACTTTCTTAATAAAAAAAAATTAAGAAACCATTATATAAAGAACTAAAAACAATATATACACAAATAATATCATATAAAGTATTATCATACTGAAAGTTAGAAAAAGTTTTCGTTCCAAGGTTATTGTTACAGCATTTCACTTTAGCACAGGACTTTAAGGCCAGCTGAATGAAAACTTTGAACAAAGTCCAGGCAAAAAATATGATAATCCTGTACACTTTGATTATATACAAGACTATGCTTGTTAAAGGATGTATTCATGTGGATGCTAAAATTGTAAATAAAGTACCAGGAATCGTTTTGCTTAAAAAATTTGTCTACCAGGCTTTGAATCTGTTAAAATTGCTAGTATGAATATATTTTACTAGTATTTGTTGTAGGCCTAGTACAAAGCAACAACAACAATAATAATAACATAAACCTATATTTATAAAGCACCAACAAAGACTGCAAAACTGTACAATATATGATGTACACGTCAAATATACAGATGAAGCACCCTGCTCATTGTTTCTAAACCACTCTACATCATATACATAGATACTCAAATGTAATATTTGGAAAACACAGACAGATCTTAAGGATACATTTGCCACTCCCAACAGAAATTATAAACTTATCCCTGGAGAATGATCCACACAAAGCTGCAAATGGGTTAGGTAGCTGGTTAGAACATTCAGTGTCAGGGATCAGCCTTGTTTGTAGTCGGGTGTGGAAGATGGCCTCTTCCTCCAGATCACAGATTGGCAGGCAGGTTAAAGGGGGGTCCACCTATAAGTTAACTTTTAGTATGTTATACAATGGATAATTCCAAGCAACTTTTCAATTGGTCTTCATTATTTGGTTTCAATAGTTTTTTTTTAATCATTTGCCTTCTTCTGACTCTTTCCGACTTTCAAATGCAGGTCATTGACCCCATCTAAGAACAAATGCTCTGTAAGGCTACAAATGTATTGTTATTGCTACTTATTACTCATCTTTCTATTACATCTATCTCCTATTCAAATTCCAGTCTCTTATTCAAATCAATGCATGGTTGCTAGGGTAATTTGGACCCAGAAAAGCAGAAAAAAACATAAAATGCAAATAGGGAGCTGCTAAATAACTCAATAACCACAACTAATATAATATGAAAACCGATTGTCTCAGAATATCACTCTCTACATCATAATAAAAGTTAACTCAAAGGTGAACAACCCCTGTAAAGTACAGGCAGTGGTACTTCTGTCATGTACAGAAGTACAGTATAGCAGATCTCTGTGCAAACTGTTTTCTAAGGGTACCACCAGCCTCCAGCAATCAACCAGTGTCCGTGGCCAGTAAAAAAAACATATTTAATGCTTTATTGCTCAAAAACCACACAATTTAATAATTTAAATCCAATTATAACTATTCTTTGAACAACAATGTCCATGTATTCAACTGGTAATAAGATCTGATTTGTTTTCCACACAGGAACAAAATAATATGCAGTTACCTATTTCCAATTTGCATTTTGCAGCCTGAATTAACCATTCAGAGGACTTAGAGCTCAGCCCAACTAAGCATTTTTTTCTTTCGACTAATGCATAATTGTGGTCATAAGTTGATGATGTGCTTGATGCCATTGGGGGGCAGCAATGTGGTAAAACACGTGCAGTTGCCTATGGGGTGCCGTTTGTCCCAAATACATTCTGTATACAAAACTATCCCTAATACACAGAATGAATGTCTCTCATGTTATATAAGTATTTGTGACCATACACAGAGAAAAAAAATATACAAAAGACTTATTTATATTAAAGAATGAAAACAAAATCTGGTTAGTGCACAAAAGGATGTCATTATATCACAGACTCCATTCTGTACAGTTTAACAAGCAATCTGTCTCACAAATGTATAACCTCCATGTAACAGACACACTTATGTGCAAAGTTACTTACAGAATGAATTATGTAAAAGCAAAGTTGGACATATTATATAATAGTGTAACTAACTAGTGCATGTCAAGTTAGATTTGACTGACAAAATACATATCTGCGACAGAAAGCAAGATTTTATAGTACAGGATTCATTCTTTCCACAAAATGACAGTTTTGTTTCACAAAACAGATAAAATAACCATTCTGTGAAGCAACACTGTCAGTCACATTCCTGAACCAATAAGAACAAAGCTTATTGCCATATAACAAACAAGATGAGAAGTGGCCAGCTCATCTCCACATGGTTAAGGCAAAGTATCTGACCTGCTATAGAGGGCGCCCTCTAATGTCCCCTGTGCTGCATAGTAATAAACATGAACAAACCTTTCCTAAAAGAGCTGCTGTTAAATACTACAGGTTCATAAATGGAAGTTTTTACAAATGGCTGATATAATGCTGCACTTATAATTATTGTAGAGAAAGAAAAAGTATGCAAAACTTATATAAATTTGATCATTTTAGGTGATATGGCTATTCTTATTGTAGTAACCTGCTTGTATGGCCATTTTGGTTAAGGGCATTCCTGCTGCTTTGCCATTATCTTATGACTCACTCCTGTTCCTCTTCCTGTCTAAGCTGAGAGCAATAATGGGACAGGCCACACCCACCTGCGATGTTGTATTAAATGTACCAAAAGTTACTGTGCTTGTCTGGCTGCTTTGCCTGACTCTCAGAGTCAGTTATAAGTTTTGTATATGATAGTTAGACTCAATGTCTCCTAGCTGTAATCTTGCACCAACAAGCTTGTAGTAGTCTCTTAATAATGTGCTTAGCTATAGTTCAACTACTACATAATAGCTTTAGCCAGAGACTTGGGACTGATCATGTGCACACATACCTCCCAACTGTCCCTTTTTCAGAGGGACAGTCCCTCTTTTGACAGCTCAACCTGAGGTCCCTCATTTGTACTGGAAAGTCCCTCTTTTCTCTGCACTGAACAGCCAAAAAAAAACAAAGTTTCTTATTTAATTGGCTTTTGGCAGAGAGGCCAGTACAGCTAACAGGTGCAACTAAAATGCTTTATAACAATTTTGAGATGAGAAAATAAGTAATTTTAACAGTTTAGATAAGGAGAAATATTTTCACATTTTTATAACCTGCCAAACTTTGTAAAATAAACATGGTAATTAGGGGGTGTAGCCACAAAATGGGTGTGGTCAAAAAAAATCGCTGCACTACATGCAAAATAATTTTTTGTCTCTCTTTTTATTTCCAAAATGTTGGGAGGTATGGTTCAACTACTACATAATAGCTTTAGCCAGAGACTTAGGTCTGATCATGTGCACAGTCGCATTCTGTATAGTATGATGTGTAGGTTATATGAGCAGCCACTCCTGAGTACTGTGTGTAAACAAAAGGGGGTCATTTAGGCAGGGGCAATTTTAGGGGATAATAATCTATTTATATAGAAGCAACAAGCTGCAAAATGCTTTATATTTATTTATAACAAAATACTCTAATGATGCCGTCCCCTTACCTGCCCAGTGCTTAACCCTTTCACATCAGAGTGGGTCGAGGTGGGCACAACACTAGAGCAGAGAGCTCAACTGTGCACATGTCACATGCATGTCCAGGGCCACCAGCAGGGGGGACAAGTGTTCCGGGCCTGAAGGGGGGCCCAGAAGTGCTGCATTTTTCAAAGAGCCGGGTCCCCTTTACGAGTGCCCGAGCCATGCAGCCATTTTGCATATTACAGAATGCGGAAGTGCCGAAAAGACGAAGCTGAAGACCCGAAACGGCGAAAAGACCCGAATTCATGAAAGGAGGTGAAGTTGAAGTCCTGAAGCCTTTTGTTTACACACAGTACTCAGGAGTGGCTGCTCATATAACCTACACATCATACTAAACACAATGTGTTTGCACATGATCAGTCCCAAGTAGGGTTGCCACCTTTTTTAAAATGTTTTACCGGCTGCTGGGCGGGGGGGACACAAAGGGGCGGGCTGTGATGTGAAAAGGGGCGTGTCATGATGTCAAAGTGGGTGGGGCCACGGGGCGCTAGAAGAAGTAAAAGAAAAGGTAAGTTCCAGGGAATTGGGGGCAGGCCGAGGGCTCCTTTTAATCGTATTACAAATTTACCGGCAGCTACATTGCCGGTAAATTTGTAATACTGGCCCCGGCCTTGGCAGGTATTTTACCGGCTAGGCCGGTAAAAATCTGGCCGGGTGGCAACCCTAGTCCCAAGTCTCTGGCTAAAGCTATTATGTAGTAGTTGAACTATAGCTAAGCACATTATTAAGAGACTACTACAAGCTAATTGGTGCAAGATTACAGCTAGGAGGAGAAATTGGAGTCTAACTATCATATATAAAACTTATAACTGACTCTGAGAGTCAGGCAAAGCAGCCAGACAAGCACAGTAACTTCTGGTACATTTGATAGAAGATGGCAGGTGGGTGTGGCCTGTCCCATTATTGCTCTCAGCTTAGACAGGAAGAGGAACAGGAGTGAGTCATAAGATAATGGCAAAACAGCAGGAATGCCCTTAACCAAAATGGCCATACAAGCAGGTTACTACAATAAGAATAGCCATATCACCTAAAATTATCATATTTATATAAGTTTTGCATACTTTTCTTTCTCTACAATCATTATAAGTGCAGCATTATATTTCTCAGCCATTTTTAAAAACTTCCATTTATGAACCTGTAGTGTTTAACAGCAGCTCTTTTAGGAAAGGTTTGTTCATGTTTATTACTATGCAGCATAGGGGACATTAGAGGGCGCCCTCTATAGCAGGCCAGATACTTTGGCTTAGCCATGTGGGGCATAGCTGGCCATTTCTCATCTTGTTTGTATATGGCAATAAGCTTTGTTCTTATTGGTTCAGGAATGTGACTGACAGTGTTGCTTCACAGAATGGTTATTTTATCTGTTTTGTGGAACAAAACTGTCATTTTGTGGAAAGAATGAATCCTGTACTATAAAATCTTGCTTTCTGTCACAGATATCTATTTGTTTTTACTTAATTCATTCTGTAAGTAACTTTGCACATAAGTGCGTCCGTTACATGGAGGTTATATATTTGTGCGACAGATTGCTTGTTAAACTGTACAGAATGGAGTTTGTGATATAATGACATCCTTTTGTGCACTAACCAGATTTTGTTTTCATTCTTTAATAGAAATAAGTCTTTTGTATATTTTTTTTCTCTGTGTATGGTCACAAATACTTATATAACATGAGAGACATTCATTCTGTGTATTAGGGATAGTTTTGTATACAGAATGTATTTGGGACAAACGGCACCCCATAGTTGCCTGTGTACATCAATGTGAATCAAACTCAATTACACTAAAATTTTTGTTGCTAACATTTCATTCTTTTTGGCAATCAGTGCCAAAATGACACCTGAGCCCAATTCTTTATGTGCAAGAAGCCTGGAGCTACCACCACCTTTGAGACGAAGGTAGCTCCTTTGCAAGTACCTTGAATGAATACCATTTTACTGCGCAGCGACTGAGGCCATCTTTGCATGGCAACAACTGTGTGGTGCTTCATAAATGACTCCCGTTGTACTAATCCTATAAGAGCATCTACTATTGTAAATGCCTGCATGTTCAACATTTTCCTCAATGACAGGATAGCGTTAATATACAGTATGGGGCACATATGGAATTGATGAGAATACTAGTAGGTTCCCCAGTTCAAGTTTGACAAATCTACCTTTTATTTGAACATATATAATTTTCTTTTTACTGTAACATCAGCAGCTTCTTGTTTCGATGGGAAATGGATACATCTTTCAACTAGGTGTATACTAACTTAAACTTGCAAGTATAACTTACTTCAAAACATACATAAACTAGTAATGCATGGGAAAATGACACCTGCTTGATTCTGCTTTTATGTTTTTTTTTCTTCTGTTCATTTTTAAGCACAAAATAATGGGTTTATGTAATAAAAGCTGCAAAGTTTGCAAAGGCTTAATCATCTATAGCACCCAATCAGCAGGTTTAATTTACTGGTCACCTGTTTCGAAGGAAACATTATATTGGTTGCTTCACCTGGGGAAAATGTGTGTACAGCTACATACATCATCTTTGCAAAATCACATATGCTCTCTTGGAAAGATGATGTAAAATGCTAAGGAACTTAGCTCATGCAATAACTTAGAGGGAAAATATAACCCTCTCCCCTTTTTGATTCAAAGCTGCAAATGGTGTATGTATTCTGAAGGTAATCTATTTAAAAAGCAAACATTTTATTGGTTGCTTCACCTGGGGAAAATGTGTGTACAGCCACATACATCATCTTTGTAAAATCACATACGCTATCTTGGATAGGTGGGGGGTTGCGGCTGCGGTCTGGTGGGGGCTTTGTGGAAGAGGCCCATGTTATTGGAGCCCCAGTGGGCCCTGGCTGACCCATAAGCTATCGAGTTGGGTTTATGTAAAAAGTTGCATAAACATCATCTCACCTACCAAAAAAAAAAAATATATATATATATATATATATATATATATATACTGTATATATATCTTTCCAGGTTTGTTCTGTATTTTCCTGACAATGGTCCCTGTGGGGGATCGAAACATTGAGTCTCCAATAAAGTATCACATTTGTTAAGCTTCAGAAGAGTCCCGTGAGTGTCGCTGTTCCTGCAGATATACCATTACATGTTTGATGGCACCCGGGCATTTACGCAGGAAACGGAGTGCACCTTTGGGACTTGTTTTTATATATATATATATATATATTGTGATATGGTAAAAGGAAAATGCATGAAGGATCTGGGCGGGCCTTCCATTCCACTCCAGACTGACCTGGGTGTGGGGTTAGCTACCTGCCCATAAATTAATCAGGTGTCTAATTTCAGTGTGTGTGAGGGGCTGAGGAGCCTGCTGTGAACTCAAGCTGAGAGTTACACAGAGAGATTTACAGATTTGCCTGTTTAAAACTACAAGCCTGGAGCCATTGCTTTGCACACCAGACACTGAGGAAACTGAGCTGAATCAGTAAGTGCTGGACTGTGATACGTTTTATTTGCTTTATTTAAACCTGCTGAAACCTTCTGTTTATGCTATCTGTGTGTACGGCTTCAAATAAAGCAGCCCAGGCTGAATTGGACTGAAGCAAGGCTCTGTGTGCTGATTCTGTGCTACAAAAGTGCCGTGGTCAAGATTCCTGCTACCTGAAATCTCACAATTGGTGGAGTTTGCGCTGGCACAAAAACAGTTAAGCACAGAATCTTAAAGGGCCAGTAATATTGGACTGTGTTTGGAAAGGTTTCTCGCTACAACATGGAGAAAGTTTTGGAGCAGCTAATTGTTGCTAATGCAGCACAGCAGCAAGCCAATGCTGCCCAGCGAGAAACAAATTCTTATTTGCAACAAGCTGTTGTGCAGATCAGTGAGGATCAGAAGCGTGCAAACAAGTTGCTGGCTGAACAGCTACAAGCAGAGAGGGAGTCTACTGTTACACAGGTGTCGGCCTTGAGAGATTCCCTGATGGCCCAGCAGGAGTTGGTGCAACTGCTCACACTGAGGGCCCAAGCTGTTCCGGTAGTATCCCAGCATAATTTGAGTGGTACTATCAGAGCCAGTCATTTTCTACAAAAATTGACACCACAAGATGATGTGGAAGCGTTCTTACATACATTTGAACGTACAGCTGCGAGGGAAACTTGGCCCAAGGAGCAGTGGGCGGGGCTGTTGGCTCCATTCCTCTCAGGGGAACCCCAAAAAGCCTATTTTGATCTGCCAGCCGAGGATGCAGAGGACTATGAGAAGTTGAAGCTGGAAATTGTTACACGGCTGGGGGTTACCACGTCTGTACGGGCTCAGCGGGTACAGAGTTGGATTTACGTTGCTGACAAGTCGCCCCGGTCTCAAATGCATGACTTAATATACCTGGCGAAAAAGTGGCTGCAGCCGGACACCCTGACTAGTCCCCAAATCGTGGAAAGGGTTGTCATGGATCGTTTCCTGAGGTCCCTCCCGGTGAAAGTGCAAAAGTGGGTAAGTCATGCAGACCCCAGGTCAGCTGACCACTTAGTGGAAATGGTGGAGAGGTACCTGGCAGCTCAGGATTTGGCTGACCCTAAGTCTTCCCAGCAACATTCACCCATTAAACCAAGATCTCCCATGGCACTCAGTAGGAACATTCCAAGAGAGAAGGTCGGTACTGGGGTCAAAGATTGGCAGGCCAAGTCAGGAGGGACCCTACCTAATAAAAGACTTGGTCAAGAGGCAATTAAGTGCTTTCGCTGCCATAAAATGGGACATATGGTTGCAGACTGTCCTCTGATAGATGAACCAATGCAGTGTGATTTTTCGGTCATGAATAAGAACCAATCATTGTTTGCTTATGTTGCATGTTCGGATAAGCCTGTGGTTCATAAGGAAAAGCAAATGTGTGTGGTAACTGTGGGAGGTAAACAAGTACATGCCTTGCTGGACTCTGGTAGTTCAGTTACTTTGATAAAGTCAGGTCTAATACCTCCGGTAAATTGTCAAGGGAAAAAGCTTGCTGTAGTCTGCATACATGGAGACATCAGGGAGTATCCCATAGCAACTATTCACGTTGACACCTCATTTGGGTCTGTGGCCTGTTCAGCAGGAATAGTTCCGCAACTCTTACATGATTTCATAATTGGGAGAGATTTTCCTTATTTCTGGGAACTTTGGGAAAACCAAACTCAGAATAAACTCCAGTCTGTAGATAGTGAGGTTAAATCCTCAGAGAACATTACTACCCAGGAACCCCTTGTTTTTCCCTTTTCTGTGTTAGCGGGAGATCAGGAGAGTGACTCTGAGGACAATTCTGCTCCTATGCAGGATAACCTGAGCCCCACAGACACAGAGGGTCCTCTAGGACTACCTAACCTAGAGGTTCATAAAGGAAATTTTGGTACTGAGCAGTTAAAAGATTCCACACTGGCCAAGGCTAGAGAGAATGTAAAAATGGTGGATGGAAAGCCTACAGAACCTGAGATGAGGCTGTCCTATCCTTATATGGCTATGAATGGAGGGCTGTTATACCAGATGTACAAAAAAGGGGAGGAGGTTATTGAACAGTTGGTAGTTCCCCAACCATATAGGAGGATGGTAATGGACCTGGCACATGGACATGTCATGGGTGGTCACTTGGAGGTGGAAAAAACTATTGAGAGGGTTCTACAAAGATTTTTTTGGCCAGGAGTGTACAAAAATATTAGAGATTATTGTGCTTCCTGTCCTGAATGCCAAATTTCTTCACCCATGCCCCACTTTCGTAGTCCCCTGGTGCCCTTACCCATTATTGAAACTCCGTTTGAAAGAATTGCTATGGATCTGGTGGGTCCCTTAGTAAAATCTGCTCGGGGACATCAACATATCCTAGTGATTATGGACTATGCTACCCGCTATCCTGAAGCAGTTCCATTGCGCAATACATGTGCTAAAACGATTGCAAAAGAGTTAGTTCAGGTATTTAGCCGGGTAGGTATTCCCAAGGAGATTCTGACAGACCAGGGGACGCCATTCATGTCTAGAGTGACTAAGGAGTTATGTAAATTGTTCCAAATCTCACACCTTAGGACCTCAGTATATCATCCACAGACAGATGGGCTTGTGGAACGGTTTAATAAAACCCTTAAAAGCATGTTAAAGAAGGTAATAGATAAGGATGGGAGAAACTGGGATCAACTCTTGCCTTATCTGATGTTTGCTATTAGGGAGGTTCCCCAGTCGTCTACAGGATACTCGCCTTTTCACTTACTTTACGGGAGACATCCCAGAGGGCTTTTAGATATAGCCAAGGAGACATGGGAGGGAGAAGTGACACCTTATAAAAGTGTGATTGAACATATCTCCCAAATGCAGGATCGAATTGCAGCAGTAATGCCAATTGTTAAAGAACACATGGTGCGTGCTCAGGCCATGCAGCAACAGGTATATAACAGGGGTTCTCGGCTACGTACTTTTGCCCCTGGTGATAGGGTCCTGGTGTTAGTCCCCACGGCAGAAAGCAAATTCCTTGCAAAGTGGCAAGGCCCTTTTGAAGTAATGGAAAAAAGTGGGGAAGTGAATTATAAAATTCATCAGCCAGGAAAAAGGAAGCCTGTGCAAATCTACCATGTTAATTTGTTGAAACCATGGAAAGACAGAGAGTCCCTAGCTGCTGAATCTGCTATACTATATGCAAAAACATTCAGTAAACAACCTTTAATTCCAGAGGTGAAGATTGCAGAGACCCTTTCGGGTGTTCAGAAACAAGAGGTAAAGGAATTTCTCATGAGAAATAGAGAAGTTTTTTCAGAACTTCCAGGTCATACCTCTATTGTTGAACATGACATTGTCACTAACCCTGGGGATCATGTAAAACTAAAACCCTATAGAATACCAGAAGCTAGGCGACAGGTAGTAGCAGAAGAAGTAAAAAAAATGCTAGATCTGGGTGTTATTGAAGAGTCTTGTAGTGATTGGTCTTCTCCTATTGTACTGGTTCCAAAACCAGATGGAAGTTGGAGGTTCTGCAATGATTTTCGTAAGCTCAATGCAATATCCAAATTTGATACATACCCTATGCCACGTGTGGATGAGCTTATTGACAGGTTAGGTAATGCCCGTTACCTAACAACCCTAGATCTTACAAAAGGTTATTGGCAGATCCCTCTTTCCCAAACAGCTAAAGAGAAAACAGCTTTTGTAACACCAGAGGGAGCATTCCAGTATAGAATGATGCCTTTTGGATTACAAAATGCTCCTGCAACATTTCAAAGGGCAATGGACAAAATTTTAAAACCCCATAGACAGTGGGCGGCTACATACCTGGATGATGTTATCATACACAGCCCTGATTGGGATTCACATTTGCCGAGGGTCCAGGCTGTGTTAGATGCTCTCCAGATGGCAGGTTTTACGGCCAACCCAAAAAAATGTGCTATTGGGTTAGAAGAGGCTAAGTATCTGGGGTACATCATTGGTAGGGGGCTTATAAAACCCCAAGTTAATAAAACTGAGGCCATTCAAGCCTGGCCACGCCCTCTAAATAAAAAGCAGGTCCGAGCTTTTTTGGGGATTACAGGCTACTATAGGAGGTTTATCCCAACCTTTGCTACCCTTGCAGCGCCTTTAACAGATTTGACAAAAGGGAAAGAATCTGTAATGGTAAAGTGGACACCGGAGACAGAGAAGTCTTTTCAGGCTTTAAAGGATGCATTATGTTCCAAGCCAGTATTGTTTTCACCAGACTTCTCTAAAACTTTTATTGTGCAAACAGATGCATCCGATGTAGGTCTAGGGGCAATTTTGTCTCAGGTTCATAATGGAGAGGAACATCCGGTAGTCTACATTAGCCGAAAATTAAATGACCACGAGAGGAAGTACGCAGTAGTTGAAAAAGAGTGTCTGGCCATAAAATGGGCACTGGAGGCACTACGGTATTACCTCTTAGGAAGGGAATTTGAGTTAGTGACAGATCATGCACCGCTGAGATGGATGTGTGATAAGAAGGAGACTAATAGGAGAGTTACCCGCTGGTTCCTGGCTATGCAAGAGTTTAAGTTTACGGTAACACATAGGCCAGGAGTTCAGATGAGCAATGTTGATGGCCTCTCCAGAATCCATTCCCTCTTTGGTGCATCTATCCCAACAGTGGGGATGGTACAAGAAAGTAATGTACATAGTAAGGAGTTAAACAGGATATCTGGGAAAGTGCTTGATGGAATATATGTTTCTCCCAGATTTTTGTCTGAAAAATGTTGGTCATTAGCATAAGGTGACTTTAAAGTATGGGACTTCACCAGTGTCTCGTCCTCTTGTAGATCACTCTACTAGTGATCTAGGGGGGGGGATATGTGATATGGTAAAAGGAAAATGCATGAAGGATCTGGGCGGGCCTTCCATTCCACTCCAGACTGACCTGGGTGTGGGGTTAGCTACCTGCCAATAAATTAATCAGGTGTCTAATTTCAGTGTGTGTGAGGGGCTGAGGAGCCTGCTGTGAACTCAAGCTGAGAGTTACACAGAGAGATTTACAGATTTGCCTGTTTAAAACTACAAGCCTGGAGCCATTGCTTTGCACACCAGACACTGAGGAAACTGAGCTGAATCAGTAAGTGCTGGACTGTGATACGTTTTATTTGCTTTATTTAAACCTGCTGAAACCTTCTGTTTATGCTGTCTGTGTGTACGGCTTCAAATAAAGCAGCCCAGGCTGAATTGGACTGAAGCAAGGCTCTGTGTGCTGATTCTGTGCTACAAAAGTGTCGTGGTCAAGATTCCTGCTACCTGAAATCTCACAATATATATATATATATATATATATATATATATATATATATATATATATATATATATATATATATATATTCCACCTGTGCTGTAGTAGCCCACCTCTGCTGGACTGTGACTGTCTTGTTATACCCATATGTCCACTATTTACTGTATTTCTAGTATAGGTCAATCTAAAAACAACTGGACTTGCTGAGTAATCAATGAAGACGTTTCACTACTCATCCGAGCAGCTTCTTCAGTTCAACTGACTGGTGTGGGAAGTTCTCGGCATATAAACTCTTCCACTAATCCATTTACAATGGCACATTGTAACTCTTCAAAGAGGTGACATCTGAAGAAACTCACAGAGGTGTTGATTCTGTGTAGTTGTGATAGGATTATCCAATGTGTCATGCAACTCCTAGATACAGGTGTTACTTGTGAGAGTTGCATGAATGGATGTGTGAAGTGTTCTGAATCCGCCGGGGTACAGATGTTAGAACAGCATTGTATGTAGCAGACAGGTGGTGTCGAAGGCCCCCACCTCTGTTCAGAGATGGTCTCTCCACCTTGACATGAATCGCCTCTTTCACGCCTTGTTCAAACCAGCGGTCTTCTTTATCCAAGATTTGGACCTTGCTGTCTTCAAAGGAGTGTCCCTTGTCTTTTAAGTGTAGAAAGACAGCTGAGTTTTGCCCTGTAGAGTTCTCCCTCCTGTGCTGAGCCATTCGCTTGGAGAGCAGTTGTTTTGTCTCCCCGATGTATAGATCTGTGCAATCCTCGCTACACTGGACTGGATTAGTGGAAGAGTTTATATGCCGAGAACTTCCCACACCAGTCAGTTGAACTGAAGAAGCTGCTCGGATGAGTAGTGAAACGTCTTCATTGATTACTCAGCAAGTCCAGTTGTTTTTAGATTGACCTATACTAGATATACTATGACCTGGATGAATGAAAATCTTCATAGTCATATTTACTGTATTGTTTTTATCTCACCTCACTTATGCTTTCTCACTCGCACCTTTGCTTTGATTGACCCAATGGTTTAGGACACATTTAAGTGACTCCTGTTGTTGTAGGTCGGACTGGTCATTCTATATATAGACTATGGACCTTGTAGCAAGTGATTTGATTCATTGTACAGTTATGTGGGCCTAGACAAACGGCAAATGCACTTTCCCCTTTGATCCTATGTCTCTGCATAATTGGTGGGTGCTGGCTGGCAAGCTGTTCCAGTATCTCAGTAACCCCTTAGTATATACAATATTGGCGTATACAGGCTTGACTGCCTACTAGGCAGATAGGGATCTATAAAGCCTCCCGATGCATGAGGGATGAGCTCAAGCATGATGCCCGTGTCTTTAGTTTCCTTTATGGTCAACTTGTCCACCTCTACTGTAGTACAAGGGTAGAAGGCACTTGATTACCCTTTTTTCACACGCTATCCCATGGTCCCACAATAAGTGTGGGTTAGTCTATTTGAATGGACCTAAAGAATTGTTTTACATGCAGGAGCCCATTGTTACAACCAGAGGGTCTTTTTTTATTCCTACAGGTGTGTTTCCCATGATGTCATTGCGGTGGGCGGGCTCTATCACCACCCAGCCTCTCTCTGGCTATTTAGTTTGAACATTCACTCTGCACTGTGTTTCCTTGACAAAGGTTCCTGTGTGGGACCGAAACGTTGGATAAATAAACCTTTTTTTGACACTTTTTGTCTGTTTTAGCTAAAATCCTGCGAGTGCCATCATTTTGTATCCTATATATATATATATATATATTTTTTTTTACAAAAAACATATAACTCTTAAGAACCATAACTTAGGAATGTGATGCATCTCCCACTCCCACCTTGTTCCATTGTGATGGATTCTGCTTATACTGGTTGTTTTTCAAAGCTCAAAGCAGAGCAGAGAGATTCAAGTCCCAGAATCCATCACTTCACAGTGGAATAAGGGGGTGGGTGGGGGGGGGTTGAATCACTCCAAAACTAAAGCAGGATGGGGAACTGGTATCTGCATCATGATTTCCTTTTTAATATGTGGAATCATATAATATGTGGTATGTTTGTGTAAAAAATAAAAATATATATATTTATTTTTGGAAATTCAGAGAGAGGTCATGCACATTTTCTACATAAACCTATGTGCTTATGTGAAAAGGGGTGGGGGGGATTGCTGGTGGTTATAATTTCCCTTTATACAAGTTCTAAGCTCTGCCTTTGTGTTCTATAAATCACAGCATAAAGTATTTAGGGTACCTTTTGTGCAAAAAAGCCCCAGTAACTGAGGCATCATGTATACAGATTTTTGACAGAAAAAAATACCTGTTTACAGTGTCTCTACCCTTATATGACCTTTCTTTGATTAAAAGATAATTGACTTGCTGCTTGGCTAAGCATGCTGATGATCCAATGAGAACAATGTGGAAGAACTGCCATCTTGTGCTCATTTTACTTTGCACAGACTTTTACCTATGCTGTTACCAGGGGTGTAACTACAGAGGAAGCAGACCCTGCGGCTGCAGGGGTGGGAGTTAGGAGGTATAGGGGCCCATGAGGCCCTAATTAGTGAGCAATTTCAACATATATTGGTACTCCAATATATAACACAGCTCCATTCAAGATATTAATTTAAAAAGCCTTTATTGCAGCCCTTTTTATTTGAAAAAGGGCTGTACGTGAGCCTGAAACGTCATGCTTGTTGCAGATCTAAAATTCACATGCTAATAAAGGCTTTTTAAATTAATATCTTGAACGGAGCTGTGTCATATATTGGAGTATTTATGAAGCCGGTTGTACTGAGGGCCACTGGACACGTGCACCATCTAAACATTAAGAGGTGGAAAAGTGGGTGAGTACTGACTACAAAAATTGCATATGAACATATATTGGTAAAAAGGTCAACCTCTGGATATATTAAGGGGTCCTAAAGGAATTTTCTGAGGGGCCCAGTAACATGTAGTTATGCTACTGGCTAATATGGTATTAGATATAGTAAGACACCATGCCAAAATACATAAATAAATACAAGGAAGTATTGAGAAAACTGTGGTACAGTAGGAAAACAGATCTAACAGTACCAGTTTGATCCTCGCATGCTATTGTCATGCATTCAGACCAAGGTGAATGTCAAATTCAAACTTAATGTGTGCTTAGGGTCAGTTTATAACACCAGAAACCTAATGTGTCATCTGTGTTTTTAATGACAAATTGTCAAGATTGAAAGCTAATTTTATATCTTATTGGATATGCTACGAAACATTTCAACCTGAAAGCCATCTTCAGAACATTTTATTAATTTTATGAATTGCTGAAAATCTTTGAATGCATAGTACAGATAAAGATAAATATAAAAACAGATACAAAACAAAGCAAAGCATACTGAGGTTAAACCATAAATCACTAGGTCAACAGTATTGATAACTGCTTGTGCTGCTGACTGAATGATTGGTTTTGGATAGAAGGTCAATGAGATCTGGAGTTGGTGGAGGGGTGGAAACATAACTGTCTAGCTAGTGTCAAACCACATCACAGCAGTAATCAAAAGGGGTACAGTATTTCATTGACAGTACCATTTATGGAGACAACAGATTATGGCAAAGGAATTAATTTTATTATTGTGCTATTTGATCACAGTAATTTATTACATTAAAATAAAGCTGGGGATTGGGAATGGGCAATATAGAGATCATGGAGTACTGCATGATATGTACATGGTGTTATGATTTATAAATAAGATAAACACCAGGGGAAAATATAACAAGCATATATCTAGGGAAGCAAAGAAGCAATATAATGCAGTAAACAGTAAAGGAAAACCTTGAAGGTTTATTACAACCTCAGAAAAGCCTATTTAAATGCAAGGCTTACATTCACCTTAGCTGCAGGTGCTCTGCATTAAAATGATGTTAACGTGTAATTCTTTTGTCACAAGTCTGCTACCGCTTTGCTTGTAAGTATAACACTTTCTGGGAACCATGGAATTACTAAATGTTCTGTGTAGATTCCACAGAGTCAAGGGCACACTTATACACGATGCAGCAAAAGAGGCAGGATGGGCACAATTGTGCAACATTATGTATATTTAGCAAGGCTGGACTTGTAAATGGCCACTTGAATGTCAAGGGCATGCTTCCAGACTTCAAGAAGGGCTTTGTCGGAGAAGCCAGAAAGGTAAGTTGTGACTGCAGAATGATAGAGAAAGGTAACACATCCATTTCATGCCAATTTCATTTAGGGCTTTAGTTGCCTTTTAAGTTTCAGTTTCAGAGAGGGCTGAGTCGGAATCATGTGGCATGTGAAATCCTTCTGTGTCTCAGTTACCAACTTATATTGAAAACACAATGCTGAGTTCCTGTCGAATTCCTTACAACTGCAGCTACAAGGTCGAAGATTAAAAATAGCAATGCATAGGTCCAAACATACAGGGAGAGCAGAGCATGCAACCATAACACAATATATCTGCCTTGAAAGGCAATTACTGTTATTGAATGTGTTCCCTTATGTAGATCCCAAACTTAGATATAGATGCTAGCCAATGAAAGGTTTCATTTAACAAGCAAGCGCTCAAGCAAATCTAATGTCTGTGTTTCAAGATAAGATCGAATTGCACACACCTCCATTGCTGCCCAAGTAATTAAACTTATAATGAATTCCATTGAACGTATCTCTCATTATTGAAAAACGCATTTTTCAAATGTCAAAAGTTGATATCGATGGCAAACATTGCTATTTAATTGCAGGCTAATGGTAGCAAACGTCCAGGTATTTATATGCTTCAATTTGCATATGGATGTAAAAAAATAACCATGTATATCAGGAGTGTCCAACTCCAAACATTTTACAACGGGGGCCAGATTTAGTGAGGTGAAAATGTGTGAGGGCCGACCATTCAGCCTGACATCCATTCCGAGGTAGCCAGCATGTGACTCCTGGAGATGGAGGCGTACACAGCGTTTAGGGAGTGAAGAAGTGGAGTCTGTTTGGATTTATTCTCTGTGCCTCATTTAAACAAGAAATTGCATAGCCATAGCAGTAATATTTGTGCACATGATTAGTGAAGTGATCTGCCAATTGCTCTATACTGCTGCCTGTGTGCTGAAGATGTTGGCAATAGACACGTAATGACACGTAGTGATGCACCACTCTCGCATATGTCTTTAGTTCACTGTACTGGCACGTCAGTACGTCTTTTGCACCTTCAGCCCTAAAGTATGTGAGATCGGCGGGTCACTATGTGTCAGTACGTGTCTATTGCTTCAACACCTTCAGCACACAGGCAGCAGTATAGAGCAAGTGGCAGATCATTTCACTAATGTGCCCAAATATCACTGCTATGGCTACGCGATCCATGATTGCATTGTGCTGGCGGGCCACATTATTATTAATTTCATGATGGAGGCTGAGGGCCAGTGTAAATTTGAAAATGGGCCGCAATCGGCCTGTGGGCCTGACTTTGGACATGCCTGAGGTATATTGTTTCTAATTAGTTATGGTTGACAAGTGTTTGGACTAAAGTATGGAGATGGAACTTGGGCTTTGCTAGTTTGTGACACTGACAGCTAATTAATATATATATTTTATTAAGTCTGTACTGGTAGCTATAATAAAGAAAATCATGGTCAAAAAAACCTAGTTGTTCCAAAAGTGGACAACACGGTTGGTCATTGCTGCCATTGCTGAGCTTGGGTCTTAGGTTGGATCACAGCCAGAGCACTACCTGCAAAAACTTTATATAGATTCCCTGCACCTGTGTAGATTTACTCTGGGTTCCTCTAACACTTTAAAAACATAACGAAAATGTACTTTATTGTGAATGTAATAGGTATCTTAGACTGTAATCTGTACAGGGGCAGAGACTGGTATGAATGATGTATAATCTCTGAGAATATGTCAGTGCTATATACATAAAACAATATTAAAAGAGGCCCTAGAAAAACAAGTGTCTATTTTTTCAGGAAAACATAAGTGTTCTAAATCTACCTAGGTTTTTTGTGTAATTCCATTTTTGTAACAAGGTATTTGACTTTAACCAAGATTAACCCGCTGTGCGGCGCTGACCGAAGGATTCACAGGAGACGTATCTTGCTCAATAATCATGCGGCTTTATTGTGCACATCTAGTGAACATTTGGCAGTGGGTTGATGAGGAAACCTACGTGTTTCGTGCCTTAACTCTCCCGGCACTTCATCAGGGACCCTAATCTTTGTACAATAGTTACCTCCTGAACGAAGGAATCCTGCGAGAGTTCTACTGCAAGGGGAGACGCTGCTACATGGGTGAGCTCTGCTACATTTTCAAACTTTTTCTGTGATAATTTGACTTTAACCCCCTATGATTTCCCTGGTTCAGTAACAAATAAACTCAGCAACCAGTGAGTGACCTGCTTTTGCTTAGTCTCCAGACAAATTCCCGATCTCTGTGATGTAGGTACAGACACATAGGGGGTTATTTATCAAGGTCCGAATATCAAAACTTCGAATAATTCGTACTTTTCGGAGGAAAAAAACCCAGAGATTTATTAAAGTCCGATGGTCTAAAAACTTAGAATCCGAAACCCTGACATCTAAAAGCTCTCGACGGTCCTGTATAAGTCAATGGGGAAGGTTCCAGTGTCTGTGCTGATGTCCGTACCGATATCCGATGAGTTTGTGGTTTCTGCGCAAAAAACTAGTTTTTGCACAAAACTCTGAACAATTCGGAGTTTTCGGGGAAAGTTTCGAAATTTGCAGAACCCTATTTTTTCGGGCTCTTTTCTTCATAAATAATATTCCATGCCATTCAGGCAATCGATGTTGCTTGGAAATACTGAGATAAATTTGGATCCTGATAAATAACCCCCATACTATACATAACATCACACCGTTCTCTTCTCCTCCAGTTTGTCTGTGGTCTGCTCTTTGCTTGTCCTTGGTAATGATCAGTACCTTGCTAGTGTTAGTTCTTATTCTAAGGTAAAGTGGATTCTTTGCTGGAATCACAGCAGAAAGTTCCAGGGTCACTGATAAGGGTGTAAGTGGTGACTTGAGCCTCCAGGGTCTTGCTCTTGCTTGTAGTTGGGCTATTGCTGTCTGTCATTTCTGGGTTCCAGAGGAAATGTAATGTTTAACTGTAATTTAGTTGGACCAATGCTTACTAGTGAAATATAAAAGTACTTGTAACCTCCTGATCCCTTTAACTGTCAGGCTAGAGACAAATAACCCGACAGTATGTAGCTCAATAAAACAAATGAAAACAATTACAATTGTACATTGCCATCCTATCTTTTTATTTCCCCATTAACTTGCAAATAAAAATACAGATTAGACATCTTTACAATTACCATAAAGCAAATTATAAACCAAATGAAAGTTGCTTGTTACAATTGATGTAAATCCCATCTGTCAACAACTCACTAACCACTGCAAAAAGTTGTATACACAGAAAGTCTTTTAACCTTGGCATTTGTACAGGTTTTTCTCTTGGACTATATATGGCCTTGACTTTCCTGCTCTGTCACTTATTGTTTAACTGTGAACAAGGATGCCTGCCTGCCGAAAGCAAAGCTGAATCTTTAAAAGCATTCTTTCTCATAAATGTTCAGTATATTTCCCACATAATGTTTTAGTGATATTCACCAAATTACTTTAAACAGACTTATGTAGGGAATTCGTGCAAAATCATTGCACTTATCCCTGTAAGGGCAGAGAGCCTGTGTATGTGTGCTGTAAGCAACCAGCTATTCAGTACAGAAGGAAGTGACACAGCAGCTAAGGAATGGCAGGCAGGAAGAGGAAGTCACAGAGACTGGCAAAAGAAGAAAGCCTGGCATAGAGAGCCGCATGGTGGACAGAGAAGGAAGCAAGAGAGCTGCTGGTGGGCTCAGAGAGCTGAGAGGCTGCACCAAAAGTATTCATTTGGATCGGGCTGGCACAGGGAAGCCACATACTGTGCCTGGAGAGACAGAGAGTGTGAGAGGAATACAGACTGGAGGAACAACAAGCAGGAGATTCCTATCTGAGCATCCAAAGGGGTTGGTAAACGCACTGTGTGCCTGAATGTGCTGTATTCACCTAAAGAGAGCTCTGAAGTATCCAAAGAGGATTTTTGAGTATCCTGTTTAAAGGGACAGTACCCTAAAGAGCGCTGAAGATAAACAGGCTGTGTATTAAAGGACATTAAAGGACTTTACCTTTTTCCTTAGTTAGCTAGACAGATCGCGCTAGCAAGTTAGTTAGTGAGGCCCTATTGCCACCGGTTAGGAGTGCTACATGTATTAGGTGCCCATTTATTTTATATAAACTGTTATTTAGTTTAACCAATAGTGTGTGTGTGTTATTACTGTATTCCTAGTGGGGCCAGCCATAGGTCATTCCCGGATCCCACTAGGTGGAGGCACTGCGCTAGTAAGTACCAGGTACCCAGTCTCTCCCCATACCACTGCGGAGTGACTCAGGTTTGTCCCGTGTCATCAGGTAAGCGCCACAGTGGAGTGTAACACAGACAAAAGGGTGTAGAAAGGGTTACACTTATATCAAGTTAAATGCAGTTTAGCACACTAGCAATAAGTTATAGCACACATACCTAGTTATTCTTTCTCTTTCTTGCCATTTATTCAGTGGAACAGCGAGTGGAAGAAGAATAGTACTATAGCAAAAATTACTGGGCATATTTTCCATGGAAGTGCAAATTACAAAGAATTGACATGTATAGCATAACAGTCTAAACATCAAAGGTAAAAGGCCACTCCTGGTAACAGCCACAAAAATTCAGATAATTAATTTGGAATTATTTCTAGTGCATTGATCGATCAACTACACTCTCTGCTCTAGGGGGTTGAACGTGATAGACTTTGGACTTTTGTAACTATGTAAAGTTTAAAGTGTCAGCAAAACTAACTGTCTATGTCTTTTCTATTCGATTTCTGTATTCACCTTTGTTTTCACCTTTGGGTTAACGTTTAGTATGATGTAGAGCAGTGATCCCCAACCAGTAGCTCGTGACCAACAAGTTGCTCCCCAACCCCTTGGATGTTTCTCTCAATGGCCTCAAAGCAGGTGCATATTTTTGAATTCCAGGCTTGAGGCAAGTTTTAGTTGCATAAAAACCTGGTGTACTGCTAAACAGAGGCTCCTGTAGGCTGCCAGTCCACATAAGGGCTTCCAACAGCCAATCACAACCCTTATTTGGCACCACCCAGAAACATTTTTCATTTTTGTGTTGCTCCCCAAATCTTTTTACATATGAATGTTGCTCATGGTTGAAACAGGTTGGGGACCCCTGATGTAGAGAGTGATATTTGCAATTGGTTTTCATTATTTATGGTTTATGAGTTATTTAGCTTTTTATTCAGCAACTTTCCAGTATGCTATTTCAGCAGTCTGGTTACTAGGGTCCAAATTACCCTAGAAACCCACACATTCATTTGAATAAGAGATTAGAATATAAATAGGATTGAGCCTGAATAGAAAGATGAGTAATGAAAAACTGCAATAACAGGCAATATAAGGCAAATAATTAAAAAAGCTATAAAAGGTAAATAATGAAGATCAATTGAAAATTTACTTAGAATTAGCCATTCTATAACATACTTCTATAACATACAAGTACACCACCCCTTTAAATGACAGGATGAGAAAAAAGCCTAAAGCTGGCTATAGGCAAATTTTACCCTTGTATCAGACGAACAATCAGACGTCACAATCTTCCGACCTGCTACTAACCATTCAGACGATGAACAAGAACAAATTAGGCGATGATCTGCCTGTGACAGCAATCGTACGTTAGTTATGTCTGACAAATAGTAGTGACAATCGCCCATTGATATCGTCAGATAAGCAATACATGCAGAGAAATTATCAATAACCTGCCCGATTGACGAAACGACCAATTGCCGTGGTTCGAGAAATGTCAGAACAATCCACATACGGTCTGGAAATCTTACAAAATGTTAATTCGTACAACTATATCTTTGCGTCTATGGCGAGCTTAATATTATCTATCTAAAAATGCTAAATATCTCAGATCAGCACACTAAGGGGCCCATTTATTAAGTTTGAGTGAAGGAATAGAGGAAATGGGCTACTTCAACCTTCGACTACGACCTTCAACTTTGAATAAAATGATTCGAACTAAAAATCGTTCGACTATTCGACCATTCGATAGTCGAAGTACTGTCTCTTTAAAAAATTCTTCGACCCGCTAGTTCGCCACCTAAAACCTACCGAGGCCAATGTTAGCCTATGGGGAAGGTCCCCATAGGCTTCCTAACAATTTCCTGATCGAAGGAATATCCTTCGATCGATGGATTAAAATTCAATCGAACAATTATTCCTTTGATAAGGAATAGCGTAAAATCCTTTGACTTCGATATTCGAAGTCGAACGATTTTACATCGACGGTCGAATATCGAGGGTTAATTAACCCTCGATATTCGACCCTAGGTAAATGTGCCCCTAAGTAATTTTACATCAATTCATTTAGATTCCCTTTAAGAGAACTAATAACGAGCAATAGTTAAAAACAAAAGCAGGAGATCATGTTTCAGTGCACAGCATTAATTTCTTAACTGTATCTGTTTGTCTGTGTTGATATGTAAATCTCATTGTGCCAAAGATTGGTAAGAAACCCATTAGTGGTCTGTATTTTTTGGCTTTATTCTTTCTGACACTTTCGGAATACTTCATGCCTCATGCTGTATGTAATCTCCATGAATGTGACACTAAGGTCAAGTATACCATCTTCCGTTTTGTATCCTAAGCTCATGCATCCTATTTTCTGTGACTGGCAGACACAATGATCTGTTGCTAATGGAAGAGATGAGATTTCAAATTGCCACAGTAGCTACAAAGGATTTCCATTTAACTGTATAAATTATCAACACAATTACTCTGAAGCAATTTTTATAGAGTCATTTTATCTAGGTGAGATATGAAAAATCTTTTTCCTTTTGGCTGCACAGCGGTAGAAATATGAAATATTTATTATAAAAATTCTTGTCTCAAGTAAAAAATGTCAGTATAAAATGTGTCTATCTGTTTTTAGTTGCATACCATTGTGGGTCAATCAATGCAGATGGAGTCCAGTTATTGCGATACCCCTGCAAACCACTTGGCCTATTCCCTGCCACCAATGAATAGGCGGGACAGTCAGCAGTCCCAAGTGTGTGGAATAGGGGTTATAAGTTATTTTACTGTGGGCCCAAGAAGGTCAATTTAAGCTCTTGCTGAGTTAATAAATACTGTATATTTTTCCCATTGATCCATGTGGGTCTTTAATCAGGGCCAAGAACCCTCAGTTCTAAGTAGTTCAAAAGTTTTTTTTTTTCCTATTTAATGTTGATATCTGCTGGGCAACCACATTTAGCTAATACCCCATAGATAAATATATTTGTTTCCAGATGAAAAATATAAAAAATACTAGCCATGGACATCAAACAGAATTTTGACAGAAATTGACAGATATAACCACAAAACTACATGTACGACCATAACCAGGTCTTAGCCAAAACTCTACATTGTGACACATTCATTATTTATAATAAAGCACCCATTGCCAATAAAGCTAATGTAGACCAAATATGAGTAAAACAGACACATAACTTGCAGTTATGAGCAAAATGGCAATAGGCATCTATTAAGGTACACCCTATAATACAAATGCTTGGAAATATAATGTATACATTTATTTGCACATACAAATGATATGAAACAAATATGAAACAAATGAAATAAATTACAGTTTTCCCTAGTGTGAACATTGATCAATAACTGGAACACATACAATTAATCAAACGAATTATTCATTATTTCCCCTTCCGGGTAGAACATGTGATTAATTAATTCTCAATACCTAACCAATAATACATTCCCCATGCACAGTGGTGACAGAGATTCAGTCAATAGGGTCTAAAATCAACACTCAAGATGATTGTTACACCTTCGGCACTTGGCACTCATGACTTGATTGGCAAAACTGTCAAAAGAGGGGGATCTGTCTTCACCATACCTATATAAAGTAAGTGATAAAAGTAAAGGAATCTCATTGTATCTGACCCATCAATTAGATATGCATGTTAGGGGGTGCCAGCAATGGTAGGCAGTAGGAACTAGGTTTGCCTGTGCCTGCAGTTGCTGCAGTCTGACCTGAGGTGGGATTTCTCATTCAGCACGAGGTGCAAAGTTCATTGGGCAGAATTTCTTTTTACATGAGCACATTTTTTCTCCACCTTTGTGCTCATGAACTTCTATCCCCTGTCTTTGTAACTGATCCCTAGGTATTTTGGAAGGTTCTCTCTATAAAACTGCTAATGACATCTGGGTGAGGAGCGATTGGGGCAGTAGTGTGCCTAGGGCATCTTTACCTTATGGCCTGATGCTGCTGAAAACAATCCTGAAATGGCACAATTTCACCAGTGGACTAGTGATGGGCAAATAAATTCGCCAGGCACGAATTCACTGTGAATTTCAGCGGTTCGCCGTTGGCTAATATATTCACAAAACTCCCGCAAAAGTTTGTTTTCAAAAGTTCGACAGTGTCAAAAAAAATTGAAAAGTAGCTTGCCTCAAAACCGTCGCGCATCGACACTATTTGGACGCGCATCAACTTTAACGCTGTCGTCAAAATTTATTTTATTTGACATGGGCGTCAAAATTCAAGTTTCGCAAATTTTTGCCACAAATTTCCCGGGGAATTCACAAATTTTTCAGCGAAACTGGAGAAATTCTCCCATCACTACAGTGGACATTTTTATTGTGCCAAATGCATTGGCATCAATGGGAGTTTTTTTTTCTTGCACCAAATGTATTGTAGCCAACAAGCATTTTTGCCATATTTTTTCCAAATGCATTGGAGTCAATCGATTTTTTCTTGCAGTTTTATGAAAAAAATACGTCTTTACTGTGAAACAAGACATTTGTGCAGATTTTAAAAAAATTTGAAATTCGAGCTAATCTGCATCAGGTGAGAAAATTGGCTCATCTCTATCACTCCTAGAAAAACTGCTACTGTTGTTTTTCATAAAATTACAGCTATACATTTTCTGATATCACATGGCCAGTTAATTACAATACACACATTGTAAGGTTTTATTGCCAATAAACAACACTGTGTGTTATTTACTAAAGTCCCAATTGTTCTGGTCAGGCTTTTAAAGGGGAAAATAAGAGAAAAAAAACTAAAATGTCAGATGGTGTTAAAAAAAAAATTTACTCAAACTCGGACCTGTTGAGAATGTGTAAAAGTCAATGGCAGATGTCCCGTTAACAATTGGAAGTTGAGCTGGTTTTCCAAAAAAAATCTGAGGTTTCTAGAGCAAAATCTGAAAAGCTCGTAGGATTCAGATTTTTTTTTACAATTTTATCGTGACTTTTCGCACACAAGAAAAATTAGTGAACATTTATTATTAAATAGGGGGGGAGGAAGTCTGTGCGGATTTGGACGGAGTGGTTTTCAGAAAATAGTGAGAAAGTGGCCCCTATATGTATATATGCCTTTATAATAAACAAGATCTTGTAAATGATATCCTTATAAACGGTGAGTTCTGATGTCATCAGTTATAAATGGTGAGTTCTGATGTCATTTCTGTCACATGACTCCCTAAAACTTGTGTATTATAATAAATAAAGTACCCCCAGTTGCAAAATATGAGGATATTAGAAGTTACCTCAGAGTTCCATGACCTTTATAAAAACACTCGGCCTTCGGCCTTGTGTTTTTATATGGTCATGAAACTCCTCGGTAACTTATAATATCCTTATATTTTACAAAAGGGGGAACTTTATTCACTATATATAGCTTTCTGAATTCTGTGTTGACTTTTGACATTGACGTTGGTTTCTTATGCATTCTACCCTTATAAACCCAAGTCATGCTGGGAACCTTCACCCTAAGAGGCAAGAGGTTGATGATTATCTTGACTAGCAAATGTTCCAAATTCATTTTGTCACTGTGTTGAGCTATAAATCTTCCATCCTATGCTGTGCCTGGCCATGTGATTCTTTTCTTAAGCAATTGGAATTCATACAATTTTGTATCATTTTTCACAGATACACAGATTAATGTTTTTTGGTGTTGCATTCCTTATACATAAATTGATAAACCACAGAGGATAAATCAATAAAATAATGAAACAAACTGATGCCTAATTTAGGGAACTTCTCTATTTGCCCTGAAGCAACTCTTCAAGTGGTTGTACAGATTCTTACATTTTTAACAAGGTTGCCGGCACATTTCAAAATGAATGGCTTAAGTTTTAGGAACATCTAAATTAAAAGTTTATAATCTGTTCCATTAACTGCGTTCCAGTTGCTCTCAATCAGAATGTTCAACAACAAGCGAAGAGTGAAGACTACATCAACATTTGTCTCCCTAGTTATTTCTACACAGGTCAGATACAGTGCATTAAAGTGAAACTTGAAAGTGACTGAGGCAAAATCCCAACAAAACTTGGAATTAGATGCCTTAAAGTAATTTGAATAAAGTGTCTGAAAGCTATGCAATGCCTGAATCATGGCAAATGGCTGCACTGCAAAAGGATGCAATCGGATCCTCTATATGGGTTGTTCACAGGGTTAGGTAATTTACTTTTAGTGTAAAGGCGCTTACAGGTGAGTGGTTTCCCCTGCACTCGCCTGAGTTCAGTTTTAATGCGTTCCATTGCAGGGGAGCACAGGACAAAATGCAATCAATTATTTTAAACCAGGATATACTCACACAGACGCATGTAAGCAGGGCCGCTATCAGGGGGGCACAGTTGTACCGGGCAAGGGCCTAAAGGGGCAGTGTGTGAACTGAACCCCATGTCCTGAAGCGCCAAAGATCCAAAGCACCGAAGACCTGAAGTGCTGAAGACCAGAAGCCGTGAATGAAGCCTAAACTGGAAAAGACCCCAACCCATGAAAGGAGCCAAAGCTGAAGCCTCAAAGCCGCGAAAAGACCGAAGCCACGAAAGGAGCCCAAGCTGAAGCCCAGAAAAGACCCGCAGCCACGAAAGGAGCTGAAGAAAACAGAAGAAGTTGCCATCACTGAGGACAAGGAAGAAGAACCTAAGGTAAGTTCTAATGAACACCAATGTGTTTGTATTATTTTATTAAACCCCTGGCCACCATTTTTTTAAAAAAAATATTCTATGGGGCCCCTGACCACCATCTTTTTTTTTAACTTGTAAGGGGGGGGGGCTGACCACCAATGTTTTTTGTTTTTTTAGTTTTCTAAAGGCCTCTGACTCCAATGATTTTCTTTTAACTTGTAAGGGGGGGGTGGCCATTAATGTTTTTTTTTACCTTGTAGAGGAAGACCCTGGCTACCAAATAGGTTTTTCTAACTTGTAGGGCAGGCCATGGTCATCATTAAAGTTTTTTGTAACTTTTATGGGGGGCCCCTGACCACCAATTGTTAAGGTGTAGGGAGGACCCTGGCCACCAATGGTTTTGTAATTTGTAGGGGGATGGCTGGCCACCAGTGACATTTTTTAAACTTTTATAGGGGGTCCATCAATTGTTTTTGTTTAGGAGGGACCGTGGCCACCAATGGTTTTTTTAACTTGTAAGGGTGGGGGCTGGCCCCCAATGGCATTTCTGTAACATTTATGGGGGGGCCCTGACCACCAGTAGTTTTTTTTAACTTGTAGGGGGGACCCTGGCCACCAGGTGCTCCCATGCCCCACCTAGTGGTAATATCTGAATAGCACTCAATAGTAAAACACCCAGGTTCCACTGTGACTCCTCCAGGGCTATTCTTAAAGGAGAACTAGACCCCTTTTCTCCAAAAGTCTCCACTGGCCCCCTCTGCTGGCCCCACTCCCTGTCTCCCCCCTGCCCATATTACCACTGAATTCAATCCCTTCTAGAAATAGTGACCACACATGCAGAGTCAGCGCAGCGGAGCTCACGGGTGCCATCTTCGGCACTTCGATATTCTTCGTAATGTAAGCACCGTATTGGCACATGTGCAACAACTGCGCATGCACCAAAAGTAACGGTACCGACTCTGCATGTGCGGTCAGTATTTCTAGAGGGGACACAATTCAGGGGTAAGACTGTGAAAGGAGGCAGGGAGGGGGGCCAGCAGAGGGGGGCCAGTGGGTACTTCTACCTAAAGGGGGTACATGCCCATGGTCCCCACTGTTGCACTCAAGGTACAAACCTCAGTTGTCTCCCCCTAGTTACAGCTCTGCATAAAAGTTTTATCAAAGCCACTGCAGCATTCCCCACTACCTCCAAATGAAGGAGAGTCAATAGGGTCACTCACATGAGAGCTAGGAAATAGCATAGCCCCTCAGAAAACATAGCATAGCACAATAGCATTGTGATAACACAAAATGCACTGCTCACCTCACCAGAGCTAGCCACATTAAATAGCGCCATGTTAGGCAATCAGTTACCCACGTGTTCCCATCCACAGGAACAATGTAAAGCAAACTGTGACATTTCAACATAATTAATTCAATCAGTCCATAATCAGTATACAAACTGCCTAAAGAATAAGCCTTTTCACTTGGCACGTTTTCTGGAGATTTGCATTGGCTCTACAGCTTGCATTGCTCCATGTCCTCATCTTTTGCATAATTTTATATTTCCCTGTCTACCTATTCTATTCACATATGTATGTGCTTGCCAGTTCAATAACTTACACTTAATTTGGTTAAACACAAGGGAGCCTGGAAATGTTACAAAGCAGATGAAACATTTCACTTAATGACATCTTTTATCCTATAATGCAACTCCTAGTAAATTTTCACAAATTATCCCTGAAGATGACAGTTCTTATATATGGCCATATAACAAAATTGCTTCCACTAGTATATTATTTAGTTATGACCAGTTATGCGTCATAAAATTATTTTATTTATCATTTTATTAATTTTAGTGTTCAAATACCATAGTTCTATTTATTCTAAATGTTTATCATAAATATTCAAAATGTAAGCCTCAGCCAATTCTCTGACTGATTATTATGGATTTTCATAGTGAAACTTCATGGCTGCAATCTGATAACCTTGGATAATTTCCCAAATTTAAAGGGACAATGAGTCATTGTTTGACATTTGCCATAATTATCCAAAACACTGGCAAAGGCTTTGCTTTGACTGCATATAAAATATAGTTTGTGGTGTATGCACGCTGAAAAACACTGGCTGTAACTTTGTAAGAAGAAGTAGCCCAAGGTGACAGGAGTTGGCAGTAGGTTTTGATAAATGTTCACCTACTTTGTTTTTCAATCTAGCCTCCTGGCTTGGCATACACATCTGCCATGTTTTAATGTACCATTTCTTCAGGTTTCTGAGGTTTCTTGATGCCAACATTTGTCAAACAATGTAACGGAAGACTGTTTGTTTCTCTCTCTTACAATTCACTGTAATGTTTGGGCTTTCTTAGTTAAACAGCATTAACACTGCAGTGTCTGTGCTACTGATAACCCAAGGCATGACTGCCTTTCTCTTTGCAACTTTTGCAAACGAGGCAAATGTGCCTTTACAAAAATGCTATTTATTTCTCTCTCTAGTGTCCTTTTTTATCAAGCCAGATAAACATGGGTCTGAATATGTAATGCGTTTGCGCGCACTGTCTAATTGCTCTCATACATCATACTTAGCAGCTGCTCAATGGCTTGGTTTACATTTACTCAATATTCCCATCACTGTCAGGAGAATGTGGTACTCAATGAACACTTATACTTTCCTGATAACCCCACTTGTGCCTTTATAGAACCACTGCTGAAAGAGTGTCTGTCACTTGGCGGACAAATGATGCATTTAATGTTACTTAATTTCCTTTCTTTTAATATGAGACTTTTAGGTGGTGTATTTTTGGTGCATAGTAGAGTCCATCTGTGCTTATAATAACAGTTATCAAAACCAAAAAAGCTCTAAAATTCAGCACAACTTCTACAATGAAGAGAAGTGTCCTTCACTTTTTTATAATGTGTTAATTTGGTTGTCCAATAAATCACACGTAAATAAGGTAAATGATACTGTACTTATCCTTGGGTGTTAGCAAACTAATCAACTCATATGGTTTCCACTACCACCTCTATGCTGACGATACTCTAGATCTATCTCTCATCTCCTGATCTCAACCCAGAACTCCTAACTCGCGTCTCCTCCTGCCTGTCCGCTATCTCTTCCTGGATGTCGCAACGCTACCTTAAATTAAACCTCTCTAAAACTGAAATGGTTCTCTTTCCTCCAACTAACACCAGTAACATCCCGGAAGTATCTATCATAGTTAACAATTCCACTATCACCCCCTCTCCTCAGGCCAGGTGCCTTGGGGTTATCTGCTCTGTCATTCACTCCTCATATCCAGTCACTTATTAAATCATGTCAATTTCACCTAAGGAACATATCCAAAATACGATCATTTATCAGCCAAGATTCTGCCAAAATTCTTATTTACTCTCTCATCATATCACAGCTAGACTACTGTAACTCTCTTTTAATTGGCCTTCCCCTCCAGAAACTGTCACCTCTCCAGTCCATAATGAACACTGCACAACCGCTCCTCCTCTGCCTCGCCATTCTGTCAATCTCTGCACTGGCTTCCGCTACATTTCAGAATCAAATTCAAATTAATGACCCTGACATTCAAAGCACTTCATAACTCTGCCCCACCCTACATCTCTGAACTTATCTCTATATACTCACCCAACCGCTAACTACGCTCCTCTACTGAGCTGCTACTCAACTCTTCTCTCATTACCTCCTCACACGCTCACATTCAAGACTTTGCAAGGGCTGCACCCCTCCTCTGGAACTCTCTCCCACAATCTGTCCGACTTTCTTCCAACCTTTCTGCTTTCAAGAAATCTCTTAAAACGCACTTCTTTCGAGAAGCCTACCCTCGCTCTGCTTAACTACCAAACGCAACACCACATACAGTACCACATTTCTTACCCACTTAATTCGATCTTGCCCCCTCCCACACCTTGTGTATTACTCCCTTCCCTTTAGAGTGTATGCTCCTTTGCATAGGGCCTTCCTCACCTTTTTGTATCGGTACTGATTGTGATATATGTAACCCCATATGTTCTATGTATATAATTCATGTGATTTAGTTGTATAATCACATTTACTTTACAGTGCTACGCAATATGTTGGCGCTATATAAATACTGTAATTAGCCAGTGGTGATTCTGCCCTCACGCCACCCAGATGCTCTCTTCCTAATGCTGCCCCCATGCCCCATGCTTAGCTTTTTGTCCTCCTAGTGCAGAAAGGTTAATTGCACTAAAACAGCCAAACTAACATCTAGTAAAGGTAAATCTAAAAACAACTTGACTTGTTGTGCAAGTACTTAGCAAGTACAGTTATTTTTAGATTTACCTATACTAGATATACCATGACCTGGATGAATGAAAATCTTCATAGTCATATAGCCAAACTTACAGTTTAAAAATGGAATTCTGAAGTTAATTGTTAAATTAAGGAATACTGGACTGGAACATAGTATTTTTACTTGGATAGAGAGTTGGCTGAAGGATAGACTATAAAGAGTTGTGGTAAATGGAACATTTTCTAATTGGACCAGTGTTGTTAGGGGAGTACCGCAGGGCTCTGTACTAGGCCCCTTGCTTTTCAACTTGTTTATTAATGACCTGGAGGTGGGCATTGAAAGTACTGTTTCTATTTTTCAGATGATACTAAATTGTGCAGAACTATAGGTTCCATGCAGGATGCTGCCACTTTGCAGAGTGATTTGTCTAAACTGGAAAACTGGGCAGCAAACTGGAAAATGAGGTTCAATGTTGATAAATGCAAGGTTATGCACTTTGGCAGAAATAATATAAATTCATGTTATACACTAAATGGCAGTGTCATTCTGTGGCCACTAAAGCAAATAAAGTTCTGTCTTGCATAAAAAAGGGCATTAACTCAAGGGATGAAAACATAATTATGCCTCTTTATAGGTCCCTGGTAAGGCCTCATCTGGAGTATGCAGTGCAGTTTTGGACTCCAGTCCTTAAGAGGGATATAAATGAGCTGGAGAGAGTGCAGAGACATGCAACTAAATTGGTTAGAGGGATATAAATGAGCTGGAGAGAGTGCAGAGATGTGCAACTGGTTAAGAGGGATATATGATTTTAATTATAATGGTAGACTGTCAATGTTGGGGTTGTTCTCTTTGGAAAAAATACACTTGCAAGGTCACATGCTTATCCTTTACAAGTACATTAGAGGGCATTATAGACAGATAGTAGGGAACCTTTTTCCCATAAAAAGGAGCAATGCACCCATTTAGAGGCCACCCATTTTGATTAGAGGAAACAAACTTTCATTTGACTGCTGCCTAAGACAAGTTTCTCCCCTCACGACTGGTTTCTAGCCCAAAGCATGCCAAGAACTGAAGCTCTGTAGGACAGGTATGAATATAAATGATGATATGTATATAAAATGTAGTTTGCAGTGATGTTTTAATGCCATTTAAATTGGTTGTATGTTAAAGGATAAGTAAATCTTTAAAATAAGTGGATGTAAAATTGATTAAGCACTTTTGTAATTTACATTCATTAGTTTTTTTGCATTCCAAAATATTATGGTATACCTGTGCTGTTAATATAAATGAAATTTGTGACAACTGCGCTGTCTGCTGATCCGTTTCTCAACATTCTGACCACCAGATAGTCAAGGAAGTTGTCAGGAGAAAGAAAGAGGCTGCTCTGATGTTCTGCTTAGGAAAGATTTGAGAAAGGTTTATGGTTTTTTTCCCAAGCAGAAGAACATCAGAGCAGCCTCTTTCTCCTGACAACTTTCTTGACTACTTGGTGGTCAGCATGGTGTTAAACTGACCAGCAGGCGGTGCTATGGCACTAAAATTGTAACAAAATTAATTCATATTAACAGTACAAGTATCCCTTAATTTCTTGGAATCCAAAAAAAAATTATTCATGTAAATGAATCCTTTAATACGTTCTAAATAATGAATATTATTTGAATATCATGTTAAATATTGTGGAAAACATTGTTATGAATAGTTTATAGCCTTATTTAAACCAAATGCAGCAAAATGTTTTAGTGTTGCCCTCTAAAAAGTTGCGCTTTTGTGGGTGACAGACCTCCAGAAAACGCTTCCCCACCTGCAATAATTTAGATTGAATGTGGTAAAAACTACGAGTTGCAAAGTCGCCTGGAGTTTCCTTGTGAGGCAACTTCGGAAAAATGAAAATTACCCATAGCTTAGATCATAAACTGCACTGGGGTAGTGACTAATGATGTATAATCTTTGTAAGGGCAATGACACAGGGGATATTTTTTCACCTGCGGTGTGGAGTTACTTGAAGTTTCCTCACTGCCCATGCCAGTGATACACATATTAGCCAGAGGGAAGGAATCAAGGGATATTTTGTCACCTGCAGTAGCACAGATTTATTGCCAGTGACAAAACACCCCAGCCAAGGATATCAATGCAGAGGCCCTCAGCCTTTGGAAGCCTGTATGTCAAATGAACTGAGGTTGTGCAACAGCCAGACAGTATAATGATGAACATCTAATGAGAGGCTGCTGCCTAGCAACAACAAAAGACACTGATCAACACTTTGTTTGTGAATCACTGATTTGGGGTGATTGCTCTAATGAAAGCCCCCTATGATAAAAAAATGTATTAACTTTTGAACCAGTATTTCTTAGACCTTGCAAAATATGTACGCAGAACATAGCAACTTTGCCAAATAAACATACTGTATGTTATTGTTTTTCTTTCAAGTCAGAGATGATCTGTGATTTCATGCAAGAATAACGCAACTTAACATCTTCTACATGAGGGATTATGTTATAAAGATCAATAATCATGCCCTTGTTTGCTTTGCTAAAAACCTAAGGCGCCTTAAGCTTTCATTCAAAACATATTTCAGGCGAGATTCACAAATTAGTACATTCCCTCCTTATATTCTATCTTAATATAGATTATTTAAGTACTGTTGTGGTTTACGTAAGCAAGACGTTAAACCACCATAGAACATTCAGAAAAACAGGTATTTTACTTTTATTCTCTCATCTCGCCTAATTACAGTGTGAAACATAATTACCCTAGAACTTGTTTCATGATTTTGTGCGCATTCACATGCACAGATGTCGAAATCAAACCATGTACATGGCATAAAAGATGAATCAAGGTCTATTTATCAAGCTTTGTAAGTGTAAAAAAAATTGTAAAATAAACTCTTGATTTGGTTCTATCTATTACCATACCATTTGTAATCAGCAGGCAAATCCATTGCAAAGTAATTATCACTTATATCAGTAACCAGTTCTTGGCGATGGCACCTTATTTAGTCCTACTTTGTTTTGCTGCTTAGGGTAATGTAAACACATATGTAGAAACCAATAGCTTTATCATGGCGCCTTGTTTATTTTTATATATGGCTGACATGTTAAACCAGACTTTATAGAGCATGATTATCATTCACATAATTCAAATATATATTTCTGCTTTGTTTTGCTGCTTAGTATAATGTAAACTGGTGCTTAAAAGTGACTGTGCTTTAATGGAGAAGGAAACCCCCTGGGCGCAAAACCCCCTACCCCCTCCCCTGTGTTGCCCCAGCTCCCTCCTCCCCCCGGGCCTACCTGTCCCCCTGGGCAAATGCCCCTAACTTGTTACTCACCCCTCTGCGCAGGTCCTGTCCACGGAGTTCACAGTCGCCATCTTCTCCCACGCGCCTCTTCTTCCTGCTCTGACCAGTGTCTTCTGGCGCATGCGCAGTAGGAACAGTTACCGGTACGGCTCTACTGCGCATGTGCCGAATGTCACAAAGTTTTCCGATTTCACTTTGTGACATTCTGCGCATGCGCAGTAGAGCCGTACCGGTAACTGTTCCTACTGCGCATGCACCAGAAGACGCCAGTCAGAGCAGGAAGAAGACGCGCGTGGGAGAAGATGGCGACTGTGAACTCCGTGGACAGGACCTGCGCAGAGGGGTGAGTAACAAGTTAGGGGCATTTGCCCAGGGGGACAGGTAGGCCAGGGGGAGGAGGGAGGGGGGGCAACACAGGGGAGGGGGGAGGGGGTTTTGAGCCCAGGGGGTTTCCTTCTCCTGTTGGGCAAAAATATTATTCCGAACCAAAGGTGTGGGCTAATAGTGGTTGGAGGTAACAGTAGTTCTTTAAAAAAAAATTCCCACCCGCAGCGGGAGGGAGCTCCCGATATAGCAGCCATGTTGGAGCACACACATGCGCATAATGAGCAAATGCCACTAATTGCTCATTATGTGCATGCATATGACGTCAGAAGCACATAATGCTCATGCTTGTACTCCAACATGGCTGCTGTACCGGGAGCTCCATCCCAGTGCAAGTGTCCTAGCGTTGGCAGGGGCAATCAGAGTGTGGGCCGTATTAGCTGTAACATTTTTGCCCAACAGATGCCCTTTAATGGCACAGTGCATCAGTTTGCTGGTACTATTCTGGATGAGGGTGCAGCTATTCTGCTCAAGGTGCAGCGTAAAGCACAGATGAAAATTAGTCCTATACCCTAACTGACCATGTCATAAATACAGAAGTCATTGTAATTCTGAGAGCGACTATTGCATTGTGGGTAAAAACAAGGACGTGCAAGTTTTACACTGTGTACTCATTGTATTTACCTTTTTACCTGAGAATTTTTAATGTTAGAGTCTGTGTTTTTGAAATCAGGTTTCATGAAAGATATGTACATATGAACTTTACAAAAAGAAGAAAGAAAAAAAAGTAAACAAAAAAATGATTTCAAGAAATCAAAATTTTCAGTACTCCTGTTAATAATGCTGATGACTACATGTAGATTCTACAATCATTTGATATGTCAGCAGTATGTGATCAGCAGCAGCTGTCTGGCACTCATCACCCTTTTGGGCAGTGTGCTCTCCTAAATTGCCTCCTGATGCCATTCGTGCTTGGGTTGACTCATCTTTTCCCATTTTCAATTAGAGGCTGAAAGGCCATTACTCCATCCTACATGAATCAGTGCATATGCATTCATGCTTTGTGCAATTGGTTTATGAGTTATTTCATGTTCCAAATTGTTTTTAAACATTAAAGAAGCACGGATTATTGTAAAGAAACCAACCAAATAAATGTAACAAAACACATTCTCCCAAAGACTCATTTCCTTCCATGTCTAGGCAAGATTTCTCTGCAGCACCTTTACTAGGAAAATATTTTATGCATACAGAAAGATTTTTTGTAGGTTGCCAAATATATACAATTCTTTTAAATAGAGATTCTAGGTAACACATAATTCATTTGTATATGAGAAGGTTCATAAATGTTGCCCATTACCATAAATATATATTTTCTATGTTTTGAGAATGTCTTCAAACTGACGAATGAATATAGAAGCTGTACAGGTATGCAACCTGTTATCCAGAATGCTTGACCAGGGGTTTTCCAGATAATTCCATAGTTTAGATCTTTACATCTTAACCCACATATGTAGTAAAAGGCACTAAGTTTGCCCAGTTGTAGGGATGTAGCGAACGTCGGAAAAAAAGTTCGCGAACATATTCGCGAACTTGCGCAAAAATGCGAGCGGTTCGCGAACCCCATAGACTTCAATGGGAAGGCGAACTTTAACATCTAAAAAAGACATTTCTGGCCAGAAAAATGATTTTAAAGTTGTTTAAAGGGTGCAACGACCTGGACAGTGGCATGCCAGAGGGGGATCAAGGGCAAAAATGTATCTGAAAAATCTGCCTGTGTGTGCTTGGAAGAGATAGTGTAGGGGGAGAGCTGTTAGTGATTTCAGGGACAGATGATAGTAAGTTTGCTGGCTAGTAATCTGCTTGATACTGCTCTGTATTGGAACAAAAAAATAAATAAAAGCAGTCCTTACAAGGACTACTGTTATTGCAGCAGTCAGCAGATGAGATCAGAAGCAGGACAGCTGCCCACTGCAGCTACATACAGAGCACTGCAGTAGAAGGTAGATTACTAGCCAGCAAAGCTACCTAAGCTTAAATGTCCCTCAAACCCCTGCAGACTTCTGTCCCTCCAATAACAGAGCAGTATCAAAACGATTACTAGCCAGCAAACTTTCAACTGTCCCTGAAATCACTAACAGGCAGCAGCTCTCTCCCTACACTATCTCTTCAGCACACACAGGCAGAGTGAAAAAAACGCTGCAGGGCTTCGGTTTTTATAGGGAAGGGGAGTGGTCCAGGGGAGAGCTTCCTGATTGGCTGCCATGTACCTGCTGGTCTGGGGTGAGAGGGCAAAAAAAAGCGCCAACAATGGCGAACCCAAAATGGCGAACGTCGCGCGACGTTCGCGAACTTCCGGCGAGCGCGAACACCCGATGTTCGCGCGAACAAGTTCGCCGGCGAACAGTTCGCGCCATCTCTACCCAGTTGTAGTGACCCATAGCAACCAATAAAAGTGACCAGTAAATGAGTGGCAAACAACTGACCATTAAATTCTACCTGCTGATTGGTTGTTATGGGTTACTGCCTCTGGGCAAGCTTAGTGCCTTTTAGTACATAATACTGTAATTAATAATAAAAAACTATTTAAACAATAATTATACCCAATAGAATAATAAGGAATACACATTTCTTAGTTGTGATAAAGCACAAGGTACTGTTTTAATATTACTGAGAAAACAGAAAATCCTTTTTTAATATTTGAATTATTTGCTTAAAATGGAGCCTTCTCAAAATTTGGAGATTTTTGGATAAGGGGTTTCCTGATACCAGATCCCATACCTGTACTTTATAAAACCTATTGTTAGTATTACTTAGTAAAATGACTGGCAAAATAGTAAGTGTGTGATTCTCTGCAGACAGAGGAGAATACCCTCTTGCAGTTACTGACTGCTAAAGATTCGTGCATATAAAAGCCTTGAGTGATTATTTAAAATTCTGGTAAAAACAAGTCATGTGATGCAAGAACCGTGCCTAAGCAGACAGAAGAAAGATCTGACAGGGTCATTTAGGTGTGGAAAAGCCTAAATTGCTACAGATGCCAAGTAGTTTTTATACTTTGCAGACTACCTTGCTGTCAAAAAATGAATTGCTGTTTTTGACAATGCCTCTTTATAGGTCCCAGCAGGTAAGGCCTCATTTATGCAGTGCAGTTTTGGACTACAGTCCTGAAAGGGGGTTGTACACCTTCAAACTCTTTTTCCAGTTTAGTTGTTTTCAGATAGTTCACCAGAAATAAAGACTTTATGCAATTACTATTTCCTATTTGTGATCGTTTTTCACCTTCTAAAAAGCAGCTCTGAGAGGTAAATAAATTGATACATTATACATTTAGTTGATACATTTCTTTAACCCTTTAAGTGCCACAGAACGTAGAATCTACGTTCTGTGGAAAAGTAACTTGAAATGCCACAGAACGTAGATTCTACGTTCTGCAGCACTTCCGGGTTCTGGAGCGGAGGAGCGGCTGTTAGAGCCGCTCGCTCCGTTCCGCTTCGATCCCCTGCCCCTAGGCAACGAGCAGAGCAGGGGATCGAGTGGCCCCTGGGGCGCGATCGCCCAGGGGCCCAAAAACAGCAGCAGGCACGTGTTCCTTACGTGTCCTGCTGCTGCAGCCTACACCGCGCCATCCAGCTCCGCCCCCACAGCACAGAGACACGCAGATCGTCGCAGATGTCTTCCTGGGACCCCTCCACATCGTGTGCAACAGTCTTCAGCGACTTTTTCAGGTTAGTGCAACAATTACACACACAAACACACCAACACACACTTATTACAGTAATACACACTTAGATTCACACTTACACACACTTACACATACATTTTTGGGGATTGGGGGGGTCACTTACACTCACTGCACTTACACACACGTGCACACGCACACACGCGCACATAACATGTAATTTACCATTTGTACACACGCACACGCACATACATGGCATTGTGGCTTTTTTTTTTCTTATCGCATCGTCTCTTTTTTTTGCTGAAAAAAATGTTTTATTGCCATTACGAATAGCGTATTCGCTAACCGTACTGTGCAATATCTTTTGTATGTTATTTCGGTGATTATATTGCAATTTTGGGTATTTTGGTGCATTTTTAGCCATTTTATTGAATTTTTAGCCATTTTATTGCATTTTCAGCTCTGCATATGTTGTGTTCACTTGTTTCTAGCCGTATAACCTGTTTGGCCCAGCTAAAATATTCAAACTGTGATTCTGACGGCCGATAACACTAGTCTGGAAAAAAAAACATTGATTTTTGTGGTTTTATTGGATTTTTTTTCATTTCACTCTTTACTGCCTTATTTTGTTTTGCCTTGTACATTTTATCTACTATATATCCATTTGGGGGTCTCTGTGCGCCACATAGTTTGGTATATCTATGCATATTGGGCATCAAAGTGTTCAGTAGACCCCTGGCGTTCATATTTAGGATGTTTTATGCTGATACGTTACGAAATGTGGGGCATATAATGGGGTAAAATTCAAGCTTTGTGACGATTTTCAGAAATTTGATAAAAACCGTTATGTTCAGCATTGCTTTGCAGTTTGGCAGTTTGCAGTAGAAACACTTATTTACCCATATTGGATTCGTCAGAATGTGTACTTTCTGAAAATATATGG
Source organism: Xenopus petersii (assembly GCA_038501925.1). Lineage (NCBI taxonomy): Eukaryota > Metazoa > Chordata > Amphibia > Anura > Pipidae > Xenopus > Xenopus petersii. The sequence goes on from CM076673.1 coordinate 107,006,449, forward strand.
TTTTCTGGGGTCTCTGTACTGTTAGGGGGGTCTAATGTCGCATAATACACACACCAGGTGCTCATATTGCAGCAGCCAGCGCATCAGCTGTGAAAATGTATATACACTATTGTCATTTGGGGGTCTCTGTGCGCCACATAGTTTGGTATATCTATGCATATTGAGCATCAAAGTGTTCAGTAGACCCCATGCGTTCATATTTAGGATGTTTTATGCTGATACGTTACGAAATGTGGGGCATATAATGGGTAAAATTCAAGCTTTCTGACGATTTTCAGAAATTTGATAAAAAACCGTTATGTTCAGCATTGCTTTGCAGTTTGGCAGTTTGTAGTAGAAACACTTATTTACCCATATTGGATTCGTCAGAATGTGTACTTTCTGAAAATATATGGTTTTCTGGGGTCTCTGTACTGTTAGGGGGGTCTAATGTCGCATAATACACACACCAGGTGCTCATATTGCAGCAGCCAGCGCATCAGCTGTGAAAATGTATATACACTATTGTCATTTGGGGGTCTCTGTGCGCCACATAGTTTGGTATATCTATGCATATTGAGCATCAAAGTGTTCAGTAGACCCCATGCGTTCATATTTAGGATGTTTTATGCTGATAACTTACGAAATGTGGGGCATATAATGGGTAAAATTCAAGCTTTCTGACGATTTTCAGAAATTTGATAAAAAAACGTTATGTTCAGCATTGCTTTGCAGTTTGGCAGTTTGTAGTAGAAACACTTATTTACCCATATTGGATTCGTCAGAATGTGTACTTTCTGAAAATATATGGTTTTCTGGGGTCTCTGTACTGTTAGGGGGGTCTAATGTCGCATAATACACACACCAGGTGCTTATATTGCAGCAGCCAGCGCGTCAGCCGTGAAAATGTATATACACTATTGTCATTTGGGGGTCTCTGTGCGCCACATAGTTTGGTATATCTATGCACATTGGGCATCAAACTATTTAGTAGACCCCTGGCGTTCATATTTAGGATGTTTTATGCTGATACGTTACGAAACATGGAGCATATAATGGGGTAAAATTCAAGCTTTGTGACGATTTTCAGAAATTTGATAAAAACCGTTATGTTCAGCACTGCTTTGCAGTTTGGCAGTTTGTAGTAGAAACACTTATTTACCCATATTGGATTCGTCAGAATGTGTACTTTCTGAAAATATATGGTTTTCTGGGGTCTCTGTACTGTTAGGGGGGTCTAATGTCGCATAATACACACACCAGGTGCTTATATTGCAGCAGCCAGCGCGTCAGCCGTGAAAATGTATATACACTATTGTCATTTGGGGGTCTCTATGCGCCATCGGGAACGGTCCAATTCCTATGACGGACGAATGGCTAGTGTCAGAGGGTTGATATTTGTCACCCCCGCCCTCTACGACGCCATAACGCTATAAGGCCTAAGGCAGGATGGACTAGAAGGACATATGGTCTACTGGGGACAATGGTCAATCATATAGCTTATACTAGGCCATACAATCAAAAGATCATCACTCTGTTTCTTAAATTCCAGAGTATCAGCATAATGCCAGTCTGTCTGGTGTGGCCCCCTCCTGCAGACGTGCGGCTCGAATTACTTGAAATACCAAACAATGGCCTTGGTTAGCCATAGCTGATTGCGAGGCTGTGGACCGTTGGAGCTAGACACAGTGTGTTACCACATTCCTTTGCTAACATGTAAGACTAAGTAAATCATTTAGACATTAATTGTACAAAGAGGAGTCAGACTATGTATGGTATTTGCGTACTCTCATTTGTTATCACCACCATCTATGACATCAAAATGGGTATATAAACTTATGTTATATGGGAGTATCCTTGGAAAGCATTCGGGTACCACCTAGGTGACACACGACTACTTCCCCAAGCAAAACCTATTGTCTTGTATTTTGGACACAATAAACTACCTCATTGTATTTGAACTTGCACTATTTCGTGGTTTTGCTTTACGTACGAGGTCATAGAGGTACAAATATAACAACATTTGGTGACCCGCCGACGTGATATTCCCGGACGCTGGACGCCCAAGTTTGTCAGTCGGATCTTCAGGCAAGTTGAGAAGAGAGCTCCTGCTTTTACAGGAGACTACCGTGGAGATTTCTGCTCCAGGACGGATTTCCCGTGACGCTTTACGCACGGATGAATGATACCCGCGCGGAAGGCTCTGATATAAGGTGAGCATCAATGTAATTTTCTAGTCTATTTTTACTGCTTATTATTGTGTTAAGTGTTGTACTAACCAGTTCTGATATTCTGCCGTTCATGATAGGAATACGCTTTTTTCCTTACTGTTTTTGTAATTTGTATGTACCTAGTTCCTTATCATGAGCAGTTAGATTAAGAAGAAAAAAATTCTGTCATAGAAATTGCACATGCATGTTGATGTATGAATGACAAAGGATCCCTGACTGTTGTGATTGAATGATTGTGGTTGAAACTGGAACCCACACCCTCCGGAATCAACCGAGTGCGTGAATAACTTTAGTTTAATTGTAAACTGTGTGATAGTGTCCATAAGGGAATCCGTGACTCTATTTCAGAGTCTGTTTGTTGTTTAGGAGTTTTTCTGCGGTTCCTGTTTATAGGGCGACCTCACAGGCCAGAAAACGGAAAACTAGGTTTTCTGAAGGAAATTCTTTAGTGTGTGGTGTGTGAATCACTTTCCTGTCTGTTTGAATCTGCATATGTCAAAAGAGAGCCCTAGAAGCATCTAGGTGTCAAACATCTGCAGCTTCAAATCTATTTTCTCCCCTTACACTCAGTTTGTAAGTCCCACACTGTAAAAGCACTACAGATACACTCCCACTTTCTTTGTTAGGAAGATTTCTTATGCTTTCAAAAGACGAAGATAGAAATTCTTCCAAATACTACCTAGCATTTGAAACAATCTTATTTTTTTTTCGCCTTGTTAAATTTGGTTCTTCTTATTTACTATTGGAGGCGATATGTTTCATATGCTTAAACCTCAACCTCCCCCAGAACTTCTGGCTAAGGTGTGTGCCCAAAACCCCTTATGTCGTAAGGCTCTTGTAACATGTCACAAAGCATGGGTTAAGTGGGGTACAAGTAAGGATGCCACGTTTTCCTGGCCAGAAAACTGCAGCATTCTCCCTACAGATTTAGCTAGCCTGTTAGAACAGATCAATGTTAAATGTAAGGGCAAAGAATTAATAGCACATACCGCATGCCATGATGTCTGGCAAGCATATGCTCAGCAATACCCAGAAAAACCACCTGCATATGCCCCAGCTGAACAAGCCAACATAGACACTGCTCCGAGTTCAGCCAAATTATATCCCGTCCTTAACATGGACGCACAGGAGCAATTACAGACTGCCCTAAACACGCCTATTGGCAATCCTAGGGTAGCACAGGGCTATACTGCCCCGGCACTTCCCCCACCAACAAACTTGCAGACAGTGCCACATGCCAGTAATGAGGACTCATACTGGGCAGACGTCTCAGGGCGTCTTAAACTTAGCAAAACCAACCCCTTTTGTCCTATTGAGGATGCTGCACACCAAACCCCCGTTAACACAGCACCTCCTCGTCAGGGTTTTCAGACTCCTACGAGAAATTGCCCTGAAGTCAGGACACCTACACCTCTCGCTAACATGTCTTTTGACGAGGAAGAGGATGAAATGCCCATATTAGAAGATGCAGAAATCCCGACAACTAGAGTCTTGGCAACTATTGTTACAAGACCAAAAAACACCACTCCAAAACAAAATTCCTTCTCCCCAAAGGATGTAGTAATCCGAGGAGAAGGGGGGGATAGCACTTTTGTAGATCCATGGGTTGACAATCTGGCCGGCTGGTCAGAATCTTTAAAACCTAATGTTACCCCATTTCCTAGAGAGGGAGCTCTAGACACCCGCAACTTGAATACAGCACGCCTCTGTATCAGAGGAGGCATGGGAGATCCAAATTGGGATAGACAATACATGATTAATGGTCTTAGCATTTGGGAGAAATATGAAAATCTGAGCGCACTTGCTAACATTGTCTCACCCTCACCCAAACAGATGTATCCTCTTATGCATACTACCAAAGGACTTAAATATGTCCCTTGGAACTTTGCCGATGTGGAAGGGATAATCAGGGCTCTGCCGCCTCTGTTAAGGGGGGCAGACCCCTGGATATCTAAATTTGAAAGACTAACTGCCGGCATGTCTCTATGCTTAGGCGATCTAAAAGCATTACTAGCTCAAATTCTTGGACGCTCAGCGCAGTCCATATGGAACGAGGCAGGTCTTCCTCATATTGTTCTGTCCTCAGATTCTCACGACGGAGCTGAATTTAACCCTTACAGACCTAGAATTTTTGCAGCTCTCAGAGTTTGTTATCCCACTCACAAGGATTTCGGGAAACTAATGAATACTTCTCTCCCTGAAAGTGCAGACATAACTAAACACATTTCAGAATTCTTAGATCAATGGGCACAAGAAACAGGAATGGATCCTTACGAACCAAATGTAGTGCCACTTGTTTATCAGGCCCTCCGTAAAGGTTTCCCAGCCGCCTTACAGAAAAAATTAGATGCTATAGTCGGCTTAGATGCCAAATCATGGAAGGAGATTTATACTCATATCCTTCACTACCATAAAATCTATGAGGAAGACAGTAAAAAGGCAGAGAAGGATTTCAAAAACACCCAGCATAAACTCATGTCCTTGCAAATTAAGGAACTCCAAGAGGGAGAAACCAAGCCTGAAAGCAAGCCCGCAGACCAAACACCAGAACCAACACCCACCACTGAGTCCTATTCTTACAGGGAATTTTTAAAAGATTTCCCTACCTTTTTTGCAAATGTTCAGTCCGGTGGTCAATTTAACAACCCTAATAGAGGGACATCTGGTGATTTTAAAGCTAATAACACACCCAAGGGTGTCTGTTTCAACTGTCACAAGCCAGGACATTATGCCCGTGTATGCCGTAGTCCAAAACGATTTGGCAATCGGTATAACACTCCTAACTTTCAATCTAACTTTCAATCTCGCAACAATCCCAATGTTCAATCTTTTCCTAATTGGTCTCCACCCAGGAACCAATCGCAATGACTGTCTATGCTTTTACGGGTTCCCATGTCCACGGAAGAACCTTTTCTCACTGTTTCTATAGCAGAGATGCCTACATGTTTTTTGCTTGACTCAGGCGCTACAGTATCTGTTCTCTCTGTACTTCCTGCTAGTTTAACCCTTTCTTCCCACACGGTCTCCACTACAGGATTTGATGGTAAGCCTCAGCTAAACCAATTAACCTCTGAAGTTCCAGTGACAATTGGGACTATCACTTGTCTACATGCTTTTGTCTATGCACCTGCATGTCCTGTCAATTTGCTAGGCAGAGACCTGTTAACCAAAGCTAACATCATTCTTGATTTTGCTGTCTCACGTCCAACTGTATTGTTTGCAACTACTGTCCCTTCTCCTGCAGATTCAGTTGATCCATTTGAAGATATACCTAAAGCAGTCTGGGCCACACCCGAGTCACCTTTTGGTAAGGCCGTTTCAGTTGAAGAGGTGCAAATTAATTTACGTCCAGGGTGTGATGGCCCCAAGGTACCACAGTACCCACTTAAAGCCCAGTCCATTCAGGGTGTGGCAGATGAAATTAACCTACTTTTGCAACACGGCATAATTGAACCAAGCGACTCTCCTTATAACACTCCTTTGTACCCAGTACAGAAGCCAAATGGCTCCTACCGTATAGTCCATGACTTACGGAAGTTAAATGAAGTAGTCGCAGCAGAGTTCCCCGTTGTTGCCAACCCTGCCACTCTCTTACAAGACAACCCCTTAAAGGAATATAATTCAGTTTTGGATTTATCCCAAGCATTTTATTGCATTCCTTTATCTCAACAATCCAGACCACTTTTTGCATTCACCTACAACAATAACCGTTACCAGTGGACCCGCCTCGTAATGGGCGGAGCTGACAGTCCCTCGATCTTCAGCCGTGTACTCGCCACTGATCTGCAACCTTTCACTGACCTTTTACCTACTTCTGTTTTTCTAATACAGTATGTTGACGACCTTCTGCTTTCTGCAGACACTGCTGAACTGTGCCAACACTACACTCGTGTCTTACTTTTGCATTTGCATACATGTGGTTACAAGGTCAATCGTTCAAAGCTGCAATTTTGTCAAACCTCAGTTACTTTTCTAGGCATGACACTCAGCAAGGGAGCCAAACTCATGGGTCCCCAGGTGCTCACTGATGTCCAACGTATGCATTTACCTACCTCAGTCAAAGAATTACGCAGTGTTTTGGGTTTGTTTAACTTCTGTCGCTTATGGATTCCTGCTTACAGTTCTCGCATACTTCCTTTCAGAAAATACCTCAAAGGCAATCCTCCTGGCTATACTTCTGTCTCTTTGTCTCAATCTGACTCTACAGCTCTTGAATGTCTAATGTCTGATATTTTGCAGGCCCCACAACTCCATTTGCCGAACAGCTGTGAGCCTATCTACATGTACGTTTTTGCAAATGCAATCTGTTGGGCGGCAGTAGCCACCCAACAAGAGGGATGTATTATAGGACACTTTTCAGGAATTTTTACACCCATAGAACAAGCTTTCACTTCCTGTGAACGTAACGTATGCGCTTGTGCAGCATCTGTAGAAAAACTCTATTCACATGTGACTGTTCCCAGTGTTATCATATACACCTCACATGACGTGCCAGCACTACTCAAAAGTAATACATTACACTTTGTGCCTGCACGCGTAGGACAATGCACGGCTGTGCTCCTACGAAGTCACATTTCTTTCAAAGGAATGCCTCCAACTAATCCTTTCAATAATCTTAAAGATTTATTGTTGTTCTCGGCAGAGAACCATGATTGTACCTCTGAGGAAATTCCAGAGGAACGTCCCTTTATGGGTATTGTCCCAGTAACAGATTTACCACCGTCACATGTTGTAATTTTCTCTGACGGTTCACAGACAGAAACACATACGGGCTTTGCCGTGTGTCAGATAGATCCTGACACCAAAGAAATTATACAGAAAAAACAATATGCATTACCACCAGATACATCAGCCCAATTAGCAGAGATAGCCGCCGCCTTAGAAGGTTTCCGGCTCATGAATGACAAAAACGGAGTTCTGTATACAGACTCAGCTTACGTCACTACCACCATACATACAAATGTGTCTAAATGGCACAAGAGAGGTTTTGTTACAGGAAAAGGAACCCCACTACAACATCATGACACGATTCTTGCTATAATGGAAGAACTACAGGAAAGACACAACAAAGGTTTAAAAACATCCTGTGAATGGGTAAAAGCACATCAACATAATGTCACAGATATTGTCGCATACGGCAATCAGATAGTTGACGAACTAGCAAAACAAACCACAAACCCACTAACCATTTTTGTACAAACACGAGCTAAAAAATATCTTTCCACTTCTAATCCCTTTGCACCCATCAGAGTAATGCAAGAAAGCGCCACTAGTGCAGAAACAGACAAATGGGTGGCTAATGAGTGCTCTCATTACTATCACAATAATGAGCCTCCATATATTTGGATGCACCCTTCAGGTGTACCAGCATTACCCATAGGTGAGTGCCACCTATTGGCCCACCAGTTACACTACGGGTCATATATGCCAACAAATGACTTGATCAATACTATAAGGGAAATGTACTGGTGCCCAGATTTAAAAGATATTTGTAAAGCTGTGGTCAATACTTGTAATGTTTGTTTTACCAACACCAGTCATCAAACTCCAAGGATTCCTCCTGGAGCGATTCCAAGGCCTGCTGGCCCCTTCAGAGAATGGCATATCGATTTCACGGACATGGTAACTCCTTGCAAAGGATACAGGTATCTTTTGGTCATGATTGACCCATACTCCCAATGGTTAGAAGCTTTTCCATGTAGGAAGGAAACAGCTCTGGTTGTATTTGATAATCTATACAATGAAATCTTTCCCAGACATGGGATTCCTAAATCTATTGTTTCGGACAATGGAAGCCATTTCAAAAATCAACTCTGTGAGACATTTGCAAATTGTACTGATATCAAGTGGAGGTACGTGTCTGTGTACAAACCAACCTCCAATGGCATTGTAGAAAGAGCTAATGGTCTCTTAAAGACACAACTCAGAAAATTGACAGCTGCTACAAATGGCTCGTGGCTGGAATGTCTCCCAGCTGCATTGTTCATACTCCGCAACCATCCTATTAGGCGTTGTGGACTTACCCCATTCGAAATCACCACTGGTAGACGTATGTCTCTTATCCACACCATCAGTACACGTCCACTTCCCAATGCTGACAGCCCATACAATCTCATACGGTGCCTCCAGTTAGCACATCAAATGTCTGAAGTGAATATTTCCAAGGCACCTGTTGTTGTCACTCCTTCTTTTCTTTTTCAGGTCGGAGATCTAGTCTACAAGAGAAATTTTACTCGTAGCCGTTGGGACCAACCTATATATTCCGGTCCTTTTAAAATACAACAGCTCTCCCCCACTGCCGTATTACTTGAAAACCACGGGACATGGATTCATCTTCGAGACTGCTTGCCTTGTCCTTCTGTGTTTCTTACTTCCTCTCCACCCCCATAACAGCATTATGGGCTGACAATGAACTTTTAAAACTGCACAGTACTGCTGCCATGATTGAAAATAAGACTGACTGTTGGGTTTGCTCACATATTCCTACTCACAGCCTCGGTACCCCTATCCTTGGGGTTCCCTTTACATGGACTGATTTTGAAGATAGATATGTGATGGACTTTTCAACTCTTGATCCAGAATTGTCTAAATATAGGGAAATTTCTGGTAAAGGTGATGAAATAATGAAAGCACCCCCAGCTCTTATTTTGGCAGGAATAGTACGACATCCTTCAGTATGTTTCACTGTTTTTAGTAGGACAACACGGGTGACCATTAATGGTACACAAATAAGGATTCCTAAAATCCTTATAGGAGAAACTACATGTAACTCAACCGATTTAAATATTACTCAGGTCCCCACACATTATGAAGCAGCCACCACATATGCACATTGTGTTGATGAAACAAAAGTATCTTCTACTATTGAGCCCTGCCTTTCTTGGGCCAATAAGAGTTTAGAATGGGATTTAGATTATATAGATGGTCCTGCTCACTATAACATAAAATTTTTAACACTTCAGATTAGAAATCAGGGTTTTCACCGCCCCATGGTGCTTCCTTCAGGGACTTATTACATCTGTGGTAAGAGAGCCTATGCTTGGTTGCCCATGGGAGCCGAAGGTAGATGTACTATAGGAAATGTAGTCCCAGCTGTTAGAACTAGAACAGAATTATCTGCTACCTCACTTATTGATACCCACTCATCCGCTGTTTTAAACCTTAAGATACAGAAAAGGGAACTCTTTAATGATAAAGATAAGGCTTGGGCTTTCTTCCCTGCCTGGACAGGTTGGGGAATAGAAATGATGGCTCGCCTTAATGAATATGCTTCCCTTCTTGACCGCATGATTAACAACACTGTAATATCGGTCCTTGCAATTAATGTAGAACTAGCTCAGATTCGTAAAGTAGCCCTTCAGAATAGAATGGCCCTAGATTTTTTGTTAGCAGAACAAGGTGGAGTCTGTGTTTTAGTAGGAGAAGAATGTTGCACCTACATTAATGACTCTAAATCGCTGGTTGAATCTCATATGGCCAAGGTTTTCGAATTGCAAAAACAAGCCAGGGATATTTCTAAATATGGTTTTAATCCCTTTACATGGTTAGGTAATATTGGTGGATGGTTAAATGATTTCCTTGGAAGTTTCTTTAAACCCATCCTAGTTATTTTAGCTTTGGCCCTTGGCCTGTATCTTGTTGTTAAAGTAATGATATGTGCCATAAGCCGCTGTACCTCCTCCCCAGCTTCTGCTCTACTTTGATTTACATTTATACGATATAACTTTTCTCAGTCTTATAGGGGAGGTTTGACCAAAAAAAAAAAAAAAAAAAAAAAAAAAAAAAAAACTGTTATCTTACATTTTTTAACATTTTTAACTTTTATCTTAAAAACTTTTAAAACATTTTTTAATATTTTCATTTTTGATTTTTATTTCCATTTTTTACCTTAATTTCAAGGTATTTTTGAATCTAACTTAAATTTTTACCTTAATGTAATCAGTATTATTTTACAATATCAGTATTATCTTACTCAGGATGATTATTACTATGTTTCATTATCTCTATGCAATGATTTCCTTTTATTATCTCTCTGTAATGCTTTATTTTGCTTTATTTTGAAACCTAAGTTCACTTTAATCATATATTTGCTTAAATCTTAGGCTACATGTTATATTCAGACAGCCCTTGCTTCATTGTGCGGTTCCAGCGGTTCCTAGTCCAGTTAGTTCCTCAAAAACAGGATATACCTGTAGCTCCTTAGCTTCCTGTTTTCTTTGTTTTTATTCATTTCAGCTTTTCAGCTGCACTTCTGTATTGGTGCTGCCACAACAGTTGAACCGTAACTCACAACAGCATACACCACTGTCCCATTTATAATAGACCTCCCTTGTTCCTGGGGGTCCTCTCAGCACTCTCACTGTGCCTGTAATTACTAATATGAAACGTCTTTCAACGTTTCAAGAGAGGAATGTTATTATAAAATATATCGGGAACGGTCCAATTCCTATGACGGATGAATGGCTAGTGTCAGAGGGTTGATATTTGTCACCCCCGCCCTCTACGACGCCATAACGCTATAAGGCCTAAGGCAGGATGGACTAGAAGGACATATGGTCTACTGGGGACAATGGTCAATCATATAGCTTATACTAGGCCATACAATCAAAAGATCATCACTCTGTTTCTTAAATTCCAGAGTATCAGCATAATGCCAGTCTGTCTGGTGTGGCCCCCTCCTGCAGACGTGCGGCTCGAATTACTTGAAATACCAAACAATGGCCTTGGTTAGCCATAGCTGATTGCGAGGCTGTGGACCGTTGGAGCTAGACACAGTGTGTTACCACATTCCTTTGCTAACATGTAAGACTAAGTAAATCATTTAGACATTAATTGTACAAAGAGGAGTCAGACTATGTATGGTATTGGCGTACTCTCATTTGTTATCACCACCATCTATGACATCAAAATGGGTATATAAACTTATGTTATATGGGAGTATCCTTGGAAAGCATTCGGGTACCACCTAGGTGACACACGACTACTTCCCCAAGCAAAACCTATTGTCTTGTATTTTGGACACAATAAACTACCTCATTGTATTTGAACTTGCACTATTTCGTGGTTTTGCTTTACGTACGAGGTCATAGAGGTACAAATATAACAACAAGTAGAAACACTTATTTACCCATATTGGATTCGTCAGAATGTGTACTTTCTGAAAATATATGGTTTTCTGGGGTCTCTGTACTGTTAGGGGGGTCTAATGTCGCATAATACACACACCAGGTGCTCATATTGCAGCAGCCAGCGCATCAGCTGTGAAAATGTATATACACTATTGTCATTTGGGGGTCTCTGTGCGCCACATAGTTTGGTATATCTATGCATATTGAGCATCAAAGTGTTCAGTAGACCCCATGCGTTCATATTTAGGATGTTTTATGCTGATAACTTACGAAATGTGGGGCATATAATGGGTAAAATTCAAGCTTTCTGACGATTTTCAGAAATTTGATAAAAAAACGTTATGTTCAGCATTGCTTTGCAGTTTGGCAGTTTGTAGTAGAAACACTTATTTACCCATATTGGATTCGTCAGAATGTGTACTTTCTGAAAATATATGGTTTTCTGGGGTCTCTGTACTGTTAGGGGGGTCTAATGTCGCATAATACACACACCAGGTGCTTATATTGCAGCAGCCAGCGCGTCAGCCGTGAAAATGTATATACACTATTGTCATTTGGGGGTCTCTGTGCGCCACATAGTTTGGTATATCTATGCACATTGGGCATCAAACTATTTAGTAGACCCCTGGCGTTCATATTTAGGATGTTTTATGCTGATACGTTACGAAACATGGAGCATATAATGGGGTAAAATTCAAGCTTTGTGACGATTTTCAGAAATTTGATAAAAACCGTTATGTTCAGCACTGCTTTGCAGTTTGGCAGTTTGTAGTAGAAACACTTATTTACCCATATTGGATTCGTCAGAATGTGTACTTTCTGAAAATATATGGTTTTCTGGGGTCTCTGTACTGTTAGGGGGGTCTAATGTCGCATAATACACACACCAGGTGCTTATATTGCAGCAGCCAGCGCGTCAGCCGTGAAAATGTATATACACTATTGTCATTTGGGGGTCTCTATGCGCCACATAGTTTGGTATATCTATGCATATTGGGCATCAAAGTGTTCAGTAGACCCCTGGCGTTCATATTTAGGATGTTTTATGCTGATACGTTACGAAACGTGGAGCATATAATGGGGTAAAATTCAAGCTTTGTGACGATTTTCAGAAATTTGATAAAAACCGTTATGTTCAGCATTGCTTTGCAGTTTGGCAGTTTGTAGTAGAAACACTTATTTACCCATATTGGATTCGTCAGAATGTGTACTTTCTGAAAATATCTGGTTTTCTGGGGTCTCTGTACTGTTAGGGGGGTCTAATGTTGCATAATACACACACCAGGTGCTTATATTGCAGCAGCCAGCGCGTCAGCCGTGAAAATGTATATACACTATTGTCATTTGGGGGTCTCTATGCGCCACATAGTTTGGTATATCTATGCATATTGGGCATCAAAGTGTTCAGTAGACCCCTGGCGTTCATATTTAGGATGTTTTATGCTGATACGTTACGAAACGTGGAGCATATAATGGAGTAAAATTCAAGCTTTGTGACGATTTTCAGAAATTTGATAAAAACCGTTATGTTCAGCATTGCTTTGCAGTTTGGCAGTTTGTAGTAGAAACACTTATTTACCCATATTGGATTCGTCAGAATGTGTACTTTCTGAAAATATATGGTTTTCTGTGGTCTCTGTACTGTTAGGGGGGTCTAATATCGCATAATACACACACCAGGTGCTTATATTGCAGCAGCCAGCACGTCAGCCATGAAAATGTATATACAGTATTGTCATTTGGGGGTCTCTGTGCGCCACATAGTTTGGTATATCTATGCATATTGGGCATCAAAGTGTTCAGTAGACCCCTGGCGTTCATATTTAGGATGTTTTATGCTGATACGTTACGAAACGTGGAGCATATAATGGAGTAAAATTCAAGCTTTGTGACGATTTTCAGAAATTTGATAAAAACCGTTATGTTCAGCATTGCTTTGCAGTTTGGCAGTTTGTAGTAGAAACACTTATTTACCCATATTGGATTCGTCAGAATGTGTACTTTCTGAAAATATATGGTTTTCTGTGGTCTCTGTACTGTTAGGGGGGTCTAATATCGCATAATACACACACCAGGTGCTTATATTGCAGCAGCCAGCGCGTCAGCCATGAAAATGTATATACAGTATTGTCATTTGGGGGTCTCTGTGCGCCACATAGTTTGGTATATCTATGCATATTGGGCATCAAAGTGTTCAGTAGACCCCTGGCGTTCATATTTAGGATGTTTTATGCTGATAACTTACGAAATGTGGGGCATATAATGGGGTAAAATTCAAGCTTTGTGACGATTTTCAGAAATTTGATAAAAACCGTTATGTTCAGCATTGCTTTGCAGTTTGGCAGTTTGTAGTAGAAACACTTATTTACCCATATTGGATTCGTCAGAATGTGTACTTTCTGAAAATATATGGTTTTCTGGGGTCTCTGTACTGTTAGGTGGTCTAATGTCGCATAATACACACACCGGGTGGTTATGTTGCAGCAGCCAGCGCGTCAGCCGTGAAAATGTCTATACATATTGTCATTTGGGGGTCTCTGTGCGCCACATAGTTTGGTATATCTATGCACATTGGGCATCAAACTATTTAGTAGACCCGTATGTTTATATTTAGGATGCTTTATGCTGGTAATGATACATGGACAATACGATGCTGGAAAGTTGAAGCTTTGAGGCAATTTTCAGATATTTCACCAAAACCGCCAAATTTGGCAAAGCCTTGCGACTCAGTAGTTTGGAGCAGAAAAGCATGGGTACCCATTTTAGATTCTGTAGAATGTGTACTTTCCAAAAATGTATGGGTTTGGGGGGTAAACATATATTTCTGTGTTTTTACCCCACAAAAATGCAGACAATGTGCTGATTTTTCATTAGCTGAAGTTACCCACAGGACAATTTGTATGTGCTAACTTAATTTTGGGGCCTCTAAATGCCATATACTTCGGTAAACCTGTGCACAGTGGGCACCAAACTGTTTGGAGGACCCCTGGCAATCACAATTTGGGTGCTTTTTTGTGATACGTAATGATACATGGGCGATATGATGCTGGAAAGTTGAAGCATTGAGGCAATTTTCAGATATTTCACCAAAACCGACAACTTTGGGAAAGCCTTGCGACTCAGTAGTTTGGAGCAATAAGGCATGGGTACCCATTTTAGATTCTGTAGAATGTGTACTTTCCAAAAATGTATGGGTTTGGGGGGTAAACATATATTTCTGTGTTTTTACCCCACAAAAATGCAGTTAATGTGTTGATCTTTCATTAGCTGAAGTTACCCACGGGACTGTTTGTATGCGCTAACTTCATTTTGGGGCCTCTAAATGCCAGATACTTTGGTAAACCTATGCACAATGGGCACCAAACTGTTTGGAGGACCCCTGACAATCATATTTAGGGTGCTTTTTCTTGGTGCGTAACGATACATGGGTGATATGGTACTGAGAAGTTGAAGCTTTGAGGCAATTTTCAGATATTTCACCAAAACCGACAATTGTGGGAAAGCCTTGCGACTCAGTAGTTTGGAGCAGAAAGGCATGGGTACCCATTTTAGATTCGGTAGAATGTGTACTTTCCAAAAATATATGGGTTTGGGGGGTAAACATATATTTCTGTGTTTTTACCCCACAAAAATGCAGTCAATGTGTTGATTTTTCATTAGCTGAAGTTACCCACGGGACTGTTTGTATGCGCTAACTTCATTTTGGGGCCTCTAAATGCCAGATACTTTGGTAAACCTATGAACAATGGCCACCAAACTGTTTGGAGGAACCCTGGCAATCATATTTAGGGTGCTTTTTCTTGGTGCGTAACGATACATGGGTGATATGGTACTGAGAAGTTGAAGCTTTGAGGCAATTTTCAGATATTTCACCAAAACCGACAATTGTGGGAAAGCCTTGCGACTCAGTAGTTTGGAGCAGAAAGGCATGGGTACCCATTTTAGATTCGGTAGAATGTGTACTTTCCAAAAATATATGGGTTTGGGGGGTAAACATATATTTCTGTGTTTTTACCCCACAAAAATGCAGTCAATGTGTTGATTTTTCATTAGCTGAAGTTACCCACGGGACTGTTTGTATGCGCTAACTTCATTTTGGGGCCTCTAAATGCCAGATACTTTGGTAAACCTATGAACAATGGCCACCAAACTGTTTGGAGGAACCCTGGCAATCATATTTAGGGTGCTTTTTCTTGGTGCGTAACGATACATGGGTGATATGGTACTGAGAAGTTGAAGCTTTGAGGCAATTTTCAGATATTTCACCAAAACCGACAATTGTGGGAAAGCCTTGCGACTCAGTAGTTTGGAGCAGAAAGGCATGGGTACCCATTTTAGATTCGGTAGAATGTGTACTTTCCAAAAATATATGGGTTTTGGGGGTAAACATATATTTCTGTGTTTTTACCCCACAAAAATGCAGTCAATGTGTTGATTTTTCATTAGCTGAAGTTACCCACGGGACTGTTTGTATGCGCTAACTAGGGATGTAGCGAACTGTTCGCCGGCGAACTAGTTCGCGCGAACTTCGACTGTTCGCGTCCGCCGAATGTTCGCGAACGTCGCGCGACGTTCGCCAATTGGTGTTCGCGTTCGATTCGAAGTAAAATTTCGTTCGACCATTCGACCATTCGACCGTTCGATCGCTAAAATCGAACGATTTCCATTCGTTCGAACGATTATAAGCATTCGATTGAATTAAAATCATTCGATCGAATAGCTTCGATCGTTCGATTCGAACGAAAATCGTTCGATCGTACGAATAAAATCCTTCGATCGTTCGATCGAACGATTTTATCGAGCGTTCGAAGTTCGCGAACTGTTCGCGAACTGTTCGCTTTTTTGCCGGTGTTCGCGAACGGCGTTCGCGAACATCAAATCGGCAGTTCGCTACATCACTAGCGCTAACTTCATTTTGGGGCCTCTAAATGCCAGATACTTTGGTAAACCTATGAACAATGGCCACCAAACTGTTTGGAGGAACCCTGGCAATCATATTTAGAGTGCTTTTTCTTGGTGCATAACGATACATGGGTGATATGGTGCTGAGAAGTTGAAGGTTTGAGGCAATTTTCACATATTTCACCAAAACCGACAATTGTGGGAAAGCCTTGCGACTCAGTAGTTTGGAGCAGAAAGGCATGGGTACCCATTTTAGATTCGGTAGAATGTGTACTTTCCAAAAATATATGGGTTTTGGGGGTAAACATATATTTCTGTGTTTTTACCCCACAAAAATGCAGTCAATGTGTTGATTTTTCATTAGCTGAAGTTACCCACTGGACTGTTTGTATGCGCTAACTTCATTTTGGGGCCTCTAAATGCCAGATACTTTGGTAAACCTATGAACAATGGCCACCAAACTGTTTGGAGGAACCCTGGCAATCATATTTAGGGTGCTTTTTCTTGGTGCGTAACGATACATGGGTGATATGGTACTGAGAAGTTGAAGCTTTGAGGCAATTTTCAGATATTTCACCAAAACCGACAATTGTGGGAAAGCCTTGCGACTCAGTAGTTTGGAGCAGAAAGGCATGGGTACCCATTTTAGATTCGGTAGAATGTGTACTTTCCAAAAATATATGGGTTTGGGGGGTAAACATATATTTCTGTGTTTTTACCCCACAAAAATGCAGTCAATGTGTTGATTTTTCATTAGCTGAAGTTACCCACAGGACTGTTTGTATGCGCTAACTTCATTTTGGGGCCTCTAAATGCCAGATACTTTGGTAAACCTATGAACAATGGCCACCAAACTGTTTGGAGGAACCCTGGCAATCATATTTAGGGTGCTTTTTCTTGGTGCGTAACGATACATGGGTGATATGGTACTGAGAAGTTGAAGCTTTGAGGCAATTTTCAGATATTTCACCAAAACCGACAATTGTGGGAAAGCCTTGCGACTCAGTAGTTTGGAGCAGAAAGGCATGGGTACCCATTTTAGATTCGGTAGAATGTGTACTTTCCAAAAATATATGGGTTTTGGGGGTAAACATATATTTCTGTGTTTTTACCCCACAAAAATGCAGTCAATGTGTTGATTTTTCATTAGCTGAAGTTACCCACGGGACTGTTTGTATGCGCTAACTAGGGATGTAGCGAACTGTTCGCCGGCGAACTAGTTCGCGCGAACTTCGACTGTTCGCGTCCGCCGAATGTTGGCGAACGTCGCGCGACGTTCGCCAATTGGTGTTCGCGTTCGATTCGAAGTAAAATTTCGTTCGACCATTCGACCATTCGACCGTTCGATCGCTAAAATCGAACGATTTCCATTCGTTCGAACGATTATAAGCATTCGATTGAATTAAAATCATTCGATCGAATAGCTTCGATCGTTCGATTCGAACGAAAATCGTTCGATCGTACGAATAAAATCCTTCGATCGTTCGATCGAACGATTTTATCGAGCGTTCGAAGTTCGCGAACTGTTCGCGAACTGTTCGCTTTTTTGCCGGTGTTCGCGAACGGCGTTCGCGAACATCAAATCGGCAGTTCGCTACATCACTAGCGCTAACTTCATTTTGGGGCCTCTAAATGCCAGATACTTTGGTAAACCTATGAACAATGGCCACCAAACTGTTTGGAGGAACCCTGGCAATCATATTTAGAGTGCTTTTTCTTGGTGCATAACGATACATGGGTGATATGGTGCTGAGAAGTTGAAGGTTTGAGGCAATTTTCACATATTTCACCAAAACCGACAATTGTGGGAAAGCCTTGCGACTCAGTAGTTTGGAGCAGAAAGGCATGGGTACCCATTTTAGATTCGGTAGAATGTGTACTTTCCAAAAATATATGGGTTTTGGGGGTAAACATATATTTCTGTGTTTTTACCCCACAAAAATGCAGTCAATGTGTTGATTTTTCATTAGCTGAAGTTACCCACTGGACTGTTTGTATGCGCTAACTTCATTTTGGGGCCTCTAAATGCCAGATACTTTGGTAAACCTATGAACAATGGCCACCAAAATGTTCAGAGGAACCCTGGCAATCATATTTAGGGTGCTTTTTCTTAGTGCATAATGATACATGGGTGATATGGTGCTGGGAAGTTGAAGGTTTGAGGCAATTTTCACATATTTCACGAAAACCGACAATTTTGGGAAAGCCTTGCGACTCAGTAGTTTGGAGCAGAAAGGCGTGGGTACCCATTTTAGATTCGGTAGAATGTGTACTTTCCAAAAATATATGGGTTTGGGGGGTAAACATATATTTCTGTGTTTTTACCCCACAAAAAATGCAGTCAATGTGTTGCTTTCTCAGTAGCTGAAGTAAAGTCCTGATCAATTTGGATGTGCTAACTTCATATTGGTGTCTCTAAATGCCAGATACTTTGGTAAACCTATGCATAATGGGTATCAAACTGTTCAGTGGACCCCTGGCAATCATATTTCAGGTGCTTTTTCTTGGTACCTAATATAGTTTGGGATATGCGGAGCAGCAAAATAAAACCTTTGAAATGATTTTTCAGAATTTTGAATTTTTTTTTGAAAAACCGCTATGTTCAGACAAGCTTTTATGTTTGGTAGTTGGGAGTAGAGAGACATAGTTACCCATTTTGTAATCGGCAGAATGTGTACTTTTCAAAAATGTATGGTTTTCTGGGGTAAACCTACGGTTTCAGGATTTTTTGCCTTGGAATCTAAAGCATGCCGTTTTCTGCCTTAGTGCTTTCAAAATTCGGCAATATACTGCCGGGAGTTTTTGAGGTACAGAAGTCCTAAATCTCCCTAAAACTATACATATCTGGTATTGGCACGTTCGAGAGACATAAGGCTTTCCAAATCAGTTGGATTTTCATCCGTAAAATGAAATATTTTTCTGGTATAAATTGATATACGATGAAAAATGGTAATTTTTCATTTTTTTTTGGTATTTAGCACTATAAATTTTTTTTTCACAGGTGGAAATACATGAAAACTCAGGCAGATTTAGAAAGCTCAGTTTCTACCGAAAAAAACAATGTATAGTTTTCCTAGGTAAACTATAGGTTTCCCCTCAGAAAATGCCCCTAAAGTGAGAGAGCACAAAATGTTTCAAAAACGGCTGGCATTTCGCGTAACCAAAATGTGAAATTCTGCTGGCACTTAAAGGGTTAAAGATCCATTTAAAGGCAGCTGTTAGAATGGATACCGTTGTTGCTAATATTCCAAATATACTGCTGAGAAATGTATCAACTCATGAAGCTACTGAATGTATCCAATTGTAGAAGTTCAGAATCTGCTCCTGGATCACTTTGCTGCCAGACTGAGACACTAGAGACACATACATTCAATTTTAAACTTTAGGCTGGTGCAATAAGTTCAGTATATAAAACATGGCAGTTTTAGCCATATTCATTTTTAGGGTTTAGTTCTACTTTAAGAATCCTGCCTGATCTTGGTGTAGAATATTTGCCAAAGACAATAAGCATTTTTTCCTAGCTCTGAACACTTACCCAGCACTACATTTACTTTTCTGAAATTAGATTTTGTGTTGTAAACAATATTAACATAACACGATTACTAAGGAAAATATAATAACAAGATTACTATGGAATCACTAGTAGGCAACTTCGGGTCACCAAAGCGACGCATATGCCATCCCACAGGCGATTAACATTTTTGGAGATGGGAAGATTAGTTGCCCGCAGTAGCAAAGATTTATCGATTTGTGACTAATCTCCCCATGTGCCACCAGACTAGATCTCCAGCAACTTGATAGTAGTCTAAATTCCAAACCTGACAGCTGCAGGACAAAAAAAGTAATTAATTCAAATAACATTTAAAATAAAATAGGAAGCCTTATTGTAATCTGATTTAGAAAACTACTGCTCTCAAAATACATTTGCTGCGTCTTTTAATTCTTTTAATATTAACATTGCCATTAACACATAAAATAATTGGTTAGACTTTTTTTTGTGAAACAACAGACATATGCATTACCCATAGGACTAGTCACTTACACTGTACTGAATCATGATTTCCTAACTCATAATGGAACATTTGAAAGTCTGAAAGCACCATCATTTTTTCTGATGGAAAAAGCAAACTTCCAGTGCTGGCAATTTCATGTACTTTTAAATCTATAGAAGATGGCAGGGGTCTCTTGTACAATGTTGAAAATGTGGAGGGCCAAATGCCAAAATGTACTTCTTGTGTCACAGAACTATGATACAAAGTAAGCAGCTCTGGATTCCTGTCAAAGAGCCAACAGTGGCAGATGGAGACCTGAGATCAGCTCTATTGGAAGCCATAGACAAGATCTAATAATTGGCAATTATTAAATTAGTATACAATCAGGGCTGGAACTAGGGGTAGGCAGAGTAGGCATGTGCCTAGGGCGCATAGTGCCCGGGGGGTGCCAGGCACGTACCTTCTGTGCCGCCTACCCCATGTCCGGTCTCCTCTCTTCCTGACTGTCGTTGCTATTCCAGCATCCATTGCACTTCTGCGCATGCCCACGTCCGGTTCGCGCATGCATGAGCGGCAATCTGCACATGCCTGCGACCAAGCACCATTCGCTCATGCGCGCTCAGCCGGCGCCGCGGCCAGTTGCCTAGGGGCCCTGGTCAGCCTAGCCTGGCTCTGCATACAATAAAATAATCTGTAAATGAGCAACCCTTTTTACCACGGAAGTCAACTACATTTTACGTTTGTCCCCATTTTACAAGAGAGATTGAATAAATTGTATGTCAATGTGTCCATTTGTTACTAATAGAGAAATGATTTAGTTGAATTGGACAAATTTTGATTCAGTCTGATATATAAATATATATATATATATATATATATATATATATATATATATATATATATATATATTCATTCGAAAATGCTGACGCACACCAGGGTTTTTCTTCGACAATACTTATTTTATTGATCGACGTTTCGATCCCCAGAGGGATCTTTATCAAGATAACAACACATTGAACTGTGAAACATTATAAAGACTCACCCACATGTGACCCAACACCAAAGCACCTCCCACAAATTCAATTGAGTGGATTAACCCTTTGTGAGCCATATGGGGCAATTGGTTAATTGTGTAGGGTGATCTGGAAGACAAAGTGCATAGTGCCATAAGTTAATTATTATTATATATATATATATATATATAGAATCCACTGATAAAGGTGCACACCAGGATTTTTCAATAAAACTTCAAATTTATTAAATAATTTTAAAACAGGAACCGGCCAACGTTTCGGTCATTTTCTAAGACCTTTATCAAGACCCTGTTCACATTAAAATGACAGTGTTTAAATACCTAAAAAACATGACACTCACCCCTTTGTGCACGCCCACATGATCATGTGACTATGGAAACACCTGCACCGAAAGAGCAGAAAGACATAAAAACATTGTAACAAATGTGTACACGACTCATAAACAGATGCAGAGAGTTGAAACATAATGGGATATAGCCTATGTAACATTGAAACCAGATCTCTATCGTTGCTCTAAAAAACATAGATAAGAGCAGTGCTCATTTAGGCCCAAAGGGGCTAAGGTATTTAGTTTACGTATCCAGAATGCTTCACGCTGGAGTAATACCTTGGACCTATCACCCCCACGTTTCAGGGGCGGGATATGGTCTATAGCTATATATTTAAAGGTTGGTAATCTATGATTCATTTCCAAAAAGTGTTTAGCAACAGGTTTATTTGTTACACCATCCCTAAAGGCTGTACTGATGGCGGATCGATGTCCATCCATTCGCAATCTCAGTGTTTGGTCTGTTTTTCCCACATATGCCAGGCCGCAGGGGCAGGTAATTAGATAGACCACATGCGTGGTAATACAAGTAGTATGGTGTCTAATCGCTAGACGTTTACCTGTTTGCGGATGAAGAAAGGATGTGCCTGGAGACATAAACCTACATGAAGTGCAGCACGGACAACGAAAACAACCTAACTTCAGTTCACCTAACCAGCCACTAGAATTTTTTATGTAACAATCAGTAGGATCCCCCTTCACAAGTAGATCTCTAAGGTTCGTACCTCTTTTGTAGCACATCATTGGCGGACCAGGCGTCACCCTACACAAATCAGAATCAGCCTCTATGATTTTCCAGTTGTCCCTCACACTCCCGTTAATTAAATTGGTACTTGCATTAAAGGTAGTAGTAAAGACCAATTTCGGTTCTGTTTTTTTGACCTTGTTTGCATCCCTTGCCCTATTTCGTGCTATCACTAAGGCATCATTTAATACCTTATCTGGATACCCACGATCCTTGAAGCGGACCCACATATGCTGCAGTTGTTTATGAGTTTGTTGTTCTGAAGAGTTATTACGAATCACTCGACAGAATTGTGAAATTGGAAGGGAACGCTTCATTTTAGGTGGATGGCAACTTCGAAAATACAATAGTACATTTTTATCGGTAGGTTTCCTGAAGAGAGTGTAGGATAGGCCCTGATCATTCAAAAATAACTCGATGTCCAGAAAATGTATTTTTTGTGAATTAATCTCATAAGTGAATCTAACTGGACTATCCAATGAGTTTAAATAATTGACCATGCCCGTAAACTCCTCACAGGTGCCCCTCCAAAGAATAATCATATCATCGATATAGCGATGAAAAAACAGCATTTTATCGCCAAACCGGGGGATAATCTCTTTCTGCTCGTATAGGTGCATATATAAATTGGCATATGAGGGCGCCATGGCCGCCCCCATCGCCGTGCCTGCCACCTGCAAGTAGAAGTTGCTTTCAAATCGAAAGTAGTTTAACGTTAAAGCCAACTCAAGTAGTTCTAATACAAGAGAGATGGGGGGGCCTGCATAAGAACTGAATTCTTCGAGCGCCTTCCTGACAGCAGCTATCCCATCCTCATGTGGTATTATGGTGTATAAACTCACCACATCCATGCTCGCAAGAAATACTGTGGTGTCAGGGGGGATAGACAACTCTCGGATACAGTTAAGTAAATGAGGAGTGTCACGTAAATATGTAGGCGTGTCGCGTACTATTGGCTGTAATATTGTATCAAGATAAATCCCTAGTGGATGAAGAAGAGAGTCACGGCCAGACACAATAGGGCGACCTGGAGGTTTAGTTAAACTCTTATGTACTTTTGGCAGCGTGTACAGAATAGGGCATTTAGGGAAATCCTGCTTCAAAAAATCTACAAGCGTTTTGTCAATCACATTACAATCAAATGCAGTGTTAATTAAATTGTCAACCTTTCGTTTGAAAATCATTACAGGATCATCCTTAAGCTGTTTATATATACCTCCATCAGATAACTGACACAATATTTCATCCCTGTAGTCCTTGTAATTCATAATAACAATCCCCCCCCCTTTGTCTGCTGGGCGGATCACAATGTTATTATGCATCCTGAGGGATTTGATGGCAGCACGTTCAGCTTTGGAAAGGTTGTCACGGGGGGGGGGACCTTTAACTACCCCAGAAGCACCCACTTTCTCAATGCCCTGTTTGAACAATCTAATGGTGGGGTTAATGATTGGCGGTGTAAATAGACTTTTCAATTTCAAAGGTTGTATAGCCGAATCAGTTTGTGTAGTATTCTTAAAGTAATCCTTAAGACTTAAAGTACGACAAAATTTGAAGCAATCTATTTCCCAATTAAATGCATCAAACTTACAAGTAGGGACAAATGACAAACCTTTCTGGAGAAGTTTGAGTTCGGAAACTGTCAGTGAATGTTGCGACAGATTGAAAACTGGGACATCTATTCCCTGTTGCGGCTTCTGCCCCTTCTTTCCCCTCCTCGTGGGGTATTTGCGCGTCCGCGGCCCGTAGGCGGCCGATCCTTGATGTGTTGAGGTTTCTCTAAAAAAAGGGGGGCCATTGGACGCTCCGTCGCATCTAGCAGTGTTGCTGTCGGCTGAGCTCCCGGGCGCGCGGAATCATCTTCCTCTGAATCCCCCGAACTGGTGTCCACCGAGTTTAAGGGTTTGTTCAGCTTATAGCGCGGTGTTCTCCTAAAGCGGACGTTGTGTTGAAATGCCTGGCGATCACCGCTCAGCCAGCGGTACACACGGTGGTTGGTATAATCCTCGTTAACTCTGCGCAGTTTCTCTCTCTTAAATTTTAACAGGTCTTGTTTGTACGCTTCCACCTTAGCTTCCGTGTGGGTCAGGAGATCCTTATTACTTCCGTTGTTGAGCTCATTAGCGTGTACGGCTTCAAACTCAGCCAAAGACTTCCGCACCTTCGTTAATTCCCCTGAAACTTCCTCTACGACCAAAATCATGAGGTCAAATGAGCAACGGTTTAGAACCCCGATCCACTTTCTACAGAAGTCGGGGTTAGTTCTCCCGATGGTGGGTACATTGTGGATACGGAAACCACGTGGAATGCGTTTGGCCCTATAGTAGTCAGAGAGAAATAATCCATGTAGGTCTATATCGGTCTCTCTTTTGAGACGTTCCCACTCATTGCTGATATCTTTGAAATTAAGTTTGAAAGGGACCTCCGTATGACTTTGCTGCCACAGCACCCGATCAGCGTCTGCCTCAGAAATATGCCAAGTCTCTGCATAGTCAGTGTTTAAACACATATGTTCCACATATTCCTCCATGGTACACTAAAAAGATGTTTGTCTTGTCAGATAGTCCAAGCAGGAAAAGAAAAAATTCTCAAAAAAGGTCAAAAAAGAAAGATACTAAATCTGAGTGGGTGCTGAAAGAAATACCCAGCCAAGGTATTAAGATTGATACTTCATGTAGACATAAACCTACATGAAGTGCAGCACGGACAACGAAAACAACCTAACTTCAGTTCACCTACTGATTGTTACATAAAAAATTCTAGTGGCTGGTTAGGTGAACTGAAGTTAGGTTGTTTTCATTGTCCGTGCTGCACTTCATGTAGGTTTATGTCTCCAGGCACATCCTTTCTTCATCCGCAAACAGGTAAACGTCTAGCGATTAGACACCATACTACTTGTATTACCACGCATGTGGTCTATCTAATTACCTGCCCCTGCGGCCTGGCATATGTGGGAAAAACAGACCAAACACTGAGATTGCGGATGGATGGACATCGATCCGCCATCAGTACAGCCTTTAGGGACGGTGTAACAAATAAACCTGTTGCTAAACACTTTTTGGAAATGAATCATAGATTACCAACCTTTAAATATATAGCTATAGACCATATCCCGCCCCTGAAACGTGGGGGTGATAGGTCCAAGGTATTACTCCAGCGTGAAGCATTCTGGATACGTAAACTAAATACCTTAGCCCCTTTGGACCTAAATGAGCACTGCTCTTATCTATGTTTTTTAGAGCAACGATAGAGATCTGGTTTCAATGTTACATATGCTATATCCCATTATGTTTCAACTCTCTGCATCTGTTTATGAGTCGTGTACACATTTGTTACAATGTTTTTATGTCTTTCTGCTCTTTCGGTGCAGGTGTTTCCATAGTCACATGATCATGTGGGCGTGCACAAAGGGGTGAGTGTCATGTTTTTTAGGTATTTAAACACTGTCATTTTAATGTGAACAGGGTCTTGATAAAGGTCTTAGAAAATGACCGAAACGTTGGCCGGTTCCTGTTTTAAAATTATTTAATAAATTTGAAGTTTTATTGAAAAATCCTGGTGTGCACCTTTATCAGTGGATTCTGGATAATACAGCCTTTTTTTAGGGTAGCACCCAGGTATGTGAATTTCAATTGTTTGAATCTCCATTGAATGGTGTGCGTTAGAACTTTGAATCTGTATCAATCTTAATACCTTGGCTGGGTATTTCTTTCAGCACCCACTCAGATTTAGTATCTTTCTTTTTTGACCTTTTTTGAGAATTTTTTATTTTCCTGCTTGGACTATCTGACAAGACAAACATCTTTTTAGTGTACCATGGAGGAATATGTGGAACATATGTGTCTGACTATGCAGAGACTTGGCATATTTCTGAGGCAGACGCTGATCGGGTGCTGTGGCAGCAAAGTCATACGGAGGTCCCTTTCAAACTTAATTTCAAAGATATCAGCAATGAGTGGGAACGTCTCAAAAAAAGAGAGACCGATCTAGACCTACATGGATTATTTCTCTCTGACTACTACAGGGCCAAACGCATTCCACGTGGTTTCCGTATCCACAATGTACCCACCATCGGGAGAACTAACCCCGACTTCTGTAGAAAGTGGATCGGGGTTCTAAACCGTTGCTCATTTGACCTCATGATTTTGGTCGTAGAGGAAGTTTCAGGGGAATTAACGAAGGTGCGGAAGTCTTTGGCTGAGTTTGAAGCCGTACACGCTAATGAGCTCAACAACGAAAGTAATAAGGATCTCCTGACCCACACGGAAGCTAAGGTGGAAGCGTACAAACAAGACCTGTTAAAATTTAAGAGAGAGAAACTGCGCAGAGTTAACGAGGATTATACCAACCACCGTGTGTACCGCTGGCTGAGCGGTGATCGCCAGCCATTTCAACACAACGTCCGCTTTAGGAGAACACCGCGCTATAAGCTGAACAAACCCTTAAACTCGGTGGACACCAGTTTGGGGGATTCAGAGGAAGATGATTCCGCGCGCCCGGGAGCTCAGCCGACAGCAACACCGCTAGATGCGACGGAGCGTCCAATGGCCCCCCTTTTTTTAGAGAAACCTCAACACATCAAGGATCGGCCGCCTACGGGCCGCGGACGCGCAAATACCCCACGAGGAGGGGAAAGAAGGGGCAGAAGCCGCAACAGGGAATAGATGTCCCAGTTTTCAATCTGTCGCAACATTCACTGACAGTTTCCGAACTCAAACTTCTCCAGAAAGGTTTGTCATTTGTCCCTACTTGTAAGTTTGATGCATTTAATTGGGAAATAGATTGCTTCAAATTTTGTCGTACTTTAAGTCTTAAGGATTACTTTAAGAATACTACACAAACTGATTCGGCTATACAACCTTTGAAATTGAAAAGTTTATTTACACCGCCAATCATTAACCCCACCATTAGATTGTTCAAACAGGGCATTGAGAAAGTGGGTGCTTCTGGGGTAGTTAAAGGTCCCCCCCCCGTGACAACCTTTCCAAAGCTGAACGTGCTGCCATCAAATCCCTCAGGATGGATAATAACATTGTGATCCGCCCAGCAGACAAAGGCGGGGGGATTGTTATTATGAATTACAAGGACTACAGGGATGAAATATTGTGTCAGTTATCTGATGGAGGTATATATAAACAGCTTAAGGATGATCCTGTAATGATTTTCAAACGAAAGGTTGACAATTTAATTAACACTGCATTTGATTGTAATGTGATTGACAAAACGCTTGTAGATTTTTTGAAGCAGGATTTCCCTAAATGCCCTATTCTGTACACGCTGCCAAAAGTACATAAGAGTTTAACTAAACCTCCAGGTCGCCCTATTGTGTCTGGCCGTGACTCTCTTCTTCATCCACTAGGGATTTATCTTGATACAATATTACAGCCAATAGTACGCGACACGCCTACATATTTACGTGACACTCCTCATTTACTTAACTGTATCCGAGAGTTGTCTATCCCCCCTGACACCACAGTATTTCTTGCGAGCATGGATGTGGTGAGTTTATACACCATAATACCACATGAGGATGGGATAGCTGCTGTCAGGAAGGTGCTCGAAGAATTCAGTTCTTATGCAGGCCCCCCCATCTCTCTTGTATTAGAACTACTTGAGTTGGCTTTAACGTTAAACTACTTTCGATTTGAAAGCAACTTCTACTTGCAGGTGGCAGGCACGGCGATGGGGGCGGCCATGGCGCCCTCATATGCCAATTTATATATGCACCTATACGAGCAGAAAGAGATTATCCCCCGGTTTGGCGATAAAATGCTGTTTTTTCATCGCTATATCGATGATATGATTATTCTTTGGAGGGGCACCTGTGAGGAGTTTACGGGCATGGTCAATTATTTAAACTCATTGGATAGTCCAGTTAGATTCACTTATGAGATCAATTCACAAAAAATACATTTTCTGGACATCGAGTTATTTTTGAATGATCAGGGCCTATCCTACACTCTCTTCAGGAAACCTACCGATAAAAATGTACTATTGCATTTTCGAAGTTGCCATCCACCTAAAATGAAGCGTTCCCTTCCAATTTCACAATTCTGTCGAGTGATTCGTAATAACTCTTCAGAACAACAAACTCATAAACAACTGCAGGATATGTGGGTCCGCTTCAAGGATCGTGGGTATCCAGATAAGGTATTAAATGATGCCTTAGTGATAGCACGAAATAGGGCAAGGGATGCAAACAAGGTCAAAAAAACAGAACCGAAATTGGTCTTTACTACTACCTTTAATGCAAGTACCAATTTAATTAACGGGAGTGTGAGGGACAACTGGAAAATCATAGAGGCTGATTCTGATTTGTGTAGGGTGACGCCTGGTCCGCCAATGATGTGCTACAAAAGAGGTACGAACCTTAGAGATCTACTTGTGAAGGGGGATCCTACTGATTGTTACATAAAAAATTCTACTCGCTGGTTAGGTGAACTGAAGTTAGGTTGTTTTCGTTGTCCGTGCTGCACTTCATGTAGGTTTATGTCTCCAGGCACATCCTTTCTTCATCCGCAAACAGGTAAACGTCTAGCGATTAGACACCATACTACTTGTATTACCACGCATGTGGTCTATCTAATTACCTGCCCCTGCGGCCTGGCATATGTGGGAAAAACAGACCAAACACTGAGATTGCGGATGGATGGACATCGATCCGCCATCAGTACAGCCTTTAGGGACGGTGTCATTTTAATGTGAACAGGGTCTTGATAAAGGTCTTAGAAAATGACCGAAACGTTGGCCGGTTCCTGTTTTAAAATTATTTAATAAATTTGAAGTTTTATTGAAAAATCCTGGTGTGCACCTTTATCAGTGGATTCTGGATAATACAGCCTTTTTTAGGGTAGCACCCAGGTATGTGAATTTCAATTGTTTGAATCTCCATTGAATGGTGTGCGTTAGAACTTTGAATCTATATATATATATATATATATATATACTATATGCACACGCACATACACATAGATAATATATATGTATTGATTACTGCAAGCAAATTATTCTGTACTTTGACTACACGAATCTCTAAAATTGCCTTAAAGATTTTGCAAACACTGTTCCTTCAAAAATAGAATGCCCGGTGCAGAGAGGAGTCAGCACCCTCACATGGGGCAGGTTCTAGCAGATCCCTTCTTCAAGGGCTTGTCTGATAAGCACCTGTACCAGTGAATTGTCTTGTTCTGCCATGCCAGCTATCCCAGCACCATTGTGGCTGCCCTAAGCCATACACATGTTTGCAGCTAAGGACAGGCAGAGAAACTGCCTGGGTTTTTCTTTCTATTATTTTTGTTGTTGTAGCTTTTTACATTATGTTCTGCAGCTCTCAGGTTTAAATGTAAATTTAAATGTAAATTTATTTACATTGATTTATTTCCATATCAACCACGGAGCTGTTTTGAAATGTAAATGAAAAATGAATTATAAAAGAAATAAAAGAATATAAAAGTAAAGCAGCACAGGCTATAGGCTCTTTGATGTTTTCTGAGGTCAGTGACCCGGACAACCAGACAGCATTTTCAGTTGCAGCCTGGAAAGAAGCAGCATAGTAACTCTAATAAATCAAAACCCATCCAAACCAAATTATGAAAGCCAATTCAAAAGTTGCTCATGATCCACCCATCTATAGCATATTAAGGGGCCGATTCACTATGGGTCGAATATCGAGGGTTAATTAACCCTCGATATTCGACTAGGAACTAAAATCGTTCGACTTCGAATATCGAAGTCGAACGATTTTGCGCAAATCCTGCGATCGATCGATCAAAGGATTTTTCGTTCGATCGAACGATTCGAAGGATTTTAATCCAACGATCGAAGGAAAATCCTTCGATCAAAAAATCCCAGGCAAGCCTATGGGGACCTTCCCCATAGGCTAACATTGACTTCGGTAGCTTTTAGCTGCCGAAGTAGGGGGTCGAAGTTTTTCTTAAAGAGACAGTACTTCGACTATCGAATGGTCGAATAGTCGAACGATTTTTAGTTCGAATCGTTCGATTTTCGTAGTCGAAGGTCGAAGTAGCCCATTCGATAGTCGAAGTAGCCCAAAAAAACTTCGAAATTCGAATTTTTTTTAATTCGAACCCTTCACTCGAATTTAGTGAATCGGCCCCTCTATGTTAACATCTCTTATTTTTATAACTGTGTCTTAGAATGGCCCAGCTAGATTACTGAGTCGTATGATAGAACATAGTACTTAGCTAACATGGTTATGTAATAGTTTTTGATTAAGGGTGGTACAAGTAACAAGAGTATTATAGAAGAAGAAGAGCAAATTGGCATTGCACCAAAATCAGTCTATATAGCATTACTAATGGATATTGGAATCTCTACTAACAAAGTGCTATAAACAAAAGCCATAAAAGTTTCTGTGTACTATCACTTACTATTAAACTTTAATGCGCACACTGAAAGAAGAAAATTAGATTTCAAGACCTTTGGCATTTTGGGAAAAAAACTAAATGCAGTGTTCACTTTGAAAGTTTTATGATTGCTTGTTTTTTTTTTGTATGTATTATTAAAAAAAACGTAAGCAAAGCTTCTAAATTAAGGCATTGTTGGTGAGAAAAGCTTGATTTCAAGGAAAAGCCCCAAGTCAAGAACTGACAAAATTGATTCACAAATGCAAACATGTCTAACATGCCATGACTTACTATCTTAATGTTCTTAAGTGCTCGATGAAAGCATAACCATACTCTTTTTCTTCTTGTATCATTTATCTTTTGAGAATGATGCTTTGACAAGACTACAGAAACAATTAGCGTATACTACCCCAGGTTCAAATATTTGGCTGAAAACTCTCAGAATGCATTTGAAAGTACTGCTGAAGTACTTTCTGCCTTTAGTTTTTTTTACTATCCCAGTTTTTGTCGTGCTAAATACTGTCTACTGAAAAACAGTGGCATGTTGTTCTCTGTTTGGAGCTGTCTGCAGAGATTTGCTAAGGAAAACAACAGGGGCCCACAGGGAAACGCCACTGACACGTTTTACTGCAGAAGAAGAATAATTGAATTTGTAATTTCATTATGATCTAGATTTCAGTTACCTGTCATCTTACAGTCCCTAAATAATATGATGAACTACTTGTGAGGTTACTTGGTTTTTAACTTTCAAATATATGCTTGCAAAGTCATCTATTCCCCTGGTTTGGAGTTGAATTGCAATTTAGCTTATCAAGAGATTCTATTACTGAATTTAATAACTTCTCTTGTTTACTTACATCTAAGAACTTTAGTGTGTCCTTGGAATAACAATATGACCTTGATCAATCTGCTATCTTTATTATGATGCAGACACTCAGATATTAGCATGTTACAGTATAGGTAACAAACAATAACAATAAAGACATGGGAAATTAGTTATTTTGTACTTTGTAGTTATAACTACAAATTTATGCTTTTTGTAGATTTTGGTTTCAGTTTGGTTTATTAAAGGGTAACATACTGTACATAGGAAAGCATTGCATCAGCCATTATTAGTTCCCAGTACATGTCAACAAACCACAAATCTCAGGCTAATTAACATTTCCGGTTTTCTAGGAATACAAAGAGAGACATTTGGCATTCTTACCCTAAATGGCCATCAACCAGCCTACTAGAGGAGCTAGGAACTTCACAGTGCGGTAACAGTTAATGCCTTTAAGAATGGCTTGGATGATTTTTTTGGACAGACATAATATCAAAGGCTATTGTGATACTAAGCTCTATAGTTAGTATAGGTATATAGAATTTAATTAAAAGTAGGGATGGGTGTATGTATGGATGCTGGTTTTTCATTTGGAGGGGTTGAACTTGATGGACCTTCTCTTTTTTCAACCCAATTTAACTATGTAACTATTACTCATGATTTAATCAATAATCCCCCAAAAATTATTGTAGTGAGTATTATGATTGCTGTTGTGGGCAGATATTGGCATGTAAAAAAGGCTTTATTTTATGAGATGCAATAACTGCCACAATTATTTATTGTACTGTTTAAATGCCAGTAAAATGTATCACTTTCACATAATTCAGCTGGAAGGAAAGTGGCATTTACATTCCTACAAAAAGAGTGCACATTCAAGTGCATATATTTTTTTTAAAAAAGGGGGGTTGTGGGTGCACTCATAAAAACATATTTCAATACAATAATCCCCTGTCTAAAAAAAGAAAAACAGGGTTTTTTGTTACAAAGTTATGATCATAAAATTGGTAAGCCGCCATACCACGTCAAGGTAAACCCCATACGGCGGTACCTGTGATCAAAATATAAAACCTTGGTTTCAATCTGTGGACTAGATCCTCCCCCGCCACCTGCATATGCGGCTTTTGAAGAGGAGACTGCCCCTTTTAAAAAGCAAGGTTTTTTTTTGTTACAAAGCTATAAATATAAAAATGTCAAGCTACCATACAATATCAAGGTCAAGAGAGTGGTCCCACAACCCCTCATTTTGGATATCCACTTTCCATAATTTTTGTTTAAGCAGGCAGCACGAGAGGATCATGTCTATGTCCCTAGGATAAAGTGCTAGAGTACTAAGGGATGGAGGAGTCTTCCCAGTAGTGTACAGACGGGAATACTGCACTCTGCACCAAAAGCCAGATAAAAAATTTGGAGCTCACCAATACATTGCTGACTAATATGTCTCGTATTTGTGGGTGAAGCACAAACATTGTGGCAGTTTGCAAGCACAGAACACAGTGTGCAAAGTTTAAAGAAATGGTTAATTGTGGCCTTTTTTGCACTTTGCACACTGCGTTCTCTAACATTCCCTATGAGCTTATAATACTATGTGTAGAACATTTTTTGATATTGCCATATTATTTGCTTTATAGGTGTCAGGGGCCTATCAGCTCCCAGCAGGGAGTAGTCAGGACCAAGGAGGAAGCTTAGGGTTCAAAGTCCAAGTTCACGGTACAGACAAGGGTTCAAGAGTCAGCGTAAACAAATCCAGGCAATATTACAATAGGCAGGCAGAAGTGTAGCAAAATCCAAGTTCAGGCAGGGTCAGAAAGGTTCAGAAATCAGCAGGAAATATAGATGCACCCAGGAACCACACAGGAAATCCTATTATTGGGCATTGAAACCGTGATCTTGGTGTCTTTTTATTTCAAATCTTCACACTGGACGGGTGACGTAACCGTGCTGGCGAGGCGACGAGACGCTGATGTCACTACCCACGTGGCGGCCATGGGCGCCGCCATCTTGGGAGCACCGCCGATGGAGATATTCTTCATAGACAGAAATAAAACAGAACCACCTAGTGTTACACTTATAGCAAACCTGTCCTTGATAAATGAAAAGGAGACCAACACAACAGAAGCAAAATATACACCAGTTTTTTCTGCAAAATAACTCTGCCTAAAGGTATATACTTGGAAATACAACAAAGAGGCTAAAACTGTATTTCAAGGTGCTTAGAGTGTATTTATTGCCATGCTACATTTTCAAGCCCTCTCTAAACATGAAGTCCAGCAATAAATACACTCTAAGCAGGTAGATCTGACACTTTAGCCTCTTTGCTTCTATATTTATTGCTATTATTGGTATATTAACTAGCCAGTCTTTCACTTTGAGAGCCTATGGATAATGCTTCAACTAAAGCAAACACTATGGCAGTCTGCACTGATATACAAGCAAATATTTTAAGAAATGTAGTCACAGTAACTTACCTTCTAATATTTAAGGAAAAACATAAGCAATTGAAGGGAAACCCTGGATTAATGTGGTATAAATCCAATTTAAAGTGCAAGTCAATTCCAAAATAGAAAAATTCCCAATAAAAGAAAACATAATTCTAGGCAACTTTGCAATATATATTTATTACAAATTGTGTATGGTTTTTAAGTTTTATGTATATGTAATGCTTCTGAGAGCAGTGTTTGTCCCTGTCTATTGTCTGCCATTGTCTTTTATTGGTTTGAGGCTATTTGATTTGGGTGTTTGTGTGGATCTTCTAATTGATCATGCTTGGCATAGTATTGCTCAAATGTATCTGAAATTTTTGTTTTAGGGATGGGTGAATTTGAGCTGTTTCGTTTGCCAAAAATTCGCCGACACCCATTAAAGTCTATGGACGTCAATTCCTCAGCGAAACAAGGCAAAATAATTCGCCCATCCTTAGATGGTGTATTTTCCCCTTTTTATCTTTTATAGTTGTTATGTCGTTTTTTGCTTGCCTGCTCTTCAGTATCCGTGCCAGCAACTGCCCACATTTGTCACTGTGTTCATAGAATCTATGGCGCGAAATGGTGATGGCCCGTCTTGTTAATTTTTGCCTAGCTATTGTGAGCTCAGCTAGTGTTTTTCCGGATGCAGTTGTTTTATGTTGCAGCTCCAGAGTCCTTATCCTGGAGAGCAAGACATTTTGTTTCAGTTTTAGCTTTTTTTTTAGTTTGTATCAGGAGTCCCCTAATGACACACTTATGAGCTTCCCAGCAGGTCAGGGCAGATACGTCTGTATTGGAGTTTTCTTTAAAATATAATTGTATGTGTTTTTTTAAGTCATTTACTAGTTGGTCATCTTTAAGTAAGGATTCGTTGAGTCTCCAGGTATTAGTGCGGGAGTCTGCAGGGCAATTGAAGTCCCCTCCTAGCAGAAGAGTCCCCTCTGTGAATGTGGTAAGGATATTTATGATTGTTGAAAGGTGCATGGCTTGTTCTGTGTTAGGTAGGTACAGATTGGCAAACGTATACTTTTTCCCTGCAATGGAGCCTTTAACAAAAATATATCTGCTTAGTGGGTCTGCCTTTTTATCTGATATCAGAAAACCACAGTCATGTGCGAACAATATCGAGACTACTTAAAACGAGAACATGTTTTTTTCAAAACGCATCAGTTAATAGTGCTACTCCAGCAGAATTCTGCACTGAAATCCATTTCTCAAAAGAGCAAACAGATTTTTTTATATTCAATTTTGAAATCTGACATGGGGCTAGACATTTTGTCAATTTCCCAGCTGACCCTGGTCAGGTGACTTGTGCCTGCACTTTAGGAGAGAAATGCTTTCTGGCAGGCTGCTGTTTTTCCTTCACAATGTAACTGAATGTGTCTCAGTGAGACACGGGTTTTTACTATTGAGTGGTGTTCTTAGATCTGCTAGGCAGTTGTTATCTTGTGTTAGGGAGCTGCTATCTGGTTACCTTCCCATTGTTCTTTTGTTTGGCTGCTGGGGGGGAAAAGGGAGGGGGTGATATCACTCCAACTTGCAGTACAGCAGTAAAGAGTGATTGAAGTTTATCAGAGCACAAGTCACATGAATTGGGGCAGCTGGGAAATTGAGAATATGTCTAGCCCCATGTCAGATTTCAAAATTGAATATAAAAAAATCTGTTTGCTCTTTTGAGAAATTGATTTCAGTGCAGAATTCTATTGGAGCAGCACTATTAACTGATTCATTTTGAATTTTTTTTCCCCATGTCAGTATCCCTTTAACTTTGGTGTTCTGGTATTTGCTAGTGTATATTTGTATATCTGTTGTTCCATCTAGGAGCGATTCCCTCCTTGAAGTGTGTTTCTTGGATAGATCCGTCTGAAGCTTTGAGTTTTCGGAGCTCGTCCGACAACAGAATTCGTTCTGCGGAGAATTCAATCCATTGACATTAAGACTCACTATGCACAGCTGTGTCGAGGTGCCTTTGGAACTAGCGGCTTCAGCCATTTCCAGTGAAAGAGTGGAATAAAAAGAGAGGAAGTAGAAAGAAGGAGTAGAGAGAAAGGTACAAGCAAACGACAAGCAATCAAATAAAAAGAACACAAAAAAAAGAAAAGGGAAAAAAAAAGGGGGGGATCCTTCCAATCTTGTACTCTTTTACTATCTTATCCTCCCTATCTGTGTTGTCTACTGCAGACCACTTTTCATTTTTCACTCCTTATCTGCCCTTTCATTATTGGCTCTACTCTATTCTTTCTGCCTTTTTGCTCTTCTCCATTTCCACTCTTCTGCTCTTTCCTATTTTTTATTCATCTGTTTTGCTCCTTCACCAGCTATATAAAAATAAGTAGTGATCTGTCAATTTTATAGCATTGTAGTGTATTAATATTAAAAAATCAGTCTGTCTCAAAACAAAAAGTTATATACACAGTCAGTTAAGGTAGAGTCCAAACCTGGACCCAAACACCGTCCATTCCAGTAATTGGATATTAGTAACATGTATGGCTGTAAATAACCTAGGTATTAGGCAGCCAATGTAGCAAATAATATGGTACTTTACCAAGCATCATCTGAAGATGCAACTCCCCCTTACCAAATGTGACCCAGAGGTGCACTGCAAGTACATTTCCCCAATTCCATTAAGCTGGTGCAAGTCTTGTTATGTGTATGTTACTAATGTGTTGTGTAAAATGCTCACTCCATATCCAGTGAAGAGCCCAAACTTCATATCAATACTTCAGGACTCATTTACTACTGGCAGGCAAAACCAATATATGTGCTAATGAGTGCAAAACTCAGCCAGTCTGTGCAGAACACAAACTATACTAGTGCAGATGCACCATTAATAGCACATCTTCTGCAAGGCATAGACTGCAACATAAGGGAGCCCTTTACTTTAGGCCTGTCACTCTAATCTAAAGTATGCCCAAGCAGATCACATTTTCTTGCAGAAACAACACTCCTGAATATTGAACAATATGGTTTACTTTTTAGTATTTGTTTTAGTAATAAAATATATTATCATTTATTTGTAATATAATAATGTATACAGTATACAATATAAATAATCTGGAAAATCAAAATCCTACAACTACAACAGCAATTTATTTTCCACAGCCCTTGTTGGAAGATCTGGTTAGCCGCACATAAAAGAAGATTTTGTTATTCATCAGTCCAGTAAGCAATGTAATTGGTTTCAAACAAATAAGTCTTAGTCTTTGCATTTGTTGCAGAATATAACACAGAGTAACTACACACACTGCAGTCAGCCAGCAAAAATGTATTTCTCTCAAAATGTAACTAAACCAGAGCAGATGTGTCACTTAAAAAAAAAAACAAACTAGGATGGATGTTTATACTCACTGACTATACCACTAATTGATTATGTTAAAATGATTAATACTTCATTGAGCTCTGCTTCTGGTTTAATTACAAAAGAAGTTTTTATTTATGTCCAATATGCCTGATTGGGTTTCCAGTCACTAATAAAGAGACTGATTGAAACGCTGAGCGATCTGGACCGTTAATGACTTGATTAATGACTGCTGCTCTTGCACTTAAGAAGCCAGCTGAAAATACTTGTATTCAAGCTGAAGGGAAACTGAGCTATACTGTGCTGCCCATCTCAGGAATTGCCTTCCTTCCACTTGAGCCAGCTCACAAATGGACTTTAGGAGTAAGTCTTGATCCCTAGAGAACAAACTAATCTACAAAACTTTCCCTTAATACAGTAAAGAGGAAAATGCTTACAAAAAAAAAAAAATATTATTGTTAACTGAACAGTGAAAGGTAGGTTGAACCATGGCAGAAAGCATGATTGATTCTCTTCCTGTAGAATAATTTTTATTTGAACATATTCTTGACTTTATTAAACTGTGGTGATGTGACTGAAGGTTAAAAGAACCTTAATTAAAACAGTGAAAGCTAATACTGAAATACAAGCTGCACCTGAATATAAATTCTGTAAAATGCAAAGGTTTGGAAACATTTTTCACAATTCTATTTGGTTTCTCACAAGGGGAGTCCAAAATGAAACTGCATGACATTTTCTTACAGCAACATCAGATCCAAGTCTTACATAAAACCCCACAGTTCAATGTAAAATCACAACTAACTGGACAATGGAAATTGATTTGTATTTGATTGCTATGGCAGCCCAGAGAGATCTACCTTGTAGGAAACCACAATTGGTATGATTACTTGGGAATTGCTATTATAAAAGCAACACAATGTAATAGTTGCCCATCATATCCATTGGCATTTTAATAGCAGTATTTTGTTCCTGTCTATGTTGCGTTGTATAATAAATTATACACAAAATGCCCTATGTCTTACAATATATCAGTGACACAAATTCCCAGTTCACCCTCAACTCTAGGGAAGGTATGGCTCTTCTGGCAGTGCTGTGTAAATCATAAGAAAAGATGCAATGTTCTAGACCCCATTTATGTGTACATTTATTATACATGAACACAGGCTGACAGGTTTAATGTTGCAATTCAGGTTGTAATTCTGGAATCCTTGCTTTAATGTAAATCGTAGAATTTCAGCAGATGTAGTAACCCATAGCAACCAATAAGATGTTCAGATGACCAGTTCGTGTTACCTGCTCAATAGTTACAGGACTGTGATGGATT
Organism: Xenopus petersii; assembly: GCA_038501925.1. NCBI lineage: Eukaryota > Metazoa > Chordata > Amphibia > Anura > Pipidae > Xenopus > Xenopus petersii. The sequence continues at coordinate 107,045,061 of CM076673.1, forward strand.
GTGGGACCTGCAAAGTGTGTGACCATTGTTACATTACCCCTTGAGTTTTGTTCATGTTAACTATGACTAAATACACATCAGACTATCACTGGGGAATGGGGAATATGGTCAGCCAAGAACAGATGATTTGACATCAGGGCTGGAACTAGGGGTAGGCAGAAGAGGCAGCTGCCTAGGGCACAATAATAGAAGGGCGCTGCACAGCTACCTCTAAAATTGTCCTGCCTATCCCCAGCTGGGTTTGCACCCCTTACTCCTCTCCCTCCTGTCACCTTATCCTCCCCTCCGTCGTGTTCTCCTCCCCTCCATCGCATTCTCCTCCCCTCCGTCGTGTTCTCCTCCCCTCCATCGCATTCTCCTCCCCTCTGTCGTGTTCTTCTCCCCTCCATCATGTTCTCCTTCCCTCCCCGCCCCTCTGTAAGGGTTCCTCTCCCTCGCTCTCACCTCCGTCGGATGCACACATGTGCATGTGCTGGCTGGGTTGCCTTGCCATGGTGTCACATGAACCATAATATGTATTTATAAACTGATAGCTTGGAGGCCACTGAAATCATCAGTGTGTTTCCCCCATACAATTGTGGTGAGGAAAAATCTCTTGATGATTGAAACAACAAAGAAATGACATATGTGGGATATTAGCAAAGAGGAGGTTGTAAAGATAATGAGATGCTCTATCTTTATAATGGTAGTTTGTCAGCCTATACCTGGATAAGTATCTCTTCTCAAAAAAATCTGTCCTTGTGCTCTTGGTAAATTGGCCAAAATATTCACAGTTTTGCACTGGAGCAATTTCATCTGGCAAAAATATGTAAATAGCCACCAATACAAAGAGAATGTTTGCCTGTGTGAAGTAAATTTGCCAATATTGTCCACTCCTCTTAGTGAATTGGCGATGTGATGAATTCATAGTGAATTTTCATTTTGACTTTTGTTCTTTTGTAAATATGCCTCAATGTGAAAAGTTGAGGCTGCAGAAGATTGTGAATCACAATGGATTCTCAGAAAGAGATGCATAAGTATGGTGGAATAAGGAGCTTGGTGCTTGGCGGTATTACCTCAGTATGCCAGCTTTATCATGCTTTCACAATTTATCCTTATAAAAAAGCTTTACTTAATATCATACTTACCATATTTTTTTTAATGGAATTGGTAATTACATAAGACTAATACTTGTCCTGGTACATGCATGTGTGTTTCCTTGTATTAGGACAATACGAAATGAATGCAAGCTACTCTTTTTATAAGCGTAAAACATTCTGAAATAATGGAGCTGTCGTCTCATATTTAAGAGTTAGATTTAAATTGTCACTAGAAGATTGATAGAATAATACTTTCTAAATGGGTCCGTTTCTTTTTCCTGCCGAAGAGAAAATTGTTTCATAAGAAATACCCTTAAGAGCTATGAAAAGTTCAGTATGTGCGGCTGAACTTCCCAATGAGAATTGACTTCCAGAGTTCATGCAGAAGGCAATCTTGCCTTTAAACAATGCCACTTCTGATGCAGGTTGGTACAGTGCTCTAACATACAGCAGTTAAGTATTCTGAACTAGAGACTGTGATGGCTGGGATAACACCGTGGCAACTTGTTAAAAGGATCTTTCATTCTGTTTAGAAAAAATGTATGCAGTGCTTTATTATTTGCACTGACATTGGTCTGTATACTGTAGTGGCTTCAAATTACAGGCAGTGAATGTTTATATGGTAATTACACTATATAAAAGTAGCTTTAGCATACTTTTATGTCTGTGTTAATGTAAGTGATTTTTTAATGAGAAAATAGAATGTTTTATATATCCCACCTATTTAGATTTTTATAGAGTTTCTTACAGTTGTGGGAGTTATTTAGAACACACACAAATATCATTGCTATGACAAGGTGCAGTGCAAATTGCAAACATTAAAACAAAATTGCTTCCATTAATATGCTATTCATGCAAGTACTTACATTTATACCTGTGATTGCTATTAGTTGTGTGTACGGCTGCAGGGACATAAGGGAGCCCTGGAATTAACACCTGCTATGAGAAATTGTAATTTCATTGTATGTTACATCTACACACCCAACGACCTGTGCCTATTCTGACACTGTTTCTGGCACCAGTTGGAACACTGGACCCATTGTACATAACCCATTACTTACCAGTGCCTGTTGTGGCATGCTTTGGATTGCAGTCCAGCAATGAACTATGGAACTCAAGGAAATATTACTGCAATGTGTGTTAAATAAACAGATTTTGCACATTCCTTGCATAAATGAAGTGTGAAAGCAAGATACAGCAATATTGTAATTTCATTGCATACCAATGCATTGTCCTTTTTTATTATGTTTGATTTTACAGTGTTTATTCTTAAAGTAACAGTTCAGTGTAAAACTAAAAACTGGGTAAAGAGATAGGCTGTGCAAAATAAAAAAAATATTCTAATATAGTTAGTTAGTTAAAAAAAAGTCATCTGTAAAGGCTGGAGTGATCAGATGTCTAACATAAAAACCAGAACCCAAACTTTCTGCTTTGCTGCTCTCTAATTCTTACTTAGTCAGTGACTTTAATGAGGCCCACATGGGACATAACTGTTTAGTGAGTTTGCTTTTGATCCTTATGTAACACTATTTTGGGCTACTGTACTGTATATTAGACTAAAAAGGTTAATGTCCAGCTAATCAGTAGAGTTACACTTGACTCTAACACACTAGGTTGGGGCTTGTCGAGGTTAAGGAAATGTGTAGTTACACTAAAACTCACATAGACTGCTGTGTAAAAATCAAAGAATAAGGACACCAGGAGGTTCTTGCAGCAATAAAATAGGGCAAAGATCCACAGAGGCATGGTATTATCAGATGTTAAAGTGCCAGGACAGTTAAGCAGATGTATTGTAGCACACTGTGACACTGTGTGGATGCAGTAGGGAAGTTTAAGGTGCACCGCTAGGATGGAATGATCCATCGTGGTATAGATCCCATGAAGTGTAAATGATCAGGGAGAATAAATCTAAGCCTGATTCCCTATCCAGCGGCAATTCCTTCACTTTAGGCAGACTTAGAGCCTAGGGGTGAGCTAGTCCCTAATACAATCCTGCACAGGCTGCTGGTGCTATTTAACCACTCTATCTCACTATAAGTGCTCTGAAAGAGTTAACTTGTCTCTGGCTAATCCTCATTCACAGGGTTCCTTCTCCCCAATTTTCACTAGAGGTACAGGTCCCTCTAGGGTAGAACAGCTTTACTGGGCCATGCTGATCCCAGGCTTAATGTAACAGATGCAGCTGGGTCAGCAACCAAAGAGAAAGATCCACCCCTAAACAGGCACTCTAATAAAGTGTGGCATGAAATGGTCATAGGCCTTTCGTGCCAGTAGCAACACATATGTAAATTAAGTTACTAGATCATGGGCATCTGCCCAGCAACTAGGGAGCTAAGGAAGTGTAGGGATTAAAAGCCATAGGGACGTTGGAAAGATATGGGTCCCTATGCTGGTCAGATTCAAAAGCAAACAGTAATGGCCCATGTGTTCCCCCCCCTCAAGTCTCTGATTGGCTACTGTCTGGTAACCAATCAGAGGAAACCAAGAGCGCTGCAAAGCAGGAAGTAGTGTTCTGGCTAGTATGTTAGACATCCAGTCACTCCAACCTTTATAGATTACATTTTTGGCTAATTAACTGTATTTAAAATATTTTTTATTTTGTTCAACCTATCTATTTACCCAGTTTTTATTTTTACATGGAACAATTTGATGGTTACTCAAGTACACACCAACAAATTGGAGGCAGAAACAGTACAAGTTAACTCAACAACAAGAAATACTAGCAGTATTGCAAAGTTATCCCATTTGATAATAGAGAGGTGAGGTCAAATACTGTGTTTCAGCTTGCTTTCATCTTCTGTACCAGATAAAGGGTAATTAAAACATCACCATTTACCATAAACATTGGATGCGCTGAACTGTAATCTGATTGGTTAACTCCCAGTGCGTCTGTTCTGAAACCATCATATATTTACTGAGGAAAGAGAGAGCAGTACTGAGCTAGCACAACAGAAGGATGTGGTCCTTCTTTAAAAAGACAAAGGGGTCAGAAAAACGTAATAAAATAAGGAAACATTATAGACAATGATGTGGTATAGGCAGCAAATCATAAGAGGTGAGAAGAAGAAATCACAAAGTAACCCTGAATGTGGTTCCCAGAATGGCCACTAACAACATAATTACCTAAACTTTGATTTTTAAGTGGCTCTCATTTTTACCAAATGCTGTTACCATCTTAAGTACACATGTAAGGGTTAAAGTAAATAATGACATTATAATTTGAATATAACCCAGCCCTAAACATAGAGAAAGATGAAAGATAGCCCAATTTCACGTAAAAAGTTGAACAGCTCTGAACTTGATCATTTAAAAAGGCAAACAAACAACTGTACACCCCCTGCCATAAATATAAATACTATTATCTAGGGGACAATTTAATCAACGGAATTCATCATTTATTTATATAGCGCTGTCAAGATACGCAGTGCTTTCATCTTTCATGGAGAGGACATATGAAGGACAATTTTTTCGAATCAAAAATTTTAAAAAAATCCTTGTGTAAAAGTAAAATTAAGAAAAACAAAGCACTGTGTAACTTGTCGGCATTATATAAATAAATGACGATGGTGATGAACAATTAATTCCATTATTGTCTATTTTCTTACTAACAGAGCCATGCTATAATCTGCACTGCAAATCAAGTCACAAAATCAATCTGCACATAATATTAATAGTTAATAATAACAGGGCTGATTATTAAATTCTGATGCTAATTACACTTGTTTCTATTTTGTCATATAATGAGAATCTGAATGAATGAATCAGCTTTGTATTGTGAGATTTATATTCTATATATGCAGTTTATTATAAATTGGTCCCTAAGATCAGTAACCTACAACAGGACAGAGCATGTGCAGTGAACCAGCAGAAAAGAAGATGGGGAGCTACAGGGGCATCTTCAGAAGCACAGATCTTCCCTGCTAAAGGACTGTGGTTTCCTTGGTCTGGTACAGAAGCCCAAAACATAATGTACAACATTTCTGTCCTATTTCTGTGTTAAGCTTTAGTTCTCCTTTAAGTGTCTGCAGAATTTGGGGTGCCTTCAGGTTCTTCACTAGAATATGTTAATGTTAAAATAATTGTAATGGAAACAGTACAAAATGCTACAATATTTGCCAGACTCTTCACTGTGTATAAACTCAGATTTACTACATGAGCATGAGAAAGCTTAGTCTTCAGCATCTTAAGTTCTTAACTAGTACCGGAGGGAATCTCCTTGTAGATTTCTCAACAAATATCCTAGTGATGTCAGTATTGTTGATGAGGCTCCCTGGAAGAAAGTTGTCGGATATTATATTTTCCTATCCCAGTGGAACAGGAAAGGAAGGGGTCCTTTATCACTTTAACATGACATGTGTTACATTACCATCTGTTTGCAAATTCCTTAAGATATCATCAGTTTCAGATGGGATTAGCTGTATTGATGTGATTTTACAAACTAAGGAATGTCATGTCAAGAAAAGGAGTACATGTCGTGGCATGTAGTGATCTAACAATACCAAATTGACAATTATGGTCGCATGAGCTGGTAAAATACAGTTTTTTGTATTTATAATTTCCCTGAATTTGCAAAGGTGGCTGCTGAGCCATTTGTGAAGGGATTAAAGAAGTAGTTGAATCCTGTCAGTCTCACTTTAATATAATTATTACTTTTTTTGTGTTAAATTCTGAATGTGTAAGTAGCCATTTGGTGTTTGTAATTGCTCTGATTAAAAGAAAAAATGTTTTACACTATCAAGCGATTATGCTACCTATTTTAGGCTATTTGAAGAGAAGGTCAACTTCAACAATTGTTATAAGTCTTTGGTTCCAGTTACCAGCTTGTCAGTACCCAGACAAGCTGGCACGTCTCTCCTCGGCTAATGGGGCGCAGACGCGTGCTCCCGGCGACGTCACAAGCATCGCCCATTCGCAGATGACGCAGGCGTCGGGTCACTCACGTATGACGTGGAGCGTCATGATGCTTGAGTTTTGACTCTGAGCGTCATGATGACATTTTTCCCTGTGAGATTCGAACTTTGTCGCCAATTCTCCTTTAAAAAGGCCCTTTTCCATTGTAACAATGCCCAAGCTGGCTTCTGTTCACAGATCCTCCTGAAGCGTTATCCTCTATTGAACTTTCCTAGTTTTTTGACTTCTGCCTGTTTGACTTCGATTCATGCCGCCTTCCTGATTTTTGACTACGTTTTGCCTGATCCTTCCCGGTCCCTCTTCACAAACTCTCTTACTATCAAACACACAAATTCCTTGTTGGTTCCGCAGCAGAAAGCCCAGGGCCCCTAAAGAGCGTCGGTGAACTCTGGAATCCACAGGGGTTCTCATGTGCAGCAGAGAGTACCAGCTGCCTTTAAGGTTCCAGAATGACGAGTGTGTTACAGAGGGGAGCATAAGTGGTAGGCCATTCTTTAAGCTTGAATATTATTTACAGTTTGCCCCCTTAATATAAGTAAAGTGCTGCTGCACCTGCCTACTAAATGTTTTTAAGATGAATTGCATTATACTTGTTTGTTCAGGATGTGCATTCTTTTTCTTTTAGATATCGTTACTTTGTGTATTATCATTCAGACACTAACACTAGAGAGGGCTGAAGGGTTGTTTCTGGTCCTGCATGGACCATCTGTTTTATTCTGATTTCGAAGAGTATTCTGCTTTATACATGTATTCAGCAAACCCTATGCCCATAGAGAATAAAGAGCCTGAGGCTGAATACTTCCATACAGGTCACAGTGCTACTGCTTTTGGACAATATAGTAACTTGGTTACTGTACATACTACACTGTAGTTACTGAAGCTTAAAAACACAGATGTCTTCTGGAAGTATAACCTTTGTTAGAACCTTTCAGTGTTGATACAAAGGAATTTAAACAACAGCCCCCCAGCAAGACAGTTGCAAGTTTAACTACATGGGGGCATAATTGTTCGCTGAACCTACAACTGAAAGCTAACTCTTATATCAATCACTCAAATCACTGTATTTAAAAAGCAAGATTGCTGCTGCAGTGAATTTCTTCAAAGTGAAGATGAATTTGACTATACATGGTGCACCAGCTTTGGCTGATATTTATATTATGCACATTTGCTACTAGTCTAGACTGACGGTTGGATAGATATGTCAGCAGAAATTATTTTATGGCTGCCTTTAGTGTTGTTGTTGAGTTACTTTTAGAGAATTTCAGCTAAAGTAATGAGCTGAAATCTTTTGGAAGTAATTGCTCTAAGCAGTGAGGAGATGAGAGCATAACCACGGCTGACAAGTAGGAATTCTCTGTGGACTGATCTTGTCAATTCTTAACTTAAGTTTACAAAAAGTAAAATGAATTACTCTTGCAGCCAAATGTATGTCTTTGTATAATTTAGTTATATCTGTTTTCTTTCTTTTGTCAGATGTCCTGGAGGCAGAGCTTTTGTTCCCTCTTTATATAGCGTATATTGATTTACTTCCATTGATTAATGAGTATTCATATTGATTTCTTGCTGTTTAGTGTATTGAAATATGGTTATGCTGTAAAAGGGCTGATAAATCAATCTGTATTTTACAGAACATAAATTTCATTAAAGGAGGGTGAATATTAAAATAATCAGATATACCTTGTATGCAAGGATGTATTCAACCTTGAAAAGAAGGTGAAGGATATTGTCTGGATTTGTTTTTTTGTTTGTGAAATACATAAAAACAGTTATGATACACACAGACAAAATAGGTTTAAAATAAAATACAACTCTAATGTACCATGCACTGTGGTTCTACGTGTATGGATTAAATTCTTCTCTCTAGGTACAGTATGTACCTGCAGAGATAAAGGCCAAAATTGAGAGCAGGAAGAAATGATTTTAGATTTCTGCATTTAGAAATGACTTGTATTGCACAGCATGCTAGATACTACATTTGTGGAAAGATCATTAAAGCTTAACAAATGAAAGGGCTAGAAATGCTCTACATTATGCTTTGGGCCCAAGGCAAACAAATACCTTTAACAATGACAATCTGTGTCTCAGAAGATGTCCCCAGTAACTCCCCATCACAGCACATGATCTGAGCTGCTGCTACCTGAGCTTAGGTACTGACTCATAATATCCAGTATACTATATGTACAGTGGTGTAAATATCGAGGAAGCTGGGTAACTAAAAGGTGCTGGGTGCACCTATGTGGTAATATGTGTAACCCTAAATTGGCTTAAAAAGGCAAATACCAACTAGTAAGTGTCAAAGATTAGGTAGGGGGAGCTATGGAGACTGAAGGGAAAGGGCGAGTCCTTGAGGCAGGAGCTGTATGTGCCTAGGGAACACTTGAAGGGAAGCAGGAACAGGTTGATGAGGGCGAAGAGTCAGTCTGGATCAGGTGCAGAACAGGACGGAGAGGGCGAAGATCAGGACTGGACTAGGCAGGAAGAAGAGGGCGACGACTCAACAGGAACAGACTGGACGGGGCAGGAGTGGAACAGGAACAGACTGGAAGGGACAGGACGGTGCGGGCGTAGATCAGATCAAACTGGGGATAGAGTGCAGAGGGAGACTGGAGCGGATAGCAAGACAGGAGCAGAAGGAGATTAGAGTGTATCGCAGGATAGCAAAGAGAGGACTGGAGCAAGATAGCAAGAGAGGACTGGAGCTGAGGATAGCAAGAGAGGACTGGAGCAAGATAGCAAGAGAGTACTGGAGCCGAGGATAGCAAGAGAGGACTGGAGCCAGATAGCAAGAGAGGACTGGAGCCGAGGATAGCAAGAGAGGACTGGAGCCGAGGATAGCAAGAGAGGGGTACAAGGCAGGGTCAGAAAGCAAGAATCAGGAAGAGGCAAGACAAGGTCAGTACAAGGTGAAGTCAGGGCAAGGTACAAGGTGGAACATGAAGCAGAAATCAGGAACAAGCAAGGCAGGGTTGGAACAAGGTCAAGGCTGGGAAGGTACAAGATAAAGTAAGCAGGACAAGGCAAGGCAAGACAAGACAAGGCAGAATAATAAGGGAAAAGGGGCAAGAGCTAGAACTACCTAGTTAGGGGCACTGCCGCAGTACTAGGAAAACCATGCAATGCTCTGGCAAGGAGTGGTCTAAGTGCTGCCCTTAAATAGGGAAGAGTCAGCCCTGATTGGATGCTTAAACTAGGCAGCAGCTGGGTTGGGGCTGTAGATGCCAAACATGCTGCAGCTGAGCTGGGGCTGGAGAGGCCAATCAGGCGGAAGCTGGGCTGGGACTGCAGAGGCCAGGTTACACATAGCGAACAACCCTACAGACTGCTCACCTGGCCAAATGGTTAAGGTATCGAGCCAGAAACCCAAAGATCCCTGGCTCGAATCCCAGCAATACCTGACAGTAAGGTAGAGTATAAGCTACACTGAAAATGTAGCAGATACAGACAGAATGGCACCACTGAAGAAATAGCAAGGGAGTTGAAGAATACACCTTAGAGGTTGTCAGTACCTCTTTTGGTCTGAATCCCTACAGTAGACATGGAACAGGGATACAGCAATAACCTAATTCCCTTGCCAGTACTGGTGTCCCTGCACTACAGAGCCTGGGGAGAGCTACTCTGTCTATCCTTGTTGGAGCTCAAATGCTGCTCTTGCTAACTAATTCTCACTGTCTGACACTTCCTAGAGAGTGCTATACCAGTTGCTATCCTGCACACTAGCTGACCCTGTACCCCAACTTCTCTAACGGGTTTGTCCCTTTATGGCCTAACACTTCTAGGGCCTTGTTGACTCCAGACTCAATGAAACTTCCACCCAGATCAACTGCTGCAATCCAAAGAGGAAGGACCTCCCCTGATATGGTCATCAACCTAAGGGCCATAAACTGGGTATGCAAAATAAGTAGAAATGGTTACATAGGTTTTAACCCAGCAACAAGGAAATTAGGTACTGGTAGGGGATGAAGCCCATGATCCTATGGGTCCCTATATATGATTTATTGAAATATAGCTATTGACTTTAGGGCAGGGAGAAATTATACATATACAGCAGATTGCTTTTATTGCATAACAGCTGAACCACTTTTACAGGTGATGGATACTTTATCGAAGAGGTAGTTTAGCTCATGTATAGTTACAGTAGCCTGTAAGCTAGTGGGTTTGCATAGTGTTTATACAATGAGGGAGAGTTGTGCTCATTCTTTACCTGCTGTGAAAGTGTTTGTGATAAGAATTCATCTTTGATTGAGTATTTTGCCTTCATGTTTATCAGAGGCTGTGTTCAGCTGTATTATCCTTTTTCAGGCTTTTTATGTAAATCTCTGTTCTCACTTCTCACAATATATTGTCAAACCAAGGTAATTGGCAATGAAATATGAAATGACAGTGACAGGTTTTCTAGCCTGTAGTAGATTTTTATTGTGGACTTCATAACTTAGTGTACCATTACATTGTTACATGCTAGGCATCTAGTGGGGAGTCAGATGACATATTTCAAGTGGGAACTATCACAAAAATGAAAATTTAATATGAGCTTCACCATGCTGAAATGACATTTTCTACCAATTAGAAATTCTGACTAGTTTCTGAAATAATTAAGCTACACTTCACTATCCCCCTCTCTTCATATAGGAGTTGGAAGTCTGGTTTTGATTGGCAGGTGTAAAACAGCCTTTGGGGGATGTCTGCCGCAAAGATGTCTTAGAGCTCACTTATTTAAAATCACCAGTAATCTCTCCACATGCAAAGTCAGTTATTTAGTTAGATTTTGTTTGTCCTGGAGTCAGTCATTTGACAGAGCTCTAATTCATCTGATAAGAAAAGGATCCCTCCTAAAAGTAGGGTTGCCACCTTTTCTAAAATTCTTTTCCGGCTGGTGGGGGGCGGGGACACAAAGGGGCGGGCCGTGGCCGCGCCACGAACACTTCAAGATGCAAAAGAAAAGTTTTATGAAAAAGATAAGTTCCAGGGGATTGGGGGGAGGCCATGGAATCTTTTTAAGCGTATTGCAAATTTACCGTCAGCTACATTGCCGGTAAATTTGTAATACAGGCCCCGGCCTTGGCAGGTATTTTACCGGCTAGGCCGGTAAAACACCGGCCGGGTGGCAACCCTACCGAAAAGATGTAGTAGATCTAACTGTCCATAAAAATGTGATACCGTATTGCAGCATGAATAGAGAATGAAGAGAAACCGGTGCTGAGAGGGAGATAGATAGTGAAGAAGTTTAAAATAAAAAGTAAAATGGAACCTGACAGGTTCCAGGCAATAAGAATTCCATTATTATTATTAATAATAAAAATAATAATATAAAACATTGTGTATGTTTTAAGCTCTTCTAGTGTTGCCATCTAACTGGTATGGTCATTAAAAATGATACATTATGCCAATTCTTTCCAAACAAAAGAAAAAATATGAATCCATTATTTTTCCCATTCTTACAGTGTTATTGTTGTTCTGAGTGGCTGTATTTAATCTATTTGTGTCGTATTAATTAATCACCTACAAAAGTATCCTTTCAAACCATGTGATTAGGGAACCGACAGAATTTCATAGAACTGGGAATTTGGTATAGGTGGCCATACACGTGGAGATCTGCTCGTTTGGCGATTTCCCCAAACTAGCGGATCTCTCCCTCATATGCACACATTGAGGTGGGAGATATCGTGCTGATCCGATCGTGGGCCCTAGGGCGAATCATAATGTTGGCAATATGGGCGGGCGGATCGCGGGACAGCATCAACAGATGTGGCCACAATCAAATGGGATTTTTAACCCTGCCCAATCGACATCTGGATGATTTTCAGCCAGATATCGATCAGGGAAGCTTGTCGGATGACCCTACACACAGGTGGATAAGCTGCCGACTTAGTCTGTCGGAATATTTTATCTGCCCGTGTATGGCCAACTTAAGTCACCAACTGTCAGCAGTTATCCACATTTTTCTGCCCACACCAACAAAAAAAGAATACAGAGACATGAACATTGATCTATTCTATGTTTAAATGCTGATCTAAATTGACCTATGTATAATCCTGTCCTGTTTGTGCTCTTTAGTGCTTCTTACAAGGGCAAGAGTGAATCCACAAAGACACTCATCCTCTCTCTGATGAATGGTGCCAGGAGTGTTCACTGAGACTAGGAAATGCTGTAATTTCTTCCATTCTGGACATGGTAGTATTCAAGGCAAGTGCTATGGGGAGGCAGAAGAGGCTTGTGCCTAGCGCACAATGGTAGGGTGTACTAGGCATGTACTTCTTTTGTCTACCTACCTACTGTCTACTTAGTCCATGCCCTTGGGTCCTGCTCCTCTTCTCCACTTGTCACTCCTGCACCCTTCTGGACTTTCACTGCATATACGTGCTGGTGTAGTGGGGTTGGTAGGAGCTAGGTGGTCGGCCAGGTTGCCTATGGTACCTATCCGGCTTTGCCCAGCACTGGTGACAAAGGTTTCATTAGTGATTTGTGTCAATAACTGCAAATGAGTTGTGTGAATTTGGTGCTAATGCCGGAAGTAACATAATCCTTGCTCCACAGATGCTATCTGCAACATGCACCTGATACAAGGAAATGCACAAGGTAATTAGCACAGATGTTGGTGCTTCACAAGGAATAGACTGGACACAAACCAGCACAAAGTTGTAATGACACTGGAATTCTTGGAAGAGACTGCATTATGGGAAAAAACAAAGTGACTTGTGTCCAAAATGTGCACATTACTCTATGCATGGCATTAGTAAATAAGACTTATACTCACAAAACAGGATCTGTCTGGAACCCTATCTTTATCTCTTTGTGAGTGCCTTTCTGAACATATATATGTTCTTTATAAAAGTAATATGAATCTCAGGCAGAGCATAATTACTATGATGACATGTGTTTAGTTAAATGGCACTGAGCTTAATGTTTACATATCTAAGTTTATTTTACAAAACTTTGTTGGAGAACTTGATATCTGTATATTAATATCCCCCAAAACAAATCAGCCGTTACACATCTGCCAAGTTAACACAATCAGTTTCACGGCTTACATTGCACTGCAAATCATGCCAGAAATACCAATCAAACACACTGGTACCGATAAAGAAGAGAAACACATTCTTACTTTATCACATTTAGTGCGGTTGCACATCGGTTTTGAAGACATTTTGCAATGAAAAATATCTGAATTGCCGTTTTGTAAATAATCTCTAATGCAACTGTGCCAGTTCTCCTACTAAACATCCTTGTCTGTAACGTGCATCAGCCCTGCCTATTACTCCCGGCACAGCAGTGGCATTTATGATAATCAAACACTGCCTTTTGTTTACCTGCCAAGCAACTTTTGTAAAATCTCATTTCTGCTATTTACTTGTCCCGGAGAAACCTGGAGGAACTGTAAATGAAATGCATAAACAAAGGGCAGCTTGTTAAGTGAAGTTTATAAGAACCATTCATCTCTCGTGCCTGCTGTTTGAAGTACTTTCCTTGGATACACACCACTCTTTTCCTGACAAATGGCTTATTTAATCCAGAAAAACAAACCTTTCATTAAAACCAAATGAATAAGTATTGCATTTTATATAAAATATGACACTAATCACAGGTAAATATAAGATTAGTATACCACCATGGACATAATTCTGCATGTTGGTAGAAACCCTCCAGAATTCTAAAATTGGCTTTGTTGCGTTACTTATTAGGAATCTCTACCTGTCCAGACCTTGGCCTATCTCTTCATTCAACATCAACAAAACTCCATGTGATATCTATCTATATGGCACTGACATCCAGTTGCTACAACACCTTAAAACTGGTGACACATATGAACTATCCAGTGGGTGAGATTTTTTAATCTGCTCAGGTCCTGGAACGATTATTGGTTAAAACAATATAGAACACCTCCCCCTCCAAAATTAATAATATCCCAAATAAAGGAAAAAGTATCACCTTTTGTGGAGTTCTCAAAAGATTCTCTCATAGGGCATCAATGACAGAATAATCCCATGACTAATACTAGCAGTAAACTAATGCAACAGTTTTCTTGTCTGTTTTTCCATAAAAGACAAAAGTAAATGCATGCGCATCACAGTTAGGGTTTCATGTTAGCTTATGAAACATTCCCATAATTGTCTATGGCAATACCCCCTTAACCACTGTTCCCCAAGAAACATCGGAAAGGTGAGAGCCATCATAACTGGGCAACATTGTAGTAAATTGGTTAGCATTGCTCCATTGGATAGCACTATCAGTATCTTCTCCTGTACTGTATCTACTGTCAAATCACCCAACCATATTTTGAAGAGTTATTTTTCTCCATCTATGTGAATTAAAATATTGAGCACCAGCACAACTCTTAAAGGGATACTGTCATGGGGAAAAAACTTTTTTTCAAAATGAATCAGTTAATAGTGCTGCTCCAGAACAATTCTGCACTGAAATCCATTTCTCAAAAGAGCAAACAGATTTTTTTATATTCAATTTTGAAATCTGACATGGGGCTAGACATATTGTCAATTTCCCAGCTGCCCCAAGTCATGTGACTTGTGCTCTGATAAACTTCAATCACTCTTTACTGCTGTACTACAAGTTGGAGTGATATCACCCCCACCCTTCCCCCCCAGCAACCAAACAAAAGAACAATGGGAAGGTAACCAGATAACAGCTCCCTAACACAAGATAACAGCTGCCTGGTAGATCTAAGAACAACACTCAATAGTAAAAACCCATGTCCCACTGAGACACGTTCAGTTACATTGAGAAGGAAAAACAGCAGCCTGCCAGAAAGCATTTCTCTCCTAAAGTGCAGGCACAAGTCACATGACCAGGGGCAGCTGGGAAATTGACAAAATGTCTAGCCCCATGTCAGATCTCAAAATTGAATATAAAAAAATCTGTTTGCTCTTTTGAGAAATGGATTTCAGTGCAGAATTCTGCTGGAATAGGACTATTAACTGATGCGTTTTCCGATGACAGGATCCCTTTAAGCAAGCTTGTTGCAATGTTTAAATATTTGAATAACCCAGGAACAGCACCTGTGTGGAATTTATTTAAATGTATCTACCTCTAGCTAAAGCTAAGCTAAGTCAAAAGTCTTAAAAGTTGCCTATTTTCCAGGCATATGAATACATGCCCCAACACTGTAAAGTAAACACTGATAAAAGCAAATAGCAAAGTAATTAATATTAATACAGGGTTTTTCCATATACAATATAGTTTACCGTTGTAATATAATATGACCTTTAACAGGAATATTTTAGGAAAGATCCTTTGGGCTGGCGATCAGACAACCCCTTAATCTAATGTTAACCTTTAATTTGTTATGGACACATTAAGTCCGGAGGATATCATTACCTAGGAGAAATGAATCACCTTCCATATATAGATAAGACGTGGCACAGAAAAAGCAGATAAAACTGTTTCAAATATATTCAGAGGCAGGAAATTGGAACTTATATATTCACTGAAATATTTAATTGAATAAGTGAACAGACTGCTGACCTCCCAGGTTTATTAAATAAAAATAATATTTCTAGATTCAGTTTATTGTGGTTATTCTGACTGATTATAAATACATCAAGACACGTATGATTTCACAATAAATTTTTACAAGTCTTATACCAAGATATACTTTTCTTGGTCATAATAGAACAGGTAGGATTTTCTCATGCAATGTAAAAAGAAAATCCAGTCAACCACTGGACTAAAAACTGTGCTGCCTCGTGGATCAAACAATTAGTCACCAATGAATACAGAGGAGGTGAGATTTTTAGATGAATGTTGATTTTGTCTCCTGGTTATTCAGCATCAGGTTAGACTTTGGGTGGACACTATTTGCTGTCTTAGATAGTCTTTAATGGTTGATACAGCAATGTTTTTATTTGTAACCTTATTATGATCGACAGGACTGCAGATCAAACTGTTGGACCATAAAATTGAGCTTGAACCAAAAACAAATGCACTGCTTTAATGAATGCCTTATTGAACAAGATCCAAACAGTTAGTGCTGTAAAGTGTTCTGATCATGTACAATTAAAAGACAACAAAGATTATTTACATCTCCGAAAGCACACTTTAAATAAAAATTAACTGTCTTTTATGAAATAAAAAAGTGAACAAAACTTAATACAGATATGGGACCTGTTATCGATAATGCTTGGGACCTGGGGTTTTCCAGATAACAGATCTTTCCATAATTTGGATATTCATAAATGAAATCTACTAGAAAATCATGTAAATATTGAAGAAACCCAATAGATTAGGGTTGTTTCCAATAAGGATTCATTATATCTTAGTTTGTACCAAGTACAAGGTACTGTTTTATTATTACAGAGAAAAAGGCAATCATTTTTAAAAATTTGAGTTATTTTAATAAAATGGAGTCTATGGGAGACGGCCTTACCATCATTTGGAGCTTTCTGGATAACAGTTTTCCAGATATCAGATCCCATACCTGTACCCTGATGCTGCTGGCCTTCCTGAACCTGAGAGTTGAAGCCAAAAGTCCAACAGATTAATCTGGTAGCATAAGTCTGCCAGTTTACTGGAACTTTAAGGTGGCATGGGGCAAAAATTAGGCTAGTGATTGTGCTGGGCACTAGTCATGTGTATTATGGTGTCTTAGAGAGGTGCAGTTCTGAATATAATGCAGATGACAATACATCAGTAAACTTGCCATTTTCATGCTTCTGGTTGATGACATACTGTATACTGGATCTGATTTGAAATTTTACATATATTCTATGCTCCTCAAATCAAAAGCTTGATTGTGATTTATTTAGTACACATGGAATTAGTTGATATCTTTGAAGCATTCTTTGATTATGTCCTAACTACTGTATATAATATATTACTGTATTAAAGGACATGCTATATAATGTTCTTATTCAGGTACAGTATATCATTCATCCTTCCTCTTCCTTTAATGTAGTTTACCTACTAAAACTGTCATTATTTCAGCTCTATGTCTGCTTAGATTTCAGTCCATTGTGCACACACTATACCAGTGATCCCCAACCAGTGGCTCGTGAGCAACATGTTGCTCTACGACCCCTTGGATGTTGCTCTCAGTGACCTATCAAAGCAGGCTCTTGTTTTTCATTTCCTGGCTTGAAGGCAAGTTTTAGTTACATACAAACCATGTATATTGCCAAACAGAGGCTCCTATAGGCTGCAAGCCCACATAGAGGCTGCCAGTAAGACAATCACAGACCATATTTGACACCCCAGGAACGTTTTTCATGCTTATGATGCTCTCCAACTTTTTTTACATTTGAAAGTGGCTCACTGGAAAAAAAAAGGTTGGGGAGACATGCACTATACTAACAAGACCCTTAAGAGTTAATCAGCTACAAATGTTGTCCACCAAATCCTTGCTATTAACTGCAGAATATCTGCCACAGATAGAAGAATTCAATACCCTTGGCTTAATTATTATAAACATATTTGTCAGTAAACAAAACCTATATAATAATAGAATGCTACTTTCCTGAAGCACAGTAAGAACAGAATCAAAGATTTTAAAGGGGTTGTTCACCTTTAAGTTTAAACATATTAAAAGTCAACTTATTAAAACTATACCCTCAAGCAATGTAGGTCTCTATAAAAAGATATTGTATAAAACAGCTGTGTAAAACCCTGCTTCATGTAAATAAACCATTTTCATAATAATATACTTTTTTGAGTGCCATTGGGTAATCATTAATAGAAAATTGCCATTTTAAAAAACTAAGGGCCACCCCTTGGGATCCTAGGATTCACTGTGCACACAAACAAACTATACATGTTAGGCCACATAAGCAAATTAAAAGACAGAGTTCTGTCTTTTGCTTCCACACTTCTTCCTGTTACAGTTAGAGTTGTAGTATTTCTGGTCAGGTGATCTCTGAGGCAGCACACAGACCATCATGAAATGGTGGCTCAAGGCAAGAGATGTAAAAGGGCAATATTTACTTAAATATATATACCAGATAAGGTAAGATTCTTTAATATGTCACTTAATTTGATAAACGAACTGTTCATTTCGGGGGGGTATAGTTTTCCTTTTAAGGTGAACCATCCCTTTAAATCAAAACAAGACAGTTTTTGTGAGCAGAAAATATTCACTTAATTCTAGTAACAAGTATAAAGCTATATTTCATGACTAACAAGTTGAAATTCCCCAAGAGCTCTTAAATCCCGGGTAGCGCTAGAAAATACCTCTCCAGATTGACAGAGGAAGTTACTCCCATATAGCAGGCACACAAACAATGCCTGTTCTCAAACTGGGGTCTCACGCAGATGGGTCAGGCATCCACAGCGGCTCAATCCTCAGGCTGTGCTCCCAAGCTGAGCACGACAAACCTGCTTTGCTCCTCAAGATATCACAAGTCCCCTTTCAAATCAGCATCCATCCATAGGCAGCTGCTGTCAGAGTCTCTCTGCTGCCACCAAGTTCTAGACCCTCCAGGGTTGAGCTCACCAGGCTTGAGGCTCCCTAACCCAAGCCCTCCAGGTCTCTCAAACTCCTTAGACCCCTTACATCTTTCCAGCAGTTCACTCACTCATGGCTGAAGTGAAACTGAAAGAAGCACTGAGCACACGGAAGTCCAGTTGTAAAGGGTTCTCTTTTTTTTTCTTTTGTGTACCATTTGCTATATCATTGTTATACCGTTGGTTACTATACTATATTTTCTGTGAGTGAATGATACTGAAAGGCATTGACATTTCTCCCATGTGATCGAACCACACATTATTTTTATAAAAGGTTAATTATGAATTACCGATACAAGCAACGTAATGAGGAAATGTGCTTTATTTTTCTGGCAGTTGCTGTTTTTATACAGCTACGGCTGACATTTTTTCAGTTGTATTTTCACTGATAATTGCTTATTTCTTAATACTAGGCTATTATCTGTTATTTCCACTTGATTGATGATAATTACTCTCACAACTGCAAAAACTCTAATAACTCAATTTCTAAAAAAAAAAAAATTTTCTTATCATACATTTTGCCCAAAGTTTTTGCTATTCTTTTATCGCCTGAGGACCGTTGCATATATTAGATATGAATTGTGCTATGAAAACACTGAAAGTCTAAGAAAAACAAAGTAGTGAGTGTTTGAAATTGATATTGAATTTCAATATGAGATTATACAGCATTCATTCCAGTTAATGAATAATTAAAAAATGCAAATAGGCAACATTCCTTAGTTTGCTTCAATTGTACCTCATGGATTATTTTTCTGGAAAGTTACTATTATTTTCAGCTTTATAAACCTAGGGGTTTGCAAGATAAAGTGATGGTAAAGCATTAATTTTCTTATATTAGAAACAACCGAAAACAAGAACAAAATTAAATGATACACAGAAAAAGAGGGTGTTATGATGGCATGCAACCCTCAGTGTCAACACCGCCTTTGGTTTTGATGACAGTATTCATAAAGTGACATGAAAAAGGACTGCACTGATGACATGATATAGGATCCATTATCCGGAAACCCATTATCCAGAAAGAGCCAAATTACAGGATGGCTATCACCCTAACGTCCATTTTAATCAAATAATTCAAATCTAAAAAAATATCTGGAGCATTCAGAATAACAGATCCCATTCCTGTATAGAATAGGTAACACACAACATTACATATGACATCCATGATTGCATCCGCAAATGCTCCTGATTCATATCAATTCTGATGGGCACATTTTTGGGCAAATTCATGTTTGTGTAATGTTACAGGTTTTTTATACTACTTTCAATAAAAAAATAATAAAACAAATACAAAAAAAAGTTGAGGAAAAAAATCAGCTTGATTTATCAAATAGAATTTTCAGTGGATTGAAAAATTTGAAAAACTTGCATCGAAAAAATGAGGCCAGCTTAAATCTTTATATTTGTCCATGTCAGAATGGCTACTTAGCTGCATGCGTCATTCTGTATTTTGAGAAACATCATTGTTACATGATAAAGGTATCTTTGTGTATTTAAAGAAGTACAGGTGCCCTTGGTGAGCATATATTCACTTTAATATGTACTAATATGTTCACTTTAATAATATAACCCCTAAAGGTAGAAAATCTCTATTTCAAGTCTTAAATTGTCAGAAAAGGAAACTGACCAGGATTAAAGGGTTCAGACAAGGAGAGCTGTCACCATGATAATTTAGATTCATTATATCAAGTAGCTACTTATATAATCCTGAGTAATTGAGGTGAACAGGTACTCAGATCACATTTTGCAAATGCATGCTAATGATATAAATTGCTTGCTTAGAACTTATTGCCAAGTTAAATCAGTGTTCCCTGTGAAGAAATGCTAACTACAGCATTGGGTGTATAAGAAAAATGTGTTTTTGCAAAATAAAGTACGTTAGTTATTGTCATTACTCTGCTAAAATTCACACTGAGTAAATCAGATCATGACTTCTGTGCGACCTGCTTGCTAATGCAAATTCTAATTCTTTGCGGCGACCAATCTCCCCAAATGCCTTACCTCTGTCTTGCGCTGGCTAAAATGAAAAATCGCCTGCGGCATGGCACACACGTCGCTTTCTAATTCCGAAGCAAGACAGAGGTAAGGCATTTGGGATTGGTCATCGCAAAGATGAGGCGATTAGTCGCCAGGCGACTAAATCTCCCCAAATCGCCCAGTGTGACCTTACCCATAGACTTGTATGCTAACAAAGCAAGTGCAATCAAAAGTTGTCATTCACAAAAAGGTATTTGCCCACACACTCTACTAGCACTTGCAAGTACTTGGGGGGAGTGGCAGAGCACCCACGTAGTCCTCTCTAATGAATAGGGCAGAACTGAAAACTTAGCGGTAGTTCTAGGCTTCCACTAAAATTGTATCAATAGGCACTATTTACTTATGCTAAACAACTAGAACACTAGTGTTGCCTAAACCAGGAGCTTTAGCATGCCAGAAATGATGCCATCCCTCCTTGTGTAATTGTGATGGATGCAACAGAGAATACTGTATATTGGACCTCTTGGAAAAATGCTGCAATGTTATTAAAAATGGTAATTTGTGCTTAGAAAATGCAAAGATACAAGAGTTTGTTGACCATAGTAGTGGTTGTTCAAAATAAAATGCAGTTATTGCATGAATTGCCACCATTCATTAAAGGGGTGGTTCAACTATAAGTTAATTTACTGTAAGTTTAAAGTTGGCCTTCATTTATTTCTTTTTTAGGGCTCTTACTCATGAGCGTTTTTACCTGCGCTCCCCTGCGTTCCGTTTTTCGGCCTTCAGCCGCAGGGGAGCGCAGGAATAGACGCATTTCATTATTTCAAATGGGGCTGTACTCACACAGGCGCATGTAGGCGCCGAACGCAGGTTGAGACACAACATGCTGCATTTTTCCTGCGTTTGGCGCCTACACGCGCCTGTGTGAGTACAGCCCCATTTGAAATAATGAAATGCGTCTATTGCTGCGCTCCCCTGCGGCTGAACGCCAAAAAACAGAACGCAGGGGAGCGCAGGTAAAAACGCTCATGAGTAAGAGCCCTTAGAGTTTTTAAATTATTTTACTTCTGCCCTACTTCTGACTTTTTCGAACCAAATAGGGGTAACTGACCTCATCCTAAAACAATTGCTCTATAAGGCTAAAATATATTGTTATTGCTCATTTTTATTATTCAGGCCCTCTGCTATTCATTTCCCAGTCTTTGTTCAAATCAATGCACAGTCTTTAGGGTAATTTGGACCCTAGCAACTAGATTGCTGGAGAAACTGGAGAGCTGCTGAATAAAAAGCTAAATAACTAAAAAAAACAAAACACAAATGTTTCAACCAGTGGAGAGGCACCTGGTTCTGACAATTTAGCTTGTTATTTACTTCAATGAAATTTTGGAAATCAGATTTCATTTAAGCAAATAACAGGCTGAAAGGAGATAATTAGAAGATTTCCCAACCACAGAACAACTGAAGCTGTGTTTTTGTTTCCTAAAACTTTATGGTTCAGTGAAGTGTATTATATGTGTGCTACAACATCATAACCAAATTGGTATGCATATTTAATCCCAGCAAGCACAACAGCCCTTATAATCTATCTATACTTGCTCTTATCAGGGGAATTCATTAAAACCAGATATGTCTGTAATTGCTTTTTAACACTTTCAGACACTCAGGAGAGCTTAATGCAAAGGTTTAGTCCAAAGATTTCACCTGCGTGTAGTGCTCTCTTTCCAGTCAGGCCACACCAGCAGACCAGCATATAATTAACCAACATAGAGTAGGATGGAGCACTTAGTCTCACTTGAAAAAGGATCCATGCTGATCCGAAATATGTGACCCAATAAATATATTGCAGCAGAGTCTGCCTACTGAGTGCTCCATCCTACTCTACTGTATGTTGGTTAATTATACTCAGGAGATCTTGCCTGATGATTGTGTGCACACTGGCTGTCACAATAAAAATAAATCTTTCTTGCCAAATAATGTATTTGGAGATGCTAGCCAATTCCTCTTGCCTCCACATGTGCCATATAATGCCACTTCCTCGTTAAGATTTTATATACTGTACATGCATGCTACTTATGGTGCCATTCATATACTGTAAAATATCATGGCAATGTGCTGGCAGTTGTAGTTTTTTTACATTGATTTGAATAAGAGACTGGAATAAGAGTAGGAGAGGGCCTAAATAGAAGGATTATTGATAAAAATTAGCAATAACATTTGTAGCCTTACAGAGCATTTGTTTTTTAGAAGGGAGTCAGCGACGCCCATTTGAAAACTGCATAGACTCAGAAGAAAAAGGCAAATAACTATAAAACTATAAAAAATAAATAATGAAAACTAATTGAAAAGTTACTTAGAATTGGCCATTCTATAACATACTAAAGGTTGCCTTAAAGGTGAACCACCCCATTAACACTGATTGGAGACCAGGGAACAGAGCCCAAAAAAATAGCTCTATAGTATGCTGATTGGAACAGGATGGAATAACAGTATCCAGAATGTAAATGTAAATTGTGCATTACAATACGTTCAATGAGGGAAGTTTCCACCTTGCAGAGAGATTTAGTTGCCATGGGTTACTGCCCAGGAGCAAATTTGCCCAAGGTCCTCAAATCAGGTGCTAATTTTTGAATGCCAGGCATGGAAGCAAGTTTTAATTGCATAAAAACTAAGTATAGTGCCAAGTAGAGCCTCTTGTAGGCTGCCAGTTCACATAGGGGCTACCAAGTAGCCAATCACAGACCTTATTTGGCACCCAAGGGACTTTTTCATGCTTGTGTTGCTCCCCAAATCTTTTAACATTTGAATGTGTCTCATGGGTAAAAAAAAGTTGAGGACCCCATGTCTAACGCAAGGCTATCTTTAACCTTCTTCATCTCCTCCCAAAGTTTTTCCCCTCCTAATGTGGGTCAGTATTGCTGAGGGACTCGATTTGATGCACAAATGCCTTTTTTTGATCCAACACAAATTAAACTATAATTGAGTAACTTGCCTCATTGAATGATCTATGTAATTTATATTGCAAGCAATGAGTTATAAACTTGTATGTCAATGAAAATAGCTTCTCTTTTTGCAGTTCCTGGTGTATTAATTAACAGAAAATGAACATAACATGTACATTTTTGTAATAATATACTGTAGCTAAGAAAAGTAATCTTTAATAATCGGCATGCCTCATTAGACAGACTCTTAACTCGTGTTATCTGAATTCAGCGGATTCAAATTATGGCTGGATCAACGTTACTGATGGCATTTTACCAAATAGGGTTATCAAGAATCACTTTTAATGAGGAAGACCTTCAAAATGACCCCAGCTGCATTAAAATCTACAGAACCATAAAGGCATTTGAGTTGCTTTTTAAAGTCAACCCTAAGGCAGTTAGGTACATTAGCACTTAACCCTCAAAACAAGGTTAAACATTATACTTTACAGTTAAGTTCTTCTTTAAATTATCCCTTCTTATTTAAAACCCCTCATTTGACAGGTGTGTTTCATATTCAGAACTGACATTTCTGTTGTATATTCTTTTTTCAGTTTCAGCTGGTGTGTAATTATCATGATCTAATAATGTGACATGCTTCATTTTATAAAAAGATTGCTTCTCCTGGGACACAGCAGGTGTAGAGTTTAATTTTCTCAGGATACAGACCTTGATCATTTAAGATAAATATTTATTGATGAATTAACTGTTTTCCATGTATGTATGTATCAACTAATTTCAGAAATAAACATCCCCAGTTCGATGCTTCAGAGGGCTTATTTTGAAGTCTATGGGTCACTGAAAAAGCATAACAGATAGATAGGGTTAGGAATTGGTCCAGTTTCATGCCAATGTTCTAGCAGTATGTATATTTTTAGTTGTGTTATGAGTAGGTGGCTGCAGTAAGTGATCATGGATATGGTGGTGGCATTTTGTTTTGGCTATCCTTGCTACACTATTAGGGTAAGGCACACAGGCAGATTCGGGGAGATTAGTCGCCTCAGTCGCGGCAACTTCCGGGGACTAATCGATCCGAGTGCATTCCCGCCAGCAATTCTCATTATAGCCGGCGGAAGGCAGTTCGGGAGATTAGTTGCCCCAAAGAAGAGGAGATTTGTCACCGAGGCTACTGAGTGTAGCCATTTAGCTCTCATTAGTGCCCTAGCACCAGCTGAAGTAGTATAGATGTTCAAGTGGTTGGCAGACCGTAATAAGGGAAAATAGAATTGGGATATATAATTAGTGATGGGTGAATTTGCGGCGTTTCGTTTCACCGAAAACTTTGCGAATTTCGCGTGAAATTCGCGAAATGGCGAAAAATTCGCGAAAAGGCGCTGGCATCATGTTTTTGATGCTGGCGCCCGTTTTTTTCCAACGTCTTTTTCCAACGCCCATTTTTTTTGATGCCGGGAGAATTTTTTCCGGCGATTTTTCATAGGCGTTTCACGAATTTATTCGCTGGCGGCGAATCGAGCAAATTCGTGCCTGGCGAATAAATTCGCCCATCACTATATATAATATAAATGTAGGGGACCAGAGAAATCCTTACCCTGTTTTACTGTCTGTGACATCATCCAGCCCAGTTACAGGATGGAGAGCCATTTGATTGGCTGGGCACCCCAGTGCATCCTTGGGTGAGAGGGTGTGCCTGACTATGGAGCCTTTTGTATAGGGTCTCTGACAGAGTTTAACAGGGGTTGTGTGGTGAAAGATCCAGCCAGAACCAAGTCTTGTGAAACTGTCCAAGCTGTAGAATCTGTGGGAATACAGAAAGAGCCCATCCTGTTCCCTGCCAAGCTGCTAGAGACTCAGGGGCATGTTTACTAACATTGGAGATAAATATTCTGGAGATGTTGCCCATAGCAACCAATCAGATCTTTGCTTTTGTTTTCTAACTTGGCTGTGGATGTTTAAATCAAATTGCTGATTGGTTGCCATGGGCAACATCTCCAGAAATCTCTCCAGATATTTATCTCCGATGTTAGTAAACATGCCCCTTTGAAGGAGAAAAGTGCCAGTGGTGGGAGTGGCTACTAAGTTCCACGTGGGAGCGGCTGCTAAGTTCCAAAGAGAGAGTTACTTTTGGGAAAGGTAGCACTACCTGGGGTATAAAAGCTCTGGGGAAGGGACATTCTATTTGAACTGAGTTGTGTGGTTATTAACCCCTTCCAGAGGATTGGGACTTTGATAATAAAAAGGACTGTGTTGGAGAAACAGTAAGGTACCTAATAGTGAGTTAGGTAGTGCCCCACGTGTCCCCGATGCAGGAGTGTATTGTGTATTAGATTGCCCAAGTTCACTATTATGTTTATATAAAGTTTATATCTGTTTCAATTGCAAACTGTGTGTTTTATTTGTCCTTATTGGAAGTTCCCCGAGGTGTGCTTGTCAGTGTTTCCTAGGTGGAGGCACTGAGCTGTAAATCCCAGTTCCCAGTACTTTTCATACGCAATAGGGATTCAGGGCCCCTGGATTGCCAAGGGTTAATTGCGATTTAAAGAGTCAGTAACCAAAATAGGGTTACATAAAAAAAAACTAGAATGGTCCAGTACAGGTATGGTATCTATTAATTATACGGAAACCCATTATCAGGAAAACTCAGGATTACGGAAGGGCCGCCCCCCCATAGACTTCATTATATCCAAATAATTTAAAAATGATGAACTTTTTTCCTGTGATAATAAAACAAAACCTTGTACTCCAACTCCAAACTGATATATAATTAACCCTTATTGGAAGCAGAATCAGCCTATTGGGTCAATTTAATGTTTACATTATTTTCTGGTAGACTTTTGAGGATTGAAGATCCAAATTATAGAAATATCTGGAAAGCCACAGGTACCAATTATGGATAACGTGTCCCATACTGTATACAGTTTGTGTATAAGAAAAATCAATAGGTTAAATGAATTCTTTCATGATGTTTTCTTTGGGTATGACTTGTGTTTTAAATGTATACAAAAATGTTCTGGATGTCAAGCATGCTCCAGGTCATTTCTTGAATAATAGATCATTTGACCTATGGAAATTCCAGAGTGATTTACTCCAGTGTGATTGATTGGCTTTCCCTGAAGTTTTAAGACAAGCCTGGATTTCCAACTATAGATTATTTGCATCTAAGATAAAGGGGAAGCAGTTCAAGTCTGACAGACACAAAGAGCATTTCACGAATGCTTAGGAAACCTGTCTGTGCTTCAGAATGGATTTCCCTGCTACAGTGTTTTCTATTTACAGTTCTACTTGAAAACATTTTAAGAGTAGTTAGAGAAAACAAAAAAGTGTTATCACAAATAAAACATTATAAGGTCTGCGTATTGTGAATTTATTTCAAGCATACATCATTTTAAAAAATGTACACTGTATATTACACACAAGCAATGAAAAGTGTATAAAAAGAAATCCTTTTAAATGTTAACCACTTGCTAAAATATTCATCACTTTAAAAGTGAGATGTAATTCAGTAATCAAAAGGATGTTTAATGGATGTTTTGTTTGTATGTGAGTCATTTAAAGAAGCATGCATTTATTATTTTAATTGCAGTTAAAAACAAAATCTTAGGTACAGGAGATGGATTATGGGTATGATAGAATAACAAAGCTGCTGTATCTCTGGACTAGTGTGATTAAATGGGAACTATCAACCACAACTCTGCCAAATGATATGCCCCTGAAAATACTTTATTTGCAGTTTTACACAGAACTTAATAGCTTTGCTGGTAGAAACTTGGTAGGGCTTGCCCTAAAAAGACATTTTTCCACCACAAACCTATGTCTAAAAAAAACCTGTTTGTTGATTTACAGGAAGGCAAAAAAGTCAACATAAGCATCTCCAATTTTCCTGATAAGGGGAAAAAATACTAAATTCAAGATGGCTAAATTCTGCAACTTTTTAAAGGTATCCAACCCTTTCTTGAAATAATCTAAGTTTCACAACTTCACAGCTTTCTCTGTTAAAAGCATGATAAGTTATTGCATGGCCCCGTTATATTTATACATAGTTAACTTGTCCAACTTAAAGGGCATGTTAAGGCAAGAAAATATCCAATTTTTACTTTCTTTAATGAAAACGAAATCTATCTCCAATATACTTTAATTAAAAAATGGATACCGTTTTTATAAGAAACCTGACTGTATGCAGTAAAATTCTCCATTCATTTACTGCTGTGGATAGGAATTGTCAGACGATTAGTGATGGGCGAATTTGCGCCGTTTCAATTCGCCGAAAAATTCGCAAAATTCACGATTTTTTTTCGGGAATTTACGCGGGCGTTTCGCTAATTTATTCGCTGGCGGCAATTCGCCCAAATTCGCCCATCAGTACAGACGATCCCTAAATGCTCTGCATGGAAACAATCATACTTATGAACAGCAGGGGGAGCCCCCACCTTAATTCCCAGCAATGCAGAACTCAAGCAGCTTTGTTTGTTTCCCTATAGAACAGTCGGCGACTGTGTAGAGATTAGTATTGGATTATATTTTTGCCTTTACATCCCCTGTACTGTTTCCAACTACAGCTGCAGAGCCAAATTTAAACAGATAAACTGGGATTCTATTTGGAGGATTATTTTGCTGCAGCCACTGGTTCTGCAGAGTTGAAGAAAGTATTAAACAATAAAAAAAAAATATATAAAATCCACATTAGATTACATGACAACACAGGATCCAATGCAGTCTGCCTATTCTGATTATTAGTCTTGCTGTATTGGCTTCTGGCAAATATTAATTGACTTGTGCTGTTTTGATAATGTATGATGATCCCTAAGCAGCCCAGACCCCACTGAGCATTTGCATAAATCATTTGTTTGATTAGGCTTGTGGTGCAGTAAGTTTATGTTTTGTATACAAAATACAGCATTTCTAGCCTTATTCTATTGGAGACTTTACTTCCCCTTGTAGTGCCTCCTCCCCAAAGTAAACTACCCCAACTTGGCCAGCCTTTCTTCATAACTGAGACTTTACACCATATGTCAGGAATATGATCCAGCCTTGGACTGTTCTAGAGCATGTTTCTAACCCTTCGTTCATTTTTGGACTTCCCAGGTTCAATAACCTGTCCCAATGGTAGGATATCTAGACAATAAATATGTGCAACAGTATGTAACTCCTATGCAAGTAGCAACAAAGTCTCCCTCTATTGTTATTTAATAATAGGCACTAAGGTTGGGCAGGAGCAGTACGCCATGGATAGTGATGAGCGAATTTGCGGCGAATTCCCGCAATTCGCTGCCGCTGAATAAATTCACAAAACCACCGTGAAAATTTGCCAGCGAATTTCTCGTGAAATAAGCGAATTTTTTGGCGAAGCAAAACGCCCCAAATTCGCTCATCAATAGCCATGGAAGCTTGTGTGATTTTTTGCAGTGTGAACAGATTGGTAAATAACTAGCACAGTTTTGCCTTCTGTTTGCAGAAAACTGCTTCCTCCAGACTAAGGACTATCATAAAGGAGAAATGAAGCTGCATGTGAGTCCCATCTGCAGTTTTTAAGCCAGTGTAACCCTAATTTGGTTACTGTCTCTTTAAATAGCAATTAACCCTTGGCAATTAAGGGGCCCTGAGTCCCTTTTGCGTATGAAAAGTACTGGGAACTGGGATTTACAGCGCAGTGACTCCACCTATGGAACACTGAGGAGCACACCTCTGGGGGATTCCATTAGGAAAAATAAAACAAACCGTTTGCAAATGAAACAAATATAAACTTTATATAAAACAGTATTGAAAGAACTTGGGCAATCTAATACACAATGCACTCCTGCACTGGGGGCACGTGGGACCTAACTATTAGGCACTGAATGTTTCTCGAACACAGTACTTTTTATTATCAGCGTCCCAATCCTCTGGAAGGGGTTAATAACTGCACAGTTCAGTTCAAATAGAATGTCCCTTCCCCAGAGCTGTTATACCCCAGGTAGTGCTACCTTTCCCAAAAGTAACTCTCCCTTTGGAACTTAGCAGCCGCATTTAGCACGTAAATGCACAAGATCTGTCCTCAAATTGGGGCCCCACTTTGTATCCTTGCCAGTATCCTCCCGTGGGTGGCTCAATCACTGGGGTGCTCTCAGCAGCAGTCACACTGGAGATTACAGGCAGCTCTGCCGCAGGATCAATTTCACCAATGGCACCTTTCACCTCCTTAGTCTCTAGCAGCTTGGCAGGGAACAGGATGGGCTCTCTCTCTGTACTTCTACAGATGCAACAGCTTGGATGTTGCAGCATACAACCCCTGTTAAGCTCTGTTGGTACTCCTGTACAAATGGCTCCAAAGTCAGGCACGCCCTCTCTCCCAAGGATGCACTGGGGCACCAGCCAATCAGATGGCTCTCCAGCCTGTAACTGGGCTGGATGATGTCACAGATAGAAAAACAGGAGAAGGATTTCTCTTATTCCTACACCAGTTTAGGGCTTTTCCATATCACAATCCTTCAAGAATTGCAGTAAGGAAATAAAAATGCTAAGTGCAGTATGTTACAGTATCTCAGATTGAAAGTTAAAACAGTAAAAAAAAAAACTAAGTGATTCATTTTAAACATGCTTAATTACAGTAAACTAAAAGCTTTAGCCAGCATGAGCAAAAGTTTAAAATTGATGTTGTTGGAAAAACTATGGGCAATTACAGCATCTAATTAAATAGCAGATGGGTAAATAGAGGGATATGAGATTCTTTAAGACTGTGTTTTTCATTTATTTGGGGGCTGGAAAGAATATATTCTGCACCTACAGATATTCTTTTCAGACAGCAAATCTCTCATTCATTGTATGCAAAGACAGCTTGTCCCATCTGTTACCCAAGATGAAGAGCTCTAATTAATGCATTTACTATGAACAATTTTGGCAACTTTACCGAGGCAAAGACAGCATTAAGAGCGAAGAAACAAAACACTGCATGAATGTACTTCAGATGGAGACAGAGACTTAATTGTGCCTTGCTAATGAATTTAGATTTTTTCCCCTAATGGCATTGAGTCCTGGGCACAGATTCAAAGCTCTTGGTGTATAGTACAACAAAGGCTGTGTAGCCTGTATTTCTGTAGAGCTGTTTAATGTTACTAGTCAGAGCATGTTTCTATCAGTCAGGGAAATTAAATAATAATGGTAAAATGTATTCCTTT
Organism: Xenopus petersii; assembly: GCA_038501925.1. NCBI lineage: Eukaryota > Metazoa > Chordata > Amphibia > Anura > Pipidae > Xenopus > Xenopus petersii. Next base: position 107,075,559 of record CM076673.1, read on the forward strand.
TATAAACACAGCAAACACAACAAATGGAACAAAAAAACACCTCCATAATGCTTCACAGCCATTTGTCTCAAAACAATATTGCTACTCATTAGGCCATAGCTCAAAAACATTGATGTATTTCACCATTTACATGAGTGATGCATGTGAGTTAAAAAAGTATGCACACATATTATGGCTCATGGGAACAATTCTAGCCATAAGCCGGTAAAGTATATATTTCATAGAAAAATTATCTGCAAGAGTAAACTGGCTTTTGTGATTACCACTCATTACACAGAATGCAATATTTAGGGATGTAGCGAACTGTTCGCCGGCGAACTAGTTCGCGCGAACTTCGACTGTTCGCGTCCGCCGAATGTTCGCGAACGTCGCGCGACGTTCGCCAATTGGTGTTCGCGTTCGATTCGAAGTAAAATTTCGTTCGGCCATTCGACCATTCGACCGTTCGATCGCTAAAATCGAACGATTTCCATTCGTTCGAACGATTATAAGCATTCGATTGAATTAAAATCATTCGATCGAATAGCTTCGATCGTTCGATTCGAACGAAAATCCTTCGATCGTACGAATAAAATCCTTCGATCGTTCGATCGAACGATTTTATCGAGCGTTCGAAGTTCGCGAACTGTTCGCGAACTGTTCGCTTTTTTGCCGGTGTTCGCGAACGGCGTTCGCGAACACATTAACGGCAGTTCGCTACATCCCTAGCAATATTTTGCAAATTTTGTAAGTAATTAGTGGAAAAGTCCTTGTCCATGCTGTAAACTGGAGCTTTGCCTGGGTCTCCCTATGAGTACATTTTCCATAGAAGAGCAGGAATTGCAGTGGCTAGTCTTGGTTCAAAATACCTGAAAGATTCTAGATTCTAGAATCAACCCTTGCATATTAACCCTTGTACATATCTGTATGAATTCACCCTAGTATTGTACAGCACAGCAGAATATGTTGTTGCTCCAAAGCAAAAATTAAAGTAATTGTTCAGTATAAAAATAAGAACTAAGTAAATGGATAGGCTGTGCAGAATAAAAAAATGTTTTCAATGTAGTTAATTAGACAAAATCTGTAAAGTTTGGAGTGACTGGATGTCTAACATAATAGCCAGAAGAATACTTCCTGCTTTTCAGCTCTCTTGGTTTCCACTGATTGGTTACCAGACAGTAACCAATCAGTGACTTGAGGGGGGCATATGGGTCATAACTGTTACTTTTGATTCTCAGCTGCATGCTAAGGATCAATTGCAAACTCACTGAACATTTATGTCCCATGTGCCCCCCCTTCAAGTCGTTGACTAACTCAGAGTTAGAGAGCTTCTGTTATACATCCGCTCGCTCCAGCCTTTATAGATTACATTTTTGGCTAACTAACTAAATTAGAAAAAAAAAATTCACAATCTATCTTTTAATTGTTGGAACAATATGAAAACAATGCTTTCGCACATTACAGGGTTTGTCATTGCAGGGAGAGGTGCAAAAGGAAAAAAGGCAGGTTCAAAGCCCACTCACTTTTGCACTTTACATTTACTCCAGTGTCATCCTCATGCTGTTCCCAAATGCACAACTGCCTTTGCTATCACCAAACTGAGTATAAGAATTGCAGTGCAAAAGTAGATTACGTTTCTGCTATGTATTGAGAGTAAGGAGTCTGCCTGAGCCATACCAGATTTGCAAGTAAACCTCATTAATGAAGGTAGCCTTAGAAAGATAAAAAAAACTGCTATAAATTATGCAGATTAATTCATATATGCTAATACAGTTTTCCTGTAATATAATAATCACTTGAGATTTTCATCTCTTAAGAATGAGAATGTTCTCGCTAATGAGTTTTTACATCATGTTAACACTATGCTATCTTCAAAGTAATATACCTTTCTATTATTCAAAGACATTTGATTTTTTTTCAGATTTAAAAAAACAATCATGTTTATTTATATTCTTTTTTATTATTTTATTTATTACACACAAAAGAAAATTGAATAATAGTTACGTATCTTTCATTTCTTACGTATGTTGCTCTTGGTTACAATCCTACTAAATAAATAAAGAATTTATATCTAACCAACCTGCTCTGATAATGCTGCAGTAGATCTGAAACATTCTATCATATAAAATGGGTTTAAATGTGGTAAAAAAATACAAAGATGACAATCCATGTCTATGCCTTGAGCTACTTCTTCTGTTGTACCCAATTCCAATGGAGGGTTGGCATAGTGCCCTAGCACTTAGATATATAACTCCCAGTCCGAGTTATAACTTATTGATAGTATTTGTTTCTAGGCCCAGATTATAATAAAATACAATAAATTATAATAAATTGATTTTGTTTATTATATAAACTGAACAGCAGGTACGCACATTATTGTACCAAGTTCTGAAATCTTCAGTACAAATGCATTAAGAATTTAATTATATTTTATGTATAACTAAGGCATACATTATTTTAGAAAAATAACAACAATAACAACTTAGTTTTTTAATTGTGGGTTCCCAAGTCATGGCCTGGTAATCGCTGTGCGATGGTCGGAATTAAAGATTTACACTATATATTCCATATCTTTTTATACCTTTTTTCAATAACCATGGCTTTATTTTAGTATATATATAATAATCCCTATATTTATATATAGATACAGTATTATTATTAAGTGTAATTATCTAGAAACCTGATGTTACTTCCGAATACCATTGGTGTACAACAATTGGTAATGAGAGTTCTGTAACAGAAAGTTAGACATAACAACAATAAAATAAACTTTCTCCTAATGGTAGTTTATATTCAGTAAAAAAGCATTGTTTATAGAAAAGAATTGGGGAATTAAAAACCTCCACTTAAATATTGTGCTGATTATGATAACGATTCTTCTTTAAAATTACGCATTCTTTGTCAGTTCTAGCTGCTCCCAATTTCAATATAGCACTACATTACCCATAATAGATTCATTTCTGAGCTTTCTGTCAGCCCTGATTTCAGAAAGATGGTAATTACTGAACATGATCAGGTTTATCTGTTCTGAAGACAAGTGGCACAGCCAAGAAGGTGATGTAGAAAATGCAATAAGAATGCATGGCATCTGAATGAAGCATAACTAGGGGAAGTCACCTCATCAGATTTAATAGCAGATAATTACAGAACATTGAGATATAAACTGGGTTTTCAGCTGTCACTATTTGTCTTTAATTATATAGCTTATGATCAAGGTGTAAGGAATTACTTATCATGTTATGATTTACATGCTATTTTTGTATGTTGTTTATGGTTGTAATGTTGTATATATACTGTTTAAATACAGTATATAGTATACATACTATATACAGTCATATGAAAAAGTTTGGGAACCCTTCTCAGCCTGCATAATAATTTACTCCATTTTCAACAAAAAGACAACAGTGGTATGTCTTTTATTTCCGAGGAACATCTGAGTACTGGGATGTTTATAGAAAAGAATTGGGAAATTACAAACCTCCACTTAAATATTGTGCTGATTATTATGACGATTCTACTTTGACATGACACATTCTTTAACAAACAAGGGAAAGTTGTGCTCACCACTATTTTTTAAAACCATTAGGCGGGGGTGCAATGAGGGTGTGACCACAAAATACATATAGTCAAATACAAGAGTCCTCTGCACTCAACCCATTATCAATATATTTAAGACAGCGACATTTTGTGCATACTGCTACTAAAAAATGCCTTACCCTTTAAACAACACAGGGATTGTTTGTCCATATATTGCAATATATTTAAGCTGGCCAACTACGTCAAAGTCATCCCATATCTGGCCAGTCCTATGCTCAATTTTATCTGATTCATTAAGAATTCTATTGCTTCATTATACATTTTACAAAGGGACTAGGTTTTACCTGCAACTTACTAGCTGCTTTCAAAGTAAACCCCCATACATGGCTGCCCTTTTATTAGACACCAGTGGGATCACCTGACTATAGCTGGGAAGGGTGGGAGCTACAACATGGAGCTGGTCACTGCTCCTGTATAACTATAACAAACAAGGGAAAGTTGTGCTCACCACTATTTTTTAAAACCATTAGGCGGGGGTGCAATGAGGGTGTGACCACAAAATACATATAGTCAAATACAAGAGTCCTCTGCACTCAACCCATTATCAATATATTTAAGACAGAGACATTTTGTGCATACTGCTACTGAAAAATGCCTTACCCTTTAAACAAAACAGGGATCGTTTGTCCATATATTGCAATATATTTAAGCTGGCCAACTATGTCAAAGTCATCCCATATCTGGCCAGTCCTATGCTCAATTTTATCTGATTCATTAAGAATTCTATTGCTTCATTATACATTTTACAAAGGGACTAGGTTTTACCTGCAACTTACTAGCTGCTTTCAAAGTAAACCCCCATACTTGGCTGACACATTCTTTGTCAGTTCTAGCTGCTCACAATTTCAGTATAGCACAAATGAGGAACCAGTTAATGAAGGTTTCCTTCTTGATGGTCCCAGTTCTGGTAGTGCAACTAGTGATGCATGGTTCACACATGAGGATTTAAAATTCAAAAGAGACTAGAACATGTTAAGATAAACAAGGGTCTGGGGCCAGATGGTATTCATCACAGGGTACTTAGCGAGCTTAGCTCTGTGATTACCAAACCTCTGTACTTTACTATTTTCAGGATTCTTTGAGGTCTGGCATAGTGCAGAGAGCCGAATTGCTAATGTGGTGCCGCTATTCAAAAAGGGATCCCGTTCTCAAACTATAGGCCAGTTAGTCTGATGTCAGTGGTAGAAAAGCTTTTCGAATTGTCAATAAAGGATAAGATACTGGACTTTATAGCAAATCATAATACTATGAGTGTGTGCCAGCATGGTTTTATGTGTAATAAATCTTGCCAGACTAACTTAATTTCTTTTATGAGAAGGTAAGCAGGGACCTCGATTCTGGGATGGCAGTGGATGTGATTTACTTAGACTTTGCTAAAGCATTTGATACAGTGCCACACAGAAGGTTACTGGTTAAATTAAGGAATGTTGGCCTGGAACATAGTATTTGTACCTGGATAGAGAACTGGCTAAAAGATAGACTACAAAGAGTGGTGGTAAATGGAACATTTTCTAATTCGACCAATGTTGTTAGTGGAGTACCGCAGGGCTCTGTACTAGGTCCCTTGCTTTTCAACTTGTTTATTAATTACCTGGAGAAGGGAATTGAAAGTTTTTTTATATTTTTGCAGATGTTCCATGCAGGATGCTGCAACTTTGCAGAGGGATTTGTCTAAGTTGGAAAACTGGGCAGCGAACTGGAAAATGAGGTTCAATGTTGATAAATGCAAGGTTATGCACTTTGGCAAAAATAGTATATATGCAAGTTAAACACTAAATGGCAGTGTGTTGGGAGTTTCCTTAAATGGGAAGGATCTTGGGGTCTATGTAGATAATAAGTTGTCTAATTCTGCGCAGTGTCATTCTGTGGCTACTAAAGCAAATAAAGTTCTCTCTTGCATAAAAAAGGGCATTAACTCAAGGAATGAAAAAATAATTATGCCTCTATAGGTCCCTGGTAAGGCCTCATCTGGAGTATGCAGTGCAGTTTTGGACTCCAGTCCTTAAGAGGGATATAAATGAGCTGGAGAAAGTGCAGAGTTGTGCAACTAAACTGGTTAGAGGGATGGAAGACTTAAATTATGAGGGTAGACTGTCAAGGTTGGGGTTGTTTTCTCTGGAAAAAAGGCGCTTGCGAAGGGACATGATTACACTTTAGAAAAAGAGGACATAATAGACAAATAGCAGGGGACCTTTTTACCCATAAAGAGGATCACCGTACAAGAGGCCACCCCTTCAGACTAAAAGAAAAGAGCTTTCTGTCACGGTCAGCACCCTAAACCAGAACTAGTGCCAAGCTCCCTGGTCTCGGCTCGGCTTCACCAGTAGTGTGACCGCATTTGGCTTCGGGAGGAGCCCTCAGAGTACTCAGATGCCACCTGGACTTTTCGAGAGGAGAAAGGCGAAGAGTTCTGGCAAGCAAAGGTGCACGACTGTTGTTAAAGTCAGTTAGGCCGAAGGTCGTGGTACAATAACGTAAGACAGATTTGTGGTCAGACAGGCTGGGTCGAGGCAGGCAGATAGCTAGAGTCGTCAGGCAGGCAAGGGTCAAACCGGGTAATCAAACAGATGGGATGAGGCAGAATCGGAGTCAAATAACAGGCAGGGGTCAAACCAGAATGTCAAACAGGAGGGTTAAGCAGAATCAAGGTCAGTTTCAGCCAAGGGTCAGGTTCCAGAGATCAGAGTAGTCAAATAGCCAGGCAGGGGTCAAAACAGATAATCAGGATCAGATTCAAACAGAATAGCAACAGCTAACAGCACCAGGAACAAATCCTATCATGGGCAATGTCATAGAAGAAAATATCCCTTTAAATCCTGTTTGAATTTCGTGCCATTGCGAGCTGACGTCATCACGCCAGCACACATGCGCCTATAAAATACGGAAGTGCGCGCAGTGAGGGAGCAGGACGGTGCGGCGGGCGTCCCCGCCGCACCACCACTAGACCACCAGGGTAAGGATTCCTTATACTTTCATTTGAAGCAACATAGGTGGTTCTTTACAGTGAAGTTGTGGAATGCACTGCCGTGTGATGTTGTGATGGCTGATTCTATTAATGCCTTTAAGAGTGGCTTGGATGATTTCTTGGATAGACATAATATCATAGGCTATTGTGATACTAAATTCTATAGTTAGTATAGATATGGGTATATATAATTTATGTGGAAGTAGGGAGGGGTGTGTGCATGGATGCTGGGTTTTCATTTGGAGGGGTTGAACTTGATGGACTTTGTCTTTTTTCAAACCGATTTAACTATGTAGCTATGTATGGTTGGATTAGCTTGTTAACCTTTGAACTTCATAGGCAGCTGTGTCCAATCATGAGAACATTTATTTAAAGTGGCCAATTGCATGTTGTGTTTCTGTTTGACTCTCCTCTGAAGAGTGACAGCATGGGATCCTCAAATCAACTCTCAAAAGATCTGAATACAAAGATTGTTCTATATCATGGCTTAGGGGAAGGCTACAAAAAGCTACCTCAGAGGTTTAAAATGTCAGTTTAAACTGTAAGGAATGTAATCAGGAAATGGAAGGCCACACACACACAATGTACAGATGGTGTATCTGTACATTGTTCTACAATTCAGTGCAATTTGCACAAAGAAAATCTGTATGGCAGGCTGATGAGAAAGAAGCCCTTTCTGCACTCACGCCAAAACCTCATTTAGACAAGTCACAGTCGTTTTAGAACAAAGTGCTTTGGACTGATGAGACAAAAATCAAGTTATTTGGTCATAACAAAAAGTGCTTGCATGGCAGAAGAAGAACACAACATTCCAAGAAAAACACCTGCTACCTACTGTCAAATTTGGTGGAGGTTCCATCATGCTGTGGGGCTGTGTGGCTAGTTCAGGGACTGGGGCCCTTGTTAAAGTCGAGGGTTGGATGAATTCAACCCAATGTCAACAAATTCTTCAGGATAATGTTCAAGCATCAGTCACAAAGTTGAAGTTACGCAGGGGTTGGATATTCCAACAAGACAATGAACCCTAAACACACTTCGAAATCTACAAAGGTTTTTATGCAGAGGTACAATATTCTGGAATGGCCAGAATATCATGGAAAATCTATGGGATGATTTGAAGAAGGCTGCCAATGCTCGGCAGCCATCACATTTAACATTGAACTAGAGAGATTTTGAATGAACGAATGGTAAAAAATACCGCCATCCAGAATCCAGACACTCATCAAAGGCTATAGGAGGCGTCTAGAGGCTGTTACGTTTGCAAAAATAGGCTCAACTAAGTATTGATGTAATATCTCTGTTGGGTGCCCACATTTATGCACCTGTTTAACTTTGTTATGATGCATATTTTCTGTTAATACAATAAACTTTATGTCCCTGCTGAAATACTACTGTTTTCATAAAGCATGTTATATATTAAAAGGAAGTTGCTAGTTTGAAAGCTCAGTGTCACGATTGGCTCCCTAAATCTAGAACATGTGCTAAGCACCCTGGTCACAGCTCTGCTTCTGCCTGCCACAGCTGCCTTTGGCCTCGGGAGGAGCCCTCAGCTACTCAGATGCTTCCAGGTCTTAATAAGAGAGGAGCCAAGCAAGAGTTCTGGACAGGCAAAGGGGCACGGTCGTTACTGAGGTTTTGGACAGAAGGCAACAGCTCAGGCAATAGACGAAAAGCGTAGTCAGGCAGGCCAGGGTCAGTACAGGCAGAGTTCAAGCAAGGTCAGACAGGCAGTGGTCAGTTCAGGCAGAGTTCAAGCGAGATAAATCAGGCCAGGGTTGGTACATGCAGCGTTTAAGGATAATCAGGCAGGCAAGGCTCAATACCCGTAGAATACAGAATAGTCAGGCAGGCAAGGGTCAGGATTGGCAGAGTTCAAAGTAGTCAGGCAGGCAAAGGTCAGGATTGTCAGAGTTTAGAGTAGTCAGGCAGGCAAGGGTCAGAATTGGCAGAGCTCAGAATAGTCAGGCATGCAAGGGTCAAAACAGGAATCAAAGACAGGAATCATACCAAGGATTCACAAGTTAGACCTAACAACGGGCAATGAGTTTGGATTCAAAGCCCCTTTAAATATTCAAAATTTGCGCCAAATGTGATGATGTCATGACGCGGGCCGCGTGCGCCATAGAGAAACCAGCAAGTGAAGGAAGAGGGTCCCCGAATGCCCACTAGACCAAAGTATGTTACACTCAGCCAATGATAAACAAAACTCCAAAGAATTAAAGGAGAACTAAAGCTTAACTAAAGAAGTAGGCTAGAAATGTTGTACAGTATGTTTTGGGCTTCTGTACCAGCCCAAGGCAACCACAGCCCTTTAGCAGTAAAGATCTGTGTCTTAAAAGATGCCGCAGTAGCTCCCCATCTTCTTTTCTGCTCATTCACTGCACATGCTCTGTGCTGCTGTCAGTTACAGAGCTTAGGGACCCACTCAAAATATACAGTACACATAGAATATAAATGTCACAATATAAGGCTGATTAATAATTGATACATATAATTACTACATGGCAGCACAGAAACCAGTGCAATTAGCATCAGAATTTAATAATGTAGCATCATCTTATATTACAGGCCAACTTCATTTTCTGCTTCATCATTGGCAACAACCCCTAAGCTTAGCTTCTCAACAGCTGCTCAGAGCCCACTGAGCATGTGAGTGTCACAGACACTTTCTAAGATGATGACCCCCTGTGACAAGTTTGAAGTCCTGGATCATTGCTGCTATTGAGAAGCTGAAACTTTAAGCTGGTGCAAAAAGTGCAGTATATACAATATGGCATTTTTAGCCATATTCATTTTTAGGGTTTAGTTCTCCTTTAAGAGGGATTCCCAAACCTTTTCATATGACTGTATGCAGGCTACAGAGGGGAGGGAGCTGCACTAATGTTTTGAGATGGCCTCATAAACGTAACAATTTTGGACATCTTGCGGGAATTGTTTGCCTTGTATTGATATGATATATATATACTAAACAATATATATATATATATGTATATACACACGTAATAGGAAGAAGAACAAGCATTCCCAAAAATTATTCTTCCATTGGAAAGGAAGAAAGAAAAAAAGATAAGTGGTGGAACCCAGGGCTATGTACTCATCTGAAAAATATGTCTCATGTCATCCATCATATTTATTAACGCTTGTCTTCACATAAACATGAGGACCCATCTACCAAGGCCAATATCAGTCACTATTGCATAAAGATGTCAGCTAGGCTAATTACTACTAAGAAAATTATCATTGCTGTATGCTACAAACCACCCAGTATGAATGAAGCCCAGCTTCAGTACGTCTACATTAAAAAACTATGGCAGATCAAGTTGTGACTTCTGTATGTAACCTACTAGAAAAGATGTAAGTGAGCATTTACAGAATAGTGATCATAACATATTGGAATGCATTTCAAATCTTAAGATTTTGCCAGCATGATTTTATGTGCAATAGATCATGACAAGTGTAATTGCCTTCTATGAGGAGGTGAGCAGAATTTTAAAATTGGGGTTAAAGTGCAAACAATCTACTTACATTTCTCTGAAGCATTTACATTAAATTAAGGAATACTGGCTTTGAACACAATATCTGTATTTGGACAGAGAACTGTCTGAAGGATGAATTATAAAGAGTGGTAATAAATAGATTATTTTCAAATTGGACCAGTGCTGTAAGTGGATGACCTCTGGAGTCTGTCCATGGTCCTAAGCTTTTTCATTTGTTCATACATGACCTTGAGGCAGGCATTTTTTATTCTGACTTCAAGTTTTGGTTTGGGAACAAAGAACAGCAAATTTCTAAATATAGTCATGTTTCTGAAAAGGATTATGGGGCTTTACAAGGCAGTTACACAATATTTGTAATTAAAAGTTGTTGTTATATAGTATTACCAGTTTTATTCATAGAGGTATAGTATTTGTTGAATACTGAGTGTCCCATCCACTAATTTTGTGGTGCTAGATGCATAGGTAGATTACGTGCTTTGGTGCATATTTTAAAAGTGAAAATACTTTAATGTAAAGTTTCATGCAATGGCATCCTTAACAATGACAGGTCTGATTAATAAAAGTTTGAACTGAAAACTTTGCTGAATCTGGACATGTGCTTCTTCCTAACTGTAAGTGGCAAATAAACATCCACCAAATGTTTACTTCTCCCCTCATATTTTAGATTCTGTAAAATGGTGTAGAAATACAGTAGGTACAAAATAAACACGTAGAGTGCAGGTCTCTCAGGTTCCGACTATAGTGAGCCATTTTCATTGAATCTTGATAAATGTAAATAAGAAAATCATTATAACATTGACTGAATACATTGCTTTGGCTCTGGTGCAGGCAGATGCGGTGGAATTTAGTGCAAAATGCAAAGTCTTGCATTTCACCTATGAAATCTGCCACTTCTGTCTGCCCCTGAGCCAAGGCAATGTATTTGGGTGAAGACATATGGAGCAGCAGCAGAGTCCCAGCCTGCATTTATTAGAAGGCCAAGATCCCAGCCTTAGGAGGTACTTTGGTGGAATTTCCCAAATTATCACATTTTGGGCCAGATTCAGTTCTGTGAGAAAAAGTTATCTCATGGATTATCACGTGAAAAGCTATGGTTGAGATTCAAAACGAGGAGGAAAAACTTTTCTCCAAATTCAGTTCCAATTTTTTCCATAGACTTTAATACAGTTATCACATAATAAAATGTCTTTCTGAATTGCATTGCATCTCAAATTGAATCCCGTCCATGAGTTTTCACGTGATAAACTGTTTTCTCACTGAATTTCATGTGGCCCTTTGGACCAAACAAAAGACCACATACTACACTATTAAATGTATATTTCCACCCATTTAATATTTCAGTGCAAGGTTTATTGGCTATTATTTTGTTTAAAATGCACTACACACAGAAATGTTTTAATGGTGTTTTACTACCTATTTCTTGTTTCAGTCTGAATATTAAATAGACACTGGGGAACAGTTTTTTTGTGTAATGGTTATGTGTCCCTGCTTTGTCGTACTTTTGCACATATTTTGTATTCTGTGAGACAAGCCAGAGACACATTCACAGGGCTGTCAGTGCTAAATCAATAAAAATGCTCATTTAAAGCTATAACGTTGTTTTATCAAAGCATGTTTAAACATATAATATCTAGGGATGCACCGAATCCAGGATTCGGTTCGGGATTCGGCCTTTTTCAGCAGGATTCGGATTCGGCCGAATCCTTCTGCCCGGCCGAACCGAATCCGAATCCTAATTTGCATATGCAAATTAGGGGCGGGGAGGAAATCGTGTGACTTTTTGTCACAAAACAAGGAAGTAAAAAATATTTTCCCCTTTCAACCCCTAATTTGCATATGCAAATTAGGGTTCTGATTCGGTTCGGTATTCGGCCGAATCTTTCACAAAGGATTCGGGGGTTCGGCCGAATCCAAAATAGTGGATTCGGTGCATCCCTAATAATATCTGAACCAAAAACTTTTCATTCATTGGGGACAAATTAGTATAAATGTGTTGCTGGCAATCCTGTATTTGGCCCTTTAATTCAAAGTATGAATAAACTGGTCTACACATTAAAAAGTAACTGACTCATAAATTTGTATGTGCCTCTGATAGCATCGTGGCGCCTAACAAATGGAAAACAACTTCTGACATTTTTATTTCTTGTGAACATAAAGGAACGCAAGGAAAATCATATGCCACATAAATATAAAGACTGTGTTATAACTGCCCACAATCAGGGATGTAATTGTTTTCAAACACTTTTGACAGCAGAGGAATGCCATTGCTTATCTTATGACTTTGTGTTCCAATTCAGCTAGCAGTGTGATGAGCCAGGCAGTTTCTAGAAGCATTCACAAATTAAAGTGACAGCTTGATCACCACTGGTATAAATGCAGTTGCATCAAATGATAATGGCAAAGGTGACCTTAATTGTTGATTGCTAAAAACTGTGGTTAATATTTGATTTCTGTGCCATTTTGTTGTAAAATCAGCAGTACATAAACTTGGGAAAAAAAAGTATGCTAACATTTATTAATATGAAGCACTAAAGAAGAAGAATTGATTGGAAAATGTTTTTTGTTATTGCACTAACGTTAAACAATGGATATAGAGATTCATATAATGCATTACTAAATCTACCAAAATATGTACACACCACAGTTTTATTCATCTTACTCATAGATATACTGGCTAAAAGTAATAGTTTTGAACGATCATACCTTCACTGATAACTTGAAGTCTTAATATGTCATTTGAACACTTTTCTAAAATTATTCACGTGTGGTCATACATTTAGCCAAGGGCAAATCTGTGCCCCTTGCTGCCTGAACCAGCTCCTGCAACGCCACTCCCCAGTGCTTATGGTTGTAGCGCAGGAGCGGGTCCAGGGGGGCCACATTGCTAGTGCAGAGAGTGCAATTGAGCTTTTTGCACTAGAAGAGCCATACTTCAAGTTTAATAAATGGAAATTCAGCTCTTAAAGTTATCTGGAAAGGCTTGGGGACCCTGGTAACTTGGGGACTGCTGCTGCCTGAGGCAAGTTTCTCAACTCGCCTCATAGCAGGTGCGCCCTGCATTTACCGGGATCATGTTCTAATTCTTCATGTTTGGCAACACAATAACACCATTCTTTAGGAAAAAAGAGGAATAAAAACTTCCAACAAATCATTCTCATCATTAACTATGCAGTAGAAAAACAAGCTTTGCTAAAGGGGGTTTGCATAGTAATTCAGCAGGTTATACTGCCAGTTGTGATACATACAGTCTGTGTTTTTAAGATACTAGAAGAAAGAAGTATGACTATGAAGATTTTCATTCATCCAGGTCATAGTATATCTAGTATAGGTCAATCTAAAAACCAAATCTTGGATAAAGAAGACCGCTGGTTTGAACGAGGCGTGAAAGAGGCGATTCATGTCAAGGTGGAGAGACCATCTCTGAACAGAGGTGGGGGCCTTCGACACCACCTGTCTGCTACATACAATGCTGTTCTAACATCTGTCCCCCGGCGGATTCAGAACACTTCACACATCCATTCATGCAACTCTCACAAGTAACACCTGTATCTAGGAGTTGCATGACACATTGGATAATCCTATCGCAACTACACAGAATCAACACCTCTGTGAGTTTCTTCAGATGTCACCTCTTTGAAGAGTTACAATGTGCCATTGTAAATGGATTAGTGGAAGAGTTTATATGCCGAGAAGTTCCCACACCAGTCAGTTGAACTGAAGAAGCTGCTCGGATGAGTAGTGAAACGTCTTCATTGATTACTCAGCAAGTCCAGTTGTTTTTAGATTGACCTATACTAGATATAGAAGAAAGAAGGTTCTTACTGAATGACTAGCACAATCATCAGATCAATCAAGCTTAAAAAAGTTAACCAATATGTTTAGAGTCAAGCACAAAAGGCAGCATATGCCAGAATACCCATATTAACTCCAGAACATATTTTGTGTGAAGCACCCCTTGTCAACTGTGACAAGCCATGTTGTGCAATTAATGAAGGTGTTGCAGCATATGCTCTGCCTCCTGTGTCTGAAACCAAACACATTGCTACACATTCTGTATTGCTGAATATTATGGACTAAAAAATATGTCTCACAGTCATGATTTTTTCTTTTCATTTATATTAAGCAAAAGTGATACTACACATATATATGTATCTAATATATATTAATTGAAAAGCATTGACTTCTCCTGATGTGAATCACTTGAATTGTTTCAAGGCACATTTTTGTATGATGACATCATTCAACTGTTCAGAAAAGGGACTTTAATGCTTTTCAATTCAATTCATGGGTATTCTCAGGTGCTTTGTCTCCCATGGAGTGTGCTGTTTCAATGGACAATAAGGGGCAGATTTATCAAGGGTCGAATTTCGAAGTAAAAAATACTTCAAAATTCGACCATCGAATCAAAATACTTCGACTTTGAATATCGAAGTCGAAGAATTTTTTACCGAATTTGGCAATCGAGCGAAAATCGTTCAATCGTATGATTGAATCGTTCGAATCGAACGTTTCAAACGATTTCATCGATCGATCAAAGGATTTTTCGTTGACCTCTAAAGACTTAGAAAACTGCCCTAGAAGGTCCCCTTAGGCTAACATAGCACTTCAGCAGGTTTAATTTGGCAAAGTATTGAAGTAGAAGTTTTTTCTAAAGAGACTAGGGATGTAGCGAACGTCGGAAAAAAAGTTCGCGAACATATTCGCGAACTTGCGCAAAAATGCGAGCGGTTCGCGAACGGTTCGCGAACCCCATAGACTTCAATGGGAAGGCGAACTTTAACATCTAAAAAAGACATTTCTGGCCAGAAAAATGATTTTAAAGTTGTTTAAAGGGTGCAACGACCTGGACAGTGGCATGCCAGAGGGGGATCAAGGGCAAAAATGTATCTGAAAAATCTGCCTGTGTGTGCTTGGAAGAGATAGTGTAGGGGGAGAGCTGTTAGTGATTTCAGGGACAGATGATAGTAAGTTTGCTGGCTAGTAATCTGCTTGATACTGCTCTGTATTGGAACAAAAAAATAAATAAAAGCAGTCCTTACAAGGACTACTGTTATTGCAGCAGTCAGCAGATGAGATCAGAAGCAGGACAGCTGCCCACTGCAGCTACATACAGAGCACTGCAGTAGAAGGTAGATTACTAGCCAGCAAAGCTACCTAAGCTTAAATGTCCCTCAAACCCCTGCAGACTTCTGTCCCTCCAATAACAGAGCAGTATCAAAACGATTACTAGCCAGCAAACTTTCAACTGTCCCTGAAATCACTAACAGGCAGCAGCTCTCTCCCTACATCTCTTCAGCACACACAGGCAGAGTGAAAAAAACGCTGCAGGGCTTCGGTTTTTATAGGGAAGGGGAGTGGTCCAGGGGAGAGCTTCCTGATTGGCTGCCATGTACCTGCTGGTCTGGGGTGAGAGGGCAAAAAAAAGCGCCAACAATGGCGAACCCAAAATGGCGAACGTCGCGCGACGTTCGCGAACTTCCGGCGAGCGCGAACACCCGATGTTCGCGCGAACAAGTTCGCCGGCGAACAGTTCGCGCCATCTCTAAAAGAGACAGTACTTCAATTATCGAATGGTCGAATATTCGCACGATTTTTACTTCCAATCGACGTCAAAGTAAATTCAAAATCTCCTATCCTATTCGATGGTCGAAGTATCCAAAAAATTACTTCGAATTTTTTTACTTCGAAAATTCCCTCAAATTCACTTTGACCCTTGATAAATCTGCCCCTATTAAACTTCCTGTGTAGACATTGACAGAGATTTGCACATTCTGTTATCCACAAAAAAAACCCAAATCCTCTTCATTTACAGAGCCACCCAGCACACTTCCATTTAGTGTATAACTAAAATGTATGTTATTTTGTGCATAACCTTGCATTTATCAATGCTGGACCTTAATTTCCAGTTTGCTGCTCAATATTCCAATTCAGTCAAATTTCTCTGCAAATGGCAGAATTTATAGTTTTGCAAAATGTTATATCCTTGGCAAAAACAGAGACAGTTATAACAATGGTCAGGTCAAGTTATTATTAAACAGAGAGCAATGGGTTTCAGGCCAATATTCCTTAATTTATTCTGTACCCTTTTGTGTGATACTGTATCAAATGCTGTAATAAAATCTAAGTAGATCACATCAACTGCAGCACAAAAATCTCAGTTCACCTCCTCACAGAAGGGAATAAGATTTGTTCCATTGCATTTAGAATCATGCTGGTGCAATTTTATTGAGTATTGTGATTTGAAATGTATACTAGTATCTTATCCCTTATTACCAATGATGTCAAGCTAACAGGCCTATAGTTTTCACGCTGAGCCTGGCATCCATTTTTAATATTGGCACCTCATTACCAATTTGGCAGTCTCTTGGCAACAGGATTAAATAAAGTGGTTTGGCAGTTAAAGCTAGGGTAATACCAGAAGGTCCTGGACCTTTGTTTACTTTTGTGTGTTTTGTCTCTTTTTGGATTTCCTCCTGAGCCAAACAGTCATCAAATGACTTTAAATAGTAACCCACCCCCTCAGGTGAGAATGCTCAGTGCAATCATTTTTCTAGGACTC
Organism: Xenopus petersii; assembly: GCA_038501925.1. Lineage (NCBI taxonomy): Eukaryota > Metazoa > Chordata > Amphibia > Anura > Pipidae > Xenopus > Xenopus petersii. The sequence goes on from CM076673.1 coordinate 107,092,156, forward strand.
ACTGTAAAGATGGACATACAAAGGTCAAAACTGGCTTTTGGCCACTCTTGACCAAGTAATAAGTCTATTGGCTAATGTTTGGATCCAAAACAATAAACTAATTTGATATAACAACCCTGTGTAAAATGTCAATAAAAAGAAAATGGGATCATTTGCTAATCATTTAAACCCTATATTTAAATGCCAATAATACAAAGACAACATACAGAGGGGAAGATAAGTATTGAACACGTCAACATTTTTAATATTTTTAATGGGGCTATTGACATGACATTTACATGTTGGTAACAACTAAAGTAATACACACATACAAAGAACTCGAAACAAATCAGTTCATAAATTAAATTATGTGTAGTGGAATTACACAGGGAAAAAGTATTGAACACATGAAGAAAACAAGGTGCAAAAAGGCATGGGAAGTCAAGAAACCTGCTGAAATCTGTCTATATTGAGAAAGCAATCCTGCCCCTATCAGTGCAAATTAATATCAACTGGTTTAGTCATAATTGATGGCCTATGAAAGGTTTCTCATTACCAAGGTATTAAACAAGAAGCATCTCATGATGGGTAAAAGCAAGACATTTGCAACCTTGTTGTTGCAGAAATATATTTACTGAAAAAAAGTTGACATGTACAGTACTTATTTTCTCTGCTGTATCAAAAGTAGAAAATTAGAAAAGGTATTGTTTTCTGAAAAATATATACTCGTCTTGCACTGGATGCCAGCAATTCATTTAAATAAAGACAGGGGGCAACAAAAACCTGTAAAAGTTTTGTAATGCTAAAACCAACACCTGGAATTTCTCAGCACTTGGCAACAGGTCTGTACCACAACTGGATACAAATAAAGTGCATCTCAGACAGGCTGGGTCTCTCAGTAGTAAAGGTGGAGTAGGTATACCATTATGTGAAACACTGCTAATATTGCAAACATTTAAGAATAATATTCCTGACTGTAAGATTGCTAAGAATTTGGGGATTTCATCATCTACAGTACATAATATCAGTAATACACTGGATTTAGAGAATCCAGATGGATGTCAGAGCATTGGACAAGGCAGAAAAGTCAATATTGGATGGCCCTGATCTTCTGGCCCTCAGACAGCACTTCAATAAAAACTGACACAATTCTGTGGTACAAATCGCTTCTTGAGCTCAGGATTACTTCCAAAAACCATTTTCTGTGAAATGCAAGTTAACCATATGTAGTGTATACAATTTATGATCCAGAAACAGCACCACCGTCTCTAGGCCCAAGCTCATTTAATATGGACTGAGGCAAAGTAGAACGTTCTTGTGCTCTGACAAATTCAAATTTTAAATTATGTTTGGACATCATGGACATTGTGACCTTTGGTCTAAGGAGGGGAAGGCCATCCCTGTTTCAGGGACTTCAAATGTGGCTCCCATCTACTCCAAATTGCTATACATTTTATTTCATCTTGGTACGATTTCAATACAATGCCTTTTAAAGGCGACCTAAACCCACCCTGATAACAACAGCCCCCCTTAACTACCTTCCATCACTCCCCCTCACCTCTCCCTCCCCATTAAAATCCTGAGCCTAAAATGCAGAACAACGCAGAGGAGTTCCCTGGCACCATCTTCTGCCCGTTCGCATTCTTTCGGGTCGCTTCACCATCACGAAGCTTGCAGAAGTATGCGCAGTTAAAGCCAATTCCTGACTAGGCCTAATTGGACTTTTTGCCCAAAAAACAAATATCAGTCAAAATGTAACTGTATTATCTTGAGCTTAAAATGTAATGACCCTTAAGAGTACAAAATCTGTTCAGTGTTTTATCTTGCTAAACACTTTCCTGAGTTGCTTATTAAGAACATAGTTCTTAAAATTTGAAAGATCAGCCACTATTTGCAGGTCAGTGATGCACAAATCATATGACCTTTAAAACATATTCTTTCAAAAGGGCAATAGTCTAAAAATGGCACAATATATAAGTCTTTCTCTGACACAGAATTTATTAGAACATGAGGTCAACAGTAAATGCATATAATAAGAGTGACCATGGTGAAGTTTATCATCTGATTAAAAATAATGGTCTGATTTAGCCTGATGTTATGACTCCTACCTTGCACATATAAAAAAGGCACATGCAAATATTAAGTATGTCTTCCTTTGTGTAAAGTCTGTAATTCTGCTCCATAGAAAGTTACTTGATATTACTTACTTACAATAAGAAATGTATAGATGTCACAGACTAGAAGGTATTGTACAGTTACGGTAATGACCTTATCATGCAGGAAGTTGCTATACTGCACTGCAGGGATATGACTCAATGGTGCAGCAGAGAGCTGGAGTATCTATGGTAGATGCTATGCAAGCCCTTCTAATGAGTTCCCCTGATTTGTGGGAAAATTTAAAAAAATGTGCAAAGTTCGGCAGTTAACAAACAGTAGGCTATTTGACCTAAACAAACAGTAGTCTATTTGCTTTCAAGTACTGTAGGTGATCTTTAAATGCTACCTGGTGATTGGTTGCTATAGGTGACTAGACCTAAAACAAACTTTGCAGCATTACCCCCAGTGGAGTACAAAGTAGCTACAGCAGGAGTGCCCATACTTTACTAATGTGAGGTCTACTTTGAGCAGGGTCGGACTGGGGGGCCCGGGGCCCACCTGGACTACTGTCCAGGGCCCCCCATCCCCCCACTCCAGCGCACCTCTTGCGCGCACACATGGAGGCTCTAGTGTGCGTACATCACCATGCGCATGCGCTGACAGCGATGCTCAGCGTGCATGGGATCTGAGCAGCGCCGAAAAAAAGTTCTTAGAGTGGAGTCTTTCGGAGAAGGGATCTGGCCGGCTGGGGCCCTTGAGGGTCGGGGCCCACCGGGTTTTTTCCAGGTGTCCCGCTGGGCCAGTCCAACACTGACTTTGAGTGAAGTTGTCCCATTATGAGCTACATCCATCAAAGCATTGTTAGCATTCTGTTCCATTGAAAATATTACTTAAATATTATATTGATTTGTTAGATACTTTATATTGCTATATTTAACAAACAACTATTTCTTATTTAACATTTACATAATAAATATCTGAATGAAAAGCATGAAACAGGATTGTGATTTAGACAAGCTGTTTGTTGACAGTCTCTTGAGATCTACTGATCATCAACTAAAGGTCTTCTGGTAGATCCCGATCTACCTTTTGGGCACCACTGAGCTACAGAATGGGTAGCTCTTTGGCCCTTCTAGAAGATGAGAAAGGTAAATGTATTTTTGGAACATATCAGCAGAAAGCATATGAGTGAGTTTAAGGGTAGGACTTCATGGTGCGCGAGGAGCCGACACGTCGCAATGGGATAAAACGCATGCGACGTGTCGGATGTTTTAAAGAAAAAGGAAGTGAAGGAGAAATCACAAGTAAGAACTACATTGATCCGACTGTCGGATGAAAACGCAGTTGGATTGATCCGGCAGTCGGATCAATGTTGTTCTTACCTGCAATTTCTCCTTCACATCCTTTTTCTTGAAAACATCTGATAGTTCGCATGCGTTTTATCTGGGCACTATTTTTGGAATTGTAGTATTTCATAAAACCCATTTGTGGCTATTCTGCAGTTCGCCTTCAATTTTGGATTAATTAATTATTTTTGCACAGCTTTGAGATTGGCATTTAAATGACTAACTGGTTGCTGTTTCTTTTCCTAGCAACCAATTAGTGGCTTGGAAGTCTGAATAACCAATAGGAGAGAAAGCTATGCAATAAGATCCATTATCTGGAAAACCCCAGGTCCTGAACATGGACCTGGCTACTAATAGTAGTATTTCTTAGAGAAACAATACTGTATATACCTAATATTCTGTAGTTTTCAATTAAATGCTAAGGGAATCCAACATTAATGGGGAATTAAAAAAACTACAGCATCTAATCTATGCTCACAGTTCTTTGGTTTAAATGGAAGTGTGTTCTTTACTCGGGATTAATAATTACTGGAGAAAAAAGTTGCACCCTTTTATTAAATGACTCCAACATTGTCTAAAAACCACAAAATGTATGACTACACCACCACATGGCAGATAATAGAAACTGAAGCAAATTGACACTCCAGTTCAACAAATAATATATAGTTGAGTGGTAAGTTAGCCATCCATTTGTTATCATTAACCTGGCATGTATAACCTGGCATTGCTGTCTTACAAATTGACATCCAAGGGTGCACTGCAGTACTGTATATGGGTAGTTGGGTGGGCAAAATATATGTTTTCTTGTTGTGACTTTTGTGTCTCTGAGCACAGTTGTTGTCTGTCAGTTGATTTATTAAAATACATTAATTTAATAAAATATGCTTCTTTTAGTTACCCTTTTAGGAGCGAACACTATTTTCTGACTTTAGTTCCATCGATTATCAGTCATTGCACAAATCAGTGGAAAGAAGCAGCACCAACAATCTAAGGATCACTGTTATGGAATAGAAGGAGTACCATTTCAACCATGTTATTATACTAACTGAATTATTAAATTGTTGATGTTTATAATGAACAACAAAAGTTGGCACTAATTACAGTTACTGTTACCTGTCTTTGATAGGTTAGTACATAGGGCAAAAGTAAAAGTTATTTTGATAGCTAAAACCATTATAGCAGAAACATTTGATTCAAGAAAAACTCAATGTGCACTGATATATATAGTGAATAAAGTACCCCCTCTTGTAAAATATAAGGATATTTTTTTGATAACTATTAATATTTTGTACTACATATATTTATTCAATTATTTTCTTGTAATGCTGAGAAACAAGCACAGGTAAAGAATGTATTTTCATGAAAGGCCAGAGTCCAGATTTGGGATCTTTCTGTAATTTAAATCCCCATACCTTAAGTTAATAATTTTAAAAAAAATTAAACGTGAAATAAACCCGATATATTTTTTTTGTGCCCCAATGTGGATTCATGCAGCTTAGTTAGGATAAAGTACAAGGTACTGTTTTATCATTACAGATAACAATTAGAAAAAGGCAACACAATAATATAATTCAATAATCCCATTATGATATCAATGCATTCCATAAATTACAGTTAGGCATATGATAGGAACATTAGAATTGAGAAAGGCAAATAGTATGAAAATACAAAGTAATCAGTAGAGATATATTCTGTAAGAACTTGTTGCAAGGTTTTCATATAAGAACTAACTCATGTTATCTTGTAGATCACTCGAGGTGCATGCCTGAAATTCATGTGAGGCACTAAAATGCAATGTTCCTTAAATACCCTTTGTGGATAGGCTTGTTACCTTTTCTAGAAAAAAATACCTCTCTATATCTTTATATTTTTCTCCATTAATAACATTAACATCATGCATAATTGTTAACCCTAATTTTCAGAGAAATCCACTGGGCCTTTTGAAGTGGCAAAGCAGTTAAAGAAGTGCACAACTGCAGCTGTATTGGACTTTCTGCAATATAACAATGATGCCAGGAAGAAGCACACCCCGTCACAGATACCGCTACTTATATTTTATTTATATATATATATATATATATATATATATATATATATATATATATACACACATACACGTTGCTGCGTATTTTTGGCAAAACCGCCCATTTTCAAGCATGCATGAATACATTAGATAGTACTCCAAACAGTAACAATAACTATTTATTAATAAACCACTCAATCCAAATAATTAGCACAAGTTTAATAACAGCAAAGCATTCAATCCAAATAATCAGCACCGTTTTAATAAATATTTTTATCAGCAACCCACTCTATAGAAACAATTAGCGCTAAAGCAATGATGTGCCCATCCACACACTGGTCTGATCTGTATTGCACTGAAGCAATGAGCTATCAATTACTCACATTTCCTGCTAGTCCATAATACCTTCCAGCAGGATTAACTCTAGCTGTATAAAAAAGGTAACAGCTGCTATAATTGGGAGAAGCAGTGAATAATTTTTGGCCAACCAAGAACATCTGAAATAAAAAAAAAGGGACAATGTTATTTAGAAACATTTCTCTAGGCATTCTGAGTTTGCTGTAGTATTTATCCCTTTATCATGTTGTGATTTCTCACTTTGTGCTTATCCTTTATACAAATAAGACTGAGATTACTCCTTCCTTCACTAGATTTAATCAAGGACAAAAAGCTGCAGATTTCGATATCTATGTAAGTCAACTGGCACAATTAAATTGTGAATTAAAAGCTTCATGCTGAATATTTCAGAATGATTAAAAGCTTTTATATGAAGAAATGTGAGTTTTTTCGATATTGAGTTCCCTAACAATGATGAAGGTCAGATGGGCATAAGTAGATTAAAGGAACAGTAACACCAAAAAATTAAAGTGTTTAAAGGAATCACAATATACAGTAATGTACTGTTGCCCTTTACTGGTAAAGCGGGGTGTTTGCTTCAGAAACACAACTATAGTTTATATAAATAAGCTGCTGTGTAGCCATGGAGGCAGCCATTCAAGCACAGGATACACAGTAGATAACAGATACATTCTGAAGAATCACATTATATAGCCCAAAGCTTATCTGTTATTTGTTGTGTATTTGCTCCTTTTTCAGGTTTGAATGAAATTAGAGTTTCTGAAGCAAATGCATCAGTTTTACCAGTGTAGCACAACTGTACATTATATTTTAATTAGTTTAAGACAGTTTAATTTTTTGGTGTTACTGTTCCTGTAATGGCTGGCTAGTAGTGATGCACATCACTGATAACTCCCAGCAGACCATTGTTGAATGAGTGCAATACATCGTTTGTGTAAGGTTGTCTAGATAATTATTGTTAACAACCCTGAGACTGATGTGGATTGTGGAAAAGAAAACATTTGTTAAATTTGTACAAGTAGATGGAGATTTTATGTACAGGTATGGGATCTCTTATCTTGAAACTCATTACCCAGAAAGCTCAGAATAACAGAATGGTCATCTCCCATAGACTCCATTTTATTCACGTAACCCACATTTTTTAAAATGATATCCTTTTTCTCTGTAAAAATACGTTTTTCTAAAAAGTCTAAAAAAAACAGTTTACTACTTTTTCCTTTCTTTTCTTCCTTCTTTTTTTTTTTTATATATTTTTGTTTTTAAAAACTCAATAAAAAGCATTCTTTAAAAATAAATAAATAAATAAAATAAAACAGTAGCTTGTACTAGATCCAAACTAAGATATAATAAATTCTTATTTGAAGCAAAACCAGCCTATTGGGTTTATTTTGGTATATGTTTACATGACTCTCTAGTACACTTAAGATATGAAGATCCAAATTATGGAAAGATCCGTTAACCGAATCATTCCGGATAAAAGTCCCATACCTGTACACCTAGGGGCACATTTACTTAGCTCGAATTTCTAAGTATTTTTTTTGCTTACTTCGCTGTCGAATTGGCTACTTCGACCTTCGACTACAATTTCGAATCAAACGATTTGAAAAAAAAACAAGTGGACTATTCGACCATTCGATAGTCGAAGTACTGTCTCTTTAAAAAAAACTTCGACCACCTACTTTGCCACCTAAAACCTACCAAGCACCAATGTTAGCCTATGGGGAAGGTCCCCATAGGCTTTCCTAGCAATTTTTGATCGAAGGAAAATCATTCGATTGATGGATTAAAATCCTTTGAATCGTTCGATCGTTCAATTGAATGAATTGCGGTAAATCCTACGACTTTGATATTCGAAGTCGAAGGCTTTAACTTCAATGGCCGATGATATCGAGGGTTATTTAACCCTCGATATTCGACACATAGTAAATATGCCCCCTAATGTTCTATACAGATTTCAACATTAAATCCAATATGATTGTTTTGCCATTATTAAGGATGTATGCCACTTAGTTACCTATAAGTACAAGGTACGATTTTATTACACAGGAAAAATTGTGTCTGTGGAAGCTTTTTGGATAATGGCTTTCTAGACAAGAAATCCCATACCTGTTCAGGAAAACATTTATCATTTATTTAGCCATAGTCCTAAAACAGCAAACAAAATTTTGAATGTTAAATCTCACCTGACTTGATGTTTCAGGGCTTTCAGGTTTAAAGCAGAGTGCAAATATGCATTATCACCAAAGTTCCCCCAAAATAATCTTCAGACTGGGCCCCTCTGCTGCTGCTCTAGGCCTCCAGGGCTCCAGCAACACAGTTTAGGTAACAATGATCTACATATACAGCCATAGGGGCAAATTTACTAACCTCCGAAAAATTGCCAGTGACGGCTTTGCTCACATCGCAACACTTCACCATGCGTAGATTCGCAAAGACAACACTAATTCACTAAAATCCGAAGTTGCTTCCAGGGCGACGGACACTGGCGAAATAGCACCAGCGTTACTGCGGCAAGGGAAGTGAAGTTGCACTAGCTTTGCCTCATTTGCATACAGCGGGAAGTTAAAGTTCAATGGACGTACATGTTGCAAGAATACATTACACTACACAAGCCCGGGAAAACTTAATAAAATAAAATTATCTCTCCCCTTTGAAAGCTAATGGCAGGGGAGGACTAAGCCCTATGATGAAAACCAATGCCCAGGTCGGGAGACCTTATTTTTCAGGTAATGCTCCTATGCCGGGAGGCTTTAGCATTTGAAATTATGACCAGAGGTAAATAGTTAGGGACCGCCATATGGGTTTTACCTTGACGTGGTATGGTGGCTCATCAATCTTATGATCATAATTTTGTAACTAAAAAAACCCCTGTCTTTGTAAATACATGCATCTGCATAGATTACTGATATGATAGGGGACAAAGGAATGTGCATTGATCAATTTTTCTTTTTTTCTATGTCTGTAGTTAATTTGGCCAGATCAGTAGCACTTCCAATGTATTTTAGTACATTTTTATGAAGCCATGGAGTGCTCTCACAATTTTTCCTTTTTGTACTAAAATAAAATAAAGTTGTTATATTGCCCTATATATGAGCCCAGTGTATAATTTATGTGCCATATATTAGGAAATGTAGGGGGGAAGCAGGTTACTCCAAAAAAATTTAACAATATTTTTCAGCCAATTACCCTGAAAAAGGAAAAGACGCCACCATTTAGGAACTTCTATCTACTCTATTGCACTTCGCCTAGTCTGAGGTGGAGAAGGCAAGTATGGCGCAAGAGGTAACGTTCAGTAAAATCCGCATCTTAGTGAATTTGCTTAGTTTCGTCCATTCGCCAGAGCGCAACCTCGCCAGGGGTTAGGGAGCGAAGTACCACTAGAGTCTATGGGGCAAATTCACTAAGCGCCGAAGCGCCGAACGCTAGCGTTACTTCGCTAGCGTTTGGCATTTTTGTTACTGCGCAAATTCACTAACGAACGCTGGCGTAGTTTTGCTAGTGTTACTTCGCACCCTTACGCCTGGCGAAGTTTCACTAGCGACGTAACTACGCAAATTCACTAACGCGCGCAGTGTACTGAACGCTACCTTTTACGCTAGACTTCCTTCGCCACCTTAGACCAGACGAAGCGCAATAGAGTAGATAGGGATTGCTTAAAAAAAAATCAAATTTTTTTCTAAGTCCCAAAAAACGCTGGCGTGTTTTCTACATTATGGGTGATAGGCTGAAAAAGATCGAAAAAATTTTTGGGGCTCCCCTCCTTCCCCCCTACATCTCCTGACTCATGGCAACTTACCTAGACAGTGGGCACATGTGTAGGGCAAAATAAAATTTTTATTTGATGTTTTGAAGCTTTTCTAGCCATTTGTAGTGCTGATACGTATTCCTCCATTGAAACTTGAATTTGGCGCCGTATGCAAATTAGCCTTCGCTAGCGTAACTTCACTTTACTTAGGAAATCAACGCTAGCGCAACTTCGCAACCTTATGCTACCCCTGAGCGCAACTTCGGATTTTAGTGAATTTGCGAAGTGCTGGCAAAACTACGCCTGTCGAAGTGTGGCGAAGTGTGGCGAAGTGCGGCGAAGTTATACCTGGCGCAACTACGAATCTTAGTGAATTTGCCCCTCTCTCTTTCGCTAGCAAAGTTACGCCAGCGACTGATAGTAAATCAGTGAAGTACCAAAATGATGACTAACGCCACATTAGTCACTTCACCCTTTAGTAAATTTGCCCCAAAGAATACACATCACAGGATTAGAGTGTTGATTGTAATAAGTCAAAGACAAAGCATATTTAACTTTTTTTTAAAATATTTATTTGAGTATTATTACCTTCAGGGTTTAGAAATAAATTGTACAAAGGTTAGTACTAAAAAATTATTCGGCTTACTATTTTTCTCATGTTCATTTTTTAATTCAATGTAGCTTTTATAAAAATTGGTTCAAAATGCTTAGTATCCTTGATGTCTCTTTGTATGTCTTGCAACACTTTAGGTCCAAAATTCAGACTGCTGTAGACACAGGGAGAACCCTGTGATCAAAATGCCCACCTGCCTTGGCTAGCAATTTCCAGCAATTAATGTAATACAAATGTCGCACATACAAGCTTATTGCACCCGTCACAACTAGGGATGTCGCGGACTGTTCGCCGGCAAACTTGTTTGCGCGAACATCGACTGTTCGCGCTCGCCGAATGTTCGCGAACGTCGCGCGACGTTCGCCATTTTGGGTTCGCCTTACCTGGCGCTTTTTTTTGACCTCTCTCCCCAGACCAGCAGATACATGGCAGCCAATCAGGAAGCTCTCCCTCCTGGACCACCCCCACACCCCCTGGACCACTCCCCTTCCATATATAAACTGAAGCCCTGCAGCGTTTTTTCATTCTGCCTGTGTGTGCTTGCAAGAGCTAGTGTAGGGAGAGAGCTGTTACTGATTTCGCTGATTTCTTTGAGGGACAGTTGATAGTAAGTTTGCTGGCTAGTAATCTACTTGATACTGCTCTGTATTGGAGGGACAGAAGTCTGCAGGGATTTGAGGGACATTTTAGGTTAGGTAGCTTTGCTGGCTAGTAATCTACCTTCTACTGCAGTGCTCTGTATGTAGCTGCCTGCTGTGGGCACTGATCTCTTCTGATCTCATCTGCTGACTGCTGTAATAACCCAATAGTCCTTGTAAGGACTGCTTTTATTTTCTTTTTTGTTGTTTTACTTTGCTACTATAACAGCCCAGTGCTATTAGTCTAGCTGTGTTGGGGAGTGGGACTGGTGTGCTGCTGTGCTGCTCCTAGTAGTTCAGCAGCAGCAACCCGAGAAATTTTTTTTTTTTAATATACATATATTTTTTTTTTCTTTTACTTATCTTACTGTTCTTTAACGTGTACAGTGCTGTTGCTGTTCTTCATAGTAGTGCACCAATAGTAGTGCACTTGCAGGCATTATTTGCCCAGTGTGTTCTTCAAACAACAACCATCTAGCTGTGTGAGCTTGTTCACATTCTGTCTAAATATCAATAATAATACCGTCTCTAGAAACACCACCCGAGTGACGTTTTTCAGGCAGCAATAATATATTCCGTATCCACTGCTGTAGTAGTGTATACGTTAACCTTGTAGGCATTATTTGCCCAGTGTGTTCTTCATTTTCAAACAACTCCCATCTAGCTGTGTGAGCTTTTTCACATTCCGTGTCCAGAAACATCACCTGAGTGACGTAGTGTGATTTCTGCCCTTTACAGCACAAAACGCAGCGCTGTGTCAACAATGTATTTTTCAGATACATTTTTGCCCTTGATCCCCCTCTGGCATGCCACTGTCCAGGTCGTCTCACCCTTTAAACAACTTTAAAATCATTTTTCTGGCCAGAAATGTCTTTTTTAGCTTTTAAAATTCGCCTTCCCATTGAAGTCTATGGGGTTCCGACGTTCGCTACATCCCTAGTCACAACACAACTGTCGGATAATGACGCAACATGCAGCGTTTGCATCGGACAGTCGTTTTGTGTCGGATGCAATTAGTTTCTCTGTGCGACATTTGTATTACTTACATTAGATTCAGCACATCCGACGTGACGCCTATGATTAGTCTCATCAGGTCAGAATGGAAGATATTGCAGTTAAAATCGCCGGTGGAGTTCTACCCTAAAGCTTCACCTGGACTGTATAGCTTTGCTTGGTGCATTCTGGCAATGTGTTTGGTGCATCCTTCCTCTTGATCTCCATGGATATTCTGCCACCTCAGAGGTGGTGGAAACTTTGTGGTACCCACAGCAGCTGCATCACACACACAGCATACTTTTGCCTTAAGAATTCCTTCTCTTACATTATACAGTATTTAAATGCATGAAAATCCTTTCAGCTTTCTGTGTTACAGATGCTTTGCTTCTATTTTGTGTGACATATGTTAAAGTATCCTAAATACTGGAGACATTTTTTTTCATTTTTCTGAGAAATGGCAGAATGCTTCCTTTGCACTATAAACTTCTGAACAAAGCAACTAAATATTTTGACATGGAAGTATCATATAAGAAAAGCTATTTCCTTTGTTTTATAAAATTATAATTGGTTTCAGTTATACCTCTTTAAAGGGGTCCTTCAACGAATGCTTCTTTCTTTTGCATTATGAAGCAACTTTCCAACATGCATCAAACATTTTCAGTAATGTAAATGTAATTGCTATTGAAAGCAGTGTTTGTTTATTCACTTCTGTGCGTTGGCTCTGACCCTAAAAATAATGTGCTAAGAGTCAGTTTTTCTCCAGTTGGCCAGGAGTGCAGAGAATGTAAACAACCAGACTCACACTGCTTTAACCCTTTAAGTGCCACAGAACGTAGAATCTACGTTCTGTGGAAAAGTAACTTGAAATGCCACAGAACGTAGATTCTAAGTTCTGCAGCTTTTCCGGGTTCTAACAGTGGGCACCAAACTGATCGGAGGACCCCTGGCAATCACAATTTGGGTGCTTTTTTGTGATACATAATGATACATGGGCGATATGATGCTGGAGTTGAAGCATTGAGGCAATTATCAGATATTTCACAAAAACCGTCAATTTTGGGAAAGCCTTGCGACTCAGTAGTTTGGAGCAATAAGGCATGGGTACCCATTTTAGATTCTGTAGAATGTGTACTTTCCAAAAATGTATGGGTTTGGGCGGTAAACATATATTTCTGTGTTTTTACCCCACAAAAATGCAGTCAATGTGTTGATCTTTCATTAGCTGAAGTTACCCACGGGACTGTTTGTATGTGCTAACTTCATTTTGGGGCCTCTAAATGCCAGATACTTTGGTAATTTTTATATTTTTATATTTTGTACTACCCTCCTACTCCATATACATCTATATATGTACATCCGCATGGATATACACATACTTTCCATCATATGCTTTTCAAGCTTCTACTCAGTTTGTCCTTTTTTCTGTTTCTGTTTTAGGTTTTGTCATTATTTACATCATTTTTCGCTTTATTTATTTTCCTTTTTCCTTTTCTTCTCCCTTTTATCCTATTTCTCTATTTATAATGGCATTGTGTTGATACTATTTTCTCTAAGTACTTTGGGGTGTTATGTTCCGTTTAAGTAACCCTATTTTTGACATCTGTTTATATTTACCTAAATATAATTAGTTTTACAACTTTATACATATTGTCAGAGTTTACAAGAATACCATTATTATTATTATTATTATTATATTGTTCTGTTTAGATATATATATTTCTATATTTCTACATATGTTTGCAATTTGGGACTTATACAAACAGTGACTATTATGTTTTTTATTAGAATGGTATTCATTATCTGGTGTTTTTACTCATTTAATCAATGAATATGTATAAATATGTTGTCAGCAGGGGGCGCTTTTGGCTTCTGATGAAGTGACTTGGTAGTCACGAAACGCGTAGAGCCATGCACTCCCCTGCCTTGCTTTTCTGGATTTCGTGGTTTTAATTATTTTCATCAATAAAGGAAAAGATTTTATACAGTCCTCTTCACATTTTTGAATCTATCCCAAGAGTTTCACCGACATGTGCGCCTTTATCATTGAGTTTGATTTATCCACGTGACCAGAGTGGAACGTTGGGGAACCTGGATAGAGCGCTCACCTGGCCTCATTACGGATCTTGTTCGTGTATGACTTTGAGTTGTCAGATACTTTGGTAAACCTGTGAACAATGGCCACCAAACTGTTTGGAGGAACCCTGGCAATCATATTTAGGGTGCTTTTTCTTGGTGCGTAACGATACATGGGTGATATGGTGCTGAGAAGTTGAAGCTTTGAGGCAATTTTCAGATATTTCACCAAAACCGACAATTGTGGGAAAGCCTTGCGACTCAGTAGTTTGGAGCAGAAAGGCATGGGTACCCATTTTAGATTCTGTAGAATGTGCACTTTCCAAAAATATATGGGTTTTGGGGGGTAAACATATATTTCTGTATTTTTACCCCAAAAAAATACAGTCAATGTGTTGATTTTTCATTAGCTGAAGTTACCCACGGGACTGTTTGTATGCGCTAACTTCATTTTGGGGCCTCTAAATGCCAGATACTTTGGTAAACTTATGAACAATGGCCACCAAAATGTTCAGAGGAACCCTGGCAATCATATTTAGGGTGCTTTTTCTTAGTACGTAATGATACATGGGTGATATGGTGCTGGGAAGTTGAAGCTTTGAGGCAATTTTCAGATATTTCACCAAAACCAACAACTTTGGGAAAGCCTTGCGACTCAGTAGTTTGGAGCAGAAAGGCATGGGTACCCATTTTAGATTCAGTAGAATGTGTACTTTCCAAAAATATATGGGTTTGGGGGGTAAACATATATTTCTGTGTTTTTACCCCACAAAAATGCAGTCAATGTGTTGATCTTTCATTAGCTGAAGTTACCCACAGGACTATTTGTATGCGCTAACTTCATTTTGAGGCCTCTAAATGCCAGATACTTTGGTAAACCTATGAACAATGGCCACCAAACTGTTTGGAGGAACCCTGGCAATCATATTTAGGGTGCTTTTTCTTGGTGTGTAACGATACATGGGTGATATGGTGCTGAGAAGTTGAAGCTTTGAGGCAATTTTCAGATATTTCACCAAAACCGACAATTGTGGGAAAGCCTTGCGACTCAGTAGTTTGGAGCAGAAAGGCATGGGTACCCATTTTAGATTCGGTAGAATGTGTACTTTCCAAAAATATATGGGTTTTGGGGGGTAAACATATATTTCTGTGTTTTTACCTCACAAAAAATGCAGTCAATGTGTTGATTTCTCAGTAGCTGAAGTAAAGTCCTGAACAATTTGGATGTGCTAACTACATATTGGTGTCTCTAAATGCCAGATACTTTGGTAAACCTATGCATAATGGGTATCAAACCGTTCAGTGGACCCCTGGCAATCATATTTCAGGTGCTTTTTCTTGGTACCTAATATAGTTTGGGATATGCGGAGCAGCAAAATAAAACCTTTGAAATGATTGAATTTTGAATTTTTTTTTGAAAAACCGCTATGTTCAGACAAGCTTTTATGTTTGGTAGTTGGGAGTAGAGAGACATAGTTACCCATTTTGTAATCAGCAGAATGTGTACTTTTCAAAAATGTATGGTTTTCTGGGGTAAACCTACGGTTTCAGGATTTTTTGCTTTGGAATCTAAAGCATGCCGTTTTCTGCCAGTGCTTTCAAAATTCGGTAATATACTGCCGGGAGTTTTTGCTGTACAGAAGTCCTAAATCTCCCTAAAACTATACATATCTGGTATTGGCACGTTTGAGAGACATAAGGCTTTCCAAATCAGTTGGATTTTCATCCGTAAAATTAGGGATTTTTCTGGTATAAATTGATATACGATGAGAAATGGTAACTTTTTTTGGTATTTAGCACTATAAATGTTTTTGCACAGGTGGAAATACATGAAAACTCAGGCAGATTTAGAAAGCTCAGTTTCTACCGAAAAAAACAATGTATAGTTTTCCTAGGTAAACTATAGGTTTCCCCTCAGAAAATGCCCCTAAAGTGAGAGAGCACAAAATGTTTCAAAAACGGCTGGCATTTCGCGTAACCAAAATGTGAAATTCTGCTGGCACTTAAAGGGTTAAATATCAATTACATTTGTATATTGGAAAGTTGTTTACAAACATTTATATACACTATACAAAAAAAGAAACAGTTCTTGTACCTTTTGATGTTTTTGAACTTAAATTGAAATCTGTTAATTTAAAATGAAATGAAACCTTCCCTCCAAACAGTCTGCATCCTGCATGGGTCTATCTACACCACTCCAAAATGCAATATGTTGGCACCTAAGATCTGCCCCCTTCCTCTCTCCAAAATGCAGGGCAGGGCAATGGGATTTGCAGTAACCATGTCTAGCTAATCAGGTGCCCAGGCTCTCTGACAGCAATTGCTGATTAGGAGCATGTGCATTGAAAGCTGCAACTAAGTCAGTTTCATCGTGCATGCTCCTGCTAGTGCCATATTTACACAATTTGAATTCATTTTAATTGCACATTTGTCTGAAGGGCTAATATGCTAAACTTTGTTGCAAAACATCTTTACTATGGTGGGACATGTTGAAAAGAAATGATGAGAAGCACATATTCTTTTGCAAAGTCCATGTATTCATGCATCTGGGATACATACAACTCCTTGCTAGGGATGTAGCGAACCGCCGAGTATGTGTTCGCGAACGCCGTTCGCGAACACCGGCAAAAAATGCGAACAGTTCGCGAACTTCGAACATCCGAAAATCGTTCGATTCGAACGATCGAAGCATTTTAATCGTTCAATCGAAGGATTTTCGTTCGAATCGAACGATCGAAGCCATTCGATCGAATGATTTCATTCAATCCAATGGCTTCGATCGTTCGATTCGAACGAAAATCCTTCGATTTTAGCGGTCGAAGGAATCGAATGGTCGAATGGTCGAACGATTTTTGATGCAAACGCCAATTGGCGAACGTCGCGCGACATTCGCGAACTTGCGGCGGACGCGAACAGTCGAAGTTCGCGCAAACTAGTTCGCCGGCGAACAGTTCGCTACATCCCTACTCCTTGCATATCTAGAATGGAGCACAAAAAGTTGTTTCTGTATGTAGCACTGTCTGCATTCAGCATCTCTTCATATTGAAGGGACCAGTAGGTGGGCAGCCTGTAGCATACCCTGGAAGAATAACTTGCTTACATGTCACATGTTAAGCCAGCATTTAAAGTGAAAAATGCAGATTCCTCCAACAATGCTACAGCAGCAGGTGCCCCCTGCATGGTTCCTAAAATATGCAATTTTGAATCCCTTAGAGGTTTCTCTTGCAAACGTAGCTTTTTTAAATAACCTGTTCTGAAATTAAAATTCAGTGCAAAGACTTGGGGACACATCTGTTCACTGCCTATCCAAGATTCTTGAGTTGTTCAGGGTAATCAAGAATGTAATTTCACATAGATTATATATAGGGATTGAATTATAAGTGTGACTGAGCCAATTCTCCAATTACTTTCAGCTACCATGACGGATAGTCACAGAGAACGAAATCTATGAAGATAATAATGTAGATGTCTTTTCTCCCTCTGTAAGCTCCGTGCTCTTGAATGTATTCATTTGCATTCATTCCATGCAATGTGATATAAAGCCTATACTATTGGAATACTATTTTGTATATAATTATAGCATTTGGCAGTTTATCTCTTGACCTGCACTTATTAGCTGTGTTCTAAGCCTAAGCAAGCATGTGTGTGTGTTAATGTGCATATTTTAACACATTTTCACTATGAGTCACATTTTTAGTTTCACTTCAAAGCAAGTTGCTCAGGTGCAGCACGGACTACTAGGCCACATGCTTGTTATTTTGTCTGATACAGTAAGTATGAGATCTGTGAGGTGTATGTTTTACATAAATTTCAACAGGAGCTTTGAAAAATTGTGGTCAGGTGTTTTACATATAGAAAAACATTGTTTAAATGAGAACTAAAGCGTAACTAAAGATGTAGGCTACAAATATTGTACATTATGTTTTGGGCTTCTGTACTAGCCCAAGGCAACCACAGCCCTTAGCCTTCCCCTAGCAGGGAAGATCTGTGTCTCCAAATATGCCCCAGTAGCTCCCCATCTTCTTTTCTGCTGATGTGCTCCATGCTGTTGTCAGTTACCGAGCTTACGTATTGTGTATATAGAATATAAATGTCCCAATATAAGGCTGATTTGTAAATAATTTCCGATTATTGGTACATGACAGCTCAGAAACCAGCACAATTATCGTTATAATGTAATAATCTACCCTGTAGCATCGGTTTATTTGACAATAATTTTCTGCTTGATGATTTGCGACTGCCAAATGATTACTTGTTGAGTCTAATGTATGATGCTTTCTGCTTTGTAATCAATATTTGAGTTTGCCATGAATCCCAGACTCTCGGCAGTTCAGTTTTTATTTTTATTTTTTCGACACAAAAGTAAATCAGATCATTTTGCTATGACTTTAGAATGGACCATAAATAGCCCATCATCAACGAACTGAATCCTTGCAGCTGTCAGGCTGTGTGTGTGTGTGGCATGATGCATACATTGCAAGTGTTCAGATTACACAGGAACAGGGGCATTGAGCTCATGAGGTGAGTTGATAACATCGCCTCAGATGACAACATCCCACCATTAAAAGGGGCCTGATCGAGGTGCAGACCTTTAAGTGGGGCTCAAACCAAAAAGAGCTTGATAACCACTGCTGTAGAGAAATAAATCATTGTGACTGGAGACTGGAGTACACAGGAGATATTGGGGACCCAATGGAGGCATTCACACTAGTTATTGATGGGAGGCCAGAAGCCCTTTATTACAGAACTGCATATGATATGCTTTTACGGTGATATTTCGCAAATAGTACAGCTGTACTGGTTAAAGTTTGTCTGCTTCATGAAAAACATGCAGTCATGCATACTTTGTCTCTGTTATCAGATCTGATTGTATCCTCTGAGTGGCACACAAAAAAAAAAACAGAACATGCAGTTTGTTAACCCATTTTATTATTCTTTTTTTTCTTAAGGTCAAAGGCTGCATATCATAATAATTTTTGTTGCTCTAGAAACTTGTCACAGGGTACATGGGTTCATTTATTTTTTATGGCCATAATCCCACAGGAATCGTAATAGGTTTTGAAATAATTGCTTAGCGGTCTGGTTTAATACTGTTTAGTTATAATTAGGAATTGTTACTTAATAGAGTTTGGGGAAAATAATGTTTACAGAAGAAACCCATGCATTTGAATTACATTTAGCTTCAGTATTGTGCAAATAAGATGTGTATGTTCTATTAAAGGAACAGTAACCAAACCATCAACAAATGAAAGTGTATTAAATTAATTAAAATATAATGCACTGCTGGTCTGCACTGGTAAAACTGGTGTGTTTGCTTCAGCAACTCTACTATAGTGTAGATAAACAAGCTGCTGGGTAGCTGTGGGAGCAATCATTCAAAGCTGAAAAAATATAAAAGTCACAGGTTACACAGCTGATAACAGATAAGCCCTGTAGTATACAATGGGATTCTACATAGCTTATCTGTATCTATCATTTGTCTTGTGCTTGAATGGCTGCCCCCATGACTACACAGCAGGGCAATACTACTATATTTATTCATTACTTAAAAACACTTTTGATGTTACTGTTCCTTTAAGGATGCCACAATTAAATCAAGATCAGTGTTACATGCAAAGCACAAGCAAGTATCATGAAAGAATTATTCTTGGTCGATTGTTCAGCAATCTCTTTTTCCCCCAGTTTGGCTGCAGCCTGCACAGTGTGCCAGATAAGAAAAATTTGGTGTGAGGCGCTGACCACAGTATCAGGATACACAGGCTCCATTACATAAGGACAGGACCCCATTGTAGTATCTTCTGTCACTCCCTAACTTGCACATCCCTCACAAATTTGATGTTGAATGCAGTAAGTATTCTAGTCATGGAGGAAGACTGATGTATCTCCATTGTGAAAAGTACGAAAAAATTAGCACATTGCCCTGTAGAGCTTTCTTCTATTAGATTATATAAAAATTGATATTTTATCTTGCATGCATAGAATACCTTCTTACTTTTGATTCTAGAGATATACACTGAATACAACACAGGTTATCATGTTACTATGTTATATAGAGTATTCCATAGTGGTAAAAAATTGCTCTGGTGCTATAACACAGACTAACTAAGCAAATATTAATCTAATTTATTCAAACATCCTCAGCATACTCATTTTTCTAATTCCTCTACACCAATCAGTGGTGACTGTTAATTGTTGGCTCTGGGTAAATGCACTGAGGTAAATCTGCCCGTTGTGGTCTCACTAAATGCTTAGTTATCTGTCATTTATATATTCTAAGTGCAGTGGGCTTATCCATATGCTTACAAGAAAACAATGTCAATAACAGACAGAAATATGTCAATACATTGATCGTGTGTAAGAACAAATGATTAAGATGGCCAGTCAGCAAGCAATGTGAGATCTGATTCTATGTGAGACAAATCAACACCTGTTATATTATTTTAAAAAAAGTCTTCTCCAAACATTTTGTCCAGCATTGAAACACAAGCCATAACCTGCTGATCTCCAGGCTTATACTTGAATGATGTAATGAATAGGGTCAGAGATATTATTTACATTGCAAATTGTACACTTTTTCTGATGTGTTTGATTTTATGGTATGCTGTATCCTTTACTCATAAAAGACTAAAGCATCATTTTTAATTAATAATGATTTTAGCTGTTTTTAATTATGCTAAGTTGTACGTTTAATACATATATTTTTTAGCTCAATTTGGCCACAGCTAATTGCATTGTATTTCTGCTAACGCCTAGAAAATGTCATGTGTGTGAATGTGCATAATTTAATGAAAATGAGTATAATAAAGACAGTGTCACATGCATGGTTTACAGTTTACAGTAAGGATCACAATATCATCATAAAGTGCTTACAAAGCATGCCAAATAAATCAGTAAATGAATAAAGCTTTTACTCTATTTCATATGTTCATAAAATTATTTTTTTTGTTGTTTTTATGTTTCCTAAAAGGATATTTGTTTGCCTGTATTACATAAGGAAAATTGTGAAATATTTAAATGAAGTGCTGCCATGCTTTCTTTTACAATGCCTTTACATTTTAGTGGCTGAAGGCAGTGTCATAACTAGATATTACTCGGCCCCACAGCACATTAATTTTAGGGCCCACAACATATCCAGAGGTTGTCCTGTTTTACAAGTATATGTTGGAATTGCTCATTAATTAACATGGCCAGAACTAGGAGTAGGCAGAGTAGGCACGTGCCTAGGGCGCAAAGCTTGGAGGGCACAAGACACGTGCCTTCTCTGCTTCTCCTACCCCCTAGTACGGTCCCCGATCGCAGCTGTAGCCGGCTTGTGAGTACTTTGAAGCACATGTGCGCTGTTCCTTTTGCATCCTATTCGTGTGCATACGCGTGTTTGGTTTTTTGGACAGGCTCACAATAATTCCTGGTTCCCCTTACATCAATGTGTGCTCTTTAAGGCAGGCTGGTATGCAAACTGCAAGTTACAAAGAATAATATAAAAGACCAAGTACCTTTCTGAATAGAATGATTGTGTCTTAGGTTTGAATCCAAAGTAGTGTGCACTTTTATTTGTGATCATAAATTGGCCCTAGGGCAAAACAAATTTGTGTGTATAAACATTTAACTACTTTTGGCTGGCTTAAAGACTGATGATAGGTTACTAAATTAGGTGGATGATTAATTGCTGGGGGTTAGGCTAGGACAAACTGTGTCCCTGGTGGTACACAAGAATAATAATTTTTAAAGGAGAAACAAACCCCTTATTAAAAAAAACCCTATCCACCTACCCCACATAGACCCCCCCCCCCTCAGGCTAGCTGCTACCCCAGGCAAATGCCCCTAACTTTTTTCTTACCCATCGGTGCAGATTAAGGGATCAGAGTTCACAGCAGCCATCTTGACCTGTACCAACCCTAACCCACCAGCTCCCAACCTGTGCCTGACCTAACAAGACACCTGTATTTATAGGCCCACTCCCCCTGCCTGTTCCCTGATGTCATGAAGGGGCCGGTGTTCAGGCTTGCACCTACAGAACATGGCAGCCAGGCAGAGGAAGGTCCCATGTGGGGTAGAAGGGAAGAGTGGAAGGGAGAGCTCAGCCTGAACCTGCATACTGCATTCAAATTGTGTGTGACAGGGGTTCGGGCTGGCCTGCACATCAATATTCAATATTCCCTACATTTCTCCTCCTGCCCACACTTTATGAATACTACACTGCCTAAAGGAAACAATGCTGTATTCATGGGGAAAAAACAGGTCCTGACTTGCACCCACAGCCGATGACAGTGGAACAGGGTGCAAAGTGTGAAAAACATGGTGGCTTGTGTATGATTTTTGCAGCCAATAGTTCTATGCAAGTGAATTTGGTAGGATGTTACCAATGTGAATTATTTTAAAAAGCCAAAATGACTGATCAGTGGCTTCTTCTTTATATATTTTGTTTATTTTCTTAGAAATGTCTAAAACTGCTAAAAAGGCATTTTTTCTAAAATTAAAAAGATCCATTTTCATAGCACTGCATTAGCTAAACTAGACACGTTTGGGAACTGTAAACTGTATTACATACTAAAAGTTATCTTAAAGGTGGACCACCCATTTAAGATATCCAAATGCACAGAATCTTATGTATATTCTCAATGTACTGTATAATGTAACTGCATTAAATGTTAGGTACTAGGCAGTTAGAAAGTTTACATCTCCTTAAAGCTAGAGGGGAGGGGACAGAATTCCCTTTTAAATATGTCCATTATAGGGTTAACACATAAAATGAGAAGGCACTTACAGTATGTAAGTAGTAGTCTACTGTGAAATATTCAGAGAACAATAACATAAAGTACACATAAAATGTCACTGGCCATAACCCATTATTCCAGCTCTGTGAATATTGCACATCTCTTTTTCCAATTACTACTCACCTGATGGATGACTTGGTGAAACTCCAGATACTGTACTCATGCAGAAAGCCTCCAAGGTAAAATTATCCTCATATTATCAGCCAGGAAATGTTATGGAAAAAGATTTATGTCGAAAAAGACTCTTCCATGCTACTAAATTAATTTCTGATGCGAATTTCAGCATTTGGTTTTAGAAATAAAAATATATTCACTTTGAAATACAGTCAAATACGTAATATCACTTTACACAGATTACTTGACTCTCTTATGAGAAATAGGTGTTGAAATGTTTTAATTCATAAAGGAAAGTTATATTTACCAAGAGTTTGTTCAGCAATCAGCAATCAGAGTAAATAAAATAATCTAAATGAGCAGTAAGATCATGATCTGATAGATTATCAGGTGACAAGTCATTAGGCAAAATATGATACTAAGTACTAAGAATAAAGAATTCAAGATATTATTAAATGAGTCATAAAGCTATCCTAAAATGTACTTTTATATCCCCCTAGCTCTTCAACATTTTTAATGTAATTACAGATGCAAGAAAAGTCACCAATGCTAGTTAACCAAACTAGCATCAAACTTCTCATATTTATTTTCACATGACAATATTACATGGTAATCATAATTCAGAAAGGCACATAAAGCTGGGTGTTCAGAACCAAAATGTAACGATCATTTGAAACAAAGAATAAAAGTCAAGTGTAAAGAGAGCATGCAGGTCTCTCATTGGAGGATCCTATTATAGCAACTGGATGCCTGGTCCTTGTTGATTGTAGTGTTGCTTTAAACATCCATCTAGCATTTATTTGATATATTAAAAAAAACTACAATTACTCACATTGATAAACCTATAATTAAAGACAATGGCACACACTGCAGATCTCTTCATTTCATTTGAATAGAAAGAACCATGGATCAGCATAAATTATATGATGGTGGAGGAGTAATAATCACAGATACCAAGTACCTGTGGAGCTTTGGGCTTTTGGCTTTAGACTGAACTTTTTTTACTTGGATTCAGCTACTTTATAAGTCCCCAGCTGCACAAGTCAGGGTTAACAATAGTTTATGTGGGTGTTTTAAATTGGAACGGGGTACTAGGCAGGGGTTCCCTCTTTCCCCTTTATTATTTGATCTAGCCAGACAGCCTTTGGCACAGGTAATGACTAGGGCATTACTGCTTCCAGTCTCTGGAGGAAAGAATTTCCCTTTATGAAGATTTTATTTTATTGTTTGAGATCCGGGTCATTCATTTAAAGATTTTTTAAACCCAAAGAACTACTAAACGTCTTCAAAGTACTTCATCTCAAACCTGCCTGGGTCATGTGGAATTCAATAGCAGATGTCCCTTTATAATTGGAAGATATCATGATCTGTGCTGGGTTTCGTACAATAATCTCAATAAACTCAAAGTTTTCAGGCGTCAAATCTGAAAAAAATCATCTGACTCCGATTTTTTCATGATTTAATATAGTCTTTACCAAATTTTTTTGAGTTAATTTATTGATAAATAAGGTAAAAATGTGGGTGGGAGTTTGGTCGAAGTGGTTTTACTACAATAATGAAAAATGTTCATATTTTATTTAATAACCCCCCCGTTTATGAGACTGATAACTAAGTGGCATGCCTATGTACCACTGTTAGATGAAAGCATTTGGGAGTCCACTACAAAATTAATGTACAAGGCATTGATTTCTGTTAGAGACAAGTTATTAAGTTTCAGTATTATTATTCACCTTATATTAGGGATGCACCGAATCCACTATTTTGGATTCGGCCGAACCCCTGAATCCTTTGTGAAAGATTCAGCCAAATTCCGAACCGAATCCGAACCCTAATTTGCATATGCAAATTAGGGTTGGGAAGGGGAAAACATTTTTTACTTCCTTGTTTTCTGACAAAAAGTCACAAGATTTCCCTCCCCGCCCCTAATTTGCATATGCAATAAAGGATTCTGATTCAGTTTGGCTGGATAGAAGGATTCCTGCTGAAAAAAGCAGAATCCTGGCCGAATCCCAAACCGAATCCTGGATTCGGAGCATCCCTACCTTATATTTATTAGCTAAGATCTATAAACCTGGGAGGATATATGTCTAATATGCCGATTTGTTCCATTTAGTATGAGAATGTAATGAAGTGCAAAAGTTTTAGAAGGAGGACATTAGATACGTAACGTAAGGGAAGTAAAACAAATCCCTGTAAAGGTTGGAACTAGTTGATAAGGAGAATCTATCCAGGAAAAAAATAAACCACTCGGTGCAGATTCTGTCCAGTGGAGTTCATGGGCGCCACCTTCAGTCGCTTTGGTAATCTTTGGGTCTTCTTTCGGCTCTTGCTCCAACTGCACATGCACCGATATACCGCTCTGTTCCTGAAGATTACCGAAGAAAATAAGATGGCTGCCGTGAACTCCAATGCCCTGTATCTGCACTGAGGGGTAATTAAAGAGTTAGGGACATTTAGCAAAGGTACCACCTAGGCTGGGGGGGGAGCAGGGAGGGAGGTCTATGTACCCTCTGTACCCGACCCTGTAGCCAGTTTCCTATCCATGCGCAAACCTCTTCCTTGAGCCCAACAGCCATTAGTTTAGAAAGCAGTCGTTTGTGGGGCTTAGTACCACATCATAAAAAGCAATCAAATTTGTCTGATGACCTATCCTTCATAAAGCCATTCTGATTGCTGCTCATAATGCCATTCACAAGGACAACATTTTTAATGTGAAACCTTAACAAGTCTTCAAATAATTTTTCCACCACAGATGTGCCAATTGCCAGGCTGAAATCGTAATCCCTTTTAAATATAGGAATTACATCAGCTTTCCTCCAATCCATAGGTACCAAACCAGATAAAAAAAAGTCTGAGAAAATCAGAAATAGAGGCAGGTTTAAAACTGAACTAAGCTCTCATAGTACCAAAGGGTGTATTCCATCTGGCCCTGGTGCCTTGTTCACATTAATTTTTAGTAAAGCATGGGAGGTATGGGAGTAAATACAGTATATTTTTATATATGAGTGTATTGACAGGTCTTTATAGGTATGTGTATACATACTGTATATGTTTACTGGTATCATTTGGAGGGGTTGAACTTGTTGGGCTTTTGTCTTTATTCAACCCTAATTAACTATGTAACTACATGTATCACATGGCCACAAGGCTGCTTCATTTGCCATGAAAAAATAACCAAAGAAACAGTTGTACAGATAATGGCTGCGTTCACCTTAAATCAGAAAACATATACACAACTCCATGGAAACAAGCCAATTTGAAATGAGGAAACATTTATGAAAGCTTAACGCTAATTAGAATGTATGGCACTATCCCTAATGAATAAGTAAAAGTAAGAATAATTATTAGTTAATGGACTGAAAATATTTTCACCAAGGCCAGCAAAAAAATAATGCTTTGCCAACTGTAAAAGAAATATAATTACTGTAAATGCTAAGCATTTCATTTATTAAATGGCAGTCGTTTACAATGCGGGCTTTAATGTGATTTAAGTATGCAATCTTCACCTCAGCTGCTCCTCTAGAATTAAATGATTTACAGTTTACTCTAATTTATAAGATGCAATGTTTAAAATATAAAGAATAAGTAGAATAAGTACTTGAAAATAATAAATTTCCATCCCATATATGCAAAGATATTTTTTTTCACACCACATCTGTTGTTCAAAAGTTTGGAATGACCCAGAGATCATGCTTTTGATATAAATTAATACATTTTTCACCAAGGCATTTTTTTTCTTGACACAACCAAAGTTCAATAATGAAATAAAATTTTGAGAATTACATTACTATCACCGTTGGATGAGTTCACATCGCATGTCAGCTAGTATAGTTATTGTAGTTAGGCTACATCCTTAAAGGCTTGTTCTATATTTCATCGGCTGTGTCTTTATGTAACAAAAGGGAGTTAAGCGGTGAGGGGGTAACATTTTAAGGGGGGATGAAAGAGGTTGGAGGGGGTAAGAGGTGGGAGGAGGGCTGGGGGGAAGGGCTAAATGGAGACAAGAATTAGGGGAGAGGGAGAAAGAACAGCTTTCAACTTTCTGCATTCATCAACTTAGCATCTCGATTCTTCATGATGTCTACATAAAGTACCTTATATAGTCCTCTATATTGATGTGCGGGTCAGGGTTTTCCTGACCTGCAACCGACCCTAACCTGCCTGCACCTGTGCCAATGACGTCACAATGATGTCACAAAAGGGGCGGGATGAGCAGACGCGTAACTATAAAACCGGAACCTGGAAGTCGGAAGCTGGCATTTGAAGGTGGCGGGCAGGGAGAGCAAGAGAAGAGCTCAACCCACACCTGCCCGCCACCCGTGAGGAGCAGTGCAAGGTCGGGCCGAAACCCGAACGACCATATCAGGTATCGGGTCGGCACGCACATCACTAGTCCTCTGATAAAGGCTTTCCAGGTGCTGGGTCCACAGGTGCCACTCCAGCTCCCCCACTAATAGCCTCTATCCAAAATAGTGTCTCTGATTGCTTCCATCACCCTGATCCAATTCACCTTAGTGGTTAGTGTTTCACCAAGGCATTTTTACATTTATCAGAAAAAATGTTACATTCATCAAAATATCCTTTTTTGCCTTAAATTCTAGCTTTGCAGACTTTACTCATTGTGATCCAGGACATGTCCCTTTGGGGCTGATTTATGATTGCTCAAGCCTTTTTCATCAAGCAGGCTTTCTTTAATAAGAAAAAGTTTATCAGATTTTAGGTTCCAGCAATTATAAATCAGCTCCTTAGGGGGATTTTTATCAAAGAGTGAAATTAAAACTCACCCTGGGATTTTAGAATTGTATTTGTGTCAGTGGGTGAAAGTTAGAGTTTGCCTTTTGAAAATCTTATAGGAATGAATAGAACGTGGGCAAGTGGGAGAAAAATACTATATAACTAATCCCTGTTTCCTTCTGGAATTCTAGCAGTCGGTGTCTAAAGATATTCAGGGGAAATTTCAACCCATGCCTTCTGTAGTTCTTCCAAGAAATGTGACTGGCTTGTAGGGCATTATTCTTTGACATTGCATCAAGCTGTTCCCACAAGAGCTAGACAGAGTTAAGGTATGATCTTTGTGTTCCAGTCCATCAAAGATAGCATTTTGGCTTCCTTTTTCTACCAAAATCTAGGGGGGGCGGTGGAAGCACTCTTAAGGCTAATACAAAATATATTTAAGTATAAGGGAAGTGCTACTTATAATGCACTTCCCTGGGCCCCTGTCTCATAAGTAATTCAATGTAAATGCAAATGCATATGCTTGCAAAACAGGGGTTTTTAGTTACAAAGTTATGATCAGGGAAGTGCATTGTAAGTAGCACTTCCCTTATACTTAAATATATTTTGTATTAGCCTTAAGAGTGCTTCCACCGACCCCCCTAGATTCTTGTATGTTCGCCTGAAGCTGTGGCTCAGCTCAGTGTGGTTTCTTAATAGCACCCCATACCCACCCCTTTATACTAATGGTGGTCCTATGCTTTTAAATATGGGTGTTGGTTTGAGCAATCTCTCTCTCTTAAAAGCCCTAAAGTTGAGAAGCCACCATACCACGTCAAGGTAAACCCCATATGGCGGTCCCTAACTTACTTAACTCAGGTCACAATATAAAAAGATACTTCTCTGCATAATAGCATTACCTGTACACAATGTGTGTTGTGCATTGGTTTCAATCTGGAAGCTAAATCCTCCCCCGCCAGCAAGGGCTTTTAAGAGAGAGAGATTGCTCAAACCAACACCCATATTTAAAAGCATAGGACCACCATTAGTATAAAGGGGTGGGTATGGGGTGCTATTAAGAAACCACACTGAGCTGAGCCACAGCTTCAGGCGAACATACAAGAATCTAGGGGGGGCGGTGGAAGCACTCTTAAGGCTAATACAAAATATATTTAAGTATAAGGGAAGTGCTACTTACAATGCACTTCCCTGATCATAACTTTGTAACTAAAAACCCCTGTTTTGTAAGCATATGCATTTGCATTTATATTGAATTACTTATGAGACAGGGGCCCAGGGAAGTGCATTGTAAGTAGCACTTCCCTTATACTTAAATATATTTTGTATTAGCCTTAAGAGTGCTTCCACCGCCCCCCCTAGATTTTTGTATGTTCGCCTGAAGCTGTGGCTCAGCTCAGTGTGGTTTCTTAATAGCACCCCATACCCACCCCTTTATACTAATGGTGGTCCTATGCTTTTAAATATGGGTGTTGGTTTGAGCAATCTCTCTCTCTTAAAAGCCCTTGCTGGCGGGGGAGGATTTAGCTTCCAGATTGAAACCAATGCACAACACACATTGTGTACAGGTAATGCTATTATGCAGAGAAGTATCTTTTTATACTGTGACCTGAGATAAATAAGTTAGGGACCGCCATATGGGGTTTACCTTGACGTGGTATGGTGGCTTCTCAACTTTATGATCATAACTTTGTAACTAAAAACCCCTGTTTTTTAAGCATATGCATTTGCATTTATATTGAATTACTTATGAGACAGGGGCCCAGGGAAGTGCATTGTAAGTAGCACTTCCCTTATACTTAAATATATTTTGTATTAGCCTTAAGAGTGCTTCCACCGCCCCCCCTAGATTTCCTTTTTCTACCCCCAATATGTTTTGCAAAGCCTAGAAGTATGTTTCAGATGCCACAGAGGATGGCATGATATGTGAAAAATTACACATTTCTCGTCTGTATAAATATATAAAAGAACTAAAAAACAAGAAGGAAACATCTGTGTATATGCAGCTGTAGGACAATTCTGATTCTCATTATTTTTGGTTGTACTTGCTTGATTGCTATATTTTATGTAGATGACCTTGATATAATATTGATATAGGACTTCAGTGTATCAGGTAAATATTATGTAACATTTTTTTTCTATATGTTACAGTGAACATCTAAACCCACTGGAAAGTAATAAAGGTTAGGCCATAGGAGAGGGGTAGATATGTTACTTCACACAGGTACTTTTGTCTCTACCAGTGGAGAACTGGAAACTCAAAGGAGGTCACAGGTAAATCAAAAACATTTTGATACCTTGCACTCCTGTCCCATTAGCAAGGTTTGAATTCCCACTGGACTAAAGCCACAAAGGAACTGCAGAGGAAACATATATAGTGTGAATTGTGTGTATGTGTATATAGAATATGTATTTATATATAATTCTTGAGTGTTCTATGATATAGTGATAATAAAACAGTACCCAGCAGACAGCAGCATTTTTTAAACAAACAAAATGTACTTGTGAATGTCATGAAAACTGGACTCTCAACACTCTCAAACACTCCTATGGTCGAAGTCGAAGTAAATTAGAAGTCGAAGTATCTTATTCGATGGTTGAAGTACCCAAAAAATTACTTCGAAATTCGAACTTTTTTAACTTCGAAAATTCACTCGAGCTTAGTAAATCTGCCCCTAAGAAAACCCTAGGTACTTAGCCAAGTTTAGGAATTTCTTGTTGTTAGGAAACATTGGGCGTACAATATACAGGCATGGAGCTTCCTTGCATGACATACTGTAGCAAATAGTTCCAAATGCATTAAAGGCAATGGGCGTCCGAATTATTTTGACGTGCGACACTTTTTCACTTTTCACTTCTTTTTGATCAGTTATCTACTATATACTCAGCCCCTTATGTATTTTAGAGAATGCTGATAGCAAAACATGTTTTGTATTGCATTCAGTGCTTTAGTTAAGTATTTGTTAAAAATAGCTATTTGGGACAATGTCTACTCCATATGGTGTGACATAAAACATAAATCATAAAGAATTCTTATGTATTTCTCTGAAAAATCTCTAATCAGTATGCACATAGAACCTGCAGAGGCATCAACTTGCATAAATTATGCAGTTATTTTTTCCCGTGGCTAAATTAATCAGTATAATTTATGAAAGAACATGCTATTTATTATGTTTTGCATTATACAGATTACTTGTTTTATGATGATATATTTTTCCATACAAAATATACATATTCACAGGGATGTAATTGACCAGAAATAATGACTATGTTTACCTGTTCCTCTGTTACAAACTGAAAATAAGCGAATGTATTTGATAAATCTTTACTATATCATGCTTTATACTAAGATGAGTCATTACAATATAATTTCCTATTCTACTCAGACTTACAGAGCTATAGAATGTTAAGTAGTTAAGCAATTAGATTAGATATTAATGCCTCAAGTCATAACTCAACATCATAGGCTACAATAAAAAGTCATATTAAGGTTTTCAATGATAATAATCTCAGTCAACTTAATATTGTATATAGTAATGTGTTTCTGATGACAGATTTTGCTGACTTGACCCTATAATACTCTGGTAACATGTATGATCAAATATTTTACAACCGATATACCTATAGCATCCTCTACCCAAAACTTTGTAATATACAATAAATTCTGTAATACATGAAGAACTTGATTTGGGGCTTATTTATTAAAATGGATACAAATAATACATTAAAAATTGGTTGCAGAGGACTTCCGGGGGGCGGCCCTACATGATGGCCGCGTTTTAGCGAGCTCCTCGCCTACAGCTCTTGGACTGTATCACTACAGCGGCACAAAGTTGCTAATACCGGGCAAACTTACCCACACGAGGCGGAGGATACTTGGAGGTTAAAGACCGCATACCCAACGGTCGGCTCACCTCCCTCCTTTTACCCCGGAATAAGGTGCGTGACCGGCCCGAACCGCAGCGCCATCGCGACAGCCCACGGCCCCACAGCGTAGCAGAGCAGTACGCCACTCTGCCTGAACCGGGCTTTGCAGGCAAGCGGTCTCCGGGAACGGTGTTATTGCGCAATCATCGGCGCCGCACCCCAGCCTTCACATTACAGGCTTAATCAGGCCGTGCAGCATAACGGCGCACCCCGTGCTCACCAGCTACACATCTCCCACCTGCAGGCACAGAGGGCCATAAAACGCACAAGGCCGCAGTTTATACTCACGACCTGAGTATCATAAGGCCGCAAAGCCTTTCACAAATTTAACTGCGCACTTACTACGCAACCGTGCTCTGTCCACGCCTATACCCCTGCACAAGGTGATATACAGACAATAAAGCCACGAAGGTCTCCTCTTTCCCTAACCTTGGGCTCCACCATTACCAACACGTAGCTGGACCTTGGCCCATACTTCAAGTACATACCTCTGAGGCTGTACCCTACATACTGAGGACATCAGACCTCGTCCTTTCCCCCAAACGACTTACCATCTGGCATCTCTCGCTGACCCCAGTTAATACGTGGGCAACCCACCAGCTATAATTTCGCAGTCACGCATCATCCCAAAGCTTGGGAAGATACGACAAAGTTGGATACCCCCACACCTCAGCGACCAAATCCAAATACGGGGCTTCGCTACTATACGGATCCCTAGGCAAGACTATACAAAGGACTAACTGCCATATTTCCATTAATTGTAGGCACGCTTCCCAAAGGCTGCCCTACAAAGCTGTAAAGACCATTGCAAACTTTGTATGACCTATTTCACATTTACTATGTAAGGAGACTCACCAGTCTCTCGCCCAATCATATCAGCGACCCAGAAAAACCAGACGTGTCTTTATTATGAGATAAACTTCTCATAAGACATCAAGTGGGAGACCACCCTAAGCGATATTGTTGGACTCTGTACCCCTTACCACCTACAACTACTACCTCACAATATTATGGAAAGATATTTGGGGCAAAACTCCACTATGCCACCAAAGGTAGCCAAAACTAAACCTAAGAAGCAACAGGACTCCGCCACAACTAACTCAGACTTGGACCCACCAAGCTCTCCTTCTGCTCCACAGGTCCAAACACAAGACCTACTTCAGGCCCTTGGGCCATTGCTGGATCAAAAGCTAGCTGGAATAAAAGAATCTGTCTCTGCAATACTACAACAGCTGACGACTCAGTCCCAACGGATGTCTGAAGCGGAACAACGGATCTCAGATCTGGAGGATAATCTGGATAAAGCACAATCAACTATAGAGACACAACAAAACGAGATCACAATACTAGCAGAAAAAATTGATGATCTTGAAAATAGGAGCAGGAGGAACAATCTACGACTGGTGGGAGTTCCAGAGTCCATAAAAGGTGCCGACCTGGAAGCTCTATTGACGACCACTTTACCGAATCTACTGAACATGGAAGCCTCCATACTGCCGTACCAAATTGAACGCTTTCACCGCATTGGCCCCCCACCTGCTAAGGACTCCTCAAGACCTAGACAAGTCATCTTCAAATTACTTAATTATGTGGATAAAATGAACATCCTCACGTCATACAGAAAGATAAAACGCCTTTCCTATGAAGGCCATCAGCTACTACTATTTCAGGATTTCTCGGCATCTGTAGCGGCGAAACGTAAAGAATTTGGCCCCATCTGTAGGTCACTTTTTTCTGCTGGCTTCAAATTTGCACTTTTATTCCCAGCTAAACTCAAAATCATCCACAAAGATACTGGCAAATTCACCTTCTTCGAGGATCCCAAAACGGCCTTGTCTTACTTCAAGGATCTACAATCAACACCTGGATCACAAGACCAAGACACTTAAGCATTGTCACCTTACTAATCTGACACCTATGGGACTTCACTCGAGACTTTCCCTTTCATCACAGAGTCCCTCACTGCTTAGCAATTGCCGATTCACATAGACTTTGCACTTTCTCCCTGTTCATTTTCTTCCACACTTAACTCTGGCTGGCAAAGTACAACGGACAGCAATGGGTAGAGGGAATATTACTTAATGTTACTGTTGTCTATACTATTTGTTTTATATGTTACACAGTTATTGTTTCTGAGATTAGATTCACCACCATTATGCAACCAGGATAATACCATTGACAGGCCTCATACCTTGGAGATTGGGGTTGCTCGCTGGGACAACCTCATCCCCAAACACTACTGTCGAACTTCGAGACTCCACCCCAGAAAAGGTATAGGTTAAAATTCTATGGCAGACTCTACTTCAGTCTCACAAACACCAAATATCTTATCACACACCTTAAGATAATTTCTTGGAATGTGGGTGGACTCAACACTCCAATAAAAAGACGGAAAATATTAGATCGCCTACATAGAGAAAACGCCCATATTATGTTGTTGCAAGAAACCCACTGGAAATTAAATGATAATCTAACTCTTAAAGCCAAATGGATCCAAACGGTCATTACTGCATCCTATAAATCTAAGACTAGGGGTGTAGCAATACTTATTAATAAATCCATACAATGCATAGTCTTGAAAACGTTTCTAGATAAGGAAGGGCGATACCTCATAGCAGATATAGAAATTCAGGGCACAAAACACACTGTGGTTAATATCTATGCTCCTAATACTGACAATAAATGTTTTTTCACAGATGTTCTACAACGGCTTGACTCCTGGGGGGCGACACGCATCATACTCGGTGGCGACGCCAACGCGGTATGGAACAGCTACATGGATAAATCAGGTAAACCCGCCGCATACTCGCACTCCAGAGCTAAACCTTTACACACACTATGTAACATGCTACATATTCAAGATACCTACAGATTTCTACACCCAACATCTAAAGACTACACCTTCTTCTCAGAGGTTCATAGAACTCATTCCAGAATTGACTATTTATTTGTCTCGCAGACGCTGCTCCCCAACCTAGCCACAGCCGCAATTAACCCCATAGATATTTCCGACCACGCCATGATATCCATACAGTTGGAATTATCTACGCCTCAAATACGCTCAACCAACTGGAGATTTCCGGCATATTTGGCTACCAATGACGACTTCTCTATTTTTAAAATCAAATTGGGCTAACTACATTGATGATAATATAGAGCACTGGGAGGACCCTAATTTACTTTGGGCAGCCTCGAAACCTGTTCTGAGGGGACATATCTTCTCTTACTTAATTCGGAAAAAGAAAATTTTCCTCGAGAAATATACACTATTACAAAAGGAACTGACTAAATACTACACGGCCTTCAAAACTACTAACTCACTGGTGGATAAAAACAAGTACGACGAGACAAAACTACTTTTAGACACCTTATTAACTGATAGAGCTCACAATTCTTTAAATTACACGGCAAACAAATTTTATAGATGGGGGAACAAATCTGGAAAACTTTTGGCTAAAATAGCCGCGAAAAAGATAACAAATCCCTATATACAAAAACTGCAAACTCCACAAGGGTACACCAAAGACCCTAATCAGATAAAAACCATCCTCACAACCCACTTCCAAACGCTATATGATGCTCCCACAGATGATCCAGTTGATGGCCTCACATTCTTGCAGGAAGCTGGGCTTCAAAAACTGTCGGTACAGGATAGGGAAATTCTCGATGCCCCTGTAACAAATGACGAAATATTGAAAACGATTAAACGCTTAAAAAATAATAAGACACCAGGTCCTGATGGCCTCTCCGCAGAATATTATAAATTACTCGCACCTGAATTATCCCCTATCTTAACCAATCTCTACAATAAAATCCTACAAGGCTCGCCATTATGGCATGAAGCGAACGTAGCAAGAATTATATTGATTCCTAAGGAGGGCAGAGATCCAACAGACCGCACATCATACTGACCTATTTCCCTGCTCAATCAAGATCTTAAAGTTTTAACCAAAATCATGGCGGACCGATTACAACTAATCCTCCCCAAAATACTCACAGAACACCAAGTAGGCTTCCTCAAACATAGACAACCGGTACAAGCCCTTCGTAAAATCCTCACAGCTGTCTATCACTGCAATCTGGAAAAGAGGAAACTAGGTATGTTGTTGAACCTAGATGCAGACAAAGCCTTCGATCGGATCTCACACATTCACATTAGACGTCTATTAAAATTTCAACATTTTGGCATCCAAATGTTCAATCTTTTTAAGACCCTCTACCTTAACCCCAGCACATTTATTACAGTTAATGGCTCAAATTCGGAAAGATTCACGGTTCATAGGGGAACAAGACAGGGCTGCCCGCTCTCCCCATTGCTATTTAATCTGGCCATAGACCCTCTATTAAGGCACTTCCTACAACACCCACATATGTCAGGCATACCTATAAATCAAACACACCTAAAAGTCGCTGCCTTTGCGGACGACATACTGCTTTTTATACAAAACCCCCAAACTGAACTCCCAACCATTTTGTCAATTGTACATAGATTTGGAAAAATAGCTGGCTTCCAAATTAATGCCGGGAAGTCTGAAGCACTTCACCTTCATGATACTCTGCCACAAAACTGGCCTGCGGATCTCCCTTTCAAAAAGGCGACACACCACATAACATATCTTGGCATTAAAATACCAAAACACCACAAAGATATTTATAAACTAAATATCAGATCGATCATAGATAAGATACAGCAGGATACACAACAATGGAAACATATTAACCTAACCTTCTTAGGAAGAATCCATTTTATTAAAATGATCCTATTCCCGAAATTGATTTATCCGATACAAATGTTACCATACCGCATCAAACCACCGGACCTAAAACGCATTTACCTTATATTCCGAACCTTTATTTGGCAGAAGAAACGTCCTAGAATTAGTATATGTAAACTGCAACAACCAAAGACATTAGGAGGTGTCAATTTGCCAAATATTAAAGAATATAATGAAGCAGCATTATTACGATATGTGGGTGATTGGCTACTGGACAGAAGTTGGTTTACCAACATAGATCTGGATCAATCTCAATCGGGAGGTCTTACGCTAAATTATCTCTTACACTCACCATCCACAACTATCCCTTCACCATTAAAAGATACCCTCTATTCTTGGACTCCTATAAAACTTGGCAATCCTTACGACTAAAGCACAAATTACCACCATACCAATCCCCATATCTAACATGGATAGGGAACAAGGGATTCCCTATAGGCCTCTCCAACCAAGTCTTGTATTCCTGGCAAGATGCAGGTCTACATAGTGTTAGAAACCTTATAAAAAGAAATTGGGATCTGCTTTCCCTTACGGAATTGAAAGATAAATTTCCATTTACTAACTCACATATCTTTCTTAGCATGCAAGTCCTACACTTTGCCAGAAACGCTATACTCAGACTAAAAAACACTGGACATGACAACGTCCTAGACAGCCTGTGGAATGGGAAAACTACCATACGCTCAACCGCTCAAATATACCATCTATTGAGAACTAACATAAACGTTGATGCTGAAGGTCATCCCCCGTTTAGATGGACAACACTAACGCCGCAAATACCAACTGTTGAAATTTTAAAATCCCATGCACACATAACTCAACTACTACCAACCAGCAGATACCAGGAAATGGCACTACAAATCCTCCATAATTCTTACTTAACACCTGAAAAGCGGTTTAGAATGGGAAATCTCCCCTCAGACAGGTGTACTCGATGTTTAACTCCCAAAGCTGATCTCTTGCACATGCTTTGGTCATGCCCTAAAATACAAAACTTTTGGCTGGACATAACCTCCTTTTGGATGCAGTTAGTAAACAAACCACTTCAACCTACTGTAGACTGGGCCTTGTTTAGCGCTGTTCAACATTACTCAGATTTGAACAAAGGGGAGAAACATTTGGCGGCTAGGTTGGCGGCGGCATCACGAAAAGCAATTCTTCATCAGTGGCTCTCCACGGAAATCCCATCAATTACATTGGCGAAACAAAAATTCCACCACATGTTTCATATGGACTGGCTGGAAGCCACGACCAAGAAGGAACAATTAACTGCGAAATTCTTTCTCACTTGGACCACATACATTGACAGTCTCCCCTCGCCACTTAAATATCTAACTACCCACACCTTCACAAACACAACCTGGTATGACATAGAAGTTTTACGGGGAAACTCCTTACTACAAGAAACAAACCAATATATCCAAAACACGTTTCCAAGGACTGGTATAACTTCAAGGTCGCCCCCCAGGACTCAACGTGCTAACAGACTTTTGGCTTCTTACTTAAGGTAAACAATTATGGCCTGTTTAAAATGGTACCTAATCTCAATGTTTGATATCTATCAATGTTTTACTAAGTTAAACTGAATTCCCCTCCTTTCACTTTATTTCTTTTTCTACTTTAATGCATGTACTGCTATATCAAGGATTACTGTATTAATGACTAGTCATGAAACTCTAAGTCATGTGTTACATGCTATTGAAACTAATAAAAACAATCTTTAAAAAAAAATTAAAAAAAAAAAAAAAAAAATTGGTTGCATGTTTTCTGATATTTAGCAGTACTGTGACGAGAACACGCTTGGGGCATACGTGTGCAGAGGTGTACATATGAGAAAGACATTGGATGGCAATTATAATTCTATATAAGGTCAAATTACACTCATCAATTCATAATGATGCAATGATGTGCCCTATGTTTTCAATCAGGTAGTAGACATTGTACATTGGACATGTAAGAAATTATGAAAAATCTGTACCAGGTCTAGTAACACATAGCAACCATCAGTAGGTAGCATTATTAGCTAAAAGGAGGACAGGTTAGAACTAACTAAGCTTTATAAAAAAAGGTCTATGTTAATATAACCATTAACATTCACAGTGTTGCTGCTCTGAGTCTTCTGCGGAAAAAAATAAGTAAATTTATACTTACCATAATTTACTTTTCCCTTAGTCCCTTAGGCAGCACCATGAGATTTATTTTGCTTTCCCTTACATGTAGGACAAGTGAGAAAAAAAGAGTTAATTCTCCCCACCCATAAATACCAGCTACTCAAAACCCCCTCTAGTGTTTTTTTTGTTTTTTTTTTTAATAAGACACACAGACCAATGCTTAAGTCTTTTATTAGGGCGGGTAATTTATTGCTGCCTAAGGGACTAAGGGAAAAGTAAATTACGGTAAGTATAAATTTACTTATTCCCTTACGTCCCCTACGGCAGCACCATGAGAGTTAGCGAGTAACAAGGGAGGGTATCTTCATATCGCCTTCTGTAGTATGCTACTGCCATAGGAAGCTTCCTGTGAAGCCGAGATGTCTACCCTGTAGTGCTGGATGAAAGTATTTGGATCACTCCAGGTTGCCGCTCTACATATCTGATCCAAGGATACATTGGCTGCCTCTGCCCATGAAGCAGAAATTTTCCTAGTAGAGTGTGCCCTGACAGGGAATGGAGGATTGAGATTATCCTTAATGTAGGCCGTCTGGATAGTCTCTCTAATCCAACGCGCTAATGACGGTTTCGAGCTCTTTAGCCCCTTGTTTCTTCCGCAAAAACTGATGAATAGACTTTCAGATAATCTAAATTCTTCTGTACTCCTTAGGTAGGCTTTCAGAATTCTGCCTACATCCAAAAGGGCCAGTTGAGAGCTGTGGCCTTGGGCTTCCTGAACATTTGGTAGAACAATCTCCTGATTGATATTATATGTATTGACAACCTTAGGTCTGAAATTAGGAAGGGTTCTCAAGACAACACGGTCTGGAAGGAATGTCAAGTAAGGCTCCTTTATTGATAAAGCCTGGATTTCCCCAACTCTTCTAGCTGAAGTAATGGCTACTAAAAATAAAGTCTTGAAAAGATAGACACTTAATGGATGTATTTTCCAGGGGTTCATAAGGTGCTTCACATAATTTCTTCAACACCCGAGGTAGGTCCCAACTCCCAAGTAGGAGAGGATTGAATGATTCTAGGCCTGATCTTTGAAATAGCCTTGACAAATCTTTTAAGAAGCGGTAGAGTGGACAAAGATCTATTTTGGAGAGCAGATAAAGCAGAGATCTGCGCTTTGATAGTATTTACCGATAACCCTTTATCAAAACCTTCTTGAAGAAATTTTAACAACACCGGCACAGAAGGTTGAGTCTCCGAAATCTGTTTTCTCTTGCACCAGTCTCTGAATCTTTTCCAGACTCTAGAATAGGACTTGATAGTAGAAGCTTTTCTGGATTGAATAAGTATGTCTACTACTTCTTTAGAGAGTCCCTCCGACTCTAAAATGGACCTGTCAGTCTCCAAGCTGTCATCTTCAATCTCGCAAGATGCTGATATGCCAGAGGCCCCTGGGTCAATAGCTCTGGAAAGTGCGGAAGAATCCAATACTGTCCTCTGGACATTCTCATTAACAGAGAGAACCAACTCCTCCGAGGCCAAAATGGGGTTAAGAGAATTGTCTGCACTCTCTCCAATCTGATCTTCTGTAAAACCTTGGGAATCATAGGTATTGGGGGAAAGATGTAAACTAGTTGGAATTTCCACCTGATTGACATGGCGTCTATATAATCCGGACGATCTAGTCTGTTTAAGGAGCAAAACCTCTGTGTTTTGCGATTCTTCCTGTTGGCCATGAGATCTATCTCTGGCATTCCCCATCGATCTGTAATTCTCCAGAATATGTGTTGATCTAGGGACCATTCCCCTGGAGCAATCTTCTTCCGGCTGAGATGATCCGCTATGAAATTCTCCTTTCCTTTTATGTGCACCGCCATCAGACGAGGACTGTGTCTCTCTGTCCAATTCAAGATCTTGAATAGCTCCTGATTCAACAAGGGAACTCTGGTCCCCCCCTGCTTGTTCAAGTAAGCCACTGTGGTGGAATTGTCTGAAAGAATCTTTATGCTTTTGCCTTTTAGTTGTCTTTGGAAACTCATAATGGCTTTGTAGACCGCTCTCAATTCCCTGAAATTTGAGGACATGGAGCTTTCCATTGGATCCCAAATGCCCTGTGCCGTTAGATAGCTCAGATGGGCTCCCCATCCCCATTGAGAGGCATCCGTAGTTAGCACTATCCATTCCGGCTGTTGAAAAGATAGACCCTGTACTAGGTGATTCTCCTGAAGCCACCATTCCAACCTGGATCGTGTCTCTGCGCTGAGACATATCTTCATATCTATGGAGGAAACTTTCCGATTCCAACTCATAAGTATCTCTGTTTGTAAAGGTCTCATGTGTAACTTCGCCCAAGCGACAGCCTCTATTGATGCCGTCATGAGACCTAGGACTCTCATTAAGCCTCTGATTGTCGAAAGAGGGTTTCTGATTATCTCTTGAACAGCTTCCCTCAAACTGTAAATCTTGTCCTGGGGCAGATATAACTTCATTTCCGCAGATTTGATGATGAGTCCCAAAAATTGTATTGCTCTGGATGGTTCTAGGGTTGATTTGTCCCAATTTATTATCCATCCTAGATACTGAAGCAGCTCGATGGTTCTGTTTAAATGCTTCTTTAACAGCGCTGCTGACACTGCTGTAATCAGCCAGTCGTCTAGATAAGGTATAAGTGTTATCCCTTCTTCTCTTAGAACTGCTGCTATCGAGGTCACAACCTTGGTGAACACCCGAGGTGCCGTTGTTATCCCAAAAGGAAGAACTCTGAACTGATAATGGTGCAGAACTCCTTTGATGAACACAGCAATCCGAAGAAATTTCTTGTGAGCATGAAAAATTGGAATATGCAGATAAGCATCTTTGAGATCCAAAGAAGCCATATAGTCGCCTCTGTCTAGTATGTTTATCACCGACTTGATGGTTTCCATACGGAAAGTCTTCTTGTGGATGAACTGATTTACTTGTCTTAAGTCTACAATTGTTCTGAAAGTCCCATTTGGCTTGGGGACTAAAAAGACCTTTGAATAGGTTCCTCGATGAATCTCCAGTGGAGGCACTGGTTCGAGAACTCTGGCTGAAACAAATTCTGTGATGGCCTGCTCGAGAGCCAGCTGTTTGTTTGGAGAATTTAAGGGAGTAAGAATAAACCTCTGAGGAGGTAGACTCAGAAATTCTATTCTGTAGCCTTCTGCAATTAATTGGAGTATCCATGCGTCTGCAATGGTTTCTTTCCATTCTGGAAAGAAAAAAATTAATCTGCCCCCTACCGGCAGTGAACTTCTGGCGTCAGAAGGATGGCCTTTTCTTTGGTGGGAGGGTTTTCCCAAATCCTCTCTCACCTCTGGAAGAATTGAATGCTCTATTGGGCCGAAAGGAATTTGTATCGTTCCTTCTTCTGTCTCTTTGAAAGTAGTTATCTCTTTTAGGTGATGTTCTTCTATTCCGGAAAAAGGAATTTTTGTTCCTTCTTGATTGGTTTTCCTGAGGAAGACGCTTATTCTTAGAGCCTGACAAAGATTCCAAAAGTTTATCCAGCTCTGATCCAAAGAGACGACCTGGTTCAAATGCCATGGCACATAAGCTGTTTTTGGATACTGAATCAGCTGACCAGGTTCTTAGCCATAAAGCTCTTCTGGATGCTGTAGATAAAGCCATAGTTTTCGCAGCTAGCTTAATACTTTCAATGGATGAGTCACACAAGAACTCAACTGCCATATTGACCTTTTCCAGAGATTCCAGAAGCTCCTCACGGGATATGTTGTTGTTGATATCCTCCGTGAATTGTTTAAGCCAATGCCTGGTTGATCTAGCCACTGCCGAGGCTGCCAAGGCTGGCTTACAAATAGCTGTACCCGTATTATAAACTCTTTTAAGTAAGGACTCCATCTTGCGATCCATAGGATCCTTTAATCCTGAACCATCTTCCACAGGAATGAGTGTTTTATTAGACAGTCTGGCAATGGCTACATCTACTTTCGGAGGAGTCCCCCAGGACTGTATCTCCTCTTCCTGAATGGGAAACAAAAGCTTTTGTCTTTTTGTTATAGACGGAGGCTTTTCAGGATTTTTCCACTCTCTAGTCATTAAATCTTTCATGACTGGGTGAACCGGAAAATTTTTAGATTTCTTAGCTACATGTGAAGTGGTTGCCTGCGAATCCTCGCTTTCCAGAGATTCCATCGTTAACCTTACTCTCCTGATCAATTTCGCAGTGCTTTCCGCCGGAAACAAGGCTAAGATTTCTTCCTCATCCGAGGATGAATCCTGAGTTGATCCGTCTAAAGATATAGGATTAACTATTGTAGGAGAATTCACAATATCATCCGCACTAGGGACTAGACCAGGTTGCAACTGGTTAAACATATCCTTCATAGTTGATTTTATAAACTCCTTAATCCACGAAGAAGAAGCTTCAGGAAGTGCTTCAACATCCTTGTGAGCCAAATAGGACAGACAGTCCTTTCAAAACCTTTTCCCATAGTCATCTGGGAGAAGCGTGTCACATGCTCTACACTGCAGATGCTTTGACTTCTTGTGTCTTTTGACAGGTGGTGGCTCTAGGGTAGACATCTGAAAAAAACATGAAAATTTACACATAGATTATAAGGGAATCTTAGGTAAAAAAGCATGCCCACAGAGTACCTTGTACCTTAGTGCTGAATAAGGAGGCTGCAACCCAGGCAGCAACGTTTAAGCAGCAGGCTGATCACACTCCTATGCAAGGGGAGCGTCTGAACACAGCGTGATTAGCTTTAAAGATCCTCTGGTGCGAACTTCAGCACACCTGATCCGCATCATCAGTGTAAACATCTCTTAACCAATCACGTCAACTCTAAGTTGCGTGTCATAGGTTATCGTCGCCATTTTGTTTATGGGCAACCCTCGGCTGCACAGTCTATTGCGGCGACGGCAAAACCTAAGAGGCCACTCGCACCTCCGACTGAAAGACCCCTTGGGTAATGCAGTCTACGGTCTTCAAGTCCCCTAGGGACCTGGCATCTTTAACCTAGGAAAAAACCAGAAAGAACGTTAATATGGCATCCACCTTTACGCGGATAATACACTCACCTGCCTACGAAGGTAGGACAAAAAAACACTAGAGGGGGTTTTGAGTAGCTGGTATTTATGGGTGGGGAGAATTAACTCTTTTTTTCTCACTTGTCCTACATGTAAGGGAAAGCAAAATAAATCTCATGGTGCTGCCGTAGGGGACGTAAGGGAAACAAGTTTGTACAAATTTAGTTTATAGGCTTGAATACATCAAATTTATCGAGTTTTCGAGCGAAAACAAGCTTAAAAACCCCCAAAGAATCTGAAAATTGTGAAGGCAATTTACTTTTACATGAATTAGATTTGAAGTGAAGTATTTTTCGGATTTGGATATTTTGCTGCTGTGGGGTATCATAAATCTCGAAAAAAATTACGTTTTTTTCTCTTAAAATTTGCATTTTTTTGTGAAAAAAACTATTTTTAGAGAAAAAAAAGTGAGTTTTAATACACAACCCCCTAAATGTTAATTTTAAGATAAACTTACCATTTAAAGGGGTTATTTACTCTTAGGGTCAGATTCACTAAAGGGTGAAGTGGTTAAAGGTAGCGACTTTCCGCCAGCTTTGCCACCGGCAGGGACATTGCCAATTCACTTACGAACGGGACCTTCGCTAGCGTTATTTTGCACTCTATCGCCAGTTGACTTTTCTCTCAGGCGAACAATCGTCACTCCACAAATTCACCAAAGTGCGGATGTTACTGAACGTTACCACTTTCGCCAGAGTTGACTTCACCACCTCAGCAAAGTGCTATAAAGCAGCTAGGTCTTCCTCAATCTTCTGTCACTTACAACATATCCTGTGTGCCGAAAATGCATTAAATTTCCAAAAACGCTGGCGACTTTTCCTTTTTCTAAGCGGGATTGCCTGCAAAAGTCCTGACTTTGACTTTTTTTGGGTAACCGGTTTTCTCCACACATTTCATAACATATGGAACATTCATTTTACAGTGGGCTCATGTGTAGGGCATTACATGTCTTTATTAAGGTTCCCTGGAAATGTATAATAAAAAGTGGTAACTTCAAGTATTTGCACCAACATTTATAATAAAGACCT
Organism: Xenopus petersii; assembly: GCA_038501925.1. NCBI lineage: Eukaryota > Metazoa > Chordata > Amphibia > Anura > Pipidae > Xenopus > Xenopus petersii. The sequence continues at coordinate 107,136,550 of CM076673.1, forward strand.
CCATACAACTTTAAATTTCTCTCCATATGCAAATTGACCTAAGTGCAAGATCACTAGCGAATTTTCGGTAGTCACAAATGAACCCTAGCGCATCTTTGCTATGAAATGACGATGTCGAAAATTCTCCCAGTTAGTGAATCTGCCACATAGTATGTTATAGAATGGCCAATTTAGAGCATCTTTTCAATTGGTCTTCATTTTGTATAATTTTTTTTTATTTATTTGCCTTCTTCTTCTGACTCTTTTCATCTTTTAAATAGGGGTCACTGACCCCACCTAAAAAAACAACTGCTCTGAAAGACAACAAAATTGTAGTTATTGGTACTTTTCTTTACTCTACTTTCTGATTAAGACCTCTCTTATTCATATTCCAGTCTCTTATTCTTACCAATGCATGGTTTCTAGTAATTTGGACCCTAGCAACCAGAATTTGGACCCTAGCAACCAGACTGCAGAAATTTCAAACCGGAGTGCTGCTAAATAAAAACCTAAATAACCCATAAACCAGGTATGACAAAAAATGAAAACCAATTTGCAAAGTGGCAAAACTATAGAGGGGGTCAGGCCTGGACAGGCAATTTGTAAATTCTGGCATATTCCAGAGCCAATGTTCCCTCTAATTCCTTCGAGACTATGTGTGCAAAAGATCAGATAAAGCCAAATTTTTTCACACAAAATTCCTTGTGCGCACCACAAATTGTTGCAAACACTGGCCTCAAAATTACTGTTTTCACAAGCACACAGTTTATATGGAACATTGGCCAGAGGGGCTACTGTACAGGGCCATAGATACTGACTATTTATTGGGTCTGTGGGTGGCTGTTTAAATCCCAGTATGGACCTGGAGAGGGTGCAAAATCATGGATCACAATTTTTTTTCTTAATTTAGACCAAAAAGAGAAAATGAAACTGATGGATTGCCTTCAGTGGTGAAATATCATTCATGTTACCACATTGTAGAATATCCTTCTGATTAGGAAGTGGATTATTTTGTGTTACCAGCTTGAGCTTCAGATAGAGTAGCCCCCCTCATTGCACCAGTGTTAGGGGCAGATGTATCAAGGGTCGAATAACACAGATTAATTAACCCTCGATATTCGACTGCCGAATTAAAATCCTTTGACTTCGGTTTTAGGTGGCGAACTAGGGGGTCGAAGAAATTTTTAAAGAGACAGTACTTCGATTATCGAATGGTCGAATATTTGAACGATTTTTAGTTCGAATCGTTCAATTCGAAGTCAAAGGTCGTAGTCGAAGGTCGAAGTAGCCAATTTGATGGTCGAAGTAGCCAAAAAAAACATTCGAAATTCGAACTATTTTTCCTCTATTCCTTCACTCGAACTTAGTGAATGGGCCCCCTAGTGTATGGGAAGGACTTTGAAAACCTGTGGTCATTTCAAAAAGGTATAGAAAAAAACCCCCAAAGTTATGCCACAGAATTGAGCATTTTCCCAGAATTTGTGCCGTATTTATGCAGTCCCTTATGAAACTTAAAATTGGGGTTCCCTCTAAACAGGAACAAAAAGGAGTGAAAACACTTCTATGCTAAAGAAATATAAATATATCTGCATTTCAAGGAAGATGGATCTCAGTATATTATATAGTACTATTGATAATTATATTTTCAAATGTAATGAATTTATTCATTAAAACGTAATTGAGAAAGTGAATAATCCTTCCAGTAATAAAGCTTGAAGGTCTTATTAAGTAGGTAATAGGCTCTTGAAGGTTAAAATCTGTGATCTTCAGAGATATTAAATATTTTAATCTATTATTTAAGCTTCCAATAAACCATAACAAGAAAATGTGAACGTAATTGGGTATGACATTTCTTTTTTTAACAATTCAAGTTTATTAAGTATATCAGAATAACAGCAGTGTAACACAGGTAGGTAATGCAAAGTCACATTACAAGTGAATACAGTATAAACAGTGTTAGCAGGCATAACATACAATTTGTAAGTTCCAACTGTTCTACAACCTTGCATCGTCTACCCTGTGTATTAGGCAAGTGGGTATCAAGATGGATAAGGAGTTTGTATAAGCATCGAGTTGCTCACCCAATTTGCCTCAAGGACTCATACTTATACCTTAACTAAACTAACAGGGAGGGATTTTGACACCTGCTTAATCTGACTAAAAAACATGCGGGAATCAGTGACACTTTGTGTGGTTCCTTACATCGCTGTACCATCTGAGGCGACCATTTAGTAGATCACATGGGGGATTATCCAAGAGTAGGAATAGCTATATCCCCGTATACTCTACATGTAATCTCATAATTTACCTTATACTGTGGGAGTTGGTTGAGCCTCTAGCCATTTGTCCCATGTAGGGATGTAGCGAACTGCCGTTAATGTGTTCGCGAACACCGTTCGCGAACACCGGCAAAAAAGCGAACAGTTCGCGAACAGTTCGCGAACTTCGAACGCTCGATAAAATCGTTCGATCGAACGATCGAAGGATTTTATTCGTACGATCGAAGGATTTTCGTTCGAATCGAACGATCGAAGCTATTCGATCGAATGATTTTAATTCAATCGAATGCTTATAATCGTTCGAACGAATGGAAATCGTTCGATTTTAGCGATCGAATGGTCGAATGGTCGAATGGTCGAACGAAATTTTACTTCGAATCGAACGCGAACACCAATTGGCGAACGTCGCGCGACGTTCGCTAACATTCGGCGGACGCGAACAGTCGAAGTTCGCGCGAACTAGTTCGCCGGCGAACAGTTCGCTACATCCCTAGTCCCATGTCTTTGTAAACTTTTCAGGGCATCCTCTTCTAATATATATCAGCTTGTAAAGAGGAATTGCTGAGTTAACTTGCTTCTGCCACATGTCAAGTGAGGGGGGTCTTGGGCCTTCCACTTCATAGCTATACATTTTTTGGCCGTAGTAAATAAAATTGCTAAAAAAGTTCTACTTGCCCTTGTTGGGGTCAAATCCTCTACTTGGTTAAGCAACATAATCAACGGGTCAAGTTTAATTGGGATGTTTATAACCTCGGATGTGTAATCCGTAACCGAGTTCCAGAATTGGTGTATTTTGCTACATGACCAAAACATGTGCATAAAATTTGCTGGGGTCTGGTGGCATTTGGGGCATTCTTCCGAGTATTGCATTGAGATTTTATGTAGTCTGGAAGGAGTGAGATAGGTTCTGTGCAGAACCTTAAATTGCAGTAATTTGTCTCTAGCCGCAACCAAATACTCATGGTGTGAGTCTAGAACATCTAGCCAAATATCCTCAGTTATACAAGGAATGTCTTGTGACCAGTGGCGAAGAGGAGTAAGGTCTGAGATTGAGTAAGACAAAAGTAGTTGGGCATAAAACATAGACAGTGGTTTAGTTAGCTGAGGGTTGTGTACCCCGTCTTCGATGCGTCTCGAGGATGTGTCAACGGAGTGGCCCGTGACTTGGGCGGATAAGGCATGCCTCAACTGGAAAAACCTAAAGAACATATAATTCGGAATATGGAACTTGTCTTTCAAATACTGGAAATCACAGATAACACCATTTACACAAACATCCTTAACATACTTAACATTGAAACTGGCCCACAGCTGAGGGTCTGGCACTGTTTGTACCTGTGATAGGTTCGGGTTGCACCAAAGGGGGGCGTAGGGTGACATGTGGTTGGGAGGTCTCGGGAATAACTGAAGAGCTGTACGCCAGGCCTGCACCACAGCTTTCATTGGTACTGTAATGTTGCGTGAATGAGTAATGCCTCTATATAACAAGTTTTTAAGTCCTTCATATGATCCTATCACCCGTGCTTCCAGTAGTAGATGGGTTTTCCCTTGTCGGAGAGGCCCACCACCATGCAGTCATTAACCTAGCTGCTAGATAATAGAAAAACATGTTGGGTGCTGCCAGTCCTCCCTTGTCTGCGGGGAGCTGCAGTTTCGTTGCCTTTACCCTGGGTTGGGTAGCCCCCCAATATAGACGTGTCAGGAGCGACTTAAGTTTCTGGAAGAAGACTGAGGGAACACTGACAGGGGTTTGTCGGAAGATATATAAAAATTTTGGTAACATAACCATTTTAAATAGATTAATGCGTCCCACTAAAGACAGAGGCAGCTTATCCCAGGCTTTAATTTTATTTTCCAGGGTGAGCATCAAAGGTTGGAGATTAAGATCCATAAATAGTTTAAAATCTTTATGAATAGTAATCCCAAGATATTTAAAGGAGGGAGCCAGCTGTAGCCCTTTCAGATCAGTCGATGTGGGAGAGTTAGGGGTATCGATAAAGAACAAATTCGATTTTGCCCAATTGATTTTTAAGCCGGAGTAAGTTGTGTGTTTGTTGATAATAGACAGGGCCGCCTCTAAGTCAGAGGTAGGATTTGCCAGGTATAGAAGTGCATCATCCGCAAACAAGGACAATTTTTCTGTTTGCGGGCCCAATTTAAGTCCAACAATTTCAGGGGACTCCCTGATTAGGCAGGCCAATGGTTCCATTGCAATGGCAAAAAGCAAGGGGGACAGCGGACATCCCTGCCTCGTGCCCCGAGTGAGGGCAAATGTGGAGGAGACAATGTGATTAGTTTTAACACATGCTGTAGGGGCATGATATAAGGCTTTTGTCCATTTCAGGAAGTTAACAGGGAATCTGAGATATGTCATGATAGACCATAGGTACGCCCACTCAACCGAGTCGAAAGCTTTCTCATTGTCTAATGAGGCAATGACTCTTTCGCCCGAGTTGTCGTGTTTGATTGCCAGATTAGTATAGAGCCTTCTGAGGTTGATATCCGCTGATCTACCCGCCATGAATCCGGACTGATCTGGGTGAATGATGGCAGGAAGGATAGGGGACAATCTCCGGGCCAGCACTTAAGCCAATATTTTTGCATCACTATTTATAAGCGATATAGGCCGATAAGATGCACATTGCGTGGGGTCTTTACCCGGTTTTAATATCAGGATAATCAAAGAACTGTTGGTAGAAATTGGGAGGGCACCATTATCACAAATGGCATTGAAAATTTTTGCTAGGCATGGCGCTAAAAGTGGACTGAACCTTCTATACCACTCCATGGGTAAGCCATCTAGGCCGGGGGTTTTCCCAGATGTAAAGGAGTTGATGGCCTCGGTTACTTCTTGGTCAGTTATGGGCGTATTCAAATTATTGCCGTCGGTGTGTGACAGGGGAGACATAGCAATGTCATGGATATACTCTTGGATAACTGAATCCGGTAAAGTTAATTTAGTCTTGTATAAGGATTGGTAATAGCTAAAGAAGGCCGCATTTATTTCCCCCGGGTGTGTGTGAACGATCCCCTGCTCATCTCGTGTGCCCGGTATTGTGGTAGTATGAGTTGGGTCCCTCGCTAGTTGGGCTAATAATTTCCCCGACTTATCCCCATTTTCCAACAAATTTGCTCTGTGGTATATATGCGACTTTTTGACCCCTTCCGTTTGAGCAGTTAACAGCTTAGTTTGGGAGAGTTGCCAAGCTGTTCTGGTATTCTCATTGGGAGTTTGAATATAGGCCTTCTCCAGATCCACCACCTTTTGTGTGAGATTGGTCAACTCTAACCTATGTTGTATATTGAGGCGCTTGATGTGCACAATATATTCCCCCCTTATGAATGCTTTGAGAGCATCCCATACTACCGGGTATTCAGCTGTATTCTCATTTATGCGTAAAAATTCTTCAATACTAGATTCAATGTGACCACATAGATCTGTATGAGTAACCCAGTATTGACTCAGTCTCCAGATACTGTTGCTTGCCTCCCTCCCCATTTGTACGCTCACTAGAATGGGGGAGTGATCCGATATCCCCCTTGTGAGATGTTGAATGTCCAACACCAACTGATTGACTTCAGGTGAACCTAGGGCCATATCAATGCGTGATAGGGTAAAATGTGCTTGGTTATAACAGGTGAATTGAGCAATCCCTGGGTTCCTATATCTCCACAAGTCTTTAAGCCCAAATGCATCAAAAAATCTATGAAAGGCATTATCTGTGCGGAAGGGTATCGGTAGTCTGTCAATTTGTTCATCCAATACTGCGTTAAAGTCTCCCATTAACAAAAGCGGGGCATCAGGTAGGTTAGCTATCTTATACATAATAGTATATAGTATTGCATCTGAGAACGGTGGAGGGACATAGACATTGACCATGGTGATTAAGGATCCCGTAATGCGGGCTTGAACTATCAGGAATCTGCCCCCTGGGTCAGATATTAGATGCAGCAGGGTAAAGGGACATGTTCTGTTCACTAGGATTGTAACTCCTCTCGAATAGGTTGAGTACGTGGCATGGTATGCTGCTGTCACCCAACGTTTTTTAAGTGTCATAAGCTTACTGCCATCTAAGTGGGTTTCCTGGAGGAACACTATATGAGGGTTGTGTTGCTTTACAAATTGAAACACCAAGCTACGCTTTATAGCGCTACCAAGACCCCTGACATTCCAAGACATAACATTCAATCTAGCCATTGTATACTATAGAAGAAATAAAAGCCTAGTAAAGGCCACCAAAGCACATAGCACAATTTGTAAATACAAGTACTGATACTCCACACATTTAGAGAAAAAGCAGGTAAGGAGAAACGGGGGAAAAAACATAAACCAAAAACATACCCTTGCCCCCACCCCATCCACCCCTGCCCCCAACATTAGAAGTGGATTTAGCGCCCCAAAAAAAAACAAATATACTTAAGGTTACGGCTGCTGTCTAAATAGGAATATGAAGACTGTAAGTCCAATGAACATCGTGTCCCGTGCTCACAGGTAAAGAATACATTCCCAACGAGGTGGGCAAACTGAAGGTTGTAGGTACTGCACAAACGAATGCTTTAGCGTCTTGGTGATCTATTGGCTTTTGACTCGATCCAATGTATTGCATCTTCTGGTCTCGTGAAAAAATGTGTGTGATCATTCTCCTGGACCCTCAATCTGGCCGGAAAAAGCATAGCGTAGGGCAAATTGTGCTGACGTAATCTTCTCTTGGCTTCGGTAAATTTCAGGCGTTGTTTGCGAACTTCAATGGAAAAATCCGGGTAAATGGATACTCTGGTATTATCATGTATAATTTCCTGTCGCTTCCTGGCTTCGAAAAGCGCTCTGTCGCGGTCTCTGTAATTTAGAAGACGTGCAATGAGAGGTCTCGGAGGTGCCCCTGGCGGAGGGGGGCGAGCAGGAATCCTATGCGCCCTCTCAACTATGAAGGAGGAGGAGAAAGACTCGGCTCCCAGCTTTTCCTTGAGCCAATTCTCGACAAACAGTTCAGGATTACCCCCCTCCGCCCTTTCAGGAAGGCCCACCAGCCGGATATTGTTCCTGCGCAAGCGATTCTCCATGTCGTCTGATTTTGCCGTGAGATCTCTTATTTGCTGCGTCATACTGTGGATGTTGTCAGGTATGGGAGCTATAGTGTCTTCCAGAGTGCTGATGCGCCTTTCTGCTTCCGTGGTGCGCTCTCTGATTTTCTGCACATCGTGCTTGAGTAAGGCAAGGTCAGCTTTGAGGTCATCAAACTTGCTAATTGTGACTGCATGGTTAGTAGAAATAAGTGCCATTACCTCTGCTAGCGTAGGCTGGACTGGTGTAACTTGCTGAGAGTCCTCACTTTGGTCATGGTATGGGGAAAGTGCAGGGGAGTCATATGGAGAAGCTGGAGGAGAGGCAGCATCTCCATTGTCTGGAGTTGTACTTGTCTCCATCTGGTCTCTGACATATCTCCCCAATTTCTTAGCCGTGGATGCTGCAATATTCCTACGGCCAGCGCTGTCAGATGCACCTTGAGCCTTGTGTGCTGTGTTAATGGGCACAGCTGAGTTGCGAGCGCCGTCGCGAGTCTTTTTTGTGCTCGCCATCGAAAGATGTATCAGTCTTCAGGTACGTCTGTGGTTCCTTCAGAAATCGGTATCCCCGCTGGGAACCGGGTGATATCAGGATAAATTGAGCACGGGCACGGAGCTATTCTATTATGCTTCCGTCCTGCTCGCGTGTGGACTTGCCACCCCTGTTACAGGAATATTATACGATTAGTTAAGTCGACAGCAAGTCGTCGGAGGCTATGGTATACCGTGCACACGGATTCAGTATCAGTTCAAACAGCAGGCAGCCACCCCAAGACTTGGTCTCTAAGCCTCAAACTGGAATGTAGCTACAGAGAAGGATAATTGCAAGAGGTCTGCAGTTTACTCCCTGGAAGGGTGATATAGGTAGCAGGGGTTCAGACGTTCAACTCAGGTGTGGAGTGCGTGGGCTCCAGGATATAGTCCCGGTATTATTATAATGCCTGCGTTGTAGAGGCTTGGGCACCTACTCCAAGTAAGGAGTTAATGTGGGTCCTGCCTTGCAGCAGTTAAATTGCAGACCCCAGGGCAGTGTCTTTTCGAAGTAGCAGGACTCCAGCGTGGGGTATGACAGGGTCCTTAGGGCATTCCCACACTTTATATGAGGCCACTATCCTTTAGGTGAGCATAAGAGGTATGCTGTGTGAAGGTAATGGGGAGCCACAAAGCGACGTGCTGCTCGTGAGGTACTGTGTACAGGGGCCTTGAGAGGCAGTACAGCTAGGTAGGGGGCTACTACTGTCTGTAGATGGGTCCCCAGGGCTCCAATCCTACTCACCCCACTTTGCTGCTTTGCCGTCCGGAGTTCTATATATAGAACCGCGCCAATGTCAGGGCCGCGGGCGGGTCCGCAATCACGCGAGGCCGCGGCTTCAGGTGAAGCGCTAGGCCCCGACCGGATCTCAGCCGGTATAAGTCCCAGAGGAGTCGGAGTGGCAAGGAGAGCTACCGGACGGCTCCCCAACCCTCCTATATATCTGTGGTAGGTGGATGGCGGGTTAGGCAGGGTATTTGGTGCAAGATGAAGGCCGGAGTCCCCGGGTATGACATTTCTAACAGAAAATGGCAAAAGTGGTTTTCCTGTTCAAACCTTTTCCTACAAAACTAGCTTTATTTGAAAATAAAAATTGAATTTTTCAAGGTAATATTCTTCTTTAAGGCTTGTTTAAAGGTGGTGTACTTTTTGTCATACAACAATAAGGACTTTTTCAGTAAGATAGTGTATTTCCTATATTGTCACTGGTGCAAACCATAAAAGTTGCAATCTTTCCTCCACTGGCTGATGGTGGTGGGGTGCTAAACACTTTCCACAGAAAATCGATATTGAATCCATGCAAAGGTACAACTGTTTGTACAGAGAAATCACATTTTCGAATTGTGCAAATTTCTTCCCTTAATGACTTTTAATGAATAATGTGCCTTTCCAGTTTTCAAATGGGGGTCACAGAGGCAGGCCAGGTGGGCCAGGCGCAGTAGGCAACACAGACTGGGCATGGGAGCGAGCGTATAATGCTCGGATCAACGTGCATTGGTGAAATGACACGCAAGAGCGAAGTTCCTGCCCCTGGGGGGGGTCACTGACTCCATCTTAAAAAAAGCGCTGTAAGACTATAAGGGCGTTATTTATCAAGATCCGAACTTATCTCAATATTGTCTGCTACAAACTCCGATCTAATCCGCTCAGTTTTGAATGCTTATATATTATTACATTTTCCCAACAATTTGTTTTGCTGTAAAAACTCAGATTTTCACTATTTTTTCAGAGGTTTCACCCGAAACCTCAGATTTTTGAGCTTTTTTTTTAAAAAGCTTTGGGGTTTGGCACGAGATCCAGCGCACATCAATAAAATCTTTGACCAATATGCAACCTCGACAGGTCTGAGATGCCGGGATTTCAGATTCAGAGTTTTCCAGACTCGTGGTTTAATAAATTCCAAAAAATATGTGATTTTTTAAAAGCCCGATTTTATAAAGAAAAATAACGAATTCTTTGTGATTTTTGCATTCGGGGCTTGTTAATAACCCCCTAAAACTACAAATTTATAGTTGTTGCTTAATAAAAAATGAAAACCAATTGCAGATTGTCTCAGAATATTACCCTCTACATGATACTAAAAGTTCATTTTAAAATGGACACCCCTACACAAAACAACCTTAGAATAGGGGTCCGTTTACTAAAGTGCGGTAAATCTGACTTTAAGTTTCCACATGTTATCGATGAGAATATTTTTCGGCCAGAATATTCGCAGCGACTAAGTTTACTATACAGCGATGCGCTCAGAAGTCATTGCGATCACTTGCGGTAACTACGTTAATGAACCAGATTACGTTAGCGGTAAATTTAGCGAGTTGCGAATTTTCTCGCAAAAATTAAGTTTTTACGAATATTTATGCTATAAAATAGTCTTGTTTTATGTCGGTTATTATGGCAATTTTTACTGTGACATTTATGGCCAGAAATGCAATTTCAAAACTCATAAACTTTATTGACTGATGATTATACCATCCAAAAACATCACTAGAGTAACACCAATCAAATATGTATGCATCATATAAACCCTTCTGACTATAGAATCATATGAACAAAAAATCATGCCAGTCAATCATTTTGCTTCATAGAAATGCACAGTTTAATGTAGCCAATCACAATGAAACCAAAAAAGTGTAGAGGCTGACGAATCCTTGGACTGTGATGCTGCTGCCAATAATACGACTCTGAGCTGAAACTGCTGCTGTTGCACCAGATAGAAGCAGAAGTCAAAACATCCTGCCAGCAATAGCTACATATCTCTCTCCTGTCAGCAAAGAATGATGGGTAAAAAAAAACAGTATTATGGGATATTTCCTGCCCCTTGAAAATTTTCTGCCGAAAAAAATAATTTTACGCCACTACATAGGTGGTGGTAAAAGTTTGCGAATATTCTGGAGTTAATTTTGTCTTTAGCACATTTCGCTGTTTAGTAAACCAGCCGTTAATGTGTACGTAGCGTTATTTTCAGCGAATGCAATAACTGGCGAACAGTTATTCTTGGGCAAGAAAATTCGCAAATTTATATTTACCGCAGGTTAGTAAACTGGCGATAACATATTTGGCGAAAATTCTGTCTATATATTGTGCAAATATTTTTAACGCACTTTAGTAAACGGACCCCCAAGTTGGACATTTTCACTACATAATGTTCTACAGTTCCTTATAAAATGCCTCCACTGACATTTGTGTTTACAGTAACATTTAGGGGCAGATTAAGTAAGGTTCGAATGAATTTTCGAAGTACAAAAAGTTCGGATTTCAAAGTAATTTTTTCTTCTAATTTACTTTGACTTTGATTCGAAGGAAAAATCGTTAGAATATTCGACCATTCGATAATCGAAGTACTGTCTCTTTAAAAAAAACTTTGACTTCAATACTTCGCCAAATCAAACCTGCCGAATTGCTATGTTAGCCTATGGGGACCTTCTACAAACCTTTTTAAAAATCCTTAGATCGTACGATAAAATCGTTCGAATCGTTCAAACTATTTTTATTCGATCGTAGGATTGCCAAATTTGGCAAAAAAACGTAGAATTCTAAGTTTTTCAATCCAATGGTCAAGTTTCGAAGTTTTTGTACTTCGAAATTCGACCTTTGATAAATCTGCCCCTTATAGTTCAGACAACCAACGTTGTACCTTTCATTTAATATAGGATTCTCGGCATATAAACTCTTCCACTAATCCAATCACATTGGCAATTGTAACTCTTCAAAGAGTGATTGATCGATTCTGTGTAGTTACTGTAATAGGATTATCCAATGAGTTATGCAACTCCTAGAAACAAGTTTTAATTGTGAGAGTTGCAGGAATGGATGCAACGTCTTCATTGATTACTCAGCAAGTACAGTTGTTTTTAGATTTACCTATACTAGATTTACCATGACCTGGATGAATGAAATTCTCCATAGTCATAGTATTTGTACTACTTTGCTGTGGAATAAGTTGGCATTTTAAAATTGTGAGTTTGTAATAATAGTTGCATACCGGTACATAGTTGATGAAGTTGGAAAAAATATATAGATCCATCTTTAGGTGGTTCAGATGAAAGCAAAGTTGTCTCCTGTTTTCAGAAGATGAAAAACAGGAATGCACCGAATCCAGGATTCTGCCTTTTTCAGCAGCATTCAGATTCAGCCGAATCCTTGTGCCTGGCTGAATCCAAATCCAAATTAGCATGGCAAATTAGGGGCAGGAAGGGAAATCAGGTGACTTTTTATCACAAAACAAAGTTGCAAATTTGTATTCAGATTTGGTTCGGTGTTCGGCCGAATCTTTCATGAAGGATTCAGCCAAATCCAAAATAGTAGATTCGGTGCATCCCTAATGAAAAATACTTCCTAATTCCAAAATGATGTATCTTGACCTCCTTGGAAGAAAGGAGCTAATTATAAACCTACACTTGGGTACATGTAATGTAGAATGCCTGTATTATGTTCACCAATGTTGTTGCTAGTCATTGTGTCCTTTCATGCAAAATAAACACAGACAATAGAGCAATACTGTGGTTCAATGTGAATAAAAATGCTTACTTTTCTTATCCCTTTCTGATGGCTGTACCCTGTCTAATCTCACTTAAGAATGTGGCATCCAACAATTTGCACAAACAGAAACACTGTAACTTTATAATAATATTACAATGAATTCATATAGCACAAACTTGTTATATAGTGTTTTAAAGAGATCAGTCAGATCCTGCCTACCTGCATACACATGAGTTCCATCAGGAGCCATACATTTAAATGTTTTCTACCAGTTGGCGGTAACTTTAAACAAAACTGGTTATTCCATGCAAAGATGGCAACTTCTTTATATTTGTCTACTGCCTGCATCTACTCTAACTCATTTTCCTATGTATTCTTTAGTTATATATCCATAGTGCTATGCTTACACTAAATAAATTGCTTGTAGCTATGAAGAAAACTCCTGGTGCCCACAATAACATTTCTTTGACTTTCGATAAACACAAATCTGCCATTTGAGTACCTAGCTTCTGCTTTCAGAAATATATTTCTATGGGTATAAGAGTCAAATAACCTACTGCATGCCTGGTACAGGTTATACCTATTATCCAGAATGCCCAGGACCTGGCATATTCTGAATGAAGGACTTTCCTGTAATTTGGATCTTAAATCTACTAGAAAATCATGTCAAAGTTAAATATACCAAATAGGCTGGTTTTGCTTACAATAAGGATAAAGTATATCTTAGTTTGGATCAGATACAAGGTAGTTTTATTAATATAGAAAAAAGAAAATCATTTGTAAAATGTTAATTATCTGATTAAAATTGACTCTATGGGAGACAGGTTTCCTAATAACAGATCCTATGCCTTTCTAAACAACTTAAAATTACACCATGCTCTGTTATCCTAATGGAAGACTTATGCTTTCTGTGCCTGTAAATCCTGAACAGTGAGCATACTATGATAATCCACCACAACTGGCAAATGATATCTGGGGTAAGTCACCAATCTCAGTTGACATATTTGTCTACAATAATTGCTGCCGTGAATTTCTTTATTCTCTCATGTATTTTTGAGCTGTATATGTATAGCTTTAAGCTGAATAGATTGCTTGCAATTATAGAAAAAAACCTCTGGTGCCCAAGATTTAATTTCTTTCCAGCTGTGCACATCTGCTCATTAGCAACTAGCTAATGCCATTTTTCCACATTACACAGGCCTTTTCCTGGGTATTAGATTCATAACGTATGTATTCTTGGCACGAGCCTGGTGTTTAATGGGTTAAATCCCTCCATAGTTACCAATGGCTCTTTATTATCATATTTAAAAACAAGCCAATAATACAACTAATTCCTCTGAAATGAGCTTATGTTTCACATCAATCATTTTTACTGGAAATAAAGGACTCATGTTTCAATTAATACTCATCTCAAATTAAATAAAAAGGGATTTTTGTTTTTTTTAATTAAAGACCCTGTTTAGTATTCAATCTATTTAGCCATTTTTATTTACAAGAAAGAAACCAGTCTTTGGAGAAAAGACTGCATATGCTACATGTAACTAAAAAAAATGGGAGTTTATTTATGTTTCATGGTTATGAGCAAACACCATCTGGCAAAGCAGCTCAGAGGATAAAAATATTAAAGGAACCACAGAAAGTTATATCACAGTTCAATGCATTTTGCTTAGCAGGAAAAAAAAACAGAAGTCATTGGAGGGAATTGGAAAAATAAAACAACAATATCCTTTGATTACACAAAGCTCAGTGGTGGAGAATACCAGGGAGAGAGAGAGAGAAATTCATTAAAATATGAACAATACTTGAAAGAAGCTAGTGGATGCAGTACCTATTCTCCCTTGATGACTTTAAATTACAAGGTTTTTGTAAGCTACAGCAATCTGCCAAAGTTAAATTAAACAGGGACCTTTTCTCTGCAGGGCAACTTAATTGAGTTCTACTCAAATTCCTTCTAGCAGATTCTAAAAATTGCAGTATACTGAAGGTTGGTGGAAAGTAAAAAAAAAAACATTTTACCAAAAATGGGTTGCTGAATTATTAATCTCCCTATAGAACAAGATAGCTGTAAAGACTGCTTCTTCAGTTAAATCGATACAATTTCTAAGGGTTTTTTGCACGAAAGGCAGAATTTCCCAGGTTTAATAAATGAGCCTCAATGTTGTTTCTTGTTAAATCCAGTAAAACATGCAAGGTACTGAGCAACATGTATGCCATCACCTTACAAGGTTTCTGTGGAAAAGACTTTGGGGGTTAATTTGCTGATAATATGCTCAGATTTAGGGTCGGCCTGTTTATCCAAAGGTATTACCACCTAAGAAAATATAAGATGTTGATTTATTAGCAGCTACAACATGAGCACATGTTTATTAACCACACACATATATTTATAAGGGGTAAACATAAACTATGCATCAATAATTGGTTACTCATACTAATGCAGAAATGATACTAATTATCTACTAATATTGTAGATAATTATGGATATCTGAGATATAGTCATAGCATCAAGGAATGCAAAATTGCAGCCTTAAAAAACTAGGACCAAAGCAATACAGACCTGTCACTCTCCCCACATTTCTCCCATATTGCTCAATTTTTGTCTCTCCCCCAGTCTTATGTCGCTATACCTCATCCCCCTATGTTTCTACTATCTCTGATGAAACCTATTATGTGCATGTGTAAAATCAGTCAGTGACATCAGCAGAAAACGCTAACCAGACACAGCGAGCAAACAACAGCTTCAGGCTTGTGTGTCATTATAAAGTGTTCCCGCAATCCCTATCCCCCCTTCCAAGATACCATCAATAGTGCAAGCTGCCTTTGTGATTGACTGAAAATTAATTTAATGGTGCCAGGGAGCCCTGTACTTTATACTTTCTATGAGCGTGTTATGTACAGGGCACTGGATGTACCTTATCTCTGCATTTGCTCCTATTTAATGGTTACCATGGTTTCAACCTGGTTTTGAACCGACCAGAGTCAGACTGGGGTCTGGGGTCCACCAGGGTTGCTAACTTACAGGCCCCACACCCGTTTAGGGGCTCCAACCCCATTCTTGACTGCAGCAAGTACCTTTTCACTGCTGAGGGAGGTCAGTGGCTGTGCAGCAAGTACCCACAATTATCAGCGGGGACACAAGGAGCAGGTCTGTGTTGGAAGGAGCCACAAGGGCCTGGCCTACCAGGGTTTTTTCCTGGTGTCATGAGTGCCCAGTCCAACCCTAAACCAGATAGTTCAGTTTTTAATGGGCTGGTCATTTCAAAGCTGTCTGGCTGGGTATGTGGTGGGGGCTAACTTTGTCTAGCTACAGGCCTCCTTTTCATGGCCTACATGGCCTCTACACACATCTTTATATGACAGCATCATCATTTCTGAAACAATACAGCTTTCCAGCATGCAATATCAAGATTAATTGTAGCACTGCATGTAAGAAACTAAACCAAGTTAGCCGACCACTAATACTTAGCACTATTCCTGAATGAGGAAACAGATGCATGAAAAGGGGACTGGGGAGTGGGATATGACTGGGGAATACTTATGTCTGGTCTGGAAAGTCTCTTGAGGTTTTTAAAAAAAAAAAAAAAGAGTAAAAGACTACACTAATTAAGAGTGTGCGCTTTATCACTGTGAGTAATGTTCGCCTTTCAAAAATTAAATACACCAAACAACACAAATAACAAATAACTGTCCTGTAATTAGTGTACTTCCATGCAAAAGAAAGTCATTTACTGCAGAGGGTCAATCAAGTACAATCTTTAATTCTATTCCCTCTGAGATATTTCTCATTAATTAATATCAGCCTTAACACAATTAGGCTAAAGCAGACGTTACCCACTGCCATTATAAATCAGTGTGCTATTAAATCATTGAACAACAGTATGAGCCCGATTCACTATGGGTCGAATATCAAGGGTTAATTAACCCTCGATATTCGACTGTGAACTAAAATCGTACGACTTCGAATATCGAAGTCAAACGATTTAGCGCAAATCCTGCGATTGAACGATCGAAGGATTTTTCGTTCGATCGAACGATTAAATCCTTCGAATCGAACGATTCGAAGGATTTTAATCCAACGATCGAAGGAAAATCCTTTGATCAAAAAATCACAGGCAAGCCTATGGGGACCTTCCCCATAGGCTAACATTGACTTCGGTAGCTTTTAGCTGCCGAAGTAGGGGGTCGAAGTTTTTTTTAAAGGGACAGTACTTCGACTATCGAATGGTCGAATAGTCGAATGATTTTTAGTTCGAATCGTTCAATTCGAAGTCGAAGGTCGTAGTCGAAGGTCGAAGTAGCCCATTCGATGGTCGAAGTAGCCCAAAAAAACTTCGAAATTCGAAGTTTTTTTTATTCTAACCCTTCACCCGAATTTAGTGAATCGGCCCCTTAGTTATTTGCTGTTCTCTTTAATGGAATTTGGCAAATGCAGAGCCCTGTGGGCTTCTTTACAGTGATAAAAGGAGACTGGTTTAAACCCCAGGCTATCTGGTTATGTGCGCTACTTCAAACATCATCTCACTTGACTTACTATTACCAAATTAGTGTCATATAATAAAGGCTGGAGGAGTAGATTGACATGGACTGTCCTCTAAATAATGGTTTATATTAAAGTCACTCATGTGTGAGATTTTTATTTTTTTACTCAATTTAGTGGCAGTGTTTTGTAATCTGAGCTAATGATAGGAATGACTGAAATACTGTAGGGCCGGTTCAGAACTGCCGTGTGCAAGTACAGCAGTGACAAGGCAAAATGTGCCGGTTAGCAAGATACAGTGTTTCAGAGACAAACCATTAATGGAAATGCTTACACGGTGGAAACATTGGGCCAATTTAGCAGCACTTTATATTTCATATATTTTAAAAAGGTTATGTCAGCAATATGATAACATATGTACATACAGACTGTATGCAAAATGTGTTATCCAACTGTCTGAAGGGAATAGGGATGTAGCGAACGTCGGAAAAAAAGTTCGCGAACATATTCGCGAACTTGCGCAAAAATGCGAGCAGTTCGCGAACGGTTCGCGAACCCCATAGACTTCAATGGGAAGGCGAACTTTAACATCTAAAAAAGACATTTCTGGCCAGAAAAATGATTTTAAAGTTGTTTAAAGGGTGCAACGACCTGGACAGTGGCATGCCAGAGGGGGATCAAGGGCAAAAATGTATCTGAAAAATCTGCCTGTGTGTGCTTGGAAGAGATAGTGTAGGGGGAGAGCTGTTAGTGATTTCAGGGACAGATGATAGTAAGTTTGCTGGCTAGTAATCTGCTTGATACTGCTCTGTATTGGAACAAAAAAATAAATAAAAGCAGTCCTTACAAGGACTACTGTTATTGCAGCAGTCAGCAGATGAGATCAGAAGCAGGACAGCTGCCCACTGCAGCTACATACAGAGCACTGCAGTAGAAGGTAGATTACTAGCCAGCAAAGCTACCTAAGCTTAAATGTCCCTCAAACCCCTGCAGACTTCTGTCCCTCCAATAACAGAGCAGTATCAAAACGATTACTAGCCAGCAAACTTTCAACTGTCCCTGAAATCACTAACAGGCAGCAGCTCTCTCCCTACACTATCTCTTCAGCACACACAGGCAGAGTGAAAAAACGCTGCAGGGCTTCGGTTTTTATAGGGAAGGGGAGTGGTCCAGGGGAGAGCTTCCTGATTGGCTGCCATGTACCTGCTGGTCTGGGGTGAGAGGGCCAAAAAAAGCGCCAACAATGGCGAACCCAAAATGGCGAACGTCGCGCGACGTTCGCGAACTTCCGGCGAGCGCGAACACCCGATGTTCGCGCGAACAAGTTCGCCGGCGAACAGTTCGCGCCATCTCTAGAAGGGAACACTGCTGCACTTTCATCCAACATGATAAATTCTGCCACCTCACCGTACCCACACAATATCAAAAGCAAGAAAAAAAATTGCAATGTATAATATCCTGTTTCACGGAAAAAATAGTGAAACTGCTTAAAAATTGGCGAATTTGTGAAAAATTTGTAAACCGCATTGAAGTCACAAAAACTCTTGCAATTTTTAATTGCTTTCCCCCTTAAGTGTGTTTTAACAGAGGCAATTCTCATTATTGTCTATGGCAGGGTATTTTATGGCATTTTGATGTTAAGTAGTTGCTACTAGTAACTCTGTGAGCCATTGCCCTTACAATGCTATGTTTTCTGGGGACATGATACATTCCATGTGTTTTAGAAACATTATCTCACTTCCTTTTCTCTACATGTTCTGTCAGCCATAGAGGAATAGTGTAGTAAAGACTTGAGTTATTTCAGAATGACAGCAGTGATTAACTCTGTGTTATAATGTTATCACTCATTTTGAAAATATAATTAATTTCTCAACAGCAATGTTATACAAGGGCTATACTGTATGTATTCCCACTTAATCCTCTGCTACAGATGAATGGCATGTATTGTATATAGACAATCTGGTTACAAAGCATTAGTTAAACAGGAGTATATGCTCTTAGTCTCCCTATTTAATGAAAGATAAACATTACGCTGAGAAGTTCCAGTCAGGTCTAGAAAGTATGTGAGTTGGAGATTGCATTCTGTCATTTTGTTTGAATTTTTTTCTGTTTATACTTTTGAGCCCTACATCGCCCCATTGACTTCTATTGCATTTGGCTGAAAGTGCTTGTGCGAGCACTTGAAAGGCACTTGAAAGGTGATTGTTGCTTGGAAACATGGCCAGCACTTGCGCAAGCACTTTCAGCCCATTACAATAGCAGAAAATGGTTGATAATTTCAGGAATTTTGCTTCTGCTTTTTTTGTGCTACTAAAAATTGTCGGTGCCTTGTGTGCCTTTGCATTATGTTTTATAAAAACATAGGATTTACTTGCTTGTATTAGCAGTATTTGTTTTAGTACAACGATAACACAAAACACACTATCAATAATATTTTTGAAAGCCAAAAAAGACGTGATGATATCACAAACAAACGAAAGCACATGGTTGCAGAATGCTCGTTGTTTGATCCTCTCTCCTCATGCTGTAGTGCAGTGATCCCCAACCAGCAGCTCGTGAGCAACATGTTGCTCCCCAACCACTTGACTGTTGCTCTCAGTGGCCTCAAAGCAGGTGCTTATTTTTGAATTCCAGACTTGAAAGGAAGTTTTGGTTGCATTAAAACCAAGTGTACTGCCAAACAGAGCCTCCTGTATTGTTCCAGATCACATAGGTGCTGCCAGTCAAATCAAAGCCCTTAATTGGCACCCCCAGGAACTTTTTTTATGCTTGTGTTGCTCTCCAACATTTTTTAGATTTAAATGTGGCTCACGGGTACAAAAGGTTGGGGAAACCTGCTGTAGTGTATCCTCTGCTTACTAAAGGACAAAATAGCTGTAAATTCTTGCAGTTAAACCTCTGAAAAATTATATATTAACATAATGTAGACCTCTGCTTATAGCCAAGGCCTGAATTAGGGGTAGGCAGAAGAGGCACGTGCCTAGGGCGCAAAGCTGTGTGTGGGGGGTGCAGGCAAGTACTTTATTTGCCACCTACCCCATGTCTGCTCCCACTGTCTCCATTCTACTCACTCATGCTATTTCCTCATTGTGCGCATCTGTTCTCTTGCCCTTGTTTATTTGCACATCTATTTGTGTGTGAGAGAAGGGGGCTGCCTAGGGCATCTGGCCGGTCTGGCCTGGCATTGTTTATGGCTCAAGGGGCCCAAGGGGCACAGTTGTAGGTAACTCATAGGGACATTAGCTTTTGCACCAAAATTTGTGATTTTGTCTGCAACAAAATGTGCAATGTGCAGCAGCAACAGGCACAGCAGTAGTCTTCTGGTCGCAGTGGGTTATCTGGCACCAGCAATACTGTTCCAGATTATTTTGCCTCAACAAGTGGGCAACAAGTGCTGCAGTGAAGGCCCAGCATTTGCTTCCAAGCACACCAAGGCAGACAGGCTTCAACAGTATGGACATTCTTCACATGCCAGTCAGATGACCAGTTTGTGATGGTGTGCTAACTCAGCCATCATAGGGGCAGCCAGACAGCCTCCTCGTATTGCTTATGAAAGTGGTGCCAGCTTCCTATCTGGAGCAAGGGAAGGGGCCTTTATAGGATCACATAGCTACTTAGAGCAATGTTTATGCTATTGCAGAGCTAAAAACAACTTAACTGCAATGTAATTTCACCTTCTATTGACTGAAATGCATTTGTTTTGGTTTTATGTGAAGTGACAACAAGTTCACTCATCACTAGTGGTTTGAAATTGTTTCATCCTTGCATGCCAACATAGTTTTTTTAAAGCATGTACTGGGCCTTGAAGGAAAAAGTGCCAGAAAGAGCTGACATTTCTAATGAAAGGGATATAAAGATTTTAACCCTAGGAGTATCCACTTTAGATGTGCCCTTTTGAGGGAGGTGTCTTTATTGGCTAAGGGATGTTATGAATATATAAGGATTGAATTACAGTTCTGTCTGTTTAGACTCGATTACAGTAAGGAGATTGATGCTGAGAGCCCAAGGCAGGAGGACTAAGAAGAAGTCTGGACCCTAAGGTAGTCTGAATACCATAGTCAGTGTTAGGGAAAGGGACCTAGATATGAAAGATCTATAACAAACAAGGGAAAGTTGTGCTCACCACTAATTTTTAAAACCATTAGGCGGGGGTGCAATGAGGCTGTGAAAACAAATACATATACACAAATACAAGAGTCCTCTGCACTCAACCCATTATGAATATTTAAAGGACAAGGAAAGGCAAAAAAATAAAATCCCATTTTTACTTTCTTTAATGAAAAAGAAACCTATCTCCAATATACTTTAATTAAAAATGTGTATTGTTTTTATAAGGAACCTGACTGTATGCAGTAAAATTCTCCCTTCATTTACTGCTGTGGATAGGAATTGTCAGATGGTCTCTAACTGCTGAGCAGGGAAACAATCATACTTATAAACAGCAGGGGGAGCCCCCACCTTACTTACCAGCCATGCAGAATTCAAGCAGCTTTGTTTATGACGCATGTGCAGGGTCAGGGTCAGGCAAAGATGTTTAACAAAGTTACAAGATGACAGCCCCCTATGGCCAACTTTGAAAGCATAAATCATTTGTTTGATTAGGCTTGTGGTGCAGTAAGTTCATTCTTATGTTTAGTGTACAAAATACAGCATTTCTAGCCTTATTCTATCTTAGACTTTCCTTGTCCTATAAGACAGAGACATTTTGTGCATACTGCTACTGAAAAATGCCTTACCCTTTAAACAAAACAGGGATTGTTTGTCCATACATTGCAATATATTTAAGATGGCCAACTACGTCAAAGTCATCCCATATCTGGCCAGTCCTATGCTTAATTTTCATCTGATTCATTAAGAATTCTATTGCTTCATTATACATTTTACAAAGGGACTAAGTTTTACCTGCAACTTACTTGCTGCTTTCAAAGTAAAACTCCCAAACTTGGCTGCCCTTTTATTAGACACCAGTGGGATCACCTGACTATAGTTGGGAAGGGTGGGAGCTACAACATGGAGCTGGTCACTGATCCTGTATAACTATAACAAACAAGGGAAATTTGTGCTCACCACTAATTTTTAAAACCATTAGGTGGGGTTGCAATGAGGCTGTGACCACAAAATACATAAAGACAAACATAAAAGGTCCTCTGCACTCAACCCATTATCAATATATTTAAGACATTGAGACATTTTGTAAGGCATTTTTCAGTAGCAGTATGCATAAAATGTCTCTGTCTTAAATATACTGATAATGGGTTGAGTGGAGAGGACTCTTGTATTTGTCTATATGAAAGATCTATGCTCCAGTGTTGAACTTGCACCATGGGGTAGCTCCCCAGAATGTAGGGACTCAAGTGTGTAGTGTAAAATTCCTTATAGACAAATTGAGAGATCTTGGTGTACTGGGGGCTGCACCATTGCTGGGACAACACCTAAAGTCACCCCAGACACCCCACCTCCCTTGCTGCATCCCCAGACAACTCAAGCTTGCTTCCACTATCCCTATCCTTCGTCTGCATGCCAGACTGGCAAAAAAGCTGGAAGGAGGTGTTGGCATACTGATGATCTACTATGATTATTCAGTGTTCTAAGTGAATTGCCTTTTCCTCTGACCAATTTTATTTGTTAGTACATTTATTACTCCTGTTTGAGAAGATGTCTTCTCAAAGTGTATGTGATTTATAAATCAACTTGAAGACCTGTTCACTGTTATACATATACTGTAGTTTCTCAACATTAATATTTGCTTAAAACTTAGTAAGCCTTAAGGTGATGAAAGGGCAATGGAAGCTATTTTGCTTATAACAAGGTATAGAAAAAAATACACTTTTAAACAACAAAGAAACTACCCTTGGTTACTGATTATCTCAGCTACTTGAGATTCAATTCAGAAAGCAAACAAATGAGAATCTAAAATAAATGACTGTCTGTTGATTCTGAAAATTATATAATGTTATAGAACATCCTCCTAGAATAACCATATAGCTCTGGGATAAAATGTGAAAAAAATCCAACATTAACATTAATGTACTGTATAATATATCATCTACTAAAGGATTGATAGAACTAAAAGAAAGATTACTTTTAGCAACATTGTTAACCAATGTTGCCCTACAAATCATATTGCTAAATACATTTAGGGGTTATTTTCTTCAATGGCACCAAAGCATATTCAGAATTGTAGAATTTTTCTGAAGCTTTAGGATAGCTTGAGGTGATTACCGGCACTCACCTCCGCCATTAAACAATTTCGCCGGGTGCTAACCAAATTCGATATAAAGTCCAGCAATGAAAGAAAGCACTCACGGCATAAAGGTTTTAAAACCTTTATGCCGTGAGTGCTTCCTTTCATTGCTGGAATATATATATATATATATATATATACTGTATTGATGATGATATATGATTGCAGGCCAAGTGCTTTTATAAAGGTCATGGGACCTTTATATCCTCAGGGTGACAAGTGAAATTTCAAAACATGACATGCAAAAATATATTATACAGGTCATTTTTGACACTCCTTGAGTATAATAACATTATAAATGCATGATTGAGTCAGTTGATACTAATAGCTATATAGTATATAGATAGATATGCACACTCAAAAGATAATAAAAGAAGGCAAATATGGTACATTTAAAATAAAGCTTTACTTATTTATGCAAATAATACACACAAAGCCACAATAGTAGGCCTGTATAATACAATACATAAGCTTACATGGTATATACCTAACGTTTAAACATAGCCACAATTACATAACAGTAAACAGTAAGTATTACAATTATACAGCAAGGAGCAGATACACCTACCACCAGTATGAGAATGGCCCCTTACTTGTTACTATCTCTACTATCTTCACAGATCATATAAGAAATGAGTGATGGATTATCCATTGAATCTTTGTGTCCTCTTATTAACCTCACCAAAGGTTTTTTTTTTTTTTAAAAAAATGAAAAAACGAGGAAATATTTTAATGAGCACTGTCACTTTAAATACATAGCACTGACCATGGGTCTGTTTTTTTATATTGTTTAATATTAGATTGCACAATATGGATTGTTTTATAATATTGATTGTCACTATAATGAACTAATGAAAGATGATTGGTTACTATATGTATTTTTATGAACAAATCTTTTTACATGAATTTCCTACATATGATTGGACACATTGAGACACATGACTATAAGCACATACTAACTTTAGAGGTCATATGACCCAGGTCATCGATTATACACATTGGACACATTGAGACACATGATTATAAGCACACACCCACTTTAGAGGTCATATGACCCAGATCATCGATTGGACACATTGAGACACATGAGTATAAGCACATACCCACTTTAGAGGTCATATGGCCAACTTTATCGATTTCATTATATGCAATGGTATAAATCAATTAATTTTGCACGCAAGCACTTTAGAACATATATTTATATGTTTTATCTATATGATAAATTGGTTTTATGTTTTGATCTGTGATTAATTAGTAGTATGGTTTATATCCTGTGCTGCTGGATGACATTTGGTTGCTATGTGAACTATCGTGAGTTACCCCATGTTTTGGTTACCTAGCGACAGAGTAAACATGAGCGCATGCTTTCCCTGTAGTGCAGGCAAGTACAATGAATATAGAGAGCCGTGTTGCTAAGCGGATGACTCATCCGCGGAAGTGACATAGGCGGAAGTGACGTCACACACCATGTGGTAATTGAACAGGGTATTTATAGCTCTACACGACAGGGCAAACGTCAGAATCCCCTTGACAAAGGCTTACGCCGAAACGTTGGGGCCATTCTCATACTGGTGGTAGGTGTATCTGCTCCTTGCTGTATAATTGTAATACTTACTGTTTACTGTTATGTAATTGTGGCTATGTTTAAACGTTAGGTATATACCATGTAAGCTTATGTATTGTATTATACAGGCCTACTATTGTGGCTTTGTGTGTATTATTTGCATAAATAAGTAAAGCTTTATTTTAAATGTACCATATTTGCCTTCTTTTATTATCTTTTGAGTGTGCATATCTATCTATATACTGTTACGTTGTGGGGTACCCATTGTAGGGGTACCCTTTTGATGTTTGCACCTCTTGCACTGTTTACCTACAGCATTTGCTGAATTGGTGTGCCCTCCACCTATTACTAAATTCTGGATACTAATAGCTATACCTTGCATTGTGTGGGGTAGCGTGAAAGGAAGTTAATGGAATGTGTAATTCAAACGGTCATTGAGAAGCCTATTGTTCTTTTGGTGTTTTGGTCAGTGGCTATCATGATGTAAAGTGTGACAATTTTTCATTGCTGACCAAGGCGTGAAAATTAGCAAGTGCTCTATGACCCAAAAAGAAGTTCCTCTCCAATCTGTTCAACAGACTTCTGTTGTGAATATTTTTCTGATGGTTATACAGATCGACTTGCCATATTATATAGCTTGGAATGGAGATGGTTTTCCATTTTTACATATGGCTTAACAGCAAGGAGAAAGAGGATGATTGTCCCGTGCTGCTAAATGCCTTAATGCTCAGAGATCCTATTTCCGCTCTAGAGGGTTGGTTAATCCAAGCCTAGAGCTCAAGCTTTCACACTGCACTATGCAACAAGAGTAGCTGAAATTCCTGCTTAAAAGTGCAAAGTTGGGTTCTTGAAAGAAGCATAGTGCTTCTTGTGATGAGGTGCTTATTTTGCCATATGGAATATTTCCCCTTGGGCACCCTAAGTTTTCACCCAATAACTATTCTCCCAACTGTTGTCATTGATGTTTCTTAAATAAAACTCTGAGCTACAAACACCAGTATTCCTTCATCTAAATGTAAATTAAATGGAAGTAAGACATGAAGATATATTTTGACTGCATTGCATTTGAAGGGTGGTTCCTCTCCCAAACCTGTTAAAATCAGCACTTTACTTCAGAAGCATTAAAGTCATCTAGATAAAAATCTATAACTAAAATGGAAGATAGACTCAATTTAATATCTAGTTACAATTTCAAAATATGAAACAGATTTCCTTCCCTGAGCACAATACATGGAATAATTCAGTTTTCATTTATCCTATTTACTGTAGCTCGATAAGTAAGGCATTACAGTGGATCAGCACTGGTGACAGCACAGAGATAGAACAAAAAAGGGGCGCAAGAGCCTTTCTGGGTTTAAAATCTGTTATGTGATCCATTATTTGCACAAATCCCACCTCAGCATATTACAATGGTTTACACATATGAAAAAATATACACAAAGAGGCACAACCTGCAAGTAACAACTATTAATCAACAATTGGACAAGGACAATTAACAATATAAAGTCTCCAATGACAAATCAAGACAATTCCAGAAATTACTGATAAGCAGTCTCTTAATTATATAATGTTCATTCAACCCCCCAATTTAATGATAATCAAAACTCACAGTTGTACATTGATCTCAAGGGAAATCCCAGGTGCTGCTTTCAGTTTACCTTAGGATAAATATCAGTAGCTATGATAAAAACATGGAAAAAATAGCACACTCCATTGTGAATAATGACACTTTAATAAAAAGATTAAAATTAAAAACTCTTCAAGGTAAAAAGTCTTCAAAAAATGTATTATAAAAAAGACTCTGCCGTTCTGGTTGGTTTTTCCAATGTGGTACGAGCTATAAATTCCTCAATATACAAAGCAAATGGCGATACTAATTATACCCAATGCATTTCATCAAGAGGTAATGTAATATAAAGACTTGTGACAAAGTATTTATATTTGTCTCATAAACGTACTGCATTTTAGGAAAGTCACACTATGGACAGCATTATTCTAGGCATCATTTCCACAGCTCTAGCATGCATCTTTAGAATTACCATAATATTACTATAGATCCCTTGTAGTCAAAGCCTGGCCAAGTTTAATTAATTAGTGTCCCCTGCACCCATTTGTGTAGATATTTTGCACAAAGTTATAGCTGATGCAGGTTAGACTGTCAGTCATTTAACAATTGTGGGATTTATTTTCTGTAGTTAAAATAATACAAGCATCTAACTATAGACTTTTCATGCCTCAGTAATTTAAAGTTAATTTAATTATTCACCACATGTCTTTTCCCAGTAAGACACTGCAAATGAAGCAGGGTCTCAGCACATTGCAACATTTTGTTGCAACATTATCAATATCACTTAGAAAACAGGTGTTAGTGTTCAGCTTTTCATGTTTTCAATTGGAACAGGTGCTATCAGCATGATTTAGATAAAAAGGACTCATTTTCATTATAGTTGTTTGTTGTTGCAACATTTAACTGCCAGAAAGTCACCAGTGTGAATGGGCCCTTCTCATGCAATCCAAAAATAAGACCTGTTTGTTTCCCATATTTTGTTCACATGTAAGGATAAAACTGAAGAATCTGTACAGGTTACCATAGGTTACTATGGGATGTAGAGGGGCATATGAAAATGCCATACTTGAGACTGGTTACTGAAAAGAATGTTGTAGTACCCTGTATTATTACCGGCACCTGCAGAAAATAGCATACTATAAGTAAATAGCCATGCAGGATGTGAACTAAATACATATCTGCTATGAATGTGGTAGCTTTGTTGATGTGTAGAATTTACCCAGATCATCTGTACTAAATGACAAGACCATTCCATATGGCTATATACTTTGCATATCACTGTACTATCATATTACTTAATAATTTGTTAATAAGAACTGCTAGCATGAATGAAATATTCATATGTAATGCATTATGAGTGTGATTAAGATTACAGTTTGTAGTATCCAGAGGATGGCTTATCCAATATATTTTCCATCTTTCTGTGCTTCATTAACCTTTAATCATTTTCCAGGCCAGCATTATAATATATATAATTTTACAGTGTTCATATCCTCCAGATATAGTTAAGCCTCAGGATTAAACATAAATCTCTCCTATCTAAAATACAAATGGAATTTTTACTGCACATGATATAATTCATGATCTATTTAATCAACAAATCAACAGTGCCATCTGCTGCTCTACGAGCATACTGCATTTTACTCAAATACTATATTTAGCACCATTAGCTGCCTAAATATTTATGCCTCCATAAACAGAAAACAGAAAAAAATGCCATTATAGTCATTTTCTCAGCTACACAATTACACAGCTCTTGGCACATTTCAGTGAGGAGTAAACACAAATATTGGCCCATTTAAGAAACTTTATGAGGACAGGTTAATGAACAAAGTTGTTAAACTGCAGTTACCAGATTACAAAGTAAGATTTATTATTTATTTATAAAGCGATACAACGATGTGCAGTGCTGTAAATCTTACAATATACAAAGTACAGACAGGTAGGGCAAGTATAAATACAAAAATTATAAATACACAGATATTGTTATGGGATATTAGATACAGTAAGGAGGAGGTCCCTGTCCTGTAGAGCTTACAGTCTAAGTAAATGCAAAGGCCTGACCGTTTGTTAACAGGGGCGCTCCTCCAATGAAGCGAGCTGAGGCAGCGCCCCCCTGGTTGCAGCTCCTGGTAACTAAGAGCCGAATTTCCGGCTCTTCTAGTGGAGAGAGCGCAATTGCGCTCTCTGAACTAGCGACGTGGACAGCCCCCGAACTCTCCAGCCTGTCAACCCCCTCCGGTGGCAAAAGGAAAAATATTTTGTGTCAACCCCCTCCGGCGGCAAAAAAAATTATTTTGTGCCCACATTTTAAACTTGTGTGAGCATTTTTAAAAACTGTGTGTGCAGGTCAGAATAAATGCTGAACTTCGTAATTTCACGCAAACGTTTTGCACCCCACAGTTTGAGTTGAGTGTGTGCTGGCCTTATAATTTTTGTGTGCATGCACAGCTTAGAGGGAACATTGTTTTTGATAATTGTGGTATTCTTTGAAAAAAACACTGCATTGTGGGGGGGGGGGGAATCATTGTGCCTGGTAAGTAAATGTGCCTTTATTGTATCACGTCTGATAAAAAAAAGTTGAGATGACAAATGAGACCTTTGCTGAAGGCAGCTCTAGCCAATTCTGAGTCCTGGGGAGTTCATTTCCAATCATGTCTACATCTTGTACTGAACTGCAACTTACTGTATCGTTGAATATTATAACATATATGTACTACTTAGTAACATTAGGGTTGAAACAGCAAGTGAATCACTTACCATATGGGCACATGTGGCATCATATATTGTCATATATATCAGATACTTACGCTTTAAGTTAAAATACTATTATTCACCCCAGATTTCTTCCCATGTATAGAAAAAGGCAATCATTTTTGGATAAAGAGCTTCCAGATAACGGATCCCATACCTGTAGTAGAAATCAGGTCTATTTAATGGGGGGGGGGCTTTGTTTATCTGTTTCTAGGATGTTTCAGTACAGTGCATATTAGTGTGTTATTTGTGTGTAGGTGCCTCTAATGCCATAAGCTGCAATGCTTTTTCATTTTTGCTCTTTTTTTAAACTGATTCATACCACGGCTCAGACACGTGGGGTTGTGTCTAATCAATTTATGCAGTGGATCTAGACGCATGAGAAAATTCATAAACAAAGGTATCATTTGGTACTATGTGCTATGAGTTTGTGCCAGCATGGTTTTATGCGTAATAGATCTGCCAGACTAACTTAATTTCTTTTTATGAGAATGTAAGTAGAGACCTCGATTCTGGGATGGCAGTGGATGTGATTTACTTAGACTTTGCTAAAGCATTTGATACAGTGCCACACAAAAGGTTACTGGTTAAATTAAGGAATGTTGGCCTGGAACATAGTATTTGTACCTGGATAGAGAACTGGCTAAAAGATAGACTACGAAGAGTGGTGGTAAATGGAACATTTTCTAATTGGACGAGTGTTGTTAGTGGAGTACCGCAGGGCTCTGTACTAGGTCCTTTGCTTTTCAACTTGTTTATTAATGACCTGGAGGTGGGCATTGAAAGTACTGTTTCTATTTTTGCAGATGATACTAAATTGTGCAGAACTATAGGTTCCATGCAGGATGCTGTCACTTTGCAGAGTGATTTGTCTAAATTGGAAAACTGGGCAGTAAACTGGAAAATGAGGTTCAATGTTGATAAATGCAAGGTTATGCACTTTGGCAAAAATAATATAAATGCAAGTTATACACTAAATGGCAGTGTGTTGGGAGTTTCCTTAAATGAGAAGGATCTAGGGGTCTTTGTAGATAACAAGTTGTCTAATTCTGGGCAGTGTCATTCTGTGGCTACTAAAGCAAATAAAGTTCTGTCTTGCATAAAAAAGGGCATTAACTCAAGGGATGAAAACATAATTATGCCTCTTTATAGGTCCTTGGTGAGGCCTCATCTGGAGTATGCAGTTCAGTTTTGGACTCCAGTCCTTAAGAGGGATATAAATGACCTGGAGAGAGTGCAGAGACGTGCAACTAAACTGGTTAGAGGGATGGAAGACTTAAATTATGAGGGTCAACTCTCTGGAAAAAAGACGTTTGCGAGGGGACATGATTACACTTTACAAGTACATTAGAGGACATTATAGACAAATGGCAGGGGACCTTTTTACTCATAAAGTGGATTCAATAAACCTTATTTTCTTATTTAACCATATTGAACGATTGATTTTTCATGCAAACCCTGTGAGTGCTGGTACCACGTGCAATTTCTATATATATATGTTTCCTTTGTCACATCAGAGTTTATAACAGAAGCCAAGTTGGGCAGTTATACACTGTACCACACATCAAGCATAGGAAGCAATGTCCCCTGACTTCAGAGAATGTTCTGATTAGGTTGTAGCTGCTTGTATTTCCAACTCGCATGAGCACCTACTGGGCCTATAAGCAGTACCATGGGTCATTTAACTTGCTAAGAACTTACTTCCTATTTACTGTTTGAAACTGAGCAGGGGATCTGTGGGTGGAAGCTCTATTAACTGTGCCTGTAAATGACTAACCATTAGCTCTCAACAACTTGCACACAGCAGTGTATGAATGCTTTCCACCACACACTCACACAACAATAATAATGTCATTGAACATATGCAGCTGTTTAATTGTTGTGTTTTATTCATAACTGCTTTCTATTTTCCACTGTGTACTCAGCTGCACTGCACATTTCACTAACACAACACAGCACTTCCAGGAGGAGAATAATGCACCTTTTCCTTTCTTTTTTTCAGTTCAAACAAAAGAGGTATATTGGGTAGTTTAGTAAGGATTTATGAGAAGAAATGGTCCAAATGAAATTTACAGTTTGTGGTTAGACTTATGCAGAGATGTCAACTGACATAGGGTGATAATGACCCACTCAGTGGGGTGGGGGGGCCCCATGTAACCAGAAATAACTCCCATCCCCTGAAACCCTTCCTCCTACCTGTAAATGTTTTGTCAGATCCATTTGCTCATGGACTTAGGAGGGAGGGGGTTGGGGTAATGTGATGTGATGTGTGGAGGAGCCCACAAGGGGGAAGTAAAATGAACTTATGCCACTAGACACTCCAGGCATTTTGAGGCCTTATTTTATGTTGCGAGTAAGTTACCATGGATAATCATCTAGATCATTAACACCCAAATGACAAGGGGTTAGTTGACATCTCTGCTTTGGTGTCTTGTCTCTGCACCTTTAAGGACATATTTATAAAGTTTTGTAAATCAAATGCACCACACATCACCATATAAACACCAGACATGGCGGTATAAAATCTGGCATACTATCAACTATGTAATGATATTAGCTGATTGTTGTTTTAAAAAGCAGTGGGCACTTTTAAAAGATGTCCATCACCACCCACAGCTCCGTGACGACAGATTTTAAGTCACATTTGGGGGGCACATTTACTAAGGGTCAAATATCAAGGGTTAATAAACACTCAAATTCAACCCTTGAAGTAAAATCCTTCGGATTCGAATATCGAATTTGAAGGATTTACCACAAATACTACTATCGAAGTAAAAATCGTTCGATTAGAAGGATTTTAATCGATCGATTGAAGGTTTTTTCTTCGATCAAAAAAAGCTTAGAAAACTGATGGGGAAGGTCCCCATAGGCTAACATTGTACCTCGGTAGGTTTAAACTGCCGAAGTATGTAGTCAAAGTTTTTTTTTAAAGATACAGTACTACGACTATCGAATGGTCGAATAGTTGAACGATTTTTAGTTTGAATCGTTCGAGTCGAAGTCTTAGTCGAAGGTCATAGTAGCCTATTCGATGGTCGAAGTTCCCAAAAAAAACTTCGAAATTTCATTTGAATCCTTTTCTCAAGCTTAGTAAATGTGCCCCTTGAAGTTTCAATTTTTATCACTGACTTTTATGCGTTGTATTAGGTCTAAAATCGTGTAAAATAAAGGACTTAGTTATGGTATAGGCAGGCCCGGATTTGTAGAAAGACTAGGCCTGGGCCTAGGGCGGCAGGATTTCTAGGGGGGTGGCATGTTGCCCAACCACACCCATATTGGTTCAAAAACACTGGGGATGCACTGGTGCCCCAATACCCATTGCTCCAGTCCAGATTATGAAAATTTGCATGAATAAAGGGGAGAAGACAGGGGCAACGAACAGCAGTGGGCCTAGGGGCGTCCACTATGTAAATCCAGCCCTGGGCATAGGTGGGCAGCATAAAATAACACACACCTTTATAAATAGTTCCTGCATAAATGATATTATGCAGTTTCATAAACCCCTTACACTTTAAGAATTGTATCAGAGAAAATAAAGTGCCAAGGTGCACCAGTGAATTGCTGCCTAAAAATGAGGCAGGTTTTCACTGTATGTCAGCAATACAATCTTTTTGCTAAAGAGGTGCTTGTTACAGCCTAGTCCTACAGGTCTACACTTAACATAAAAGAACATTGTCTAGATTGGGAGAGACCAGTGCTGGATGATGCCCTAGTAATGGTACCCTGTCTGCCCCCTTTACTGTATATCACTATATGGAAGATATATTAACGGATTTACTGATTAGGCATGTTCCATATGTGACTTCTTGAGGTGGTAAAAACCTATATGAATAAGAGGTAATGTAAATACATGACCATCTATAATAATGATATCAACTGAGGCACATAAGTGCCCATCTACAAAAAAAAGTAGGATATTGTACAAAGTCAACCTAAATAATATCATTACATAAGTAAAGAGCAGGGGTGATGCCACCTCTCCCACCTAAGGTGACCATACTAAGACAGGTTTTAGTTGCCGATTTGGCTCTCAGTGAATGTATGGGGCACTCGGACGGACCGTCCAACCGATATCTACCTGGTCGGGTTTCTATGCAAACAAAGAACCGGCCTGGTGTGCCATTACAAACACTTCAGAGTCAGCTTGTCTGTTTCCCCCAATCTTAAGGAACAGGTGCACGTACCATCAGTGGTCCATCCTCCACCAGGAACAGCATAATAGAAAAGTTTCTGTACAGCACCTTGTAGAATAAAAATGCCTTTATTCAATTTTTCATGGCAGTATCTGGTTAGCAACGTTTCAGGCCTACATGCAGCCTTTTCTCAAGCTCACTTAACACTGATTAAATTAGCTCTTTTATAGACAAAGTTTCACCACCTACTGGCTACAAAGTGGTATAAAGATACAAATGTAGTCATTAAGTGCAGTAAATAAAATATAGATACAATTTTGTAACAGTCATTATATTCAAACAAAACTTCTTAACTCTGTATATCATACAGTCGTAGTACTGAATCAGACACATCTGAAAGACATAATAATTAAAAAACAAATTAATACCAAGATATTTAGCGAAAAATAGCTTGGAGATCATATTCCCGATTTAACCCTTGTGGGGCTAGTGTCTCCAACCGTCTTATCCAGATGGCCTCTTTCCTCAGTAATGTTTTAACCCGGTCCCCCCCTCGTCTAAGAGTAGGTACATGGTCCACCACTTGATATTTTAATTGGTGTATTCCATGACCTGTCTCTATGAAATGGTGTGCAACTGCTTGCTCTCTTTTGCCAGTTCTGATTGCAGATTTATGTTCTCTCATGCGCTCTCTAATGGGACGTGTTGTCTGTCTCACATATAGTAAGCCATACGGGCATTTTATAATGTATACAACAAAACTTGATGCACATGTGTAGAAACCCCGAATTTTTATTGGTGTACCTTTACGTGGGTGATGCACCACATCCCCTTTCTGGCAATTAGAGCAGCAGTTGCACTCCAAACAAGGAAAAGTTCCATTTTTTACAGGACACAAAGTTGTTTGAATGGTCTCTTGCTGATTTAACCAACATGGATGCCAATGTCCTATCCTTCTTATAGGATATCAGGGGTGGTTCGCTAAAACTCTTCACTTGAGGGATGCCCTCCTTAAGAATCTTCCAATGTTTTTTGATAATATCTGTCACCTGATGACTTAAGGCAGTGATCCCCAACCAGTAGCTTGTGAGCAACATGTTGCTCTCCAACCCCTTGAATGTTTCTCCCAATGGCCTCAAAGCAGGTGAATTCCAGGCTTGGAGACAAGATTTGGTTGTATAAAAACCAGGTGTACTGCCCAACACAGCCTTAGTGTAGTTTGACAATCCTCAGAGGGGCTACCATATATCCAATCACAGCACTTATTTGGCACCCCAAGAACATTTTTCATGCTTGTGTTGCTCTCCAACTCCTTTTACTTCTGAATGTTGCTCACGGGTTCAAAAGGTTGGGGATCCCTGACTTAAGGTATTATATTTTGACACAAAAGGAATACGATCCCCACGTTGTCTATTTTGGCCCAAAGTGTAACTGTTAAAATTTAGATTCTCAATTTCCTCCCATTGGGATTGTAACAATTTATTGGGATAACCTCGTTCTCTAAATTTTTCTTGCATCTCATCCAATCTCTGGGATAGTATTTGACTGTCCGTCACAATACGTTTCACCCTACTAAATTGTGATTTTGGAAGGGATTTTTTTTACTTGCATCGGATGGAAGGAATCAAAATGCAGCAGAGTATTCCTGTCAGTGGGCTTGGTGTTCAAGTCCACTGACAGGGATCCACCACACCTCGACACCCTTGTATCCAAGAAGGAGACACAATCAGGGCTACTTTCAACACTGAATTTTATAAAAGGCAACGCCATATTTATCTCACTGACAAATTTCTCTAAGGTCCAATGTGGACCCGTCCAAACCGCAAACACGTCATCGATGTAGCGAAACCACATGTGACAGTACTGACTAAACAATACATTGATGTAAATGTACTTGATTTCAAATCTGTTCATGAAAATGTTTGCATAGGACGGGGCCACATTGGAACCCATCGCTGTACCACGTGTCTGGATGTAATACTGGTCCTGGAATAAAAAAAAAAATATTAAACCATCTCTAGGCATTGCAGCACAAACTTCTTTTGTGCACCATCCAGTGCTAAGTCGCAGTCCAACTCGATGCGGACAGCCTCCACCCCCCCCCCCCCCGTATTGTGACGGACAGTCAAATACTATCCCAGAGATTGGATGAGATGCAAGAAAAATTTAGAGAACCAGGTTATCCCAATAAATTGTTACAATCCCAACGGGAGGAAATCGAGAATCCAAATTTTAACAGTTACACTTTGGGCCAAAATAGACAACGTGGGGATCGTATTCCTTTTGTGTCAAAATATAATACCTTAAGTCATCAGGTGACAGATATTATCAGAAAACATTGGAAGATTCTTAAGGAGGGCATCCCTCAAGTGAAGAGTTTTAGCGAACCACCCCTGATATCCTATAAGAAGGATAGGACATTGGCATCCATGTTGGTTAAATCCAACATAGGAGGCAAGAGACCGATTCAAACAACTTTGTGTCCTGTAAAAAATGGAACTTTTCCTTGTTTGGAGTGCAACTAATTGCCAGAAAGGGGATGTGGTACATCACCCACGTAAAGGTACACCAATAAAAATTCGGGGTTTCTACACATGTGCATCAAGTTTTGTTGTATACATTATAAAATGCCTGTGTGGCTTACTATATGTGGGACAGACAACACGTCCCATTAGAGAGCGCATGAGAGAACATAAATCTGCAATGAGAACTGGCAAAAGAGAGCAAGCAGTTGCACACCATTTCATAGAGACAGGTCATGGAATACACCAATTAAAATATCAAGTGGTGGACCATGTACCTACTCTTAGATGAGGGGGGGACCGGGTTAAAACATTACTGAGGAAAGAGGCCATCTGGATAAGACGGTTGGAGACACTAGCCCCACAAGGGTTAAATTGGGAATATGATCTCCAAGCTATTTTTCGCTAAATATCTTGGTATTAATTTGTTTTTTAATTATTATATCTTTCAGATGTGTCTGATTCAGTACTACGACTGTATGATATACAGAGTTAAGAAGTTTTGTATGAATATAATGACTTTGTTACAAAATTGTATCCATATTTTAGTTACTGCACTTAATGACTACATTTGTATCTTTATACCACTTTGTAGCCAGTAGGTGGCGAAACTTTGTCTATAAAAGAGCTAATTTAATCAGTGTTAAGTGAGCTTGAGAAAAGGCCGCATGTAGGCCTGAAACGTTGCTAACCAGATACTGCCATGAAAAATTGAATAAAGGCATTTTTATTCTACAAGGTGCTGTACAGAAACTTTTCTATTATGCTGGTGTGCCATTAGTCTAAATATATTTCAGTATATGGATAAACATTCTCTTTTATAATTACGTCCAAAAAGATCTGTATTTATGTCTGTAGAATTTTATCTCTTAATATACTTTTCCCACTTAATCATGAATAACATGAATAGGTACAAGCAGATGAAGGCTCTATTAAAGGGAGAATGGGTGGAGCGAATGGGGGGAAATCTATTCACTGTACAACGTTTATGAAGAGGAAAACAAGTCAGCTGAGGAAGCCAGCACTGTGGTGACAGGACGATTAGCTGAATACATCAGTAGCCGTCAGTTGGAGTAAGCGTTTGCTTCTTCTGTTTTAATTTATTAGCAGAAACAGCTTGTCCAAGACACATTTACAGTCACGTCTAGCTCAGCACTAAACAATGGCTCATTAGGAAGTGTCACTGATGATGTAGTCTGAGGAAGCCCTCAAGTTTAGTTAATGTTGAGGGTGTGTGAATGAGGGGATTTCTAATGTCTGCTTAGATTTCTGGGATTTTTACTTCCCTAACATCTACCTATATTTTCATTAACCCAACAGTATTATTTTATATATATATATACATCTATTTTCTAATCAGGAGAAAACTGCACCGGTCTGGGGGTTATTCCAGCGAGTACCACAAGTGATTGGCTTCCTTCTTCTTCGTTCTTCAAATTTCCGGGGAGACACATACGCAGTAGAACAAATAGCCAACTTCTGCATTAAAGTTCGGCTTTTCACTCTACTGCGCATATGCACCAAAGTGAAGAAAGGAGAAGCTGGAAGCCAATCGCTCTGTGGTACTGTAGTAGTACCCCTGGGCTGGTGACGTTTTCTCCTGATAGGAGCATCGGCCCGCAGTATCAGGTAAGTATATAGAATCACTTGGAGCTGCCTAACTTTTGGCCCCCCAAAGTAAATAGCGCCTTTCCTTCTACTTTAAATAAGAATATTCATTTAGTCTGAATTAGTGCTGTTACATTTTGTAGAAAAAAATACCATGTCCGATATATTTTGCTTTGTTTTTCCTATGATAAACATTGGTATCATAGTTTTTACTAGTTAGGCTGGCTAAACACTGACCAAGGACAACTATATCTCTGCAGATATGAAGGATTTAAAATTGTATTTATGCTGTTTCGACAACCTATTATGTATTTGGCGAGGCAAGGCAGGAAGATTTTGAACAGTTTTCCAGCAAGATCAGGTCAATTTGTGGTTTGCTAGTCAATGCAGTATAAAAAGGATATCATTTTTTTGCCCATGAAATGGTCAGAGGATTAATACAACAATGTAGTGTAAACTGTAGTTGGGATGCTTTGCTACATACAGTTTATCAAGAAAGAATTGTTCAGTGTACCTTCCTAAAAAAGCAATACGTTTTCCGAACGAAAGAGGTGTGATTACCAAAATAATGTGTTATAGAAATGAAAAGAAGTAAAACCCCTCTCTATTCAATTGACCACCAATTAAAGAAAATTCAAGTATTAGTGCAGCAGTGTCAGAGTTTATTAACAGTTTCGTTAAAGGTTACTAACCCAGTGTTGCTTTAATTATTGGGCAGCCATTGCTGGGTTACCCAATAAAGTGCTATGTGCTAGGTGCTAATAATTCATCAGCAATTAAAAATCATGTAACAGGATTAATATTGTGCTATAAAGTGCTAGTGCTTCAAATGAAATTAAGAAGTTGACTTAAATAACCAGGATTAAATTGACCCAGGTGAGATTAAAGTTAATTCATTATTATATATCACACATTAAAATCCATTCATTATAGAAGATTGTAAATAACTGATTAACTGTTAAAAAGTAAACTTTACTAAATTCATTAAAATTGCTGCAAATCAATTAAGATAATCTTTGAAAACTGCATAAAAATTGGTGAGTAATAATTAATCCATACACCCCCGTTAAAGTTATAGGGTGTTAAAAAACGTTTGCATAAAATTATTCAAAGGAGACCAGCATTGAAAGAGAAAGGAGGAATAGGAAAATTGTTAGAGGTGGAGAAGTCCCAAGTTCTAGCTGCCTGTATTTTTCTAAGTCTGGGACCCCACACGGAGGAGAAAGTAGGTCACTGGGGACTGTAGTCTCGATTTTACCTTGCTATCTTATAATTCGGAGAGCTAATCTTCCCTATAAAACTACAAATCCCACAGTGCCATTGGATAACAGGTAAGATTTTAAAAGAAGAATCAATGCGGTCGCAAAGGTTTAAAATCAATAGGAAATTATTTTGCAATAGTAAAAATAAGGAAAGCGCCCAGGAGACTTCACAAAAAGCGCTTCCCAGTGTGCCAACACGTGTTTCGCCTGCTGGCTACACGCGTTGGTCTCCTTTGAATAATTTTATGCAAACGTTTTTTAACACCCTATAACTTTAACGGGGGTGTATGGATTAATTATTACTCACCAATTTTTATGCAGTTTTCAAAGATTATCTTAATTGATTTGCAGCAATTTTAATGAATTTAGTAAAGTTTACTTTTTAACAGTTAATCAGTTATTTACAATCTTCTATGATGAATGGATTTTAATGTGTGATATATAATAATGAATTAACTTTAATCTCACCTGGGTCAATTTAATCCTGGTTATTTAAGTCAACTTCTTAATTTCATTTGAAGCACTAGCACTTTATAGCACAATATTAATCCTGTTACATGATTTTTAATTGCTGATGAATTATTAGCACCTAGCACATAGCACTTTATTGGGTAATCCAGCAATGGCTGCCCAATAATTAAAGCAACACTGGGTTAGTAACCTTTAACGAAACTGTTAATAAACTCTGACACTGCTGCACTAATACTTGAATTTTCTTTAATTGGTGGTCAATTGTATAATACATACAGTTTATCCTTAGCAGGTATGATTCATGGGGGATTAAGAAGGAACTGCTTGAGGGATTATGTTTATATGTACAACAGGTTTTGGAATTTGGCTATTAATGCAAAATGGTTTTCAAAATGGTGCTAATTTAATTACTGAGTCCAAGATTAAAAGATAAAACAAGAGGAATAGGAATTAACTATAACAAAATGCCCTTATGTTACAAGATAGTTGTTAGTTCCATAAGACTGCAGGGTTTAGTTAAGAAATGTTTGCCTATTTTACATTTGGATGATGACAGTGCTTCATGGAGTATTTAAATCAAATTAGGAACCTTAGAAAGTAACATGACAATATATTCTGTACAATGTAGTGGGAGCAACATTAAACATTTTTAAGCTCAGGGTATAGAAAATATGACATTGGAGTGGGATATTTGCTTAGCCTTTAAAGGAGAAGGAAAGATACGGAGGCATTTTATTGCCAATAGATTAGCTGCAATAGTGCAAGCTAGAATGCTATATTTATTCTGTAGAATGTTTTACCATACCTGAGTAAAAAGCTCTAGAAGCTCTCTGTTTGTTTAGGATAAGAGCTGCAGTATTAATGTGGTGTGACATCACTTCCTGCCTGAGTCTCTCTCTGCTCTGGGCTCAGATTACAGTAGAGAAGGGAGGGGGTAGGGAAGAGGAGCAAACTGAGCATGCTCTTGCCCAGGGCAATGGGGTTTAAGCTGAAGGCAGGAAGTCTGATAAGAAGCCCATGTGTACACAATAGAAGGAAAGAAATGCAGTGTTTCTTTTGACAGGGGACTCAGAGCAGCACTACTTTGAGGGTTTACTGGTGAATTAAGATGGACCTTTCTGATAAGGCTCACTTAGTTCTGATAAGGCTCACTTAGTTTCAAGACATTTTCTGGATTTTTCCATTTATACATGTGCATGCCAGTTGGTTAAATGGCTCTTTTGATGTGACTTGCTATGCCAAATAAAGTTGTTACTGTACTGTTCCATTACTTATTTATTTAAGAAGCTGTGTAGTGTAGTATGGTTGCACTACTGTGGTTGTTATAGTTGTACTATATATAAACACGGTTATTATAAAAGGTTATTATAGTTGTGTAAGGCATCTGACCACATTTTGGTGTAATGAATAGTGATTGTTTTGGTTGGTGCTTTTTAGACCACTTACATAGTAAGTTAGGTTGAAAAAAGACACATGCCCATCAAGTTCAACCTTTTAACTTTTTTTTTAACCTGCCTAACTTCCAGTTGATCCAGAGGAAGGCAAAAAACCCATCTGAAGCCTCTCCAATTTGCCCCAGAGGGGGGGGAATTCCTTCCTGACTCCAAAATGCGGACTAGTCCCTAGATCAACTTGTACTATGAGCTTCCATTACCCTGTATTCCTTCACTTGCTAAAAAGCCACCCAACCCCTTCTTAAAGCTATCTAATGTATCAGCCTGTACAACTGAATCAGGGAGAGAATTCCACATCTTCACAGCTCTCACTGTAAAATATACCCTTCCTCTTTTCTTCTAAACGGAATGGGTGACTTCATGTCTGGAAAAGTAAATATCTGCAAGCATATTATAATTAATCTATCTGGCATGGACATTGGAGCACAGGAACTGTAAAAAACTATTTTATGTCCTGTGCATCCCCAGTGTTTCTGAACCAATGTGGGTGTGGTTGGGCAGCATGCCAGCCCCCCTAAAATCCTGCCACCCTAGGCCTGAGCCTTGGTGGCCTTTCCACAAATCTGGGCCTGATGGAAGATGCAGACCTGGAACAAGCCATAGAACAATTTCACAAGGCTTTGTTTTTTAATGGGGCAGTGTTGCGCAGCAGGTTCCAGAACTTTTGTGCAAGAAAATATATTCAATACATTTCTTGAAGGAACTGTGGAGAAAGCAAAATTAAGAAAAGTGGGCAACCCCATTGACCTAGACACAAAGCATGAACCTCAGATAAACAAAGAACAATTTGACAAGATCCTTGGATATATTAAAAAGGTAAAACGGAAGATGCTAAATTTATGGGACAGATTTATTAAAGGGGTTATTCACCTTTGAGTTAACTTTTTGGGGCAGATTTACTAAAGGGTGAATTGGCAAACGCTGGCGATAATTCTCCAGCTTTACCGCCCGCAAGGAAATCATTGATTTACTAATGGGTGCGGGCAACAATTCGCTAGCAAAAGAGATAGACGTTATCGCTCATTCGCACTCTATCATCAGGCGATAATTCGATCTGGCGAATGGAAGTTACTCTGCAAATTCACTAAAATGCGGATTTTACTGAACGTTACCTCTTTTGCCAGATTTGCCTTCACCAGCTCAGATCAGGTGAAGTGCACTGCAGTGCATAGATCTTCCTCAATCTTCTGTTACTTTCATCATATTCTTTAGTGGAAAAAGCATCAAAGTTCAAAAAACATACATAGCAAACACCGAAGTCAAAACAGTCACAATGAAAATGTCTCATAATGAAGTTTAAAGAAATTCCATATTTGTTAGGAATGTGTCAGCTGTGGCCCTTAAGTTCTGCTTGAATTAAACTCCCATCATTCCCCAGCCTAAAGCAAAAGCTACAGTATATGGTGGATGCAACTGCTGTGTACAGTACAGAACAGTGAGTTTAAGCCTTATACAATTCCAGTTGCAAATAGCCCAGTTAGCCAACATATTCTATTAGAATGTATAATTAAGCATGCTGCATTATAGTTACAACATGTGTTTATTAAACTCTTATTCTGTGCCATTTGAGAAAACAAGTGTTTTTGTGAAAAAAAGTTAGTGCAGGGACTACAATAAATATATTGATTGTTAAAAATGTTTTAGAACGGAAAACAATGCAAGTATGATCATCTTTCCTTCTATAAAGACTTTTATTTCTTTGTGGTCTGATCCAGTCACAGTGACTTCAATTTCAGATGGATTAGTATTAATAGATAAGTATCAAAAAATCCAGTGTACTTTGTTTGATAATTTTAGTACCACGGAATGCAGAATCTATAGAACCTGCATAAATATACCATAATGTTGGCAGCATAGATACTATTTTTTACAGTTAGACGTGTCACTTCACCCCTATTTTTCACACTAAATTAGGCCACCTCGCCCAGTCACCTGCAGTAATATGTCTGTCACCCATTGTCAGTAAGTTGCACCTGAAACCTAACCTGCTTTATTGAAATGTATAGAATAATCACCTGAAGTCATCTGATGTCATCCTAAGAAGTTGAGCAGGGAGGGGCAGGGTGGGGCCAGGGCAGAATGAGAGTATGGCATATTAGGGTTGGCATTTCTATCTGTGCTACATGGTTTGCATGGCAATAAATGTTATATATAAAATAACCACTGGCACTGAAAAGTTTAAAGGAACAGTTCAGTGTAAAAATAATGCACTTATCCACTGAGGAAGGGAGCGCGAGGCTCCTGAAACGTTTGGCTGTATTTGGCACAAATAAATCACTTACTGTATATACACTTGAGAAAGGGCAGTGATGGCCCGAAACATGTTGTGTCTTGCAGTAAATTAATAAAGAAGAATTAGCAGTAAATCTGCATTGAAGTGCTCTCCTTTCGTTGATTGATTGTGCAGGCAACTTTCGATGATTGGCACATCCACATGAAAGGATAGATGCATTCTATAAATTGAACAATATTGGGCTGAGCGCAGATCTCCACTAGGGATGTCGCGGACTGTTCGCCGGCAAACTTGTTCGCGCGAACATCGACTGTTCGCGCTCGCCGAATGTTTGCGAACGTCGCGCGGCGTTCGCCATTTTGGGTTCGCCTTACCTGGCGCTTTTTTTTGACCTCTCACCCCCAGACCAGCAGATACATGGCAGCCAATCAGGAAGCTCTCCCTCCTGGACCACCCCCACACCCCCTAGACCACTCCCCTTCCATATATAAACTGAAGCCCTGCAGCGTTTTTTCATTCTGCCTGTGTGTGCTTGGAAGAGCTAGTGTAGGGAGAGAGCTGTTAGTGATTTCACTGATTTGAGGGACAGTTGATAGTAAGTTTGCTGGCTAGTAATCTACTTGATACTGCTCTGTATTGGACGGACAGACGTCTGCAGGGATTTGAGGGACATTTTAGGTTAGGTAGCTTTGCTGGCTAGTAATCTACCTTCTACTGCAGTGCTCTGTATGTAGCTGCCTGCTGTGGGCACTGATCTCTTCTGATCTCATCTGCTGACTGCTGTAATAACCCAATAGTCCTTGTAAGGACTGCTTTTATTTTCTTTTTTGTTGTTTTACTTTGCTACTATAACAGCCCAGTGCTATTAGTCTAGCAGTGTTGGGGAGTGGGACTGGTGTGCTACTGTGCTGCTCCTAGTAGTTCAGCATCAGCAGCAGCAACCCGAGAATTTTTTTTTTTTTAATATACATATATATATTTTTTTATTTTACTTATCTTACTGTTCTTTAATGTGTACAGTGCTGTTGCTGTTCTTCATAGTAGTTCACCAATAGTAGTGCACTTGCAGGCATTATTTGCCCAGTGTGTTCTTCAAACAACTGCCATCTAGCTGTGTGAGCTTGTTCACATTCTGTCAAAATATCAATAATAATACCGTCTCCAGAACCACCACCTGAGTGACGTTTTTCAGGCAGCAATAATATATTCCGTATCCACTGCTGTAGTAGTGTATACGTTGACCTTGTAGGCATTGTTTGCCCAGTGTGTTCTTCAAACAACTGCCATCTAGCTGTGTGAGCTTGTTCACATTCTGTCTAAATATCAATAATAATACCGTCTCCAGAAACACCACCCGAGTGACGTTTTTCAAGCAGCAATAATATATTCCGTATCCACTGCTGTAGTAGTGTATACGTTGACCTTGTAGGCATTGTTTGCCCAGTGCGTTTCGTCTTTGCGTGTGAACAGGCTGTAACCTTTACACGACTTGATTGGCATGTAGACGCCGGACGTTTTAAAGCAGTTTATTACACAGGTTTAGAAATGTAGTGTGATTTCTGCCCTTTACAGCACAAAACGCAGCGCTGTGTCAACAATGTATTTTTCAGATACATTTTTGCCCTTGATCCCCCTCTGGCATGCCACTGTCCAGGTCGTTGCACCCTTTAAACAACTTTAAAATAATTTTTCTGGCCAGAAATGTCTTTTTTAGCTTTTAAAATTCGCCTTCCCATTGAAGTCTATGGGGTTCGCGACGTTCGCGAACCGTTCGCATTTTTGACGCAAGTTCGCAAATATGTTTGCGAACTTTTTTTCCGACGTTCGCTACATCCCTAATCTCCACAGCTGGTTTTACTTCTAATAAGGATTAATTATATCTTAGTTTGGATTATATACAATGTACTGTTTTCTTATTACATAAAAAAAGGATTAATAATTTGGATTATTTGGATAAAATGGAGTCTATAGAGAGATGGCCTTTCTATAATTCGCAGCTTCCTGGATAAAGGATTTCTGGATAACAGAGAACCATTCCTGTACTTGTGTATTTAACCTTACAACTAATAATGTGAATTATAAGGGGC
This sequence comes from Xenopus petersii, assembly GCA_038501925.1. NCBI lineage: Eukaryota > Metazoa > Chordata > Amphibia > Anura > Pipidae > Xenopus > Xenopus petersii. The sequence continues at coordinate 107,181,259 of CM076673.1, forward strand.
CGATTCACTAACTTCGAGTGAAGGATTCGAAGTAAAAAAACTTTGAATTTCGAAGTGTTTTTTGGGCTACTTCGACCATCGAATGGGCTACTTCGACCTTCGACTACGACTTTGAATCAAAGGATTCAAACGAAAAATCGTTTGACTATTCGACCATTCGATAATCAAAGTACTTTCTCTTTAAAAAAACACTTTGACCCCCTAGTTCGCCATCTAAAACCTACCAAACTCAATGTTAGCCTATGGGGAAGGTCCCCATAGGCTTTCCTAAGTTTTTTTTGATCGAAGGATATTCCTTCGATCGTTGGATTAAAATCCTTCGAATCGAACGATTCGAAGGATTTAATCTTTCGATTGAAGGAATAATCCTTCGATCGTTCAATCGTACTATCTGCGCTAAATCCTTCGACTTGATATTCGCAGTCGAAGGATTTTAATTCCCAGTCGAATATCGAGGGTTAATTAACCCTCAATATTCGACCCTTAGTGAATCGGCCCCTAAGTGTTTTTCATTACCTTTGGACCATTTTTTTCAGCATTTTAATCCACACAATATTTAGATAAGTAATTAATTCAAAATTATGATTTTAAAAGCTGAAATGCTAGCTTAAGCAGAGAAAACACATATGTATTACTATTAATGGCAAAGAACATAATTATCATATATACAATCAGTTCCCCTTTTCTGATGTTTTCAGACAGAAGTACAAAGTTGATATTAATGTCTACTGTATTTCAATGTCTTAGTTCTATTAGAAAAACTATGTAGCATGTTTCATAAGAATAACACTGAGCAAATGTTTGTACTGATTGTTCAGCTTTATAATCAAGTTGCACATTCACAGTAAAACAAAGCAGACATAAAATAATATTAATATAAAAGGTAATATAAAAGCCATCCATTTTACTAATAGTACTTTCTTGAAATTTATAATATAAAAATTGCAAATCCTGCAACAACAGATGTACAGACTGGAATTTCTCAAAATTAATGGTGCCGTACTATACAGTCGTTTTTTATGAGTTCAACAATGGTAAGGGGGGCATCAGATTCTGCATTATAAAAAAATTAGTACTGGTCTTTTAGACAACTATTTTGCAGCATTAAAGGTGTAGTTCACCTTAGGGTATTTTTTTCTGTATATTACTAAATGTTTATTCTTGAAAAAACAGTAACACCAAAAATGAAAGTGTTTTACATATGCATTTGACTATAAAGTATAGTTTACATAAAAAGCTGCTGTATAGCCATGTGGCAGCCATTCAAACTGAATAGGGCAAAAAAGTTGATGTTTACACAGCTGATATCAGATAAGCTCTGTAGAATATAATGGGTTTAATACTTACACTGTAAGATAAACGGGGGAACAGTTCATGGTTCCCCACAGAACTAAAGATTGAAAACATCTGTCATACAAAATAGGGCATTTGATGCCAATCAACTGTTTACTGTAGTAAATAATATTTTCACTTTTGAATGTTACTGGTCTTTTCAGTTGGTTTTCATTTCTTTATAGTTTTGAATGATTGGCTTTCTTTTTCTGCTTTGTTCCAAATTTCAAAACGGGAGGCAGAAACCTATTCCTCTGTTCAATTACAATGTTATTGCAATTTTTTTTTGTGCTTATCTTATTCATATTCCAGTCCATCTTCAAACCACTGTTTGGTGCTAGGGTAAATTGGACTGTAGCAACCATAGAGCTGCTGGAATTCCAAACTGGAGAGCTGCTGAACAAAAAACTCATAATTCAATAACCACAAAAAAATAAACTGTCAGTGTCTGCATCATGCAAAAAATTAATTTAAAGCTGAAATATTACTTAATAGTAAACCTAAAAATATAGAGCTGGATCTTTTGAAGTCAATGAGTTTGGAATCCTAAACGTCATTTTACATATATTTATACAAAAAGCATCATAATGGTATAAAAACAATTGTGTAAGTCTTCTTATACAGCATTAAAAAAGCAGTAGATCCAGGGCTTCTTTCTCTGTACCTGAATGTAAGAACGGAAAGGCATAGAGTTAGTGTAAAACAATAGTTTTTCGTTTTATGAAAGATATATTTGTAGCACATTCGCATGAGTACAAGCACCCCAAAGTATGAGCAATGCTTATTGGTCGCACCCCTATTTACTAGTGCACATGTTTCCAGACAAGTGTTAGGTATAGTGTGCCCTTGCACAGGAGTGCACTGAGTTTTGTACTTCATGGACCAAATTAGGTGCAACCAGCAAATTGAGCAGAGTTTTGGTAGTGCTAGTAGAAATAAGCACAGATAGACACAAGTGCTGTGTGAATTTCATTTTAATATGGACAACTTTATGCTTATTTTATTGTATAATACTGCAAGATTTGAAACTATGGGTCAATCCTCAGTTGATCTTATAATTTTGCCTCTAGACAATATGACCAGATTAGTTCAGTCAATGTCATTATTCCAAATACTATTGATCTGATTACGAGGACTGTGACCCAATCCATTTACTGGTAGGCAAATTGATGTGTACATGTTATAATGTGATGTAGCCTACTGGATCTATAAACAAACCCAACTGATTATTTGGTAAGTTGCTTGTCAAAACCAATTGCTTAGTAAGCAGTGATGTTTTGCCAATTTAGCTAAAAATGTCAACTTTGACCCCAGTTATATGTGCAGCAATATAAAAAAGTTAAGGACAAAAATGGGTAACATACATTATAAATGGTGAGTATTTTTTCATTACCTCATTACACTTTACTTGCAGACCCACCATGGTTTCGTCTCTTGATCCTACGAGCGTAATGCTCTGTGACTTTTATAGATCCATCAGCCCAGGTTTCTCCAACCATATTAGTTGCATGACATTGGTATGTACCTTCGTCTTCCTTCGTCAGTGGACTGATCTGAAGAGTAATATGTGAACACGAAAAATCATTTTCACTGTTATGGGAAGTAGAAATAAATATTCTGCAACAAATAATATACTGTATATATTACAAATAAACATAACTAGTCTGAATAAATGTTATTTAAATGAATTGAGTCAGCACTGTCCCTTACTGCATGCAGAAAAAGACAAAATAAATGATAACATCTGCAGCTGCAACTATTTACCTGTTTAAAAGCAAACATGTTGTTGGTTATAAAACAGTAGACAAACAATGTCCCCTTAATCATCACTCTTATCCTACTAATCATTCAAGGATTTACTAAATCAAGTATTTGCTAACTGGAGTGATACATAAAAATACTGTGTCAAGTTTTATGGAGAATTTAAGACAATGCAATTTGCGTCACTTATTCCACCTTAGTGGCTGATTACTAAAAATATTTTCAGCGGAGCATGCGATCTCTTCTATAGTTATACAACCAGGCCAACCCAACATGCCAAAAAGTAATTACATGTGTTCAAATTCTGTTCAAGGGATTAATTTCAGTAGATTTTCTAGTGCTTGTAGACTCACCATAACCCAGCCAGTGCATTCATGGCGAGAGGGACCACCACGAACTTGGACTGCCACATTTACTCTATCACCGGGCAACTCTTCAAAAAGTTTTGTTCCTTTTGGAGATTCTGTGACCTTTACAATAAACAATCGGAGTTATTTAGAACTAAATAAAATAATGGAAATGCTGCATACAAGTAGTAAAAACAAGTGTATTTTTTTAACAGTGTAAAGCTGGACAGACAAGTTAATGGCTAACTGAATATATTGGGGCTTCAAGGACAGTACATTTGGCAAATGAAGACTAAGGCTCATGTGTTCCCAGTGCAGAACATGCTCCATCCATCTATATCCCATATGCTCTAAATAGGCATGGGATTGTGAAATAGTGGTAAAAGATCTAATTTTACTTACATTTCCCTGGGGTGCAAGTGCTAGAGCACTAAGGGGTGCAAGAGTGCAAGCACAGTCTGGAAGCACAGGCAATCATTTATGTAATTCAGTCTGAGGACAAAACAATAGGATCAACTTGATCCGACTCTGCACTTGAGTGGCCAAATTGGGCCAAGATTACCATTACCATTACCATTTACCAACCTTTCAAACAAGTGAATTTTACCATATATTCTGTACCTTTTTCCAAGTGATGATGGGGGTTGGAACTGCTTTTACTTCACATGATAAGTAAACTTGGGATCCAGTGACATTGTGAATCTTTCTTGGTGAAACAATGATCAAAGGAGCTGTGGGATAGACAATATAGATTGTTACAAATAAGGCAGACATTTAGCTTTAAGGGCAGAGACACACAGTCAGATTTGGGAAGATTAGTCGCCCAGTGACAAATCTCATCTTGTTTAGGCGACTAATCTCTCCGAACTGCCTTCCCTTGCCTCCTGCCAGCTAGAATGTAAATCGCAGGTGGGATGGCACTTGGAGCGCTTCATTTTCCAAAGGCAGAGAAAGGCAGTTTGGAGATATTAGTCACCCTGAAGAAGAGGAGATTTGATTAATTGGTAAGTTGCTTGCCCAAACCAATTGCTTAGTAAGCAGTGATGTTTTGCCAATTTAGCTAAAAATGTCCAATTTGACCCCAGTAATATGTGCAGCAATACATAAAAGTTAAGGACAAAAATGGTGAGTATTTTTTCATTACCTCGTTACACTTTACTTGCAGACCCACCATGGTTTCGTGGTGGGAGCTACAACATGGAGCTGGCCACTGCTCCTGTATAAACTATAACAAACAAGGAAAAGTTGTGCTCACCACTAATTTTTAAAACCATTAGGCGGGGGTGCAATGAGGCTGTGACCACAAAATACATATAGACAAATACAAGAGTCCTCTGCACTCAACCCATTATCAATATATTTAAGACATTGAGAAATTTTGTACAGCTACTAAAATATACTTCATCATTTAAACAAGACAAGGGATTGTTTGTCCAAAGCTCCCATCCTACCCAGCTATAGTCAGGTGATCTCACTGGTGGCTAATAAAAGGGAAAACAAGTTTGGGAGTTTTACTTTGGAAGCAGCAAGCAAGTTGCAGGTAAAACTTAGACCCTGCACCCACAATTACAAAAAATAAATCTGGAATCTTAAAATTGCCAGAATATCTTACAGAATCAAACAGGGAGTTACTTATGCAATCCCCATGTGATAATTGTGTTAGACAGGCATAAAAAAATAAAGGCATAAGGGATCATTTCCTATGACAATAAGCCGGGCAAAAAGTACATCCCTGTAAATGAGCCCAATGGTGGTGCTTAACAAAAGCAGTTTTTTTCCAAAAGAGTTGATTGAGGAAACACCAGTGCTTTAAACTCTTGTGAGAAGAAAAAAGCTAGTATCTATTTGTGCAATCCATAAAAATACAATCACATGACTGTTCTGTGAAGAAAACAGTCTTCATAAGTCTTCATACTAGAATTTAGGTAAAAGAAATAACAGATGACATTTGCTTTAAACAGAGAATTCCAACCTTTTCAGCACACTTCGTCAATACAGACTAAAGAATAGGCTAGTGAACAAACTGTGCAATAAGTTTTGTTTTTATGATAATATTTTTGCAAGAGGTTTCTTGATTAGAACATAATGTATGCACTCATTGACAGAATGGTAATTTTCTTTATAAACAAAGCAGTGGGAGAGATCATTATAATGTACACACTGGTGACCCACTGCGTCCATCCATTACATTAGAAAATGAAGTCTGAATGAAAGGTTTATTCTGTCAGGGAATAATGAACGTCCCGTGCGGGAGCTCAGACCCCTGCAGACACTTTGACAGCTGCCAGTGGTCACATCAAGTCTCAAAATTGCATCAAAGCCAAAGAAGTGCCATCTGCTCTAAGACATGTTCTCTGTAAATTTACCATTAAAACAAGTCTATCTGAAACTGTAATGTCTAATTGACTGTGTTAACAGAAGATGCAGCTCACAGAAAATCCTCAAATTGTTCCCTTTGGGCCCAAGCATTAATACCTGCCAAGTGCCGTCTGTGCCCATTGTTGTCTCTTTGGTGATTTAAATGCAGTTTCTCCTGCCTTAACATCTAACATCTACAAACAGCTAAAAAGTAAAGTATCAATGCAGAATGCTTTCAAATTAATTATTTATATTTATTAATTATTAATATTAAACATTTGCCAACCATGTTCTAATTGAAACAAAATAATATAAATGTATGCAGAAGTCTAATATTTAAACAAACGTCTGTTATATTCAGTTGTAATACATAAATGGCAGTTGCCAGCAAAGAAGGAGCAGAGAATAAAACATTTTATTTATAAACATGTGAGTATGCATTGTGTATTGTAGTAGACAGGAGTTTGGGGTTGGACTATTTTATAATGTTGTTTTTAATACAGTTGTTGTATTCTTTAAATCTCATGATTGGGGGGGTCAATGACCTGAAGAAGTTATTAATAAATGAGGTTAATAAGTGGTATGGCATTTGAGAGTCATGATAGTATGTAACCACAGCTCAAACCAGAAATGATCAGGATTAGCTTCCTAGGAGAAGTGGCAACATTTCCACACTGTCTCTGATTACAAATGTCATTGGTAGAACATACAGGGCCTCAAGTGACACCCCTACAAAAAGGAAGCTTCTCCTGGGAGATTCTAGAAGGATGGTCATGCTTAAATCTATTTTATCCATGCACACTTGTTGCTTACTGCTACCTACAAATGTATCCTAAATAAACTTATCCCATATACTTCCATACAAGAAATGCAATATATGACAAATTATTATTATCTGATTTCTGTCCATAGGTCTGAATACAAAAATCCATTGTTTGCTCTGCAAGTTCTTATACAAACACATTCACAGTTTAGTCCACATATACAAAGATCATTGTTTATTTAAATTAAAGAATTAAACCCGTTTGCTGACATGGGACATGCTATACAGATCAGATAATCATTATGGGTTATTTTCATTTATTGTTTTTCTATTTACTATCTGATAAAAATACATAGTTCACATGAGGTTTAAAGGGGCATCTAGATTGAGGGAAGAGGATAGACATTGCCTGTTCTGTCCAATCTAATATAAAAATATAAACAAAAATGAAAAGAGATGGACATTAAACTGATTACATTGGGCTTTATTTATTAAAATTCTGTTGCATACTGTATCTCTAATGTTAAATAAACTGTAAGATGTTAGTTTTTTTCTATTGTGCCAAAATATTCTGCAAAGATTATATTTCATACTCTACCCCAGTGAATCTTACAGTCTAAAGGTGGCCATAAACAGGCAAATTACAGCTGCCAATATCACTCCTTTAGACCAATTTGGCAGCTTATCTGTCCGTGTGCGGTGGCTTCCGATGAGTTTTCCTGCGATCAACGACCGAATAGGATAGTTGATGCGGTCCTACGACTATGCCATTTCCTTTGTTATAATCGGATTAACCTGATATTGAACTGCCTTTGGTGGCCATATTGGGTAAGATCCGCTCCTTTGGCAACCTTGCCAAACAAGCAAATCTTATCGTGTATGGCCACCTTAAGTTCAGAAGAACTTTTTGTATCAAGAATGTAAGTTTTTGGAGCGTGAAAGGACCCAGACAGAAACGTCACACAGTGGGCATGCAAGTAACGTCTACACCCTATTCTTCTGGTGCAACTGTGCTGCAGCGATTGATGCAGGGAGCTACGGGAATCCTAGATATTCCACCACCTCCTGACCAGATGACAGTTCCAGGGTTCTCTGAGTACCTTCTGATTCAGAATGGAAAGTGGAAAGGACTGAGTTGCATTGAGTGCAACTATATGGAAATTACAGCAGCTGTGATGGGGCAGCAGGTGTGGTGGGTGGTCTTGCATCAGGGGCAGGAAGGTGTGCAACAGGGTGGGGGGTGCTTGCATCCTACACTGGTCAGAAGCATGAATGACACCTTATTTCTAATCATTAATAACCACTTTTCCCTAAAATGTTTGGGTACTCCAATAGTTTGAGCAGAGGTGTGTGTATCATATTTTCAAAAACAAAGTAAAAAAAAAAAGTAATGAAAGAAATGTTGTCATTGCTGTTTCTAGTTGTCAGAGTTGTAAAATTGGTTATGTAAACAAAACCTGTTTATCCATCATATTTTGACCACTTGCATTATTGATTCTATGATTACTCTGCATCAGTCAGTATTAAACTATAGAAAAACCTGTCTGTTTTGGTTGTGTCAGAGCAGTGTGGTAGGAAGTGACAACTGATTCCATTTTGTGCTCATTTTGAAATGAATAAAACAATTTCCAAATGAACCTAGCAAAACAATATATAAACACATATTCTATTGCTAACAAACTCTAAAATACAAAATACAGTATGTAAAAATAATCCAGCATAACTAAAGGTAGCAACATCTTCAATTGCTGCTTTATTATTTTTTTTATTATTATTTATTTTACTTGTAAGTTGGGGAATACAGTATATGCACAAGCAGGCATTGTTATCATGAGAGGTTAATAATCACCATAACAAAATGGTCTACAGCCCCTCTCTTGTGAACTTAGGGTACATGGTCAGTTTCACACAAAAACTGTATATACTGTAGGCCTCACTACGCCCTCTATACTCACATACCTATTTATTGTTTAGTTTCTTCTGTCTATTATACCTGCAGCAATGTTCTAGTAACCAATAGCAACCAAACAGCTGGTCTATCTAACATATTATTGGTTGCTGTTCATTAAAAGACCCAGTGATAAAGCTGTGCTTTTTATTTCTAGTGTTAGAATTTTCTTTTCTGCCTCTTTTATCCTTTAATTTATTCAAGAAAAACTACTTAGAGGAAAGCGCATTGAGTACAAGTGAAAGGGCAGGTGCAAAGTGTGTTTGCAGAGTAGCAGAGGCTAATTCAGCCTATACTGTCGGTGAAATGTACAGCCCATTGCTGGATAGAAGTTGACAATCTCCTGAATAATAGAAGATGTCTGTATGCTGAACAGTATGGACTGAACCAAAGGCTTTCTTAATCCCCTCGTGAGCTGAGTCAGCTTTATGAATAAAATGAGTGTGAGAAAAGCAAGGAAGGGAATGTAGATGGCTATACAGAATAATGAATCCAATATGTCGAGGCATTTTGATCTATGAATGCACAAAACCCTTAATAAAAACGTACATTCTCATTGCAACTTAAAAGTAAAAAAAATAATCTATTGCAATACACATCTTAAGTGACTTAAAGCTTCATATGATTTACTTAGATTTTACTTAAATATATCTAATTTATTATTATTTACCCCACATTTTAATTGAATAATTACAAATGTACAGTAACCCATATTTTGAAGCAAGTCACACATTAACACACATTCACCTCACTTTAGATTTGAGTGAAAAATACAATTTTGTATGTCTCTAGGTATAGGGAAAAATCAAGACGAAGCATTGCCAGGGTGAAATTTAACAGCTGAACAAATGTAATCAATGCCAAATTTTCAGGAGCGCTCCGCGGCTCTCCTGCTCCTGTTCAAGGCAAATCAAAGACGGTGGTGCCCATGGTCGCGGGTTTCGACGTCGACGCGCTGACATCAGGCGTCATGATGCCACGTTTTGGCTCAAAATTCAAAATAAAAGGACACCCAGGATGCTGGTTGAATGCCCCATTATAGGATTTGTTTAAGGTAGGACTACATGGATGATTTCCTCGGGATCCGACGTGCTGCGCAAAAACGCAGGCGTCACATTGGATGCAACAGAAATAACGTAAGTAATGGAAATGTCGGATGAAGTCAAATTGCTGATCCAACGCGTCTGCATTCAACACAGTCTGCATCCGACAGTCGTGTTGCGTCGGATTAACGCTGCAACACCATCCAACAATGCATTCGCTTACCTTATTTCTGTCGCATCCGACGTGACACCTGCGTTGTCTGCCTGCCTATTGAACTACTGCCTGATTTGACTACGCTTATTCCTGATCCCTTGTTTGTTACTGCGAACTTGGACTTTTATTCAAAGCTTCCTCCTTGGCCCGGCCTTCCCCCGCTGGGAGCCGATAGGCCCCTAACTCAAATATAGTGTAGTGTATAGAAATTGTGCAGTTAGTACAAACCTGTACAAAAAAATACAATTCTAACAAATTTATACAATGTTTGAATGCCAGCCAAGGTGGGAGCTGGATGGCTACTGAGATATAAGTTATTGTGATAATCAGCAAATAAGCTACGTGCTTGAAGGTGTCGTAATCTTTTGGAGCAAACATGACAACTTTTTCAGTAAGAAGTTTTATTACATTCACTGCACACTGGCGCAAACTATAAAATTCGCAAATCTTCTTCACCTATCAGAAGTGGTCGCTAAACAGTTTCTGGGTTTGCAAAAGCTATTTTAAATTTGCGCAAAGGTTTTACTCTAAACTGTAAATATTTCATCTTCCTATACACAGCATGTACAATGTTCTCATGACCTTAAAGGGGATCTGATTCAGCTCAACAGACTGTAACAGGCTGCCATGATCTGTTAACTGGCTCACTGCCCATATTAGCAGTCAAACTGCTTATATACACACACACAGAAAAAGAAAATGAATGCAAAAAGTACCTGCCCCACATTCACATATCCCCATCTAATATTTCCCAACATTACTTGAGAGCAACCACCTGACAAGCATTTTAGAAAATACATACAGGTATGTGATCTATTATCTTGAAGGCTTGGAATCTGGAGTTTTCCAGATAAGGGATCTTTATGTCATGTACATCCCCATAAGTCTACTATGAGATGAACCCGATGCGATTGTTTTGCCTCCAAAGTTGATTAATGCATTGCACACGGTAAACTGTTATTATACAGGAAAAAGGAAACAAATTAGCTGCTTACAATTTGGTTTCTCAATATGAGATCCCATACCTGTATTAGATTGCTAAGTGGGCCATGTATATACTTATATAAGATATTCATTTTTTCATTTCTCTAACCACATTTATGCATTTAGTTTTCTTATTAATGTATTATTATTATGGTTATTATTCAACACAATGTTAAATTATAAATTTTTGTGAAGAGAGGACTCATTTATGATCACAAGTTCCAAAAGAGTAACAATAAAAGTAAAAATTGTGTCCATTCAAATGTAACTCACAAAGGTAACTGCATCTTCTAAATTTGCACCGTAGACTAAAATGTCTATTATATCCACTTTACAGTATTAGATGCAAGGTGTAAAATCCAAGGAGAATAGAAAGTTTTAATCTTTATGTTAACTTTTAGTATGTTATAAAATGTCGTAATCCTTGTAACTTTGGTATTGGTCTTCATTATGTATTTTTTTTTATAGCTTTTTAATTATTTGCCTTTCTTTAATGCCTTTCAGATGGGGGTCACTGACTCCGGCAGACAAAAATCTGTTGCTCTCAGAGACTACAATTTTATCGTTATTATTACTTTTTGCTTTTTGCTATTATGTTCCTATTCATATTCCAGTTCTCTCATTCAAATCAGCTTGGTTGCTAGGGTAAATAAGATCTTAGCAACCAGATAGCTGCTGAAATACAAAATTGGAGAGCTGCCAAACAAAAATCTAAATAACTCAAAAACCCCAAATAAAAATAAAAAATAAAGAACTATTGTAAATTGTCTCAGGATATCAATATCTTCATCATGCTAAAAGTTCATTTAAAACCTGCCTAGATGAAGGAATAAAGTAGGCTTCACTTGTAGGCTTCCTTTTTACTTTTAATTATTTGCCTTCTTCTTCTTCTGACTCTTTCTATCTTTCAAATAGGGGTCAGTATGGGTCATTTATAAAGTTCGCGCAGCGCATATTTTTCGCAAATGGTTGTTTTGGGCGTGTTTTTTCCTGAACGCAAATATATTGCACTGCTCTGCCCATCTTTCCGGGTTTTGCCAACTCGCATTGTGAATAAATTTTCGCAAATGGAGCGCAGATGAGACTGGAGTTTGTGTGAGCGCACGCAATGTGCGAGGTTGTCGTGCGAAAATAGCACTGACAGTAACTTAAATTCGCAGTTTGCAAAACTGTTTTGCGAATATTTTATCCACCACCAAAGTTGTGGCCTAATTGAGTCGCAGAGTGTGCGCATAAATATTCGCAATTTGTGAATTGTGACATATTTAAAAAGTTCCTATAGACATTCACATTCTGTTTGCACCCTCTTATTCAGCTTTATAAATATAACCATCCACAGGGCAAATATATTCACTTTGCGAACAAATCTGCCATGCGCAAAGTTTATAAATGACCCCCACTGACTCCATCTAAAAAAAATGCTCTATTAGGGCTCTTCCCCGCAAGTTCTTCTTGCGTTCCCCTGTGGTGAGTTTAAATACTTTCGGCTGCAGTGGAGTGCAGGAAGAAATGCAGCCTATTAATTTAAAGGGCCCCGTACTGACACAGGCGCATGTAACCTCGAACGCAGGTGGAACACAACATGCTGCATTCTACCTGTGTTTGGCACTTAGGTTGTGTCAGTACTTGTCCATTTAAAGAGTTGTGTGCATACCTTCCTGTGCTTCCCTGTGGCTGAACGCATTTAGACTGACCACAGGGGAGCAATGTATTGTTTTTTGCTACTTTTTATTATTTATCTTTCTATTCAGGTACTCTCCTATTCATACTCCATTTACTTATTCAAATCAATGCATGGTTGCTAGGGTAATTTGGACCCTAGCAACCAGATTGCTGAAACTGGAGAGCTGCTGAATAAAAAGCTAAATAACTTAAAAATCACAAATAACAAAAACATGAAAACCAATTGCAAATTGTCACAGATTATCACTCTCTACTTTATAATAAAAGTTAACTTAAAGGTGAACAACAACTTTAACATCAATCTGTTTTCCAGGAAATATAAAATAAAGTAATATAACTTAATGCTAGGGCTTTTACAAACGCGCATTTTTTCTGCTTTTAAACGCAGGTTTAAGGCTCTTACAGACAATCGTTTTTACCTGCGCTCCCCTGCGTTCCGTTTTTCTGCGTTCAGCTGCAGGGGAGCGCAGGAATAGACGCATTACATTTTTTCCAATGGGGCTGTACTCACACAGGCACGTGTAGGTGCTGAATGCAGGAAAAATGCAGCATGTTGCACCTTCTTCAAATTCGACGAGAGGGAGCGGATGCGACAAGACGGATGCACCGAATATAATGTAAGTAATAGGAATGTCGGCCCTACAAGCTGTGGGCATCCGACACGACTGTCGGATGAAGACGCAACGTGCACCATTCTCATCCGACAGACGTGTCGGATTCACACAGCTTGTAGGTCCTATTTTTCCGACATTCCTACTACTTACATTATATTCAGTGCATCCGTCTCGTCACGTCAGCTTCCTCTCATCGCGTCGGATCTAAAGAAGGCGCACCATGTGTTTCAGCCCTAATGGTTTTCAAGTTATTAGTGAATGTTGCAGTTGAAACCAGTGATTATTGCTTTTTGTTCTCTGGGTTTGACTCTTAAAACAATGTAACAGGAGTCAGGTCCCAGGTTTAGATCTTTGAAATAGCTGTACTCAGCTGGCTTGCTACATTGTTTCAGGAGTCAATGCCAAGAGTGCAGTTGTGCAGAGACAACCAGACAGACACTGTTTACAATAGTAATTATATTTACAAATAACTTAGAAATCATTGAAAATATGCAATAAAATATATTGGAAAGTGGATAAGAATTACACTAATCCAGGAGTAATTTATGGATAGAAGACCCCTTTAAACCTAAATCACATGGGAGTGGGAGGTGAGGAGGTCATTGTTATTGAAAACACTACTAACATGGCAGATGGCACACTAATTAACCATGCACTAACTTGTACTCTGCTCACATCACCCAGAGGGACATTATTAAACACTTAAATTAGAATAAATTAAGCCCTGCTTGCCATGATCGCCCTAGATATGCTGATGAGCGTACACAAACGTGACTTTATTGATGTAAGACACATTAATGACGCATGTCTATGGCACAATGAAGTCTACATTGAGACAGATTAAGATTTTGTTATCTAGAGGTAACCTTTATTAAACCATTTTACCAATTAACTTCTCTTAATCCTTGGCTTATGGGAGTTGTAGTTCAGTAACAATTACAGCCAAACAAGAAATGTAAAGATTAGTTTGCTTCACAGTTGATGAGTTGATGCTTTAGTGTAGCATTTCTCAAAATTCGAGACCAGGTGACCCACAAGGCTTCATATCTTGCACTCCATCCTTAATATAACCCACCAGCTTCTGTGGCTATTATAGTCTTCATGCCAGTTCCCCAACAAATATGTACAGTACATAAGAAGCTCAGGTAAGAATATAAAAATGAAAAAGTGAATGAATAGGAATAGGTTTGAAATCACCTGCAACCACTGCAAGTATAAGGGCTCTTACATATGGGTGTTTTGCCCTGCATTCCCTGGCACTCCATTTTCCTGCATTCCATCGTAAGGGGGCACAGGGCAAAACGCCCATGTGTAAGAGTCCTTTTTTTTGCAGTGGTTGCAGGAGATTTCAAATCTATTTCTTTCTTCTTTCACTTTTCACAGTCCTTACAGGCAGGACCGCCATCAGAAATCGCAGGGCCCCATACAACAAAATTTCCTGGGCCCCCTGGGCTGCACCCACCGCAAGCCCCACCTACAGGTCTGCCCTGCCCGCCCCACAGGTCCGCCCCCACCACACAGTAAAAAAACAAAAAAATATTGGTGGCTAGGGTTCCTACATGTTAATAAAAAATAAAAAGATATTGGTGGTCAGGGCCCCCCATAAAAAAACATTTGTGGCCAGGGCCCCCATTAAGAAATATTGGTGGCTAGGACCCCACATGAGAAAAAAAATTGGTGGCCAAGATTGGTGGCCAGGCCCCCCCCCCCTACATTATGAGAAAATTGGTGGCCAGGGCCCCTTAAACATCCATGCCTTCCCGAAGTTAGCAGCTCTCAGAAAGATGGGGGGCACGGCTAATCAAGTAAATGTGGCGTGGCTGGGCCCCCCTTACCCTCAGGCACCATACAACTCTCCCCCTGTCCCCCCCTGATGGCTGCCAAATTGTCAAACAGCCCAACAGACAAGGCAAGACAAATGTACTGCTTAGTACAACTATTTACAGGTGTAAGGAGTCTGTTTAAATGCAAGTACCTTTGTGACAGTAAAATTGTGTCAGTAAGAACAACATTCCATGTTAGTGTGACTGTGGTTTTGTTTATAAATGCATTTGTGACTGCCCCTTAATGTTAGTCTGAATATCACCCTGGAAGTTTTTAAAAAATGTTTTGCAGTCTTACCTAAAAATTAAAGTTTTGGTCTTTTGTGGTCTTGTGCTGGGGTTGTACTTTTGCTGATCTGGCTGTTGCACTGTACATAAATACAACCTTTACACAATAAAACACAATAAAATATAGAATATGTTTTAGTAACAAGATAAACCATATCCATAGCCTGCCCCAGCTTAGAATGAAAGCTATACTCAAAGTGAAGCTGCCAGCTGGACAGGTCGATAATTTCAATTTGAAATAAGCCACTTTTGTGCTTAGTAGATATACAGTATTTCCAGTTCTCCATACATCTGGCAAACAAATATCAGGCAGGATTCTATCAATTTAATAGTCTTTACAATGCCAAATAGCCATGTTTGATATTCTTTTGTTTAAACTTACAATTCTGCAGTCTGGAGAAGCCACAACAAGGTCAGAGGTTGAAGGACAACTTTCTCACCACATTTACTTACATTTGGAGATTTACAAAAGGGTTCTGCTAGGTCCTCACTTTTGGCAATTAAATGGGAAATACTAAGACTCCCATCTACCCTGGTGACCACAGGTCCATGCTACAGAAGAAATATATAATGCAATTCAAAGCAATTTTCCATATTCTGCTGCTAACAAAGATTTCAGTGTTTTTTTTTTATAGTGGTAAAAATGTATTTGTAAATGTAATTTCAATTGTCAGCTTCTGCCACATTCAGCAATAAGAACCAGCAGTTTAGACAACATGCGCTAACTTTAAAACAAATTTATTTTTAGTTAATGTATATTAAAACATGCCTAGCATTAAATTTTCTTCCATTATGCAAAATCAACAGTTTTTCAGGATGGACGTTCCCTTTAAGCACCTACTACAGTTTGGACGAATTGTATCTCAATGACAATTCTAAAATTGAAGGAAATAATGGAAGAAATAAATATCATAAGCCATTTTGGTATCGATATTTTGCTCACTGTCGCAACCCTTTAGCCAAATATAAAAATAATAACACTTACCAAACTTGCATTCCCCATCATGGATCTTGTGGATGGAACCCTTGCCTTCATGTTGGGACTTCCAGCTTTGCAGACGCAGAACACATGCACTGGAGTAGGTTCTCCCATCTGAACCACACACGGCACCATCCTCTTCACACAGGCAGACTCCTGTACCATCAGAGAATGAAGATGCCCCTGTGCCAAAGCTAGGTCTGCTTACACATACCATACCAGGGGCACAGCGAGCCCTTCTTTCATCCCGTCCTCCACACACTTCTCCTTCCACACTAAGACATCTGTCACAGCACCCACACTCATCCTTGGTGAGCAGCTCTGGGGCAGCACAAGTGACAGAATCACAAAAATCTTCATTGCAATGTCCACAGGAAGAAAGATAAGCATAAGCACCAACAGCAAGAGTCTTCTGCAAACATAAAAACAATGGTAGCAGAACCACAAAATGCTGCATTTTCATATCTCTTTCCTTGTGAAGTCTCTGCTCAGTTACTGTTTAGCCACAACGACTCTGACTTGATACACAAGCACACTGTGCTCACAATGCTCTCTGACAGCAAAGACATGGATAGCTGGAGCTTCATGACCCCACCTCCCTATAGCAAAGTGCCAAAGTTCTTTGGATGCTCTTTACATTTTCCATTTAGCTGGTGCCTGCAGCCTCCATGGTTTTAAGGGTATGAAGAGACTCCCCACTAATTTAAATCAGTACAATTTGTGAGATTTAAACAAAAAAAAATTCTACACATTCTAACAGAATCTACCGTTAAGAGATGCCTGCCAAATATAATCACAGAACATTGAAGGATAAAAAAAAACCTCTTTAATACGGAAGCTTGTCGGTAATCTTACTGGTCTTGAAACAGAGTGAATATTAGGCTTTCCCTTGGATCCCTTTGTGTGTGAAAACACTCCCCGGGAGACAGGCTTGAATGAAGGAGCGCTCAGCAGAGACAAAAACGCTTACAAAGTGAAATGCCGAAACAAAACTTAAGCCCTGTTATGTATGCACACAATCAATTAGAACATAAAGTCTATTTAGACCCTACTAATTATTTTTGTTTATATGTGTAGTCTCCAAGAAAGTATGAAATAATTGCTATGCCAACACAATTTTCTTATTTTTTTTTTTATTTGCTTGAATTATAAATAAAAATCTACATATAGGAGAACTTAATATACAGTATGAACTGATATGTGGCCTTAACAACCAAGGCAATGCAGTTTAATAGTAAAGATGCAAGAGAATGGGAAGTTATGGTGCTAGATTGTGCTAAACTTCCAATACATGTAAGCAATGCAAACTGAGCAGTGCACAAAGACTCAGGATAATATAGGCTAATATAGGCTAAGTTAGGCTAAGAAGGTCATTTCATATTGTGTGTATTGGGAATTATAACGCTTCTGTAATAAAGAAGGGGTTTTTGTAGGTGGTTGGAATATTGCCCAGTAGAAGAATTTATGGTAGGCAACAGAGATAATGGTATGGGACCAGTATGCAGAACTCATTACTAGCACAATTTTACAATAATTGATCTATTTATATAGCTAATTGATAATGAATGTGTATTTGATTATCACGATTCATTTATTGTACATCAATTGTTCTAACTATAACATTTGTAATTGATGTGGTATATACATGAAATCGGTAATTGGTGATTAATTAATATGACTCGTATTTAATAAAATGTAATGAATTGAGAAATAACTACAGAGTTTCGAACTGAGATTCTTTTTTGGTTTAAAAATTATCCAGAATGCTTCATAGACTCTATTTAAATCAAATAATTTAAATGTAAATATATATATATATTGCCTTTTTCAGTACCGTGTACTTGCAAATATTTTTTTAGTAGACTTAGGGTATAGAGATCCAAATTATGGAAAGACCCCTTATCTAGAAAACACTAGGTGCAGAGCATTTTGGAAAACAGGTCATGGATCTATAAGCTATAATTCCTATGATGCAAGGTTTTTCTTATTAAGGTTCTTTCTGTAATGTGGAGCACCACATATTAAGGCTAGTAAACACCAAAAAAGGACTGTTTTCTATCATTATTGTTATCCTTATTTCCACAGCCATTTATAGAGAGTACCCATCAGTAACATTGGTCCCTGCCCCACTGGAGCTTACAATCTAAGGTCCCTCCCTCAAAAACTATGGTAAGTTTTATCAAATGCCAATGAATTTCCCTGCAAATTTTTGGAATGTTGGGGGAATTCCAAGCAAACATGGGAAAAACACACAAACTCCTTGCAGAGCAACAATGGCAGCCTCTGCACCTTCATGCTATATTTATACTAGCTTACGGTAGTTAACACCAATAACAAGGTATTTTAGTAAAGAGGTAATGCAAATCAATCAGAAAATGAAGAATAGTTGGTTTTAATTGGACAATAAGGAACAGTTTCTGGATAATGGGTTTCCCGTATCTGTACTAAATGCTGAATAAACTCTCTTTGTGTGCACTGCAAGCAACAAAATTGAAACATATGAGGACAGGAGGCATGTAGAAAGCAAAAACAACATACATTTTTTTTAGCTATTTTCTATTATGGTGTATGATGTCATAGAACAGGGGGTTGAAACATTGGCCAGAAAGTATTTCAATATTAAAATGACTTCCGGCTATTAATCAACTGACTGCTCTAAATATTCATCATCATTGTGGTAAGACTATACCTGGCTTATGGACTCTCCTATTCACAAGACTTGCCAACGAGATAAAAGGAATACACGTAGCTCTTTTATCCCTGGGCTCTTCAACTGCAGTGGGGGTGTAATTTGTCAGTCAAGAACTTTGGAAATACAGCCACGATTGTTTTGTGCAGATGGCTAATAGAATATGAATTTGTAGTGATTACTTGAAAATTCTGGAACTGATTGCAGCATTTTGTGCAAGAAGTGGAGAAGTGGCTGACTTGCTATTGACATGTATGCAGGAATTGTTATCTGTGGCTGTACAGGAGACATAGAATGTTCAGGGACAGGCAGTCATGAATAGAGGATGATTAGAACCTTCTACAAGGGCTCTCACCACAGGAAAACAACAAAGGCCAACAACCTTCTGTCAGTACATAATTAATGGCTCCTGTAGAATTCAGCCTTTTATCATCCAGGTCTCAGACACATTTGTCAGCCTAATCCTATTTTCATCAATATTTTCTTTTCTTTTTCTCCATGAAGCATTATAAATATTTTACAAAAACAGTAACTATTATTCCATAAAGCTGAGGTTAGGTAGGAGACATCATTATGTGTCAAAACCCTAGGGGTAGCATGATTAATGTAAATCAGAGATTAAAAAAGGATTCCTCCAGGGAAAAGTCGATAACTGACATCTAGGCAGATCATTAATTTAATGTTTCCAGAATTAAGATTAGCAGTGTAACGTTGGTTCTTACTAGGCACAGAACTGGTATATTTAATAACATTGCATATGATAAAATATTCAGCCATGTTTGAACATAATGTTTGGTATTTTTTTTAGTAAATATATATATGTGTGTGTGTTCCATTGTTCAAGGGATTCAGCCTGGTCCATTTGATTTCTGACTGTTTATAACAACCTCATGTTCTTAGAATGGAGCAGATGAGCTGCCCCAGGGGAAATGTGGGGCATCAGGTGTGGGTATGTGAGATCCTGCTGTGTTTCTGGGTGCACAACAGCACATCTTATCTGAATCAGTTATGTGTTATGTATCTGTGTGCTGCCTAAGGATAGCTGTGTATATCAGGCCTGGACTGGCAATGTAAAAGCCCGAAAGTACCAGAGCCCTCAGGCGAATTTTAGTTTTTGTTTCGGCAGGCGTCTCATAGGGACTGAGAAGGGTGATTGTAGGGACTCATGGTGGGTGAAGGGGTTGGAGACTCTTATGATCCGAGGGCTCTGGTACAATACTTTCCGGCTATCTGTGCCTGAGGCACACTTACAGGCACATTTACTAAGCTCGAGTGAAGGATTCAAATATTAAAAACTTTGAATTTTGAAGTATTTTTTTGGGTACTTCGACCATCGAATAGGCTACTACGACCTTCGACTCTAACGATTCGAACTAAAAATCGTTCGACTATTCGACCATTCGATAGTCGAAGTACTGTCTCTTTAAAAAAAACTTTGACTACATACTTCAGCAGTTTAAACCTACCGACGTACAATGTTATCCTATGGGGACCTTCCCCATCACTTTTCTAAGCTTTTTTTGATCGATGTAAAATCCTTCGATCAATTGATTAAAATCGTTCGAATAGTTTGATTCGAAGGATTTTATCGTTCAATCGATTTTTACTTTGATCGATCAAAGTATTTGCACTAAATCCTTTGAATTCGATATTCTAAAGATTTTAATTCCAGGGTCGAATTCGAGGGTTAATTAACCCTCGATATTCAACCCTTGATAAATGTGCCCCTTAATATACTGAACTTGCGTCACATTGTTACGACTTCAGGTCATTGCTTCCTATTAGTTTAAATTGCTCAATCTGACACTACATTGGCGGGATCCTGAAGTGGATGAAGGGTTGGTACTGTCTGGGCATTTTTTGCTGTACCTCATCGACGTTCACACTGATTATGGTGACAATTTGAATGTATCATTTGATCACCATCGACTAGTAGTCACTTTGTAGAGATATAAGTGCAATAGCACATTACCCCTTTAACCCATCGATTGCCTGGTCAATCAGCCTCCTTCCTATACCTAACCTAAATGTAATGTTGCATAATAGACTTTGGTTTAATGGTTTATTAAAGGTTAAGTTTTATTTATTACTTCACACGAGCTTCGGGGCCATTGGGTGGGAAGGTGCAGTTGGATGGGTCAGCTCTTTCATTTCTCTTTGCTGTTACAGACCTGCTGTATATTTTCACTGTATACCTGCCCTAGTATCACTGCATGTCTGTGTGTGTGTGTGTAACTGCCGAAAAAAGCCTAAGTATACAAATTACACAACATCTCCAGGCTTTCATTACTGTTTAACATAAGCTATACATAGGGGCACATTTACTTAGCTCGAGTGAAGGATTAGAATAAAAAATACTTCAAATTTCAAAGTATTTTTTTTGGCTACTTCGACCATCGAATTTGCTACTTCGACCTTTGACTACGACTTTGAATCGAACTAAAAATTGTTTGACTATTCGACCATTCGATAGTCGAAGTACTGTCTCTTTAAAAAAAACTTTGCCCACCTACTTTGCCACCTAAAACCTATGGAGCACCAATGTTAGCCTATGGGGAAGGTCCCATTAGGCTTTCCTAGCTTTTTTTGATCGAAGGAAAATCGTTCGATCAATGGATTAAAATCGTTCGAATCGTTTGAATCGTTCGATTTTTCCTTCGATCGTTCGATCCATGGAAATGCGGTAAATCCTTCGACTTCGATATTCGAAGTCAAAGGATTTTACTTTGACGGTCGAATATCGAGGGTTAATTAGCCCTTGATATTCAACCAATAGTAAATGTGCCCCATATTGTTGGTTCAGTTAATATTATTGTGCTATTTGTAAATGTATTCTTTCTTTCTTTTACATATCATTTATTATGCATGTTATTGGCACTATATTTATACTGTATTCTGGGACAATATGCATCAAGGAAAAACTGGTGCATTTATAAACAGTGGATACATTTGCACTTGGGCAGTAACCTATGACAACCAAGCAAACTTTTGCTTTTATTGTTGAACCTGCATCTGGCTAAAAAAAGATGAGCACAGGTTGGTTGCTATGGGTTACTGGCCAGGAGCAAATTTGCCATTGCTCAGAAATGACCCTGTGTTATTCTACTATTTTTTGTGAATTCTAGTGCTATTTGACTATGAAACAAGCATTGGAAGATGTACCACAACCAGAAATAAGTTTGGGAATCGACCAGGATTCTACCTTTTTCAGCAGGATTCAGCAGAATCCTTGTGCCTGTCCGAATCAGAACCCTAATTTGCATATGTACAGTTTTATAGAGTTATAAAATTTTAATTTTAGTTGTACAGGTATGGGATCTGTTATCCGGAAACCTGTTATCCGGAAAGCTCCAAATTACGGAAAGGCCCTCTCTCATAGACTCCATTTTGCCCAAGTAATCCAAATTTGTAAAAATGATTTCCTTTGTCTCTGTAATAATAAAACAGTACTTTGTACTTGATCCAAACTAAGATATAATTAATCTTTATTGGAAGCAGAACCAACCTATTGGGTTTATTTAATGTTTACATGATTTTCTACTATACTTAAGGCATGAAGATCCAAATTATGGAAAGATCCGTTATCCTTAAAGCTCCAGGTCCCGAGGTTCCCCTGGATAACAGGTCCAATACCTGTACAGAACTTTGCCCTAACAAAGTGTACTAGTTTCTGTAAGTGAATTTCTAATTTCAGTCCTATGACATTAGGTCATTAGGTATGACATTGTTACCTGCCCATGACACGCATGCAGTGGGGGGGGGCTGTTGCAAAGTTCCGAACCAGGGCCCCTAGGTGTCTAGTTACGCCACTGCTTAACAGGATTCTTGATTCCTTGACCTTCAGTCCACATACCATGTCCTTCCTTATATCCAGTGTTTCCATAGGCATTGAATTCCTTGTACTCAGAATAGACCGATTCCTGACCTTCCTAAAGTTGTTAGCAGACTGATCTTCGGTAATCTTCTCTTCGGTAATTTTTGGGAAGTAAGTGCCGCATCAGTGCATATGCAGTTTGAGCAATTTTCTGCTTTGCGACAAATGCGCATATGCCAAAAGTAACGGAAATTGCCGAAGTGCAGCTCTCATTCTGAAGATTACTGAGGAGTTAAATATTTAGTGAAAGACACTAACACATGCCTCAGAGTGTTACAGCAATTAAAATAATTAAATGCTGATTATATATTATGCAGAATAGATATAGAAAGTCTGTATACAGTACATCAATTCCACAAAGAGAAGGTATTCAGTATGTGGAAAAAGCACTTTTGAAAACCAATATTACACATCAATTGGTTTATTTTCTTATTGACTGCATTATATTGGTACTTCATAAAATTAATTTATATTCAATGGCATCTATTTTTGGCAAAAACAAGGCACATCAATGGGTGCAGCAGTGGCTCCTTCCTTTTCTAATATTTTTGTGTCCAAGTCAAAGTCAAAGTAAACTTTATTGTCATCTCAGCAGTATACAAATATACAGTAAGACGAGACGACGTGGCTCCAGCTAGTACATATCACAAAAAGGCCCTTAAAAATACATAATAAATATGTAAACATGTAATGTGCAATATATTGGCAGAGATTGGATATATACATGTGTAAACCTTTAGAATTGTGCAAATAAATTAACAGTTCACAAAGTTAAATTCACAGTTCAGGTGTGTCTGGAATGTAGTGGGAGGACAGGCAGTGAGTTGAGGAGTCTGATCACTTGTGGAAAAAAGCTTTCACGCAGCCTGGTTGTTCGGGCTTTAATACTGTGAAAGCGACTGCCGGATGGGAGCAGCGTGAACAGTCCATGTGAGGGTTGTGTGGAGTCAAGTGCAATGCAGGAGGCCTTTCTTGCACAGCGCTTGTGGAAGATGTCCTGCAGTGATGGAAGAGCCGCTCCAATGATGTTGCCAGCTGCTCTGACAGTCCGCTGTATACTTTTCCGGTCAGCAGAGCTGCCACTACTGTACCAAATGGAGATGCAGCTCGTCAGGACTCACTCTATTGTGCCCCTGTAGAACACTGTGAGGGTGGGAGGCGGAAGGCTGGCCCGTTTCAGTCGTCTTAGAAAGTGAAGACGCTGCTGAGCCTTTTTGGTGATGGAGGCGGTGTTGGTGGTCCAGGTGAGGTCATCAGAGACAGGAATTTGGTGTTCTTTACTATCTCTACCGTGGAGCCATTGATGTTGAGTGGTTTGTGAGCAGGGAGAGTTCTCCTGAAGTCGACGATCATCTCTTTAGTTTTTTCCACATTCAGTGACAGGTTGTTCTTACTGCACTAGACTGCCAGCTGCTGAACCTCATCTCTGTACCCCGACTCGTTGTTGTGGCTGATGAGACCCACCACAGTTGTGTCATCGGCGAACTTGATGATGTGGTTTGAGCTGTGTCTAGCTATGCAGTCATGTGTCAGCAATGTGTACAACAATGGGCTGAGAACACATCCTTGAGGAGCTCCTGTGCTCAATCTGATGGTGCTGGAAACGTTGTCCCCGATACGAACAGACTGAGGCCTCTCTGACAGAAAGTCCAAGACCCAATTGCACAAAGTGGTACTCAATCCCAGCTCTCTTAGTTTCCCACTCAGCTTATGAGGGATGATGGTATTGAATGCTGAGCTAAAGTCTATAAACAGCATTCTCACATAACTGTCTTTCTTGTCCAGATGAGTTAGTGAGAGGTGGAGTACAGAAGATATGGCATCCTCAGTTGACCTGTTTGGCCGATATGCAAATTGTAGTGGGTCCAGTGAGCGGGGGAGGGTGCTCTTGATGTGTGCCATCACAAGTCTCTCGAAGCATTACATGATGACCGTGGTTAGTGCAACAGGGCAGTAGTCATTCAGGCAGGTTACTGAAGATTTCTTTGGCACTGGAATGATGGTGGTGGACTTGAAGCATGTGGGAATGATCATCTGGCTTAACGATGTGTTGAAAATGTCAGTGAAGACGTCAGCCAGCTGATCAGCACAGTCTCTGAGCACATGACCAGGTCCGGCAGCCTTTCGTGGATTGACCTTGGTTAAGGTTCGCCTCACGGCAGCCGTGGGTAGACTGATGACTTGGTCGGTGAGAGGAGGTGTGGCTTTTCTCACAGGCTCTTTGTTTAGCGCGTCAAACCGTGCGTAGAACTTGTTCAGTTCCTCTGGGAGTGTTGCGTCTTCGTCGCTGCTGCTCCGCACAGGCATATACTGTGTGACAGCCTGAATGCCTTGCCATAAGTTGCGTGAGTCTTTTGAGTTGTCTAAATTATTTTGAATCTTCAGTGTTTACTCCTGCTTTGCGGATGGTTCGAGAGAGGTTGGCCCTGGCTATTTTAGGAGCAACTCTGTCACCTGATCGGAAAATGGCATATCTCTCTCTCTTAGTCGTGCACGAACCTTTGCTGTAAACCCGAGTTTTTCGTTGGCTCTTGTGGTGACAGTCCTCTATGCATTTGTAACATCCTCTATGCATTTGTTGATGTGTATATGTTGGAACAGAAATATTTTCTTGAACATAAGTATAAGAGGCATATCATCAAATATATGCGATATGTGGATCATATACTAAATATATGGGATGGTAAACCAGACAAATTTGTAGAAATGGTTAATGATGCCAACAAACAGCTTCCCACAGTTAAATTGGAGGGAAAAGCATAAACTTTCTAGATATAAATCTAGATATAGAGGATAGAATAGCCACTGGGCTATACAGAAATTCCACTGATAGAAACAACATTCTGGACGTATGAAGCTTTCATAACCCTGGGATAGTTAAAGCTATCCCTAAAGGGCAATTCCTATGGGCTCGTAGGGTTGCCTTGAGTAAAGAAACATACAATACAGCAGCAGAGTCACTTGAAAAAACAAAAAGGATACAATGAACACTATCTTGCTAAGGTAAGTGAGGAAGTGTCAAAAATCCCCAGAGAACAGTTATTGATAGATCAAAACATTAAAAAGGATAAAAATCATATTAGGAGACCAGTGTTTGTAAACCAATAAGGCACTTTTAGTAAGAAAGTAGAAAATGTGGTTAAACAGTATTGGCCGATTATACAAAGCAGTAAAGATTATGGTAAATGTCCCCTGATGTTTAGTTATAAAAGAGGGAAAACACTAGGGATGTAGCGAACGTCGGAAAAAAAGTTCGCGAACATATTCGCGAACTTGCGCAAAAATGCGAGCGGTTCGCGAACCCCATAGACTTCAATGGGAAGGCGAACTTTAACATCTAAAAAAGACATTTCTGGCCAGAAAAATGATTTTAAAGTTGTTTAAAGGGTGCAACGACCTGGACAGTGGCATGCCAGAGGGGGATCAAGGGCAAAAATGTATCTGAAAAATCTGCCTGTGTGTGCTTGGAAGAGATAGTGTAGGGGGAGAGCTGTTAGTGATTTCAGGGACAGATGATAGTAAGTTTGCTGGCTAGTAATCTGCTTGATACTGCTCTGTATTGGAACAAAAAAATAAATAAAAGCAGTCCTTACAAGGACTACTGTTATTGCAGCAGTCAGCAGATGAGATCAGAAGCAGGACAGCTGCCCACTGCAGCTACATACAGAGCACTGCAGTAGAAGGTAGATTACTAGCCAGCAAAGCTACCTAAGCTTAAATGTCCCTCAAACCCCTGCAGACTTCTGTCCCTCCAATAACAGAGCAGTATCAAAACGATTACTAGCCAGCAAACTTTCAACTGTCCCTGAAATCACTAACAGGCAGCAGCTCTCTCCCTACACTATCTCTTCAGCACACACAGGCAGAGTGAAAAAACGCTGCAGGGCTTCGGTTTTTATAGGGAAGGGGAGTGGTCCAGGGGAGAGCTTCCTGATTGGCTGCCATGTACCTGCTGGTCTGGGGTGAGAGGGCAAAAAAAAGCGCCAACAATGGCGAACCCAAAATGGCGAACGTCGCGCGACGTTCGCGAACTTTCGGCGAGCGCGAACACCCGATGTTCGCGCGAACAAGTTCGCCGGCGAACAGTTCGCGCCATCTCTAGAAAACACTAAAAGATGAGTTACGCCCTGCAGAACAAAACAAGAGGGTGAGGTCACAAACTTTAGTACAGCACCATGTTTGAATTGTGTTGTTCAGGAGTGATCAAAGATAACATTAATCACCCCACTAAAGGATACAAAATAGCTCTCAAATGCTCTGTAACTTGTGATACGAAACAGGTTATCTATCTGCTTAAATGCCCTTGTGGCTTGGTATAAATAGGCCAAAGTATGAGATCTGTAAAAACTAGGATCAAGGAACATTCATAATTTCAAAGATAAAAATAGTACAGATACGTTAGTATCCAGTCACTTCCATGAAGCAAGACATAATCAGGTATTGGAAGTACAAAAATCTAATTATAATGGGATGCTAACATTTAAGGACCTGTCCTAAAGGGGGCCCATAGTTACTGGGATAAAAAACCCCGGTTCAAAAGGGTACAAAAGTCCAAAATCAAATACTTATCCCATAAATCTTAATATAGATTAATGGGATAATTATTTAAGTATTGGAAGTAGTCAAACAGCCTTTACGGGGAGGGTATTTACAAAAGTTGTTATTATAGTGTGAGGCTATCTGGATAAAAAAAACGTAACAGTCTTGCACCGATAGGGATGAATAATTTGTGGAGTATAAAGTGTTTTCTTTAGTAGGACATATTTTAACTGGCTTAATTAGCATCTAATGTGTCTTTTTCTATCCACAGATAATCTAATGCTGCCTTAGTTAAATATGAAAGCAACACGGTAAGATCAGTCCCTTTTCTACCATTATTAAGGCAGAGACAGACGAGAACATTCGGGGAGATTTAGTCGCCCAGCGACAAATCGCCTCTTCTTCAGACGACTTATCTCCCGAACTGCCTCCCCCCAGCTAGAATCTAAATTGCCGGCGGGATGGCACTCTGGAGCACTTCGTTTTCCAAAGTTGCAAGGCAACTTCGGGCGACTTCGGAAAACAAAGCGCTCTGAGTGCCATTCCACTGGCAGGAGATAAGTCAACCGAAGAAGAGGCGATTTGTTGCCGGGCGACTAATCTCCCTGAATCTTCTTGTCTGTCTCTGGCCTTAAGGCAGCTTGTTAACTGTATCATTTAGATATATGAATATATTTTTCTACCCTTATGATGAGTGATTTATGGGAAGACCCTGATTTTTCGAGGTAGTTCCCTTGGGCCAATAAAAAACTGTTGGGTTAGTCTCTCATTTTTCATGTGGCCAATGAGCAATTACCCAGGAAAGAACTTTGGAAATTCAAATTAATTAGACTTATGTCGATGAACCAATGGACACTTGAGAGGTGGGGCATTGTTTAATTGCTATTTTGATTTAACACGGGTTGTGGTGTGGTTTTGTACACTTGACAAAGGGCATGTACATGCAAGTACTGTACATATCCAAATAACAGAGCTGATAAACAGAGATAAAAACGAAACTTCTACTTCAGAGAGAACTTTTTTCTACATCGGAATATGTTGGGGCTTTAAAAATGAATAATATACATTGTCATAAAAGCACACATCTCCTGATGCAGTCACATGTACTCAGATACAGTGTCAGACTGGGGTACCCGGAGCCTTCCAGGGAACGTGAATCCTGTGGATTCTTGCGCTTTTAGATAAAAAAAAGCTCCCTCTCTCGTACTCCCATCTTGGGCTGCCTAGTTGACTTGATCGTACTGGAAATCATAGTAGTGTGTGTGTTTTGGCAATATCTGGTACTTTTGTGTAATGTTAATGTAATTTATTTAGTTAATTGTAAGATGTGTTTATTTCAGTATGCTGAAGCATATATTACATTTGACATTTCTATTTCCGCTTTAACAAAACTCTTTTCATAGGGTTCTTATGGGCTTTTTTTAATGTGTGCTTGCCAGTTTCAAATGCAACACTCCTAACAAGGTCCAACACAATCCTTTTCTGTATGTACTTCTAGTCATCTAGTGCAAGAAAATGCAGCATTTTTTGTCTATTGGAGCAAAACACAACTCAGAACGCTCATGAGTACAACCAGGTAGAATATAAAGTAATCTACATGGTGGAGGGCCAATAATTTAAGACAGTGTTAGCCAATCCCTGTTTTTAGACCACACCCACTTTAAACCACACCCATGTTACCGCAAGACCATGCCCACATTAATAGCACACCAAAAACCATATTGTTAGTGCTCACTGCAGGGATCAGGGCCGGAACTAGGGGTAGGCAGAGTAGGAGGCTGTCTAGGACGCCATCATTGAGGGGCATACTTGTAATGTTTTTTTTTTTCATTTTTTTCAAGCGTTTATTTAATAATTGTTTCAGTAATCATCCTCACTCAGTCGGGTGGAATACCCCTCCTTCACCTTCTTTCTCTTGCCAGCAAGTGATAGCTCCTTCTGTGCAGTGCGTATATGCGTCAATGACGTCACTGATACGGTTGTGTGTCAGAGAGAGACAGAGAGCTGGCGGCCTGCTTGGTGTGGCTCTCGCTGCTCTCAGCATTGCACAGGTGCACTGAACTGAAGACATTCTTTCTATTACTGTGAAAGTGTGACGCATCCTGCTGGAACAGCCAGGTACAGATTTGGGGCCATATGTTTGCTGTTGCTGCTGGGTGCTGGCACAGGTACATAAATACTTGAGGGCAATATGATGTGATCAGATTTATTTTTGGCTGCTGCTGACACAGGTATGGGGGCAGTATGATGGATGGCTGTTGGGCTTGCTGGTACAGGTACAGAGGGGGCAGTATGATGGATGGCTACTGGCACAGGTATAGGGAGGCTGTATTATGGATGGCTGCTGGGCTTACTGGCACAGGGGGCAGTAATATAAATGAAAAAGTGTTGTACATTTTCTTGCTTTCTTTATTTAAAAACCATCATGGTAAGGAAGTAAATGGTAATGCAGGACAGGGGTGCGCTGATTGAAGCTCTTGCCTAGGGTGCCAAACTACCTTGGCCGGCACTGGCAGGGATGCCACTCATATGTGAATACAAGTTAAGTCCTATTAAGACCTACCCTTAAATCCATATGCCTCCTCCTCCCCTGTGTATAATACAGTACCCCAGCATATGATTTAACACCGTAGGGGCCCCTAACAATAATATTCAAATGCTAGCAAACCCCCAGAACAAATACCAGGCTTATGTTCCATAGGGATTTTAGGTCAGGCAGAATATGGCAAACACAGGGTGCAAAGAGCAGGCAAAGTATGACACACACAGGGAACATAGGGAAGAAAGAACAGATCAGGAGACAGGAAAATCAGGACAACTCTAATATGTACTACATACAGTGACACAGTGCTGGTGCCCCATTAGCATTTTGTATAAGGTGTGAACAGGAGAACAATGTGGGCAGTTTCAGTCTGGGTCTCAGGTATGAACAGTACAGTTTTTAGGGGGTGAACAATAGAGGTGTCACAAGTGTGAAGACTACAGGGGGATCACATGTTAACAATACATGGGATTACAGTGTGAATTTGAGGTTTAAACTATGCAGGGGCCAGTTAATCTCTGTTAATATTTTAATGCTTACAAATGGTAAACAGACACAGCAGGCAGACTTTGATGCGGAGGGGGGGGGTCGCGGGCCACCGCCAGTTGGACAGACCTGCCCTACATTATATGTCCGTTAATGAGATTTGCAATGTACTCACATACCAGTACTATAACTCTACAAACTTTGCAATGTCTGGTGCAAATGCAGACTATCACAGATTTCCCACTGCTGCCCTCATTAAAACCCACTTCATGTCATGAAATATACTTTTTTTACATAGCTTAGAAAGACTTCAAGTTGGGAGCAGACTTTTGATTGATACAAGAACCCATTAATGCGCTGCTGCTGCTTTCCTGAAACTGCAACATCTCAAGTACCAGAACCTTTATTTTAGGAGCAGACACCTATGCCACTGTAGATCCCAATGATGTAGATAGAGCACTGCAATGATTTGAGTATCCTTTGATAACATCAATGCAACGTGGGCATTGGGTCAGACTGGTAACTGGACTCCCGGTTTTTTGGGATAACGGGTTTCTGGAGAATGGATCCGACACCTGTATATGAATATGAAACCCATCCCCTAGTATCAGCCATGACAAGTAGTTCACCTGAAAAGTAATTTTTATTATATTGGATGAATATAAAAACAGGACAAACATTGTATAAGCCTTGCTTTATTTTTCAACTCAAATGATAAAATAAACGTATGTATTAACATTTTCTAGTTTTGCACAGCTTAAGGTTTCACTTGAACATAGGTATTCTCCTCCATGACAAACATGGTCCTTAAAAATAAAAATAGTTGGGAGGAGAGATGCTGTGACTACTAAAAGAAATTGAATTTAAGCTTTAAATGGAAAACTTGAGCGTAGCAAACAGAAAATTGTGGTAAGACATAAATTACTGGAGAACATACTAGTTCATCACCAACTACTTTTCCCTCCTTTCTTTTTCTTTTGCTGCTGTTTCTTCTTTGTGCCTGCAGCTCCTACTGGCTTTTGATGTCTGGGGGGAATGACATTGCTAGAAGAGGAGGAAGAGCCTCCTGGTGCTGCCAACCCAGGTCGTGGAGATGTGGGAGGACTACTTGCTGTTTTACTCGCATCCCTAGGAAATCAAAGGCAAATTGTTTAATTAAATGGTCTTCTTGAGATCTTCTAGAAGTAAAAGCAATACAATGCTACAGGAAAATAAGAAAATCGCATATTAACCCTTTACGTGCCTTTAGGTTTACCCAGAAAACCATATATTTCTGAAAAGTACACATTCTGCCAATTCCAAAATGGGTAACTATGTCTCTCTACTGCTAACTACCAAACATCACTGTATTAGGTACCAAGAAAAAGCACCCTGAATATGATTGGCAGGGGTCCACTGAACAGTTTGATGCCCATTGTGCATAGGTCCCCTAATAGTATGGAGACCCTAGAAAACCATATATTTTCCGAAAGTACACATTCCTAAAACTAATCTAAAACGGGTAAATATCTCTTTCTACTGCAAACTACCAAAGTGCAAAGCTATGCTGAACGTAACGCTTTTTAAGAAACTTCTGAAAATCAGCACAAAGCTTGCATTTTACTCCATTATATACCCTATATCTTGTAACGTAGATTCTACAATCTGTGGCATTTAAAGGGTTAAACAAGTTTAATAGTGGTCCAAAATTTTTAATCACGTCCTTATGACCTTTCTCAAGAACAGCAAATAAACAAATGTTGGAACACAACCCCCAAACCTCCCACCTCATTTCTAACCCACTGCATTTGAAATGGTACCAAAAATCATAGAAGTGACATCTAATGGCATAAAGAGCAATACTTACAGTTCAGCTGATGCAGATGACGTAGCCCCTTGTGTCCCTTTTCCTATCTGATCCTTCTTTTTCCCCTTCTTCTTTCCACGATAATAAGAGCGCTCACGCATTGGGAGCCATCTTTCTGCATCTGGTGTAACCTTTGGATCATAATGCTTGGGCAACTTTCCTATGAAAACCAAATATTGAAATAACAGTCAAGGCAGTACTGCTTTTCAGAAATTGCAACCCAAAGTTTTAATGTAAAAGGAGAGATACAATGACTGGGGGTTGCCAGGTTGCTAGGCACTCCCAAGTGATTCTAGTTGGTAACCTGGGAGGTGCACACCCTAGTGATTTTACTTTCTCATGAATAAGGGAATGTAGACCTTAATGGTTATATAAAGACTACAATAGAGCCCCCATTTTATGATTTCCAGGAAAATGCAAAAATTAGGGAACTGCATTATAAATTGGCGGTACCACAAAAAAAAAGTGTAAAATGTGAGAAACCCTAAAATCTCTGGAAGCCAAATTGAGATTTCACTGTATTTAGCTGCTGTCAACTGGGACATTGCTGTGAGTAATAATCATTTAATCAGTTATGAACCTAAATGCCTGGATGCCACCACAAAGATAGAGTCAGGTCCCTGCAATTCTCAAGCTATCGCATTGATATTGAAATAGTGAGTGTGGGACAAATCATTGGTTAGAGTGACTAAACACAAGGCCTTGTAATTAGGATGAATACACGTTATTGGAATCTCAGCCTGAATGTCAATTTGAAATTTACTGTGAAACCTATATGCTTTTTCTGGGTTTACCTGGAACAGATAGGGGCACATTTACGAAGGGTCAAAGTGAATTTGAAGTGAATATTCAAATTGAAAAACATTGAATTTCGAAGTAATTTTTGGGTACTTCGACCATCGAATAGGCCAAATTCGACTTTGAATTTGATTCAAATTGAAAATACTTCACTAATTGGACCATTCGATAATCGAAGTAATGTCTCTTTAAAAAACTTCGACTTCAACACCTTAAACCTGCTGAATTGCTATGTTAGCCTGTGGGGACCTACTAGAACATAGAACTTGGGTTTAGCGTTCTATGACCATTTGCTGCACAAGCAAAGAGATCAATGCAAAAGTAATTTTAATCAAGGAGTTGAAATATTACCCAATTTTGTATCCATCTTATGTTATCTTAGCATTAATCCCATTAATATTTCATTTGAAAAAGTTATTACCTTTCTTTTTTTTCGTCTTCTTCTTTTTAATGTCAGTAGGCCTGCATTTTAAAAGGGGGAAAAAAACAATAAACAAAAATTCACAAAATAAATAAAACTGTGTCCCCCCTTCCCCAACTATGAAATGTTCTTGTTGCCTCACTGAAAAGGAAAAAAAAAACACTTTAAGTTCTTTCTATAACATTATTCTGTGCCTGTCAGTTTTCAGGGCTGTCTGCTAAGTTGAGATTTCTGCTACATACTGTAGATATTGTAGGAGTTCTATCTTTCTAAATGAAATAATTACAACTGAAAAAACTTGAAAGGGGTTGTCCACCTTTGAGTGAACTGTTAAGCATGATGTAGCGAGTGATATTCTGAGACAATTTGCAACTGGTATTTGTTTTGTGTTTTTTTGTTTTTTGAGCGGCTCTCCAGTTTGCAATTTCAGCAATCTGGTTGCCAGGGTCCAAATTACACTAGCAACCATGCACTGATTAAAATGAGAATATGGGATATTAATAGGGGAGGGTCTGAACAGAAAGATGAGTAGCAATAACAATAAATTTGTAGCTTTACAGATCATTTGTTTTTAGACGGGGTCAGCAACGCCCTTTTGAAAGCTGGAAAGAGTCAGGAGAAGCAGGCAAATAATTAAAAAATTATAAAATATAAATAATGAAGACCAATTGAAAAGGTGCTTAGAATTAGTCATTCTATAACACACTAAAAGTTATCCTAAAGGTGAACCATCCATTTAAGAGTGCTTTTTCAAGCAACTGCCAAGTGTTGACATGAACACTTAGGGGCAGATTTATTAAGGGTTGAATTAAAAGTTAAAATTTTCAATTTTTTTTATGGTCAAAATTCTCAAATTGGAATTGTGAATTATCCAAACTTGATTCAAGTTTTAATTTGAATTTCAAGTTATTATACGTCCCTTTAAGAACTCAAATTCAACTATTCGCCACCTAAAACCTGCAGAGTTCATATATAAGTCAATGGGAGAGGTCAATGGACCAATATGGACATTCGAGTTTTTTCCGGAGAAAAAACCTGAATCAAGTTTAGTACAATTCAATTCGAGTTTTCGAGTCGGTAAAATTTGTGTGAGTACTAGATATTAGATTTTTTTATCAAATAACCCCCAAACCGAATTTCGAGTATATTCTAATTTAAAGGAGTTTAAATAAACTCACATGAATTCGAAATTCGACCTTTGATAAATGTGCCTCTTAAACTTTGGTTGTTTGAGCTACTCAAAAAAGCTATTAGATTCTGTTGAATGGTGCCTGGCAGAAATAAACTTCCCAATGGCAAGAGAGGACATTTCAGCGAATAAAAAAAGGCAATAGTGACATTTTAGTTGGTTGTATATACTGCCTGTTTAGAATACAAACCCTTGTTCCTTTGCTTGTTCTCCAGCAACTTTTGCAGCTTTTTTCCTAATAAAAGTAGCTCCAGTAGAATTTTCTAGGGCATCAACATCAACTTTCAGCTTCATTGTGTCAGAAGATGGCAAATGCTTGCTAAGTCTGAACAACCCACACTAAGGAAAACAAGACTTTGTGCAGCACACAACATTTTTAATACAAAATAATTCCACATCTCATTAGCATCACATTTCAAGAGAGTGAAAGAAAAGAAGCAAATATATGATTTTCTAGATCATATGAAAGTATTCACCCCCATAATTATAAAATGCACGGTTTGAGGAAAGAAAATGTAGTTACTAATAACCAAGCAGGATACATTTTTGCTTTTTCTGCATCCACCAGTGAGTAAGCAGAGATGAGTTGGGCCAAGGTATGTATGTCTTTGGGGTTTTGTCTGCAAAGAAAAGTCATAATGAAACAGATGAAAAACATTTATTGTTCATTAAAAAGGTTCAGGGGAAATTGATTATCGCACTTACCTCCATAACTGTTCCAGATCGCTAATTGCATCTTTTTTCCGCCCATGTTTTAGTTTGAAGTTTGCCGCCTCTCTTACCAAAGACAAGTGCAATGGGGAGGTTGCCTGTCAAAGACATTACTTTTAGTTCAATACTAATAACAAACACTTTCATACACACAAAAGATACCACAACTGAAGAGCTATAATCTCTAAATTAACATATTTACAAATAATGTCTTCATCTAACTCAAAGACTGCCATTAGAGAGCTTTTTTTTTACCTTGATCCAAAAAGACACAAAATAAATTAATAAATCATAAAACACCCATAAAAACAGTGTTAGTGAATGTAGTCTTTGGGCATTAACTGTGAAAGGCTTACGCAATATAAACTAGTGTTCCAGCCCAGACCTCTAAAATGCCTTTTGCGTTTTTTTTTAGCTGGGATCAAGTAACTTTGATTTTCACAAATAAATGGTTATGTGCAGGAACTCATGACTTACTTGGTTTTCTTGATACCAGCTGATTGCATTAGAAAACACTTCAATAGCACTGTCTATATCTTCATCATGGCTGTGCATAGTTACAAGTGCTGACACCTACAGAAATTAGGGGTACATTATTAGTTTATTATATGCAGTAATTACAAATAATTTCATAATTTTAATACCAGCTAGAGCGAGTATGGATCTGTCCTGTTACCCTGACAGGAAAAGCAACAGCACTTTAGGCACAACTGTGCACAGAAATAACTCCAATGACTTCTCATATTGTATTAAACAATTTTAGTTTTAAGGGGGTGGATCACCATTACGTTAACTTTGAGCTTGATATAGAATGTCCTGCTCCGAGCAACATTGCAATTGGTATTCATTATTTATTTGTTTTGAATAGTTTTTGAATTATTCGCCTTCCTCTTCTGCCTCTTTTCAGCTTGCTGACTGAATTGGGAATGCTAGTATTTACATTACTGAGAGATGCAGGTCTCTCCCTGTGTGCCAGTTACTGAATGGAAAGCAGTAAAAGGTGGCAAAGTAAGTTTTGACCCCTTATCTCTTGTAAAATGAGAACTGCTGTGTGTGCCATATTCCTTACAACTACAACAAAATAATAATATAATCAGACAAAAACTCACCATGCCAGGTGTATGTTGTAGCTCCTTAATGCTCTTTAGGATCATACAAGCTTTTGTGACATTTCCTGGAAAACAAATTGTCAAGAAAATACATACATTTGCTGCTTCTAAAAAATAATAAAAGTTTATGTAAGAATAATGAAATATCCAATACATTTAAACTGATGGCATACAGGGTGCTTGTTAACTTGTGCTTTAAGTTGCTTGCAAAGTTCCCAAAATGTCTGCAGCAGAATTGCAATGTGAGCAGTGAGTGTTTATTAAAGGAGAAGGAAAGCCTCAGGGCGCAAAACCCCTCCCCCCCGTTGCCCCCCCTCCCTCCTCCCCCCTGGCCTACCTGTCCCCCTGGGCAAATGCCCCTAACTTGTTACTCACCCCTCTGCGCAGGTCCTGTCCACGGAGTTTGCAGTCGCCATCTTCTTCCACGCGCGTCTTCTTCCTCCTCTGACCGGCGTTTTCTGGCGCATGCGCAGTAGGAACAGTTACGGTACGGCTCTACTGCGCATGCGCCGAATGTCACGAAGTGAAATCGGAAAACTTCGTGACATTCGGCGCATGCGCAGTAGAGCCGTACCGTAACTGTTCCTACTGCGCATGCGCCAGAAAACGCCGGTCAGAGGAGGAAGAAGACGCGCGTGGAAGAAGATGGCGACTGCGAACTCTGTGGACAGGACCTGCGCAGAGGGGTGAGTAACAAGTTAGGGGCATTTGCCCAGGGGGACAGGTAGGCCAGGGGGGAGGAGGGAGGGGGGGGCAACGGAGGGGAGGGGTTTTGCGCCCTGGGGCTTTCCTTCTCCTTTAAGGCCATACAGCAACTTCTTGGACTCACACTAGCCCTTCATATAGGCTTGATTAAGGGTCGGAGCGAGACCGAAACATAGTTAATCTACACCTTGGCTGAGGAAGTGGTGAATTGGTTCCACCTGCCGACAGTAGGATTTTTCTAGGTGGTTGTTGCTCTCAATTTTGAAATCTTGTGTTGCTTTCAAATGCCATATACCTACCTTGTGCAAGTTTAAGCTGTGCCATAGTTAACTTGATTTGAGCTGCATTATCAGGATGCTGCTCTGCAAATTCCTACAAAAAAAGCAAAGGTTAAAAACGTATTAAACCCACATTTAAGGGGGTCATTTATTAAAACTTGATGTTTTCTAGTGAAAATTATTGTATTTTTTAGAGAAAAAAATGAATTTTTCAAGATTTAAGCCCTGAAGTTGCTAAAAGTCTGAATCCGAAACCACTCCATCTAAAACCTGTCAAAATAATCAATGGCAGCTGTCCTTTTAACCTTCACAAATTTTGGGAGTTTTGGGGTCTTTGAAGCTGGTTTTTGCTTGAAAACTTGTTTTTCGAGTGACAAATATTTAAATGAACGGTGGCATTTATTCTGGATATTGTACATTTCTGTACATTTTATCCTGCAAGAAAATTACAGGATCACTGAATTAAAGTTTTTGATGAAGGAAATTGAGATTGTGGTACCTGAAGCAGCTCTACAGCTTTGGTATGTTGCTTCTCCTTGTAGAGCTGAGCAGCTTGAATGAGCACAGGCAGCAGATCCTCTGGGTCCTGTGATTGAAGACTTGCGGATAATTTTCGACACTGGTCAGCCTGGGAATGAATAGATTTCTTTTTATAAAAACCTCATACAAAATAGAAAAAATCATTATCAAATTTAAAGATGAATGTCGGCTGCATACAAAGAAACTTTATTTCATGCCAAATAAAATCTTAGGGATCCCTGGGAAAATTATATTGAGGCATACAAAATGAGAGCGGTAATTAACATTGCTTAGGAAGAATAAATACTTATACATCTTTTTATCTGAATTGTTACAAAGATATGTAATTGGTTGGGGGCTTGTAAAATTTTTATTCATTAACAAATTCTCATCCAAGGCATATATCATGCTCTATTCTGAAAACAACAGGTTTATTTTTTGTCTCTTTGGCATCACAAAAAAAGTTACAGAAGGTGATACTGTAAGTCACAAACTTCACATGCTTCAGTTTTGCAGCATTGCAGAGAGCAGTGGCTTTCTCCCACACAGCAGCCTTATGACCATTTATGCCACATGTTACAGAAATGTTAAGAATAATGTCTATTTGAAATTTTTTTTTAGTTTACTATGTTCTATACCTGGTTTGTATACATTGAAAGCAGAGCCTTGTTAAATTCAATAGCTTGAAGTTGTTTCTTGCACAGTTTGTGCTCCACTCCTTCTGCGTTTGTAAGTTTCACTTTTTTCTTTGAGTCAAAGACATTTTGGTCCTGAAACAAATGAAAAATTCACTAAAAATTATTTTTTTTTCTTTTTACATTACATAAAAATAAAACCACAAAAGGCAGTATGGATATCACACAAAATTTTTTATTCAGAAAACTGGAATGTGCACTTATTTCATTAAAACATTAATTCTTGTTCAACTAATTGATTAAAAAAGTGGCTGCAGGCAGGCTGCAGACTGCAAACCCACCAAAATCACATTTTAATCAGCATTTTCAATAAACCTACTATTTTAAAAATAGACGTTTAACAAAAAGAGCTGGATCAATTAGTTTGAAATTCTACTGCCAGAACTATAGATTTTGATTTTTTTTGAAATTGAAAAGCATTTTTGGGATGTACATAGTAGCAATTATTTGGGGTAAATGATTTTGGTCTATGTCAGTATACCTGTGAGCTAACAGCATCAAAGGGGATCTCTTGTGTTAATGTAATAGCTGTGACTGAGGAAAAACAGAAGCTACATGTCCTCCACCCACATTATCTCTGTGCATCCCCATGTATTTCCTTCGCCTCTCACTAATAAATATGAACCCTATTCTTATGCAGGGCAGATAAAGAAATAATGGAATCCAGAAGGTGTAGGTAGAATTACCTACTTCACATCATCATTTAAGACAAAGCCAGGTGCACCACTGATATCCAAGGAATGAAATCAGTTCAGAATTATATATACCTTGTTAACAGTAATGATATTGTTTGCCACCACAGCCAACAAACCAACATCGGTGGGCCTAAAAGAAACAGAATGGAAATTAATGTAGAAGCAATATGACATGATGTGAACAAAGTCCAACGTTTAAAAAGCCTTACTTTAACTTAATGATTTGATTGTAGAGTTGTAGAGCATTATCTGTGTTGCCTTGTAGCTGCATGACATAGGCCATCTGACCATGAATTATAGCCAGTTCTGCCTCTATATCTTCTTCAGTTAAATCCTAAAGACATAGGAGACACCATAAAAATTGCGCTGGAATCCATTTCTAGTATAGCATCCCACCTACTAGTTAAAATTGAAAAGGACAACATACTTCAATCATATTATAAATTATCTACTTTATAACAGGAGTGTTAAATCTTCAGTTTGCGGAATCAGAATTTCCAAGAGCATTTGGTGGCTGAAGAATTTAGGCTCACATCATTATCACGTAAGATATAAATACTAGAATATTATAGTATGCAAGTTGTACAAAACAATGCTTGCAGTGAAAAACTTTTTTTTTTTTTTTTTTTTTTTTACAGATTTTACTTTCTTAAAACCTACAACCTAGTCCAAACTTGAAATGCAGAAATTAGAAATACTTACAGCATCTTCTGAAATAGACTGTCTGCAAAGTTCTACAGAAAAGAAAACACGATTATGTTAATACAAAAAGCAAAATAATGCATATGTATAGCTGCTGAAATGAAGTATATTTGG
Organism: Xenopus petersii; assembly: GCA_038501925.1. Classification (NCBI taxonomy): domain Eukaryota; kingdom Metazoa; phylum Chordata; class Amphibia; order Anura; family Pipidae; genus Xenopus; species Xenopus petersii. Next base: position 107,221,308 of record CM076673.1, read on the forward strand.
CCTACTATAGTTAAAGTAACTAACTGCAGTTTGCCATATTGGTCAAACTACAGAATGCCGAAATTATGTTCTGGTGTTTAGGGTAGTACTTTCCAGGATTTTCATTTCCAGTTGTTGTGGCCTACACTATTCAAAAGTGATTCCTGAAGCACTGTAGAATAAGTACTTGGTTTAGAGATCAGCCTTTCATGTGGGGTCTCATGATCGAGACTCTTGTTTGATTTCCTGTGGCAACTCCTTGGAACCCTGGACAAATCACTTAGTTTACTGCTGCTGCAGCATACTTAGTATGCCAATAATACTTGTTTGCTTGCTGTAACAGCTTTAGGTCCCATGGGAGAAAAGTGTTATGTAAATAAATGCAGGTTATGGTAGGTAAAACACATACAAAAAAAAATATAAACTGCATAATCACAAGCATGCATAGAGGACGTTTTGTGCAGTGGTGACCCCATGTTGTGTGACCTTCATGTCAAAAAGACTGGAATTTTGTGAAGGCATGGACTGACTCAAATGCTTTCATATTCAGCCATACCAGTTGTCTTTTATAAAAAAAACACATACTCAAATTCCCTCATAACCCCTGGAGGTCAAGTATCTACTCTTACAAAGAGGCATCATATCTGAGTATTTGTAATGCCCCTCACAGAGGTGCCTATTGTTCATGCCTTATTGATTTCCACTGGCTCAGAGGCAATGAGCATGCCCAGTAGGCACTTATTTGATGTCTTCAGAACCAGAAAGAGAAGAAGTGCTCAGAAAGCAAAAGAGGCAGAGCTTCACATTAGACAAGGAAGTCACTAAAATAGCTGCAGCTGAATAGGCTGTCATAGATATACAAAAAAATCAATCTGAATGCAGAGAGAAAGGTCTGTTGTTCTGGGGGTTGTTTAGAGAAATTTTTGTAGAGAGGCACTACATGCATTCCTATAAGTGAAAAAAGATTACAACGGACACAAAAGTTCAATTCATGGACTGGCTAGAGCTTGATCTTGTTATTTTCATATTGTTGACCACAGTAAATTTGGCATTTTCACGCTTTCAAACAAATTCCTAATGGGATGTATATCAAACTGTGTTGGATGTATTAGAGCAGCTACCAAAGCAAGCTTTAATGGAACTTTTGTCTTCCTTATGCGGAGTTGGTAACCAACTGTATGTGAATATCATTAAGTCACGTGTTCAATAAACACTGTTTTTCAATAATTATTTTACTTTTTTTCTGTGTATAAAATTACAAAAGACTACATAAAACAAAACTGAATGCAACTAAGGCAATGAAATTAAGTCATCTGATTTCCATAAAGATACATTCAAGGCCCAGTTCTGTATGCATATAGTTGGATTAAAGTAATGATACTTTGGTTCCTTTTGGCACATTCAGCCTAATCCATAATGTAAATGAGTTAATTTAACAGCCATATAAATTCAGACTGACCAATTACAGGCAAGTCAAGTCTACTAGAACTGATGAGGAGTACAGATGAAGCAGATCTTATCCCCAGATGCTGGCAGCCATTATCATGAATAGACAGTAAGTAAAGGATCTGTGCACAGTAGAGTTTGAGGGTGTTTTTTTCACTTTGCGGTCAAGTATGACAAATTGTAGCATTTTGTAAAGGGGTGCTAATCTACGCTTCTTCCGAATAAGATTTGTGTTTCTGCTGTTAAATACAGGATAATTTAGCTGCAATTACTGCCTATATTTATGTAACAAAAACTGGTTGCAAAAATATCAAAATAAAAACTAAAGTCATACCTTCAGCTTCTCGCAGTTTTACCATTCCTTCACGCAACTGGCCTTGGCCTATCAATGTGCAGGCAGAATTATAGCACAGTTCATATGTGGTCTCCTGAATGCCAAGGTCCTCCTGTAAAGGTAAAATAAAAACCATGAGAAAACAAGGTAGAGGGAACAAGGTTCAAATATGCTTTTTTCATGTCACAATTCTGTAACCAGCTTCAGCAGTAGAACAGTGTGTTAAAATACTTGCAGGAGGATCACATCAGGTATAAAGAATTGCTACAAACCAAATCAGATGTAATCAAACAAGCTCAAATTCTTAAACCCAATATTGGAAAACGTGACTATGGAGTAAATTTATTGTGTAAAGTCCCAACATTTTTATCGTACCATGGTGGTCGGTCGTTTAGTCGATCAGACAGGTGAGAAGATTTCTGTCCGCTAATGATAAAATCTCTGCATGTATTAACTGACAATATCAATGGGTGACTATCACTACTATTTGTCGGAAATAACTATTGCACAATTGCCGTCATGGCCAGAACATCATCTGATTTGTTCTTTTACTACTTTATTTAATCTAAATGGCTAGTTGCAGGTCGGATTATTGTAAAGTACGATTGTTTATAGGATATGAGGCTAAAATCTGCACATCTAAAACCAAAATCGGAAATTATAAGCGATACAGCTGTGGCATGCCGGTTTCAGAGTTCCTAGAAGAATTGGTCTCTTTTAAAATCTGGTAATGTCCAGTTTCTTGTTGCGACGGCTTCACTAATGTCTCTTTACATAACTGATGTAATGTAGTTTGTAAGTGGCGAGAGTGCGGCAGCCAGTGGGGTCACTGTAGCGCCGCACGCAGCGAGTCACATGATTGCCCTCGTTGTGCACAGATTTGAGTATGGTCTCCTTCCCGTTACAGAAAGTTCCTTAGTGGATCCGGAGCCCACATACTGGAGGCCAGTTACATAGGTGACATCCTCGCAGCCTAAAGCCCCTGTCCGACCCATTATCTCCCTGGGCAGCAGCTCATCTGCCCTCCCTGGGTGGATCCCTTTACTGTAAATAAACTAATTAGTGGAGGAATGCCGGAGAAGTGCCTTAGAAACATAAATACAAAAACGGTGTCCCTCGGTCCCATTATCCAATACCACTATCCAAACAAGGGCCGGCATTCCTCAGCTAATCAGTTCATTTACAGTAAAGGCCAGAGGAGAGAAAGTTCGGCAATGATGAAGGGTACCATTATCAAGTGCGGAGCTGCAGTCACTGTGCTAGCTATGCTCTCTCTGCTCTTCACCTGCAGCGAAACCACCGACCCACAATGGGAGGCACAAATCCCAGCGTGAGGCCAAGCTGCACAGGGAAATCTTGAAGAGTTGCAAAGATCTGCTTCTCTTGTTCACTTCTCTTCTGATTTGCTGCATGTGGCGCTACGGCGACCACACTGGCTGCTGCACTCTCGCCACAAACTTCACAAGGAGGTCACCCTGCTCCGGACCTTGCGCCATCCGGGCATTGTTACCATAACAGCATATAAGTTATGTAAAGAGACATTAGCGAAACAGTCGCAACAAAAGACTGGGAATTACCAGATTTTAAGAGAGACCAATTCTTCTGGGAAATCGGCATGCCACAGCTGCATCGCTTATAACTTCTGGTTTTGACAGAAGTCGGGTTAGGGGGAAGATGCAGAGCACAGAGCTGCAGAGTGAGTCGCCCTATTGCCATTTTGCAGTAGACAGGAAGCAGTGTTTTCGAACAGTATTTTTTTTAATAAAGTTGATATTAATAAACTTTATGCAGGGTAAATCTATTATTAGTGTGGGTAGAATGGATTTTATAATAATTTTTTTTTTTAGTGTTACAGTTCCTTTAAGTGACAGGTCCCCTTTAAGAAGATAAAAATAACTCAGGTGACTTGACATCTTAAAATTTGCAACTTCAACTAACCACACTGACCTTTTGAAAAAAGTGGATCAAGAACTTTGACTTAAATAGAAGCTGCCCTGCCAAAGTTAAGGCTATTTGGGGTGTGTGTATAGCGGCAGGTGGAATGAACTGACTTGGTACCACACATCATGAATTACTTCCTACCTCACTTCTCTCCCCCTAGCGGAACTTTCCTCATAATCTCTTTTTTTCTTAAATATATGAGACCATTTCCCCATGTAATATAATTATTTTAAAAAAATGCAAAAATAAATAAATAAAAACTTACCGTTGACTTTTTTTCCCAGATACTCAATGCTGCCAATACAGCTGACAAGTTTGTTTTTCTCTCCTCGTCATAATCATCCTGAGAATTTCTGATTATATCTCGATACACAGATAAGCAATCACTGTACCTTTCCAATCTATATAACTAAAAAAATAGATTTTAGAAGTGAGAACATTATATGTAATGAATAATGCTAATTCATGAACATACACATACATATAAACAAAAATAAGGTATAGTATGTTCCACACTTACTACTTGTCCATGGAGCTCTTTTAATTTCTCAGACTTTTGTGGAGCCCCTTCAATGGTTTTTAATGCAGTTTCAATTCGGTTTAACCTGTACTCACAGTATGCTTTTTCAAATGCTACTACATCACTGCAAGGGAAAAAGAGGCAAATAAAAGTCATTAGTCAAATACACATTGGGCAACAGTCTCAGCTGGCCACACAAATAAAAGCACCCAAATCATTGGCCTGGTGAGAGATCAGTCTGATTTGACAGCTTGTATACAAGTCGTTGAATCTCACAGTGAACCTTTTTGGTGACTAGAAAAGTCATGTGAATGTCGCTTGTATTAGGGTGTGTATCTGGAATGCATTCAGATCCTCTTTCTCTACTTTTAGTTTTTTTCTTGATATTACAGTAGATGTCCTATAATAAAGGACCGTATTCCAAAATGTTGATGTTACTCAACATAAATTAATGCATGTTTGCTAGGGTAATTTGGACACTAGTAACCAGATTGCTGAAATTGCACAGTGGAGAGCTTCTGGATAAAAAGCTAAATAACTCAAAAAACACAAATAATAAAGAATGAAAACAAATTGCAAATAGTATCAAAATATACAAAAAGATAACTCAAATGTGAACAACAAATGTAAAGTATTGTAGTGTTATACCTTGTTAGAACTTTAGTGTTGCTGTGAATTACATTAAGGGCCTCTTTAAAGGTTCCATTCTGGATAAGACAAACTACCTTGCAATGAAGAGCTGTGACATCTTCCTTTGTCACCTGCAATACTAAAAGGCAAAAAGTTTGTTTTAGTTATAATAACTGAAAAATAGTCAAGAAAATGTGTTTCAATAAACTGATCAATGCACCAGTGCCTAAAAGCATCTAGTTAACATTTTATTTAGGCATCACTTTTACAAAAGATAAGCTGACACTATGTATGTAAGCTTTCAGAAGCAGCAAAATCTCCATTCATATTCCAGTACTTTTCAATAAAATATTCATGCATCTTTATAACAAATAAGAAGTCATAACATCAGTCAATTATATATGACAGTTACTTTTATACTAGTCGTTTGTAATACTTTTGATGTCTTTTTTTTTTTTCTTCCTTCAGAAAAGGAAGATTTTTGTACTTACCGTTAAATCCTTTTCTCTCATCCTACATTGGGGGACACAGGCACCATGGGGATGAAGATCCTGCAGCTTGAAGAGTGGACACTAAGAGTTAAAGATGACTCCTCCTCCTGCTCTGGGCTTCATCCCCTGCCTCCTCCTACTTTCTCCAGTTTCTGACCGAAGAAGGAGTACCATAATATTACCCAAAAAACAGAGAAGGAGTCTCCCACCCTTAAAATTAACCTATTAACATTTTGAAAAAACTACTCCCAACGGGGAGAAAAAACTCCAGATGACCTCAGGTCCAATTATATTTAAACCAGGGAGGGAAGGCCTGTGTCCCCCAATGTAGGATGAGAGAAAAGGATTTAACGGTAAGTACAAAAATCTTCCTTTCTCTCACCTATATTGGGGGACACAGGCACCATGGGGATGTCCCAAAGCAACCCCTGAGGGCGGGACCTTACCCCTATAGTGCTCACATAAGAACTGTTTGTAACACCTTCCTCCCAAAGCTGGCTTCAGCTGAAGCTTGGGTGTGCAGCTTGTAGAAGCGCGTGAAGGTGTGTGGAGAAGACCAAGTGGCGGCTCGGCAGACCTGTTCAGCCGATGCTTGGTGCCGAACAGCCCAGGAAGTGCTGACTGAACGTGTAGAGTGGGCTTTGATCTTGAATGGGGTTGTTTTACCCCGTACTGCATAAGCTCTGATGATTGTGGAGCGAATCCATTTCGCTATGGTCGACTTCGCGACCCTCATTCCTCTTTTTCGACCTTCTGTAAGAATGAAGAGAGAATCTGTCTTTCTAATTTTCTTTGTGGCTTCGAGATATGCCTTGAGAGCTCGAACAACATCCAACTTGTTTAGGCGCCTCTCATGCGTATTCTTTGGTTCGGGGCAGAGCGATGGAACAACTATGTCCTGATTCAGATGAAATTCCGATACGACTTTCGGCAAAAATTCCGGTGTCGGTCTCAGGATCACCTTGTCACAATGGAATATCATGAACGGAGACCTGCACGATAGCGCCGCTAGTTCGGATACCCTTCGGGCCGATGTGATAGCCAAAAGGAATACCACCTTCTCCGTAAGTGTGAGTAATGGGATTTCATCTAGTGGTTCAAAGGGTTCCTCTTGAAGAACTGACAGTACCATATTTAGGTCCCAAGGAGGAACCGGGTACTTATAGGGGGGTACTAGTCTAGTGGCCCCTTGTAAAAACGTCTTGATGTTGTCTCCAGATGCTATTTTTCGTTGAAAAAGGATAGAAAGTGCTGAGACTTGAACCTTTAGGGAACTTAGAGCTAACCCCTTTGAGAGACCCTCTTGGAGGAAAGATAGAATGTCCCTGTCCTCCGCCTTCCTTGGATCTGTTCCTCTCAACTCACACCAAGTAATGAAAGTTTTCCAAGTTCTGTGATATATTTTAGCAGAAACTGGTTTTCGAGCTCGCAACATTGTGGGTATCGCCTCTCTGGGAGCTCCAGAAGCCTCCAGCACTAAGGCCTCAAGAGCCACGCCGTTAAAGCCCATTGACGTAAATTCGGGTGGGCAATCGGCCCCTGTGTAAGTAGATCTTCTCTCAGAGGGAGATGTAGTGGCATGTCTGCTGCCATGCCCACTATCTCCGCGAACCAAGGCCTTCGGGGCCAATAGGGAGCCACCAGGATTGTCTGAATCTTCTCCTTCCTGATCTTCTTGAGTATTCTTGGTATGAGAGCCAAGGGAGGAAATACATAGGCTAGCGAGAAAGTCCACTGGATCACTAGGGCGTCGACCGCCCAAGCCTGTGGGTCGATGCTTCTGGCTACGAATCTTGGTACTTTGTGGTTGTACCGAGACGCCATCAGGTCGACTTCTGGTAGACCCCACCTGTTCACAATCAGTTGGAAACTTTCTGGGTGCAGGCTCCACTCGCCCTGATCTATTGTTTGTCTGCTTAGGTAATCTGCCTTCCAGTTGTCTATCCCCGGTAGATAGACTGCTGATATTGCCGGAACGTGTTCCTCTGCCCATGCCAGGATACTTCTTGCCTCTGCTAAGGCCGCCAGACTTCTTGTGCCTCCCTGATGATTTATATAGGCCACTGCTGTCACATTGGCTGACTGCACTCTCACTGCTTTTCCCCGCAGAAGGTCTGTCCAGTGTTGTAGGGAATATCGTATTGCTCGGAGTTCCAGCAGATTGATGGGGAGAAGCTTCTCCGATTGGTTCCAGAGTCCCTGCACTGTGTCTTGGTCTAGGACTCCTCCCCATCCCCGTAAGCTGGCATCTGTTGTTAGTATCGTCCAACAGTGTGAGGGGAAGGGTTTTCCCTGTGTCAGCCGGTGAGGTTGCAGCCACCAGTCCAGAGAAAGATTGACTTGTTCTGGAATCGAAACTTGTCTGTCTAAGTTTTGTCGATTCTTCCTCTGGTGCCGTAGTATGAGCTGTTGAAGAAGTCTGGTGTGGAGCTGAGCATAAGGTACTACAGGGAACGAAGCTACCATTGTGCCCAACACCTGCATTGCTGTGCGAAGTGAGATCTTGTCGGATGTTTTGATGCACCCGATCCTTCTCTGAAGGGTGCTGACCTTCTCCATAGGCAGAAAAGCTCTCTCTACTCTGGAGTCGAGAACCACACCTAGGTATTCCATTCTCTGTGCTGGGAGTAATGTGGATTTCTTGTAGTTGATTATCCAACCCAGCTGAGACAGTGTATGTATGACCTGAGTTGTGTGACTGATCGCCACCTTCAGGGAGGGAGCCTTCACTAAAAGATCGTCTAAATAGGGGATCACCTTGACTCCCCTGAGTCTGAATCCTGATAGTGCTGCTGCCATGATTTTCGTGAAGATCCGTGGAGCCGAAGATAGACCAAAGGGTAGAGCCACAAACTGCCAGTGGTTCCCCGCTGCGAAGAATCTCAGGAATCTGTGATGGGCTGGGTGGATGGGAATATGGAGGTATGCGTCCTTTATGTCTATTACAGACATGAACTCGTCTTTTTCCATGGATAATAGGACGGATTGTATCGATTCCATCTTGAAATGGTATGTCTTGACAAACTTGTTGAGAGTCTTTAGGTCTAGTACCGGTCTGTAAGAGCCATCTTTCTTGGGTACGATGAATAGGTTTGAATAAAAACCCTTTCCCCTGTCCGAATGTGGGACCGGTTGTATGACTCCCGAGTCTGCAAGATCGAGTATAACCCTCAGAAATGCCTCTCGCTTGTGACTTCCTACAGGAACACGGGATATGAAAAATCTGGTTGGAGGATGTTGATTTAAGTCTATCAGATATCCCTCTGATACTATTTGGAGGACCCAGCGGTCTCTGACTAGACTTCTCCACACCTCCCGGAAGGCCCTTAGGCGTCCGCCTAGACGAGGCCCTCCAGGGGTGGGCACATCTTCAGGCAGAGGTAGACTTGTCCTGGGGAGGCTTGGCAGCTCCCTTGGAAGAGGTCCAGGTGGACTCCCGCTTGTTGTGGTATCTCTGGCGAAAATTTGTACTCGACTTCTCAGTCTGTGGTTTTGCTCTCTGTCCCTGCCGAAAGGGCCGAAAAAAGGGTCGCCTTTTGAAGGTAGGTCTCTTAGGCTTACTTTGTGGGAGGATAGTACTCTTACCTCCTGTAGCCTGAGAAATTATCCTGTCAAGTTCAGTTCCAAATAGCTGTTTTCCCTGAAAAGGTAGACTCACTAAGGACTTCTTTGAAGTAAAGTCTGCCGACCAAGTCTTGAGCCATAAAAACCGGCGAGCCGCTATGGATTGTGCAGAAGTCTTGGCGATCAGTTTGGCTGCATCCAGTGCTGCGTCACCCATGTAGGCTGTGGCGTCCGCTATCTGTGAAAGTAGAAGAAGATCTGTAGTTGGATCCTCAGAGCCCAATAACTGTGCTACCTGCTCCACCCAGACCTCCATAGCCTTTGCCACCCATGCGATGGCGAACATAGGTCTAAGGGCTGTTCCCGAAGTAGTGAAGATTGACTTGCAAAACCCCTCTAGTCTCTTGTCAATTGGATCCTTAAAGGATGCTGCATCCGCTACTGGGATGGTGGTCGTCTTAGAAAGCCTGGATACTGGAGGGTCGACTGTAGGAGGGGACGACCACAAATCCATACATTCCTGAGGGAAGGGATAAGACTGGGTGAAGCGTTTTGATATCTGTACCCTATGATCTGGAGCTTTCCACTGAGATCTAACTATCTCATCTAACTGCTCATATGCTGGAAAGACATAGGAGGTCTTGCGTTGTCTCTTGAAAATGTTCTTACCGGCCTCGGCTGTAGTAGAGGCCGTGTCATCGATATTAAGGGTCTTTAGAACAGCCTGTATTAACCCCTCCACCTCCCCCTGAGTTCTGGGGGTCTCGGGGTCAGGTTCAATATCTTGTTCAGAATCATAGTCTGTGAGGACCTGTCCCTCCTCATCGGAGGAGTTAAGTAGGCCACCCCTAGGTCCCGGGGGAGAGTCGGGTGGACGCTTTGAAGCAGTTGGTCGCCTATCTTGGTCCTGAGGAGGGTTAGATAGGTGTTGCAGGACCTTGTCCAGTGTCTCAGGAATGCGGGCCAAGTTGTGAAGGCCGGCCAAGGATAGGGTGAGAGCACGCATAAGGTCTGATTCGGAGCATTGAGGTGCTGTAGTGTCTGAGTGTGTGAGTGGAGGAGAGTCAGAGGGAGGGCTGTGAGAGGCAATGGTGGGTCTACATGCTGCGCACACCGCCTCAGTTGAAGCAGACAAAAATTTCTCTTTGCACTCTGCACAGGCCAAATAGGAAACCCTGGGTGTCCTGCGTGCAGGTGCTGGGGGTTTTGCTATGACTGCCTCCTCTGTGTTCTTCGACATGGCTGCCTAAGTAGGGGAGGCAGGGGAAAAAACTGGGGCCCCGTGTAAGCAGAAAACGTCTGCAACAGATAAAATATATATATATTTAATTATTTAATATATCTGCCACACATGCGATGTAGGGGGAATTCCCCAACAACTAACCTGAGGTGCGAGCGCTCTTACCGCTGTCGAGTCAAGATGGCGGTCAAAGGAAGCAGGAGCGTGCTTGCGCAAGAGTAGAGAGACGCGCCGGCGTCCCAAGATGGCGCCGACGTCAACCAGGGCGCCGGCGTCCCAAGATGGCGCTGGTGTGCTGGAACGCCGCAACCTAAGATGGCGCGAGAGACGTAACGGCGCCTGAGAAGGCGTCCCAAGATGGCGCCGACGTCAAGTAGGGAACCGGCGTCCCAATATGGCGCTGGTGTCCCAAGATGGCGCCGTGTCTGCTGGAGGCTCCGCAACCTAAGATGGCGCCGGCATCCCTGTGAGTGTGCTTGTAAGGCCTGTACTAACTGCGCCCCCTGCTCCCTCGTTCCTGTCGGGGGAGCGTGCTACTATTCACTATCTGGGGAAAACGCTGTGTGGAAAATACATTTCTATTACCCCCTTGGGGCGGAGTATTTCTTTTTTTTTTTTTTTATATATATATATATAAAAAGGGGTGGGAAGCAGGTAGATCTCCTACCTGTACAGCCAGGGATGTGTGCCCATACAACGACCTCCCCTGTCGATAAGCTGGTGCAGACCTCCGTGGAGCGGTAACCGCAGCCTCAGGGGGAATGTGGAGCTTTGCCTGCAGCCTCCGTAGAGCGGTAAGGCAGTTGGGCACAATTGAAGACGTCTGGCTGAGGGGCACTGGATACAGGTAAGCGATGTCCCCTTGTGGCATGACCCGCACCGAAGTTAGATCATTTGCTCCAGCCACCGTAATGTCCATGTTCTCTTCTGAGGACACTAAAAGAAACTGGAGAAAGTAGGAGGAGGCAGGGGATGAAGCCCAGAGCAGGAGGAGGAGTCATCTTTAACTCTTAGTGTCCACTCTTCAAGCTGCAGGATCTTCATCCCCATGGTGCCTGTGTCCCCCAATATAGGTGAGAGAAAGCTGCATTTTGTATATTCATACAGGCACTAGAGAAAATTTCCAATTAGGTATGCACAAACTGTGACAAGGAAAGTTTTGGCATCACCATGTTATAAGTACGTGTACTAATGCTTTTGGTTTCCCATATTGCAGAAGTCGCAAGCTACACTAATAAACCCCCCCCCCAAAAAAAAAGAGAAAATGTATCTGTAGCTGGGATCTGATCAGCACATAAATCTGGTTATGCTTTCAAAACCATACTTCTAAAGTATTCAAATGAAAGTGGGAACTTTTCAAAGCAAAACACTTGTATACATAAACTGAAAGGTTTTCTGTTACAACCAACATACATGCAGATACCGCTATTTCTTCATATATGGACTTCATAAATATTGAGTGGGATACTTTCTTTTTGGTTTAACAACATAAAACACATGTGACTTGGAAAGGGTCCTTAACCATTATCCAGAAAATTCTTGCTTTACCTGCCCCTCAAGCAAGTTATTTCTATAAATGGCCCTGCCTCTCTATGATGTTGGACATTGCTGCACCAGAAAACTGCAGAACAAACATGTGATGCCACAAAAAATAAATTCACCACTTAAACAGATACAATAGTTCTTGAAACTTTAACACCTCCGTTGAATTTTCAATATTTCCTAAAGCACAATCTTTTACAAAAAGATCACGAGAATCCAATTAAACAAACGAGTCAAGAATATAATGCAAACGTATGTGAACCTGTAGGAATCACAGTTCATTTAAAGGGGAAAGTCAGGGAGTCAGGTGTTTTCATAAATTGGAAGATAATCAGGTGTAATTTTGGGTGACCCTGACACCTAGCTCTATCTAAGTCTGAGCTTAACAATACAGGTGTATGGCACTGTGTCATGGTTCAAACAAAAGAGAATTCAAAGAGCCTTCAAAAAACATATTTATGCTCACCAGGCTAGAAAAAGTTACAAAACTATTGCTAAAGAGTTTGTCTGACAGTGGACTGGTGGAGTCCAGACTGTGCACAAACTGAGGCAATTAAGCCATTGTTACTCTCCCCAAGAGTGGTTGACCAACAAAGATCACACCAAAAGCAAGGTGTTTAATTATATGGGAGATCTCAAAGAACACTAGGCTAACGTCTAAGGAACTGATGGCCTCTTTCACATTGGAGAATGTCAGTGATAATAATTTAACCATCAGGAGAATACTGAAAAACAATGGTGCATGACAGGATTGCAAGGAGAAAGCCATTGCTATCCAACTGTCTTTAGTTTGCTAAAAACCACAATAATAAGCTAAAAGGCTATATAGGAAGTATGTACTGTAGGCAGATGAACCCAGAACAAGCTCAAATCCGCAAAATAATGGTAGGAAGCAAGGAGTAATGGGCTAAAATGTTTCAAGGTGATGGGCAGGTCTGATCAATAGTAACAGAAACATTAAGTTATTGCTTCTCAAGGGGTCACACTTGTTACTGAAAACAAAGGTTTCCATTCTATTGCTACACACAAATATGTAATGTTAGATCACTTTCCTCAATAGATAAACAAATGATTGAATGAACAAACATTATGTTTTCGACTCATTTATTTAATTGGGTTCTCATTATCTAATTTTAGAACGGGTCATGTTTGAACAATTCAAAAGGGTTCACCGCTAAATAATGTATATTTTAAGTGCCCAACCAGTTATAGGCAGATCTCACAACATATGTCCAATATCACAATAGTATTGTGCTCCAGAAATGAAATGACTAAACTATGGGGCAAATTCACTAAGAATCGTAGCTGCGCCAGGCGCAAATTCGCCGCACTTCGCCAGGCGTATTTTCGCCAGCGCTCAGCAAATTCACTAAAATCCGAAGTTGCGCACAGGGGTAGCGTTAGTTTGCGAAGTTGCGCTAGCGTTAATTCGCCAAGCGAAGCGAAGTTTCGCTAGCGATGGTTAATTTGCATACAACGCCAAATTCAAATACGAGGAATACGTATCAGCACTACAAATGCCTAGAAAACCTTCAAAACATCAAATATAAATTTTATTTTGCCCTACAAATGTGCCCACTGTCTAGGTAAGTTGCCATGAGTCAGGAAATGTAGGGGGGAAGGAGGGGAGCCCCAAAAATATTTTCTATCTTTTTCAGCCTATCACCCCTCATGTAGAAAAAACGCCAGCGTTTTTTTTTTACTTTTTTTGAAACAATCCCTATCTACTCTATTGCGCTTCGCCAGGTCTGAGGTGACGAAGGAAGTCTAGCGTAAAAGGTAGCGTTCAGTACACTGCACAAGTTAGTGAATTTGCGTAGTTACGTCGCTAGCGAAAATTCGCCTGACGTAAGGGTGCGAAGTAACACTAGCGAAACTACGCCAGCGTTCGTTAGTGAATTTGCGCAGTAATGAAAAATGCCAAACGCTAGCGAATTAACGCTAGCGAATTAACGCTAGCGCTCGGCGCTTAGTGAATTTGCGCTAATGGGTTGGGTGCAAAAATGTAGTCACCGCCATCCCCTTTAAAATATGTAACATTAAAGGAGATCGACAATTCTTTATTCACCCTAATGTTGAGTCCAGGCCAGGACTGATAATCTGTGGGCTCTGGCAAATGCCAGAGGGGCTGCTGTAAGGTTCCATAGAAAGTGACTATTTAGTGGCCTGCTAAGGGCTGTTTGGGCCTCTCTCTACTAAGAATGCAAGGGCCAATTTTGCATCCCAGTCCAGTCCTGGTTGGGTCCTCAGGTGAAATCACAGAATGAATTGCGTTCCCATTCAAAATAAAATCACAAGAAACCCTGGGGCACAGACAGTATATAACAGGAGGAAGTCATAAGTAAAATAAAGGCCAAATAAAATGAAACATACGTCCTACTGTATTCTGCAAAGCTATTCAGCTTCAATCATATATGAATCCACCCACACTAGAATGATGTTAGTAGTGTTACACAAAACTAACATTAGGTTACATTTAGCTTCACTGCTTCTCAACAAACCTTGTCGCATGAGTTAGAAATATGTCAAAATAATTGTATAGCGAATCATTAACCCCAATCAAACCACCCGAGCTCTACGCCATAAACTAATACCGAGTAACCAAAACCCAAAGCCACGCCGCCCTTACTTTTGTTCAGCGATTTCAGGGCCCTGGTAAAATCTCCATTCTGACCGGCTTTATTTACTTCACCCCACAAAGTTGCCACGGGAGGCGAAGCCCCTCCGCCAGGATTCGCCATTTCTCTCTCCCAAAGCAACTACAACGCAGCGTCACCGCTAGTTCCAAGGGGCGAGTGGGATTCGGGTGACGTCAATCGCACGCGACGCGTGCAAGACGTAATCGTCGCTTGGTTTATTTTAAACCTAAAAGCAGGAGCGCTTGCAGTGCGGAAGCGCAATCATTGCATCATTATTTGTTGGCCGTTCGGTGGGCAGAATGGGTAATGTGTAGCTGGGGTTTGTCGAGGACTGTAGGGGATTGCTGAGGTCTGTATAGCTGGGTTTTGCTTAAAGACAGCCAGAAGCAGAGCCTGGCGCCCTGTTATGACTTCACATCAGCGAAAAGTTCGGACCTTATTGCTTATACGGCAATTACGGCATTACAGCAAGGACGACAAGCACTAATCGAAAGCTTGACAATTATCATAGGGTCGCGCTAAAGACTTCCATAAGTCTTTATGCCATACACCGTTTCTCTGCTGTTATTTTATAGCTACTTTGTCTGCTCCGTAAGCCGCACTGCCCTTTACAAATATGGACTCCTAGCTCATGCTATCAAAATCATATTTCCTTTTCCGGCATGTTACAGACACGTCTTACGAAGTAGCTCCTCCCTTTTGTATTTTTAGAACCTGAGCCGGAAGCAAAAGAACCTTGAGCATGCTTGGGATGCAATTGATAGGGGAAGCGTTTCTGTTGGTCTCGCTAGCTAATTGGTGCTGTTATACGCTTTCTTAGCTTGCCACTTATCCTTGTTTATCAGGTTGTTGACAAGAGCTGAAAAATAACCTTTTCAAATACCAATTTACTCAATATTCTTGACGTTGCTCCAATTGTATAAGTGTAACCCAGGATTAACATTAAATACATTTAAGTTTTTATGCATTTTGTAGACTAAATCTGGGAAAAAAATCGGAGGTGTATTTGCATAATATTTATATGGAATCCCAGAATCATTGGTGAAAGATTCGACCGAATACCGAATCAAATCCTAATTTGCATATGCAAATTAGGGACAGGAAAGGAAAAAGTGGAAAAAATTCTTCGTTTGTGATGAAAAGTCATGTGCTTTCCCTGCATACCCCTAATTTACATATGTAAATTCGGTTCAGCCAGGCACATGTATTCGGCCGAATCTGAATCCAGCTGAAAAAGGCCGAATCCTGGATTCGGTGCATCCTTCTTTTATATAAAAGCTATACTCGCGGGGAGAGTAAATTACACTACCATTGATATCAGTGGAAACAATTTTAAAAAACAAAATATGTCCTTTTGCCATTTACAATTTTTTTTATTATTAGTGGTACCTGAGATATTTGTATTTTTAAACTTGATACCATTCTTTTGACTCAACTTACAGTCAGGAGCCCTAAATAGTAGGGTTGGTGATACTAAGTTTGACCATAACATTTAGATGTAATCCATGTCGTACTGGACACTCTTGCAAGCACTGTAGGGCCCGACTGCAACCCACCACCTCTTCCTGGCCCCGATCACCCTCCTCCCTACCGCTGACCAACTCCCTGCCATTGATTTCACACATCTCATAACCACAAACTCCTGCTGCCCCATGCGCTCACCTGCCACCTGTTTGTGATTTCTCCCAGTACCCTGGCGGACCAGTCTGATGCAATTCTCATATATATATATATATATATATATATATATATATATATATATATATATATATATATTGCCAAAACACTGCATAGATCTGTTCCAGTGAGAACTGCTCAGTGTAATGTGTCTATGCTACATGGATGGATGATAGTGTAGTGAGTATTTAGGACCATTGAGTGTCAGTATTTGTAAACATACACTCATGTTCCTAGTACAGGCTATCCAATATATAGCAAATTACAGTGCAATAATGTTTTTATCTTTCCTTTGAAAGTTTATTAAAGGACAAGGAAACCCTAATCATTGGAAGAGGGGCAACATGCTAGTAAATTAAATCACTAGATTTTTCCTTGTAGGCCAGTGATTCAGGTTACTTTCTTTGTTACTTTCTTTGCAGAGCTGGCATTTTACTTGTTTTCCCTTTTATAGACACACAAAAGCTTGCACATGCACAGCTCAGTAAAGTTACAGAGTAAGCCATAGGTAAGATGGCTGTGTGATACTGCTATATAAAGACCCCCAGGCCTGGGCCATTTTTTTAAAGGCAGGGGAAAAAATCTAGTGATTTAATTCACTCAAGGCGGAGGGGGGTGCCGATCACATTATCACCTCTAATGAATGATGGTTTCTTTGTCCTTTAAGGTATAGGTGAACAGGGCCGCCATCAGGGGGGGACAGGGGGGACAAGCGTACCGGGCCCGGGCATGAAGGGGGGCCCGGCAGCGCTGCATTTTTTGAAGATCCGGGCCCCCCTTACGAGCGCCCGAGCCGTACGTCTTGCCTCTGTGCTGCCGAATGCGGAAGTGCCGAAAAGCCGAAGCCGATGCGCCGAAAAGACCCGAAGTCACGGAAAAAGCCGAAGTCACGAAGCGCCGAAAAGACCCGAAGTCATGAAAACAGCCGAAGCCGAAGTCCTGAAGCAGCGCAAAGACCCGAAGTCACGAAAACAGCCGAAGCCGAAGTCCTGAAGCAGTGAAAAGACCCGAAGTCACGAAAACAGCCGAAGCCGAAGTCCTGAAGCAGCGCAAAGACCCGAAGTCACGAAAGGAGGTGAAGTTGAAGTACTGAAGCCGTGAGTTCAATTCTACTGAACACCAGTTTGTGTATTTTTTTTTTTTTTTAATCTCCTGGCCACCAATGTATTATTTTAATATTCTATAGGCCCCTGCAACCAATCTTTTTTTTTAAAACATGTTTTTTTGGGGCCCCAATTTTTTTTTTAACTCGTAAGGGGCCCCTGACGCCAATGTTTTTTTTTTTTCAATTTTTTTTTGGGGCCCCAATTTGTTTTTAACTTGTAAGGGGGCCCCTGCCGCCAATGTTTTTTTTTTTTTTCAAAAAAAATTTTTTTTTTTTTTCAAATTTTTTTTTGGGGCCCCAATTTGTTTTTAACTTATAAGGGGGCCCCTGACGCCAATGTTTTTTTTTTTTTCAAAAAAATTTTTTTTTTTTAAATTTTTTTTTTGGGGCCCCAATTTGTTTTTAACTTGTAAGGGGGCCCCTGCCGCCAATGTTTTTTTTTTTTTTTTTCAAAAAAAAATTTTTTTTTTTTCAAATTTTTTTTTGGGGCCCCAATTTGTTTTTAACTTATAAGGGGGCCCCTGACGCCAATGTTTTTTTTTTTTTCAAAAAAATTTTTTTTTTTAAATTTTTTTTTTGGGGCCCCAATTTGTTTTTAACTTGTAAGGGGGCCCCTGCCGCCAATGTTTTTTTTTTTTTTTAAAAAAAAATTTTTTTTTTTTTCAAATTTTTTTTTGGGGCCCCAATTTGTTTTTAACTTATAAGGGGGCCCCTGACGCCAATGTTTTTTTTTTTTTCAAAAAAATTTTTTTTTTTTAAATTTTTTTTTTGGGGCCCCAATTTGTTTTTAACTTGTAAGGGGGCCCCTGCCGCCAATGTTTTTTTTTTTTTTTTTCAAAAAAAATTTTTTTTTTTTTCAAATTTTTTTTTGGGGCCCCAATTTGTTTTTAACTTATAAGGGGGCCCCTGACGCCAATGTTTTTTTTTTTTTCAAAAAAATTTTTTTTTTTTAAATTTTTTTTTTGGGGCCCCAATTTGTTTTTAACTTGTAAGGGGGCCCCTGCCGCCAATGTTTTTTTTTTTTTTTTTAAAAAAAAATTTTTTTTTTTTTCAAATTTTTTTTTGGGGCCCCAATTTGTTTTTAACTTATAAGGGGGCCCCTGACGCCAATGTTTTTTTTTTTTTCAAAAAAATTTTTTTTTTTTAAATTTTTTTTTTGGGGCCCCAATTTGTTTTTAACTTGTAAGGGGGCCCCTGCCGCCAATGTTTTTTTTTTTTTTTTTCAAAAAAAATTTTTTTTTTTTTCAAATTTTTTTTTGGGGCCCCAATTTGTTTTTAACTTATAAGGGGGCCCCTGACGCCAATGTTTTTTTTTTTTTCAAAAAAATTTTTTTTTTTTAAATTTTTTTTTTGGGGCCCCAATTTGTTTTTAACTTGTAAGGGGGCCCCTGCCGCCAATGTTTTTTTTTTTTTTTTTCAAAAAAAAATTTTTTTTTTTTCAAATTTTTTTTTGGGGCCCCAATTTGTTTTTAACTTATAAGGGGGCCCCTGACGCCAATGTTTTTTTTTTTTTCAAAAAAATTTTTTTTTTTTAAATTTTTTTTTTGGGGCCCCAATTTGTTTTTAACTTGTAAGGGGGCCCCTGCCGCCAATGTTTTTTTTTTTTTTTTTCAAAAAAAAATTTTTTTTTTTTCAAATTTTTTTTTGGGGCCCCAATTTGTTTTTAACTTATAAGGGGGCCCCTGCCGCCAATGTTTTTTTTTTTTTTTCAAAAAAAATTTTTTTTTTTTTCAAATTTTTTTTTGGGGCCCCAATTTGTTTTTAACTTATAAGGGGGCCCCTGACGCCAATGTTTTTTTTTTTTTTCAAAAAAATTTTTTTTTTTAAATTTTTTTTTTTGGGGCCCCAATTTGTTTTTAACTTGTAAGGGGGCCCCTGCCGCCAATGTTTTTTTTTTTTTTTTTCAAAAAAAAATTTTTTTTTTTTCAAATTTTTTTTTGGGGCCCCAATTTGTTTTTAACTTATAAGGGGGCCCCTGCCGCCAATGTTTTTTTTTTTTTTCAAAAAATTTTTTTTTTAAATTTTTTTTTGGGGCCCCAATTTGTTTTTAACTTATAAGGGGGCCCCTGCCGCCAATGTTTTTTTTTTTTTTTTTTAAAAAATTAATTTTTTTTTTAAATTTTTTTTTGGGGCCCCAATTTGTTTTTAACTTATAAGGGGGCCCCTGCCACCAATGTTTGTTTATTTTTTAGTTTTTTTTACATTTTTTTTGTTGGGGCCCCAAGTTTTTTTTAACTTATAAGGGGGCCCCTGCCACCAATGTTTTTTTTAAAAAAAAAAAATTTTAATTTTTTTTTTTTTGGGGCCCCAATTTTTTATAAGGGGGCCCTGACCATCAATAGCTTTTTACAACTTGTGTGGGGGGGGTTACTTTTTTTAGCGCTGATGTCTGTGTGGTCTTTTAACTGCGATGTGGAGTGGGCGGGAAATGGGGTGGAGCTTGGTCGTCAGTGTGGGCGGGGCCCAGGGGGCCCCAAAAATTTTGTTGTACGGGGCCCCGTGATTTCTAATGGCGGCCCTGGGTGAATGGCCTCTTTCTCCAAGTAAATGCATTGCGCCAAGTGGTTGTCATACCAAAAGGGAATTTTAACAGCAAAAATTGTATGTAGTTTTTATTGTTAAATCATTATGGACTCTTAAGGTCTTTGACAAGATTTTACAAGAATTTAAAACTTAGCATTATTACAACATAATTTGCATTTATTTGGTATAATTTGGCGCACAATTGATTAAGTTTTAATTACAGCTAACCTATCACACTTTATTTATTATTTTAAAGCTTATGCACCACATACTTAGCCTTCAGTGGATATGTGTAGTTAAATATAATACTGTATCATTTCTGCACATAACCATCAATAAAATTTTTTGTATGAGGCCACAATAATTTTAGGTGGGTATAAGTACTGTAGTTACTTTATGAATAAATATGCAAGTACAGTGTACGGTATTCCTGTGTACAGCTAATGTACATTAGATGAGACGCTCTTTGTACATTAGTGAGACACTTTCATGGATATTGGGGTTTGCTGTGAAATACTAAGTATCTTTAAACAATACGTTTGCCTAAAATTAACAGTCATGCATAGATATGCAGTTCCCGCGCTTAAAATTTAAATTATCTAATTTGTACCTGGATGAAATGAAAAATATAGCTGAATAGTAAAGGGTCTGAAAAGAAAAAAACAAGTATCAACAAATTTGATATAAATCCCCCTCTTCACGCTGCCGTAGCCAACCAGTAGTGTAGACCACATGTAGGACTCTAGATCATGGTTATGTTTATTTTTCACCAGTGCTGAAGCTGGTAAACTGTTCATTCCAGGGAAAATGTATAGCGTAAGGCTGTGTTATGCTGGAAAAGCTAGATAGATAGGCCCCTGGAGTGAATGGAGGAGAGCAGGGTGGGCCCTCCTTCCATACACCATTTAGGGGTTTTCAGTTGCCCAGCTACAGGCAGCTGTCTGATTAGGCTGCTGATGAGCAGCAAATAAAAGAGTAATAAGTCAAATCAACTGGACTTGCTGTATTTTGGCTGGTCATCTGACTGGCTTTCTCAATTCAGAATGACCTGTACAAAAATATTTGTGGTTTTATATACCCTGGATTATTACTCCAATCAGCATAATCTGTTTAGTAAAACCAGCATGGGGTCAGATACATGAAGATATGGTGTTGATTGTATTAGCATGATTGGAGCTATGCGGTGTTATTAAACCATCCAGGGAGATGTGCTAAAGCAACATTGTATGTGGAAGACTATAGGTTTGCTACAACAGTTACTACAAGACAACACCCTTGGCAACGAAACGTAACCCAGATCAAGTGTGTTCCTTATTTGACCTATGTTTGAGTACCACCTATTTCAAGTACAAGGATAAACTCTACAAGCAGAAACATAGCTGTCTGTAGACATATCACTGTAGATATACTATGACCTGGATGAATGACAACCTTCAAAAACAAACAAGTGGTGTGGGACTACAAATCAGTGCTCCTTGGACACCTCCTTGGGCTGTGCAAAATAAAAAAAAATTCTAACATAGTTAGCCAAAAATTTAATGGAGTGAGCAGATGTCTAACATAATAGCCAGAAAATTAATTTGCAGCTCTCTTGACGGGAGACCATATGAGTCATAATTGTTGCTTTTGAATCTGAGCTGAACACTGAGGATCAATTCCAAACTCACTGAACAGTTTTGTCCCATGTGGCCCCCCTTAAATTTGCTGACTAACTCCTTAGAGATCTGCAAAGCAGGAAGTTACTGTATATTCTGTTTGGTTATGTCAGACATCCGGTCACTCCAGGTTTTATAAATTTTTGGCTAACTATATTAGAAACATTTTTTATTTTGCACATGCTATCTATTTACCCAGTTTTTATTTTTACACTGAACTGTTCCTTTGTCTGCTATTGTCAATAACACAAATGCACTGCAGTAATTCATTCATTAGCCCTGTAAAAGTTGCAAAAAATTTCCTTTTTGTCATTTGTATTGGGAAAATATGCTGATCTTAATTACTCTTATTTAAACTTCTTACAGGCTTAAATGTATTGCTTTTTAATTATTGCCTAATTTACTTAATTAGAAAAATCATCAGGTATCTTTTTACATCTAGTATATTGAAATTGCATTAATTATAACTGTATTCTGTGTGTAATAGCAGCTTGTAAAAACTCCCACGTGTACTACAAATAAAATATGTTTTTTTCCATGAACTCTATCATTTAATTGGACGCAAATATACACCAGGTGCCGGGGTATTTTTTTTTTTTATAGGATAACAGATGTGCTACCATGTTGATTTCTTCAGATTTTGGCATCATGTCTGTTAAAGATTTTCATATCCAAGATAATGGCGTGCGCTTTAAAAATGGATAGTGTTGGGAAGGCCATATTATTTAATTATAATTAATTATATATTGGTTATTTTTATGTTTATATGACAAACACGATATGAAAATATTAGGGGGCAAATTTACTTAAGGTTGAATATCGAGGGTTAATTAACCCTCGATATTCGTCTATCTAAGTTAAATCCTTCGAATATCGAAGTCGAAGGATTTAGCACTATTCGTTTACATCCTATTAATCGTTCGATTCGAAGGATTTTAATCCATCGATCAAACGATTTTTGTTCGACCAAAAAAAGATACCAAAGCCTATGGGGACCTTCCCCATAGGCTAACATTGACTTTGGTAGCTTTTAGGGCGAACTAGGCGGTCGAAGTTTTTTCTTAAAGAGACAGTACTTCAACTATCGAATAGTCGAACCATTTTTAGTTCAATTTGAAGGTCGAAGTAGCTGAAAAAACCATTCAAAGTTTTTTTCCTCTATTCCTTCACTCAAGCTAAGTAAATGGGCCCCTATGTGTTAGATTAAAGAACATATTGCAATTTGTTTATATTTGCAACAATATATCTATATCTATATATATATATATATATATATATCGCAGAAAAGGTCTAGCCAAATAAAAGGGTTTTATAGCAGTATATGTAATTTGTTGTTTTGTAATGTTTTTTGTAATGGTTATACGTGTAGTTCAACTATCTGATGACGATGTTGTTAGGTCAGCCAATTAACGTTTCCCACCATCATGTGTATTTAAGGCATTTATATTGTGATTTTCCGTACTTTGAGAAAGGCCTCAGAGAGGCTGAAACGTTAGTCATTCAATAAAACATTTTTATTTATATATAGTACCCCTGGAAGTTATACTTCAGAAAGTCATAGGGATTAACAGAATCTGCTATCCCAACCTCACTGTGAAGAACCAATGCTGCTCAAATGAAATTGCCCATGGCTCATTAAATTTTTCAAAGGGAAACAAGATCCCCTGCTATCTGTCAATAATGCCCACTAATATACAGTACATGCAAGTGTATCCAGTGAAAAACAAGCCTACAGTGACAGTCTGGTCTCATAGTTTTAAGTCTTCCATTTCTTCCAGTTTAGTGCACATCTCTGAATTCTCTCCAGCTTATTAAAATATATTCTGCATATTCATTTAATAAAATCATAAGTTATAAAACACGAATTGATCTAAATTTAGTTTTTATCCCCACTATTTCCCTTCCCCTGTAATTATGGATAATTGTTTAAATAGTTAATGAGGCTGCTTTACTAGAATTGGTGCAGCAAAAAGTTAGACCTGTGCTTTTATTTTACTGCTTGCAATTGACAGACCAAAAAGAATGCTGACTGATTGCTATGGGCAAATTTGCTGGTGTCCATTAGCACCTATGTTAGTAAATTAGCCCAATGAGCTGTGCATAAGAAAGTGCCCACATTCCCCATCACCCTCATGCTTACAGATTAAGGATTTTAATTGTAATTTGTAATTTTATTAGCTGATTCCTTCTACCATAATTTCAAATAAAAGACAGAAACCACGTTCATCACAAACTTTATTCATTTTGATCACAAATGTATGTCACTAATTCAAATCTGACATCTTAAATTAAATTCAAGGGCAGTAATGTAACTACCCTCTTCTAGGCCCGGAAGAGGTTTATGCTGATTGGAGCAACATTCCAGAAGTTTATATTGCAGAAGAAAGATCCTATTTACAAGTTATTCTGAATTGAGAAAGCCAGTTGGATGACTGGTGAAACGTCTTTAAGGGAAAAAACACAGTAAGTCCAGTTGACTTGACTTATTTCTACAGATACACACAAAAATAAAACATCACATTAAAGTACGGTCAAGGAGCTTTTGGAATGGACAGTAGCTCTCAAACAACTTAGAGTGATCTAAATTTATATCAGTGTATTTAGGGTTATGTTACTCATTGCAAATGAAGACACCAGTCATTGGTTTGAAAAAATACATTTAAGTAAAAATAGCCAATATATAGTGAATAAAGTACCCCCTCTTGTAAAATATAAGGATATTATAAGTTACCGAGGAGTTTCATGACCATATAAAAACATGAGGCCGAAGGCCGAGTGTTTTTATACAGGTCATGGAACTCCGAGGTAACTTCTAATATCCTCATATTTTGCAACAGGGGGTACTTTATTTATTATAATACACACGTCTCAGTGAGTCATGTGACAGAAATGACATCACCGTTTATAACTGAAGACATCAGAACTCACCGTTTATAAGTAGGGATGCACCGAATCCACTTTTTTGGATTCGGCCGAACCCCCGAATCCTTCACGAAGGATTCGGCCGAATACCGAACCGAATCCGAACCCTAATTTGCATATGCAAATTAGGGGTGGGAAGGGGAAAACATTTTTTACTTCCTTGTTTTCTGACAAAAAGTCACGCAATTTCCCTCCCTGCCCCTAATTTGCATATGCAAATTCGGATTCGGATTCGGTTCGGCCGGGCAGAAGGATTCGGCCGAATCCGAATCCTGCTGAAAAAGGCCGAATCCTGGCCGAATCCCGAACCGAATCCTGGATTCGGTGCATCCCTATTTATAAGGATATAATTTACAAGATATTCATGGCTTTTGTGTATTATATATGTATAATTGCTTCCCTTGATCAGTCTGTTTAAGAATATAAACTGTTTAAAAAAAAATCTTCACATACATTATCCAAAAGCTGAAAAAAGGAGCTATAAAAAAACGGAACGAAAACAGATGCATAACGCTACTAAAAGAACACTAATTTCATAATGTAACCATAACAAATTTTCCAGTTGATGTAAACAGAAATAAAAGAGCTGCAACATACTTTCATTAGGAGTAAATACAAGTGTATGCTCCAGAATCTTAGAGAGAGCGTCTGTTTCTTCCAGAATGTGTCCCTTGATCTTCCAATATTTCTCTCTGCTGTTCTGACGTTTGATTAGAAGCCTTTATCATTTATAACCAGATGTCCTAGCTATCATTAAGAGCAAATAAAAAGATTAAATTAAAAAATAAGATTATTGTGTTTTGCATAGTTGGAAAAAAGTATTTAAAAAAGTATTTAAAACAGGAATACAGCCTTTCAATAATATCATTACAAAGCTTTAGAAAGGGGTTGGATGGCTTTTTAGCAAGTGAGGGAATACAGGGTAATGGAAGATAGCTCATAGTACAAGTTGATCTAGGGACTAGTCTGACTGCCATTTTGGAGTCAGGAAGGAATTTTTACCCCTCTGAGGCAAATTGGCAGTTAGGCAGGTTATATATAGACCAAAGGTTGAATTTGATGGATGTGTGTCTTTTTTTCAACCTAACTTACTATACTGCTATGTATCAAGAATCCATGCGTTTTATGAAAAATGATACAGTAAGTTCTTGCAAAGGATTAAATGAGACATTTTATGTAAAAAACAAGAATTTACCAGTGCATTTTACTCATTTATTTATAGAAGGAAAGTGTTTTAAAAAGTACTGTTTCTGCTTATTTTATTGAAAATTTTTGCCAAATTTCCCACTAGTCCCGCCCATCTGTTCCACTTCCTGCCTGCTGAATTCTCTGGCTGTGCAGGGGAGCCGGCGGCACTCAGTACACTGCACTAGAAAGGAACCAATCAGTAGCTAGGCTGACCTGATAGGGAACTAAAGCCTGTCTTTGTTTTTTTGACTGCAGAGCTGTGATTGGCTGTTCCACTCCTACTGTTCTTTTAGCAGGACACACCCACACACAATCACAAACAGGGACCAGAGAACATCTATGGGGAGCTCCAATATAGGAGCCATTTTTTATAAATCAATATTAATTTGCACCCAAAAGTAAAACAGGCACCATATAGTATACATTATTGCCTACAAAATCAGGGGGGTTTCATTTATCGTATATATCTCCTTTAAATACAGGGTCTCCAAGTGCAGCACAAAGCAGTCTATGGGAGCTCTATGGAAATATTGTCTAGTTTCTAAATCTGGCGGAAAGTTGAACAATAACCAATATTTCCTTGTTTATTTAATCTAATTTTAATAGTAATTTGTTTCTTGCTTGAATTGATACATTTTATGAGGAAAGCATCTACATATTCATTTTGAGCAAAGCAAAATATAATTTTTTGCATTGGAAGTGATCAAACCTTTTTTATTTTGGTAAGGATGTATTCTGAACTGAAAATAGGTAAATGCACTTATGTGCCAGTGTACACAAAGTACTGGAAAGGTTAAAAGATATGGAAAAAAAGAGCCAAAACTTTTGCAGTTACAAATCATTGCTTTTTGACTTTGTTTTTTCACATCTTTTTACCCTTCCCAGTGAGGAGATCACCCTGTGCAGTCACTGGCAGTAACAGTAAATAACAGTAATGCATACCTCCCAACATTTTGTAAATGAAAAGAGGGACAAAAAAAGCTTGTAGCGCAGCAATTTTTTGACCACACCCATTTTTGTGGCCACACCCCCTAATTATCATGTTAATTTTACAAAATTTGGCAGGTTATGAAAGTTGAACCTATTTCTGTGTTTGTTTTTCAGTTATTACAGTTTTGTTAATTAAGGTAAATTGCCTTATAAACTGCGAGTCTAACTTTTCCCAAGGGAACTCCTTATCTAAATTGTTACAATTATTTATTTGATTATCTCAAAGGTATTACAAAAGTATCTTGGCTGCACCTGGTGGCTGTTCTGGGTTCTCTGCCAAAAGACAATTAAGTTAGAAACTTTGTATCTTTTTCTAACTGTATAGTGCAGAGAAAGTCGGGACATTTCAGTACAAATGCAGGACCACGGGTTGAAAGCGGGAATGTCCCACTGAAAACGGGACAGTTGGGAGGTATGGTAATGGTGATAAGTAACAGTAATAGAGGCAACCCAGTAAGATAAACTTGTAAAAGAAGCCATAATAAAATCTTTTTAAAAAATCTTTATTCGCAGTTTGTAACATTCAGTAACATTTTCTCTGCTACAATGTGAGAGAGGAAACAGCCTGCCTGCCTGTATTTGTGGTCACTTAAAGAATAAGTAAACTTTTTTTTTACTATCTCTATATTGCTCTAAATAGTCCCCTAGAATAACCTACATCAGTCCCAGCATTCAGCCTGCTGTGGTGTCTGCATTATCAGTTGAAATCTCCAGCTCATTTCACTTGTTGTTGAAGTGTGAAGCCCCACCGCCTTTCCCTTCTGAGATTTCTCCTTATCTTTTCGACAACCAGAGTAGTCAGAGAGGAGCAGCTGCACCTGCAGTGACAGTAACAGAGAAGCAGGAGTCAGTGGCAGCTTTCTAAAACATTGTAAGCATTTAAACTGTATTCACAAGTTTTTTTTTATATTTGCTGATTAGTGATACAATTTGCTGTATTTATTGTTTCAGTGGCATCTTCATTTATTCAACTGTGGTGTTGAGCTATAACTTTGGTTGGGCATCAAAACTGTTCAGTGGACCCCTGGCCTTCATATTTAGGGTGATTTATTTTGGTGCATAGTTATATGTGGGATATAAGATGCTTCAAAGTAGAGGTGAGATTTGAGGTGATTTTCAGATTTTTTCAGCCAACTTTAGCAAAGCTTTGCGGGTTGGTAACTTGGAATAGAAAGATATATTTAGCCATTTTGGATTTGGGGGATGTTATTCCAAACATTAATAACTTTCTGGGGTAAACATTAATGTTTGTAGTTTTACCCCACATAAAATGTGGTAAATGTGTTGATTTTGCAGTAGCTGGAACAACAGAATTGATAGACCATATGGAATGTCTTCATTGTGTGGGCCCCTAGACGCCACATGCTTATGTAAACCTCTGCACATTGGGCAGCAAACTGTTCAGCAGACCCTTGACCTTCATATTTCGGGGCCGATTCACGAAGGGTCGAATATCGAGGGTTAATTAACCCTCGATATTCGACTGGGAACTAAAATCGTACGACTTCGAATATCGAAGTCGAACGATTTTGCGCAAATCCTGCGATCGATCGATTGAACGATTAAATCCTTCGAATCGAAGGATTTTAATCCAACGATCGAACGAAAATCCTTTGATCAAAAAATCACAGGCAAGCCTATGGGGACCTTCCCCATAGGCTAACATTGACTTCGGTAGCTTTTAGCTGCCGAAGTAGGGGGTCGAAGTTTTTCTTAAAGGGACAGTACTTCGACTATCGAATGGTCGAATAGTCGAACGATTTTTAATTCGAATCGTTCGAATCGTTCGAATTCGATCGAATTCGATCGAATTTAACCAATTCGATGGTCGAAGTACCCAAAAAATAGTTTGAAATTCGAATTTTTTTTTATTCGAACCCTTCACCCGAAATTCGTGAATCGGCCCCTTGGTGTGATTTATCTTGGTACCTAATGACGTGAGACTGACAATGCTGCAAATGAAGGTTTGAGGTGATTTTTTTTTTAAATGTCAGAAAGTGTTATAAAACCCTGTAACTGTAGGAAAACATTCTGACTGGGTAATTTGGAGTAGAACGATGAATTTACTTACTGTATGGTTTGCTGGGTTAAACTTGCTGTTAGTGGAATTTTTGTCCTTGATATCTGAAGTATGCAGATTTGTGGAGAATTGTGGTTGTGTACTGCAGTTTTTGACCTGTAAAATTCAGAAATCTCAGGAGACATGGGACTTTTCAAAGCAGTTGTATTTTTATGTATAATATAAATTATGTTTCTACTATATGTGTTTATATTATGCATACCTCCCAACTGTCCCTTTTTCGGAGGGACAGTCCCTCTTTTGACAGCTCAACCTGCAGTCCCTCATTTGTACTGGAAAGTCCCTCTTTTCTCTGCACTGAACAGCCAGAAAAAGAAACAAAGTTTCTCACTTAATTGACTTTTTGCAGAGAGCCCAGAACAGCCACAGGTGCAAATAAGATACTTTGTAACAATTTTGAGACACAAAAACACAGTTTAGATAAGGAGAAATATTTTCAAACTTTCATAACCTGCCAAATTTTGTAAAACAAACATGGTAATTAGGGGGTGTGGCCACAGAAAGGGGTGTGGTCAAAAAATTGCTGCGCTACATGCGGAAAAAAAATGTTTGTCCCTCTTTTTACTTCCAAAATGTTGGGAGGTATGTATTATGGAATAATATGTTGTTTTTTGTTTGTTTGTTTTCATTTTTTGACATTTAGAAGCTTATATCTTATTACACAACCAGAATTGAATCACAAATAGTATATTTTGAAAGCTTAGGTTGCCCTGAAAAATACAATATGTTGATATCTTGGCCCCAAAACTGAAAGAGCACAAAATGTTCATCTGGCAATAAAAGTTTAGTTAAAGTAAAGTGAAAGTGTTAATGACAACTACTGCTGCATATATATATATATATATATATATATATATATATATATATATATATATATATATATATATATATATATATATATTTTTTTTTTTACCCCTTTATTGTGGTTGGTCATAAGCTGGGAACACTATTGTGGTTACTGAGACAGGAAGTAGCATAAAGTGATGTATAGTGTTTTTCTCCTAGCAGACAGAAGGTGAATAACATATGTGAGCTTTGTAAGTCTGTAAAATGTAAGATTGGGTAACCAAGAGAAACCCTCTTGCCCACATTAGCTGTATTATATTTTTACTTAAAAAGAGTCAATCAGTATGTTCTTTGTTGTTAATCAGAAGCAGGGCCGGGCCAAGTGGTAGGCAGAGTAGGCACGTGCCTAGGGCACATACTTGCTCTGTCGCCTACCCCATGTCCGGTCGCATCTCTCCTTGTGTATGTGCGCTTCTGCACATGCGTGCACAGCGATTCACGCTTCTGCGCATGTGCGCTTGCGCACTCGCATGCGTGCAAAAATACTAATTTGCCTATGTGCCCAGGTTGCCTAGGGCGCCTGTCGGGTCTGACCTGGCTTTGATTAGAAGAAAAAACCCAGTACAGGTATGGGACCTGTTATCCAGAATGGTCGGGTCCTGGGGTTTTCCGGATAACAGATCTTTCAGGTATTTGGATTTTCATACCGTAAGTCTAGTAAATATTAGGGGCAGATTTATCAAAAGTCAAGGTGAATTTTCGAATGAAAAATTTTTGAATTTTGAGCTATTTTTTGTGTACTTCAACTAGGGAATAGTCCAAATTCGATTTGAATTTGAAAAAAAAAAATTGAATATCGAAATTTATCATGTACTGTCTCTTTAAAAAATTAGACCACTCGCCATCTAAAACCTGCCAAATTGCTGTTTTAGCCTATGTCAATTGGTGGACTTAAAAAATCAAAAAACTTCGGATCGAATTCGATCAAATACGCTATTCCTTAGATTTTTATGATTCGAATTTGTCCAAATACAGACCTATTCAATCGAAAACGAACCTATTTGACCAAAATAAACTTCAACTTAATTTCGGTTGGTCTTTTTGAAATTTGAATTTCTAAGTTTTTTCAATTCCAAATTCGACCCTTGATAAATATGTCTCTAAATAAACCCAGCAGACTGGTTTTGCTTCCAATAAGAATTAATGATATCTTAGTTTGGATCAAGTACAAGAAAATGTTTTATTATTACAGAGAAAAAGGAAATCATTTTTAAAATTTGAATTAAATGGAGCCTATCGCAATTCAGAATGGATCCCATACCTGTACTCCCATGCTCCTAGCTACCAAACCTGTAAATAATATTTACCGGGCAATAATCCTTGTATTTACAACATTGATTGGTGAAATAACTCCACCCCGGTGTCATAACTCAACAGACATCACTGTACCCACATCTGATGTTATCATTCCCACCCCAACATCACTGCCAAACCCCAATGCTACCTGCCCCGTCCCCTTTGTTCGGGTCTAGCTGCCAGCAGAGGTGGCAACCTTAGTAGGGCGTCATCTGCCAATTGAAATAAGAATGCATGTTTAAGCTTATAATTGGTCTGTAGGGATATTTAGGCAATGATACTATATATAAGTAAATCCAGTAGTACTCTGAAACTTGCCTTTAAAAGGAGAAATATAACATTATCGGGGGAATCTAATAAAAATCGCTAACGGAAAAACTATTCGCAATGCGAAAACTTATGCCTTTGCGCGAAAAACATTTGCTTTGTGCGAATTTAATATAGCTTTTGCGAGCCCGGAAACTGTTTAGCAACCACTTCCGACAGTGAAAGGCCGTTTGCGAATTTTATAGTTTGCGCCAATGCGCAGTCAATGTAATAAAACTTCTTACTGAAAAAGTCGTTATGTTTGCTCCAAAAGATTACGACACCTTCAAGCACTTCTTATGAGTGTGCAATTAAAATTCGCAATGCAATAACAGTTTAAGGAACAATATTACATTGCGAGATGTGGATTTTTAGTCTTATTTGTTCGAATTATTTTGCTCTTTGCGACTTTTATTACATTCCCCTGGTTATGTTTGCTCCAAAAGATTACGACACCTTCAAGCACTTCTTATGAGTGCGCAATTAAAATTCGCAATGCAATAACAGTTTAAGGAACAATATTACATTGCGAGATGTGGATTTTTAGTCTTATTGGTGCGAATTGTTTTGCTCTTTGCGACTTTTATTATATTCCCCTGTATGTGTCCTTTCACATAATTATGTAATTTTCTTCATTTCTCCACATGTCCATGTTTGGAGTGCCCTTCACTGCCTGTCAACAGATATTTCATTCTGTTAGGAAAAAGTACCAGAAGAGATTCTGACCATTAGTTTTTCAGGCAAGTCTGAGCAAGTCAGAATTTTATAGTTCATTACATTTCTTAGAAGTCACCAAGATAAATTACCCAGTGGGTGGAATGAAGGCATTTCAGGATAAACAAGAGATGTGGGGTATATCATCTTCTGCAGAGATTCTCTAAAAGTAATATTTTGATTCCAGATGGGAATTTGAGGAATTTTTACAGTCCCATTTTTTTCTGAAACTTTTGAAGCCATTAAAATGGGCTACCATTTTGCTTCCTAGACATGATTCCAGTAACACTGATCTGGCTACCTCCAGAATATTTATCGGTGCATTGGA
The DNA here is from genome assembly GCA_038501925.1 of Xenopus petersii. NCBI lineage: Eukaryota > Metazoa > Chordata > Amphibia > Anura > Pipidae > Xenopus > Xenopus petersii. The sequence continues at coordinate 107,253,264 of CM076673.1, forward strand.
AGTTACATTCCAAGATGCTCTCTTGCCTAAATAATTATGTAGCCAGGCTGTAAGCAGGCTCTTGTGGAGTCTAAGGAGTTTTTATTGCAAAATAGTCACATGATTCATAAAGCATTGAAACGGCTTGTCAATATAAAATATAATAGCAATAAATAGTTAGATCTTCATTGTGTTATGTATCAGTTGCAGAAGTATTTGTAAAAATGGCATCCCATTAAGTTAATGCATACCAAACAATACATGGCCTGCTTTAGAAGTAACAATGAGGAAGATACAGTAGCCCATACATGGTGGCAATGTTCTGAGGAACAGCAGTACTGGTCTCATGCAATTAGCTTGTTGCTACAACTTTTACTAAAAATCCTTGGGAACTCTAGAGAGGTCATCCTGAAAAAGGAAAACAAAGTTAGTTGTAGGGGCAGATGTATCAAGGGTCGAATATCGAGGGTTAATTAACCCTCGATATTCGACTGCCAAATTAAAATCCTTCGACTTCGAATATCGAAGTTGAAGGATTTTGCGCAATTCGTTCGATCGAACGATCGAAGGAATAATTGTTCAATCAAACAATTAAATCCTTCGAATCGAACAATACAAAGGATTTTAATCGATCGATCGAAGGATTATCCTTCGATCATAAAATTGTTAGCAAGCCTATGGGGACCTTCCCCATAGGCTAACATTGGCCTCGGTAGGTTTTAGGTGGCGAACTTGGGCGTCGAAGAAATTTTTAAAGTGACAGCACTTTGACTATCGAATAGTCGAACGATTTTTAGTTCGAATCGTTCGATTCGAAGGTCGTAGTCAAAGGCCGAAGTAGCCAATTCGATGGTCGAAGTAGCCAAAAAAAACATTCGAAATTCGAACTATTTTTCCTCTATTCCTTCACTCGAACTTAGTGAATGGGCCCCGTAATGTCTGCCTTGCAAAGGGGTTCACTGGTTGTCCCGGGATTTGAAATGGAATATCTTATCAGCCAAACTATCTAAATTTCAAAAAGGGAGAGCCTAACTGTGATAATTGAAAATAATATGGACAGTTTTAGGAACTTTGGCCATCCATAACTACCAGTCTTTCATGCTTTAACATTTAAAGGAATTTATTTGTATAAAGGCCAATATAATAGCCAGAACATTACTTCCTGCTTTGCAGCTCTCTTGGTTTCTACTGATTGGTTACCAGACAGTAACCAATCAGTGACTTGAGGGTGGCCACATGGGTCATAACTTTGCTTTTGAATCTGAGCTGCATGCTAAGGATCAATTGCAAGCTCACTGAACAGTTATGTTCCATGTGGCCCCCCTTAAAGGAGAAACAAACCCTTTACCAAAAAAACGTACCCCACCCCATGTAGACCCCTCTTCCTCCACCCCCCAGCCTAGCTGCCCCCCCTGCGAAAATGCCCCTAACTTTTTACTTACCCCTAGGAGCAGAGTAACAGCATCAGAGTTCACTGCAGCCATCTTCCGTGTCCTCATGTCTTCTTCAGGCGCTTCGGCAATTACCGTCCATTTCTGTAATTTCAATCCATTTTCCGTTCCAACTGCGCATGCGCCGATTTGCCAGTCTCCGTCTCAGCTTACCTAAGACCCAGAAGATGGCTCCGATGCTGTGACTCTGCTCCGAGGGGTAAGTAAAAAGTTAGGGGCATTTTCACAGGGGCAGCTAGGCTGGGGGCAGGAGGGAGGGGGGTCTATGTGGGGAAGGGGTAGGGTTTTTTTAGTAAAAGGATTGTTTCTCAATTAAAGTCTTTGACTAACTCAGAGTTAGAGAGCTGAAAAGCAGAAAGTTCTGTTCTGTTATGTTAGACATCCGCTCACTTCAACCCAGGGCCGGAACTAGGGGTAGACAGAAGAGGCACGTGCCTAGGGCGCAAAGTTGGAGGGGCGCCAGGCAGGTACCTCTTCTGCCGCCTTCCCCTAGCTCAGACCCTTTTGTCTCACATCTGGGTTGCTCCTCTTGTCTGTTTAATGTGTTCCTGGGCTTTTCCACGCAAACGCACACACACATGCGATTGTGCTCTGACTCGTGTCCCCCACCACCGGCAGCAGCTCTGTTATTACTGTCGTGCTTGCACATGCGCGCACACACGCTTGAGTCTGGATTCCTCGTCATGCGCGCCTCTGTGCATGCGCACGCTTGAAAAGGGGGCTACATAGTCAGCCGGGTTGCCTAGGGCGCCCAGCTGATTTGGCCCGGCACTGCTTCAACCTTTATACATTACATTTTTGCCTAACTAACTATATTAGAAACTTTTTTTATTTTGCACAGCCTATATATTTACCCAGTTTTTTTTATACTGAACTGAACTGTTCCTTTAAGTCGTCTGCTACAAGGATAAGAAATTATTGGTCGTCCATTTATTGCAAAGCATTAGGGATGGGCGAATTTGACCCGTTTAGTTTCGCCTAAAATTCGCCGCTGGCGAATTGTCGCAGACGCACATTAAAGTCTATGGGCGACAAAAAAAATTTGTCGCGCGGCGAAATTTTTTTTGACGCGCGTCTTTTTTTTGGACGCACACTGCCATACAAGTCTATGGGCGTAATTTTTTCGGCGAAACGAGGCGAAAAAATTCGCAGATCCCTACAAAGCATCCATATCCCAGAACATCCATCCATATTATTCACCACATCTGTGGATACTTATTATTAAAGAAGCACACTGTTGTATAATGGAATTAAAAACACACAGAAAAATGGGGCAATATATGCAATGTGAAAAACTTGGACCAGTGACAATAACTCTTTGAATGAGCATTAAGGGTCACATTTTTGCAATTCTGTCTAGTAAATAGGGATGCACCGAATCCATTATTTTGGATTCGGCCGAACCCCCGAATCCTTTGTGAGAGATTCGGCCGAATACCGAACCGAATCCGAACCCTAATTTGCATATGCAAATTAGGGGTGGGAAGGGGAAAACATGTTTTACTTCCTTGTTTTCTGACAAAAAGTCACGTGATTTCCCTCCCGCCCCTAATTTGCATATGCAAATTAGGGTTCGGATTCGGTTCGGCCAGGCAGAAGGATTCGGCCGAATCCGAATCCTGCTGAAAAAGGCCGAATCCTGCCCGAATCCCGAACCGAATCCTGGATTCGGTGCATCCCTACTAGTAAATGACAGAGACATAAAGCACATCTGGCTAAAGAGGTTGCAATAAAAGAGTAAAAATAAATAAGGAAGGTTAGGTGTGGCTATGGGGCAGTTACTCCGGATTCCCTTAAAAAAACGTAAGGTTATAAAGCCCTTATTAAAAGTAAAGAGAGTTCCCATGTTCAAGCCTTATTTTAAGCATATCTGTACTTAATCTTAGACAGACTGCAAGCAAATTGTATAGCTGGTAAGTCTATACAATTGCTAGTCCAAAACAAACCAATTGATTTTTTCAAAATATAGAAGTTTATAGTAACTGAATATCTTATATTATCAGAAATAACAGCTGATTATTAAAAGGTAAATTAGTTATCAGGTGGTCACATGTCCAACAACAGCCAATCTTGTGCTACTGATTTTGCTACACTCCTAGGCCAGTATCAATGGGTGTTTTTTTCCCAGTAGAAATAAAAAGCCAATGATAATTATATAGCAATATCTATCTACCCTTTTATGTGCCAGTGACCTTGTTGCCAGTAACCACAAATCTCTGCATAGATTAAAGGGACAATCAGAGACATACGAGTTTATGCAGTGCTGGCACTATGGTACTTTAGGACCAATATCCTAAATATTTAAATCTATAGCACTTAAAGGATTAACGGAGAGGAACTATGGTTTTTTACACATGGAAAATCTCTAAAATAGGCAGGGAACGTCTTGCATGGCATCAATGCGAATGTGGTGAACACCTTTTCTGCTGACTGCTTTACACATGCTCAGACTGTTGCACACATGTTATCATTACATAATGATCTGCAGAGAGCTACTCAACCATATAGATACCCAAGCTATACATTTACATATGGTCTATGGTCCTCGCAAGGCCATTAGCCCGTCTATATCTGCTACAATTACAGGAAATCACCTCTGCCAATGACATATGCACATTATTGTACATTTGTGCTTTACACACAACATACTAAAACTATTCTCCTTTTTCCATAGTGTCCTTACTGAAAGTAGATTAACACCCTATGTCTGCAACCCAGCCCTGCCATCCAGGCTTACTGGAACCTAGACTTTTTTCTGTGGTTTTCAGACTTGGGGTTCAAGACTCCCTTTTTAAGCCAAATAACTGATTAGAGACCCCTATTCAGCGCATAGCAAGGTACAAGAAAACCCTTTTCAACTACTAATTTAGTTCTGGTCTTAACAGGAAAATATTTATGCATGTATACATTTTTTCAGGCCTTCATACAGTTGCAGTGACCAAAATTTTATATGGTGGCACTTGGTGAAGCTTTCAAAGTCCTACAGTCCTATTTACAGTCAGCCGTTCGCAGACACAGCACTTACTTTTAGTAGCCCATGTTGCATGGAATTCCCAAAAGCTTCATGGGGACCAACTTATAGAGGTGTCCAATTCTCTGACCTTCCACTACCACTTTGCACAACATTACTTCTGCATAGGGACCTAGGTCAGACCTAAGCCTACTAACTGGCCTCCCTACCTGGCATGCATTTGCTTGGGTAGCCCCTACACTAGCTTCCATTATGCCCACCTTTACCTAAGTCCCTGCCTTGCCTCCCTGTAGGAGTTAAGGTAAATGACAAAAGTGCTCAACCACATGCATGTCAGTAACAGAATCATGTGTTTGCTGAGGAAGACCTTTTCTGGTGCTTATCAATGATACTGGTGCTTCAGTGAGTGGAAATATAGCCCACAAGATCTACCACATCTACAGATTTTTGAAGATATCAACACACAGTTAGAAATTTCACAAAATCAGTCACAATTTTTCTATATGCAAGCTGGTAAATAAAATCTTATACTCTCCTTTAATCGATTAAACTATATTCAGATACAATGGCAAATGAATAATAAAGGCATGCTGATTTCCGGCTATTTATTTCAAGGGAGTTTGTTTGGCGTTCCTATAACTGCTCTGAGCCATAGATAGTTTCTTCAGTTCAAGCCACACCCCAAATATATCACACCACACCTACCTACTGGACCAAACCACATGGTTGAACTTGATGGATGTTGTCTTTTTTAACCCCATTTTAACTATGTAACAAGGCAATGATTTAAATAGAATAATAACCTTCCCCTTGCTTTCTGAGTAACAGATTCTGGATAATGGATCCCATACCTGTGCTTACTGGCTTACTATTTGTTGTTTTTGGCCCCTTCCTAATGATTCATGTAGTTTGTATCATGTGCCAACCAGGTCTATGATTAGGACTAACACGTGTCCTACTCTGTTTAAAATAAAGCCTAGAATTCTTACACAAGTTTGTTCTTAAGATCTGTGAGTGCCTGCCAAAATTCCTGTTGGTACTACTTCCTCCTCAAGCTGCAGGTCTGGGGCATGCTCACCCCTCCTCTTTAATGGTGCACACTATAAAACAACCTTTTCTTAAAATTGTGTATAATGTGTATAATGAATTATACCTCTTCTGTTCTGATAAGAATGGATTTATGCAATTCTTTAAAGGAGAAGGAAAGGCTAAAATGAAGTCAGCTTTATCAGAAAGGTCTATATAAATATACAGGTATAGGATCCCTTATCCGGAAACCCAATATACAGAAAGCTCCGAATTACGGAATGGCTGTCTCACATAGACTCCATTTTATCAAAATAATCCAAATTTTTAAAAATGATTTCCTTTTTCTCTGCTCGGTAATAATAAAACAGTAACTTGTACTTGATCCAAACTAAGATATAATTAATCCTTATTGGAAGCAAAACCAGCCTATTGTGTTTATTTAATGTTTAAATGAATTTCTAGTAGACTTAAGGCATGAAGACCCAAAATTACGGAAGATCCGTTATCCGGAAAACCCTAGGTCCCGAGCATTCTGGATAACAGGTCCCATACCTGTACCAGGAATCCCTCAAAGTAAAGCTGCTCTGAGTCCTCTGTCAAAAAAACACCACATTTCTTTCCTTCTATTGTGTACACGTGGGCTTCTGCATCACACTTCCTTCTTTCAGCTTAAATCTCCAGGGCTCGAGCTTGAGCATGCTCAGTTTGCTCTGCCTCCCTCCTCCCCTTCCTGGTGTAATCTGAGCTGAGAGCTATGAGTGAGCAGGGAGAGACTCCGGCAGGAAGTTATGTCATACCAAGCTAATATGACAGCTGCTATCCTAAACAAACAGCTGTTTAATTATGTATGGTAAAGCATTCTACAGAATAAATATAGTGTTATAGCTATTGTGGCTCATCTTTTGGCAATAAACTGCTTCAGTAGCTTTCCTTCTCCTTTACATGCAATTTGTCGCCATAGCTTGAGCAAAATAAAGACAAGCACAGTAAATATACCATGAACTTAATACTAGGGTGCAATATGTGAAACATTAAGATTATATACTTAAGTATGGCAGAAATCTCCCCCAAACGGATATCACATCAGTGATAGTTTAGAGGTTGTGTAATTAAAGGTGTCAAGTTTGCTACAGGTCTAGTTGTCCATCAAAGTTGAATTTCGCTGGTCATCTATAAAGAAGCAACCATTTATTGGTTGCTATGGCTTTCTGCACTGGAGTGAACTTTGTGCTATGTATGGTTGGGATATTCCTTTCTTTTACTTAAATAATAATTATTAATGTGGATTACTTTCTATAAAGTACTACATTCTACATACATTAAATACTGTGACAGTAAAACTGAGATAAAATCCAGGATTTGTTTGGAGCCAGCAGCATAACAAATGAGGCATGTTGATCTCAGTACCAGTCTACATTCAGACTATGATTAAAGCCTAATTAACTATAATTTTTGTTTTATACTTAGACCATTGACTAAAGCAGTGACATGCTGTAGAAGTTGGGCAAGTCAGCAGCTGATAAATGCAGAAACTGAGTCATGGTTCTCAGAAATGTTTTCCCTTGTGTTTTTTACAGACCCTGCAATTAGAATTCATCATTGTGCGGAGTTTATATTGTTTTAAATGGAAGGAAAAATAGCTTTATCAGTAATGTTATGCTTTGTTGTTAAAGGGAAAATATAGCTCCCTGTTTTTGATGAGAGCTCATTCAGTTGGGCTTCTAGAAAAGGTGCAAAAACACTATCTGAAAATCCAACAATAAATATAAATGTATATTTAAACAGACATACCCCTCCCTCAGCATGTTACATTGTGAAGTAATGGATTCTGGTACATGAAGTCCCTCTGCTTACCATAGTTGGTGGTGCATAGAGATGGCGCGAACTGTTCGCCGGCGAACTTGTTCGCGCGAACATCGGGTGTTCGCGCTCGCCGGAAGTTCGCGAACGTCGCGCGACGTTCGCCATTTTGGGTTCGCCATTGTTGGCGCTTTTTTTTGCCCTCTCACCCCAGACCAGCAGGTACATGGCAGCCAATCAGGAAGCTCTCCCCTGGACCACTCCCCTTCCCTATAAAAACCGAAGCCCTGCAGCGTTTTTTTCACTCTGCCTGTGTGTGCTGAAGAGATAGTGTAGGGAGAGAGCTGCTGCCTGTTAGTGATTTCAGGGACAGTTGAAAGTTTGCTGGCTAGTAATCGTGTTGATACTGCTCTGTTATTGGAGGGACAGAAGTCTGCAGGGGTTTGAGGGACATTTAAGCTTAGGTAGCTTTGCTGGCTAGTAATCTACCTTCTACTGCAGTGCTCTGTATGTAGCTGCAGTGGGCAGCTGTCCTGCTTCTGATCTCATCTGCTGACTGCTGCAATAACAGTAGTCCTTGTAAGGACTGCTTTTATTTATTTTTTTGTTCCAATACAGAGCAGTATCAAGCAGATTACTAGCCAGCAAACTTACTATCATCTGTCCCTGAAATCACTAACAGCTCTCCCCCTACACTATCTCTTCCAAGCACACACAGGCAGATTTTTCAGATAAATTTTTGCCCTTGATCCCCCTCTGACATGCCACTGTCCAGGTCGTTGCACCCTTTAAACAACTTTAAAATCATTTTTCTGGCCAGAAATGTCTTTTTTAGATGTTAAAGTTCGCCTTCCCATTGAAGTCTATGGGGTTCGCGAACCGTTCGCGAACCGCTCGCATTTTTGCGCAAGTTCGCGAATATGTTCGCGAACTTTTTTTCCGACGTTCGCTACATCCCTAGTGGTGCACACATTCTCAGGAAAGCTGAGGGACTTCAAGTCCCAGAATCCATCACTTCACAGTGGAACAAGCTGTAGGAGAGGTTGGATTCATTGAGGGGAACTGGTTATTATTTTTATTATTATTATTATTATTATTATTATTATTAACATGCATTTCTATAGCGCCAACATATTTCGCAGCACAACTGGTTCCTAAAGTACAGATAGGCTATCATATTTTCCTTTGAATCTATGGAAACATGTATTTATTTTTAATCTTTAAAAACTAAGATTTATTATTATTTTTCTACTTTTCTACATAAGCCCAACTGAATTAACTCATGTCATGAAGGGAGTAAATTTTCCCTGTCTTAGATTTTTCCATTTATTTTTTTCACTTTTTGATGCTACTTGCTAAAGGTTGTATATGTGACCAGGTGTTAACCAGGGTCCCATTTTATTCTTGTTTACTCTTTAGAGCTCTGCACACAGTAGTTGACCTGAGCAGTGTATTAGTGCTATTTAGCTGGTGCTCAAATCCCTGTTGACTCTGCCTGAGCCCAATTCTTCAGTAATAATTACACATGTAGAGAGGACCACTACAACGCAGTAAATACTACCAGGTGATACTTTATTTAGCTGACATGTTTTGGGCTACATGGAGCCCTTTATCCAAGAATGCTTTGCTACTTAAATGATCCTGTCAAGTTTTATGTCCTTGGACTGGGCAGCATTTTGTCTGATGACGGTTGCAAAAGTACAAAATGTCAAACTATTCATACTGTTTGGTTTTTCATTTTAGTGCATTACGATTTTTTTGTTGATTTTTTTTGTGATAGTACCAATACCACTAATCATATATTGTTATTGACTGATGCTCTTTTTGTTTTCATGGACAGAACTCCACAAGTCCCGTTGGCAGTAAAAAGGTGCCTGGAACTCTTGGAAGTTTATCTGCCGTGTGTGGGGCTTCCGAAAGGTCCCCCGATCAATATCAGGCCAAAGATCAGTCAGATATCAATTGGGCAAGGATTGCATTGGCTAGTTGATTGCATCCTGTGACCCGCTGGTGCCCATTCACATTATTGTAATCCAATCATTCGGCCCCAGGGCCCCATTCTGATTAACCCGATATCGCCCTGCCGTTAGAGGGCATATTGGGTTAAGATCAGCTGGTTTGGCAACCTTGCCAAACAAGCGAATCTAATAGTGTATAGCCACCTTTACTCACCTTCCTAAAACAATCAGGGGCTTTCTCACTGCTTCTCTCATTATCAGTTATTTATATACAGTACTTCCAGAAAGTTACACATTACATTAATTGATAAACAGGGACCCTACAATAATGTAACAAGGATTACAGAATTCAAATGAGATTAAAGGGCCCTGATCACAAGAGCTTACCACCAAAAACTTTTTAAAGGAAAACTATACCCCCCAAACAATGTAGGTCTATATTAAAAGATACTGAGTAAAACAGCTCATGTGTAAAACCTGCTTCATGTAAATGAACCATTATCATAATAATATACTTTTTTTAGTAGTATATGCCATTGGGTAATCATAAATAGAAAATTGCCATTTTAAAAAATAAGGGCCGCCCCCTGAGATCGTACGATTCACTGTGCACACATACAAACCACATGTAAGGTCACATGAGCCAATTAACAGACAGAGTTCTGCCTTTTGCTTCCTCACTTCTTCCTGTTACAGTTAGTGTTGCAGTATTTCTGGTCAGGTGATCTCTGAGGCAGCACAGATAGAGTCACGAAATGGTGGCTCAAGGCAAGAGATGTAAAAGGGCAATATTTATGTAAATATATATTCCAGTTTGGTAAGATTCTTTAATATACCACTTAATATGATATGAACTATCTGTTGCTTAAGTATTCATTTTGGGGGTATAGTTTTCCTTTAAGTATTGCTGCACATGGCACAAGCATTATGGGCTGTGGCATAAGATCAACACAGGTTGCTTTCACTGCTGAACATGGGAAGCACTGTGGGTATCTCAGAAAAAGAGAAAACAACTGAGCAATAATTGTGGGTCCAAGTCTACTCACAAATCAGAAATGATCTATTGAGAACAACTGCAGTTTGAAATCTGACTTAACCATCAAAAGTGGTGGTGTTCCATGGACCTGAACCCCTGTGGTTTTTTAGAGATTCACAGTCATCAGATTCTATTTAACTATTATTCTGTAAACTAGCTTTCCGAAGAAATAACTATTGAAGCAGATAATTTGAATGGAAGGATTACTGCAACACAGAGTGTCTTTAATACCTATGATATACAAGTGTTGTACATCACTGTAGTCCTCACAAGGAGCCTTGTATAATCATCAAAACCTCCATGCCTGTCTGCTGACAGATTGTTTCAATCGCCACAGAGAGCTTCTGAATAAAAAGCTAAATAACTCAAAAATCTTCAATAATAGGAAATGAAAACAAATTGCAAATTGTCTCAGAATATCACTCTCTACATCATACTAAAAGTTAACTCAAAGGTGAACAACCCCTCATGTAATGATTACAAATAAGGCGTGGGTTGTAGGGATTCCAATGCTGAGGCAAACAGGTGGTATATATGCTGATGCATTTAATTACTTATTTCATCAGAAATTAAACCGTTACAGTTTCTGGTGTGTTATTTTGATTCTGTTTTTTCCCCCAGTTATTCCAATGTAAACGTGCTGCTCAACTGCATTAACTTAATATACCAGGGTATTAATTTTTTATGAGCTAATCGCTTTATATGAACCATTTTATGTGACACTATTGGGTAGCGAGATACTTTCGTTTGGTCTGGGGAATATCAACTTCCTTATAGATAAAATGCTTTAATTAATATTGGCTGAACAAACAACAGAATATTATTGAAGGAACGCATATACAATGCCAATTATATCCGTGCCTGTTTAATACTCATGTTGCTCTTTTATATGTATAAAGTGAATTGATGTACTGTCGACATTTTCACTATAAATGAAAAGGAATATAACTGGAAAAACCTGCTTGGGGTATTAAAAGTGCATTTGTATTATGCCTAATTGGAATAGGTCACAAAAGAAGCACTTGAAATCGGCAGAAATGGAATAGCAGGAAATAACAGTTAGTGATGCAAGTATTAAGAATGCTGACATTGGTCTCCAGGGTAACAGTGACATCTGTTAAACTGAGACATACGTAAATAAAAGGCTTTTCTACACAATGTGCTACACTAAAGGTAATAAATTGAATACACTGATTTCTGAATTAAAGGAGAACTAAACCCCCCCCAATAATAATACCCACTAACCTGCTTCCCCCCACATAGGTGATTACCCCTGAAAGTGCCCCAAATTCATTACTCACTTTCAGGGGTAATCACTTATGCAGGGAGAAGCAGGGAGGGGGACTTTGTAGGGTAGTGGGTAGGGTTTTAGTTCTCCTTTAATGACCAGATGATGTTTTTGTGATATTTTACACATACTGTGCAAGTGTAGTAGTTATGGTTTATGAATATATTGACTAGATCTTTAAAAGATTTGCTTGGCTGCTGTCTATGTTTTGCACATAAATACAGGCATATCTGCAAAGAGACAGGAACTCTGTAAAATCAAAGTCCAACCATAACTGTGTCCTAGGGGCAAATTCACTAAATGACGAAGCACCTAACGCTTCCCAGGCTTGTGTAGTGCTGCTACATATACCTCCATTGTAACTTAAATTTGGCGCCGTATGCAAATTAAGCATCGCTAAAGTAACTTCGCTTTGCTTGGCGAATTAACGCTAGCGCAACTTCGCAACCTTACGCTTCCCCTAAGTGCAACTTCGGATTTTAGTGAATTTGCGTAGCGCTGGCGAAAATGCGCCTGGCGAAGTGCGGCGAAGCGGACCCTGGCGTAACTACGAAGCTTAGTGAATTTGCCCCCTAGTGTTTATTTTGTTGTTATGATGATTGTTTAATGATAAAAGGCATTCTTCCCGTCCCATGGCCAATAAAGTAATTATTGAAACTAATAATATAAAATAATAGACAGCAACTTCACTGTGGCTCTTTTGCTTCAGCAGGGCTTTAGTTTGTGAACTCTGCCTCAACATAAATGGGGTTTTAGTTTGTGAGTTCTGCATCAACATATCTGGTATCTTTGTAGGAGGTTTAACAGATGCCAAGCCCTTTCTTTTCCCACACAAACACCAGGGTCCAGGGTTGCAAGTAAAACATCCAAAAAATTATAAGCTATCGTCTCGCATTCTCGATTTTTCTTTACATACCAAAGGGTCTCACCCGGAACATTAGAAAGGGTAGTCACTCGTGGCTCCAGTTTCCTACCTGTCTCAGTAATCTGGTGCTCCTTCAGCACCCCTTTACTATTCCGACCAGGGGCAATTCACCAATGAGGCGAGTTGAGGCTGTTGCCTCCTTTGGGCTCTTCCTATCCATGCCTTCGCATCCAGCAGCTCTCTCCCATTAAAATACCATAAACCTTGGGTGTGGCCCCTTTTTATACCTTCTATTGGTGGGGTGTATATTACATTCCTACTTATAATACCCTTGTGTTTAATCACATTACACTCACTTTTTGAACATCACATTAATTGATTCCCCCCTTACATCTTTATATACAGGAATGTCACTTATCATAAGCTACAGTAGCCAAGAGGGGAAGATTGCACTGGATTTTTATAAATGTTGTAAGTATTATTACTGCCCTATCTAGCCATCAGCATCAATGGTTTTTCTTGATTGCAGTACTGGTGGATTACATTGTGTGTCAACCTTGTACACTGTGAACCCATATATGTCACTGAGCAGAAAACCGCTTATTCGTCAGAAGGTATTCAGTATACTCCTGTGCGGAGAGGCCTTGAAGTAATATTCACGGTTTATTCTATCTCCCTCTAAAGAATAATTATTTGTTGTACTGCATCGCTCTGGATTTGCTACAAACATATTAAAAAGATATTGAAACAATATGTTACATTTAAATCTGTACACAACATGTAGTGTTAAACAGAGCAGGGTACAAGACAGCAATGCTGGAAAAGTTTAATTCTTTTCTTTCTTTTTTTTTTTTAAAAAAAAAAAGATAATTCTTTTTGTATAGATAAAGCGAGATTTCCAAATAGCACTTTTTCTTGCAAACTGAGAAGACCTGTTGTTTTACAGCTTGGATTATAGCTACATTATATAGTCAAAAGTGTCTGGACCCATTTTTAGCCAGAATTATCCAGACACTTCATCTAAGGGCATTCCAAGAGACCAGTCCATCACATATGGGTATGTAAAATATCAAACAGGCTGGCTTAGTACCATAAAAAAATAATATACATGTACCAAACAGGCAACTAAGACAGGCAAAATTTAGAATGCTTATCTCTCCAAAACTTAACACAAAGGGGCACATTTACTATGGATCGAACATCGAGGGTTAATTAACCCTCGATATTCAACCATCAAAGTTAAATCCTTCGACTTTGAATATCGAAGTTGAAGGATTTATCGCAATTCACAACAATTAAACAATTAAACGATTCGAAGGATTTTAAACCATCGATCGAACGATTTTTCTTCGATCAGAAATTGCAAGGAAAGCCTATGGGGACCTTCCCCATAGGCTAACATTGGTGCTCGGTAGGTTTTAGGTGGCGAAGTAGGTGGTCGAAGGTTTTTTTAAAGAGACAGTACTTTGATTATCGAAATTTTAGTTTGAATCGTTCGATTCGAAGTCTAAATCATAGTCGAAGGTCGAAGTAGCCAATTCGATGGTCGAAGTAGCCAAAAAAATACTTCGAATTCAAGTATTTTTCATTCTAATCCTTCACTCGAGTTAAGTAAATGTGCCCCAAAGTGTATGTTATATTACCAGTTTGGTTGGAATGGTGTAAACATAACCACCAATGGACTCTGAAGCAATGGAACTGCATCCACCAGTATGATGGTATATCATTTATATCTCATTATATTATAAACTGCATTATTGGCTACTAACATTTTTTTCTATGTATACCAACATTTTAGTATCTGGAGATTCCTGTGCCCTAGAGGGCCTGAGCTGTCAGAGATACATTATGCACAGGCCAGTTTATATAGAGATGAAGGTCAGCACTGGAAGGTTGTTTTCAATGAATAGTCTTGGTTTGGCAGACACCAGGAGAACACTACCTTTCTGAATGCATAATAAGTAAAAACCTTAATGCTACAAAGTAAAATGACCTTCTTGACAAGTCTGTGTTTCCTACTTTGGGGCATATTTAGATTAATAAAGATTGTGGCGGAATTTCACTATTCGGGACTGTGGCGATCTCTAACTTCACTCCTTAATAAATGTACCCCTTTATGTGATGTATGTAACTCCATATGTTCTATGTATATAATTCATGTGATTTAGTTGTATAATCACATTTACTCTACAGTGCTACGCAATATGTTGGCGCTATATAAAAACATCTTAATAATAATAATAATAATAATAATAAAATGTCAACAGTTTGGAGAAGATTCTTTTCTGTTTCAGAATGTTGTGGAATTTCAATTACCAGAGACCACTTGACGTAAAAAGATTATTCAACATAAGCTCCATGGATTCTGAATTCACAAAGAGTCAGAACCATCACAGAGTTTTATATTCTTAGAAAGTATGACATGAGAACGTAGGTGAGTAAAGGGGAGTTACCAGAAGGAGAGCATAGAGATATCGCTTCACCGCACAGAAAAACAAAGAACTGCTCCTATTGCTCTGCTCTCAAGGCCAGGATAGAAGTAGTGACAAGGCTAACGTGAGAACAGAATCTATCCAAGTCAGGGGGCTCCCAGGGGAATCTGCATACACAGAATTTTATTCTCTTTCAAGAATGATAATCACCCTAAATGAGATCTGTAAAGAACAGGTCTGCTGAGAACCCTGACCTCAACTGAACACTTGTGGGATGAATTGGAATGCTGACTGCAAACCAGAACTGATCCCCAATACCAGTGCCCAACCTCACTGGGTATATTTATCAAAGAGTGAAGTTAGAGATCACCACAGTCCTTTAGAGTGAAATTCCACCACTCTCCATTTATTTATATGGGATTTTTAAAAGAGTATTTATCAATAGGTAAATGTGAAAGTTCATACTTTGATAAATACGCCTTTCAAAATACCATAGAAATGAATGGAGAGTGGCTGGATTTAACTCTAGAGGACTGTGACGATCTTTAGCTTCACTCTGATAAATATAGCCCTAAGGCTCTTGTGGCTGAACAGAAGCAAATTATACCAACAATGTTGCAAATTCAATAGAAAATCTTCCTGTAGGAGACTGTAATAACAGCAATAACATAACTTAATTTTAATAACATTTGTTTCGGAATTAGATGTTATGCAGCTAGGTAGCCAAATACTTTTGCCCATATAGTTTGAGTTTAACGAATTCATCTTCATCTGTATTTATAAACTTAATGCTGTCAACTCTGTTGCTGAATTTTAAATTCTAGTGGATCTTCAATATAAGGGCAATTTCCCTTAAGGTTGACATATGTAAGCATTTTAAGACAATTTAAAATGTTTCTACTTTTTTTGTTTTACAACTCGCCTTCTTGTTATTATCTGGTTGGTCAGGCTTATTGTAGTCGGCCGAATCCTTCTACTCGGCCGAATCCGAATCCTAATTTGCATATGCAAACTAGGGTTGGGGAGGTAAATCATGTGACTTTTTGTCACAAAGCAAGGAAGTATTTTGCCTTCCTACCCCTAATTTGGATGTGCAAATTAGGGTTTGGATTCGGTTCGGGGGTTCGGCCAAATCCAAAATAGTGGATTCGGTGCATCCCTAGTAACAAGGCACCAGTTTGAAAAAAAATGTGTATTTGGATGCCAGGGTCAGTGATCTCCGACTTTTCAGCTGCAGGCTCAAAATAGGCCGAATAGGAATCCTATTAATTCAAACAGTGTGCAAAATAATTATTGAAGACCAGCTGAAATGGTAGGTCTATTTGTAACACACAGGGAGACTATATTCAAATTAGAATTTGTGAGTTGAAAAACCATGAAAACTCAAAAGCACAAATCGGCTAAAAATTTGAAAAAGATTCTGCAATGCTGCAAAAAGCACTTTATACTCGTAATTTTTACTGCAACTAGCAACTGTAAAAAAAAACTCAAAGAAATAAAATTTTTAAAAATTGCTTATTTGCCTTTGACTTTTACATGATGCCTAACTTTTACTTGAGTTTCTAGAGTTTTGTGCAGTTAAAAAATCTTGAAAATTCGAGTTTCAGTAAATCTATTTTGAGGTTCATTGCAAAAACCTTGAAAGTGTAAAGTAGTGCAGACAACAAAATACAGCTTTACTTTTACTCCCAGCTCTTGAGTTACATACACCCGACTTACATACAACTCAGACTTACAGACGGGGACTATTACAGTAACATGCTATGGTTTGCTTGGCCTTTATTAGCATCTAGCTTTAATAAACCGCCTGCCCCATTCCTTTTGGTGTGTGTTGTCTACTGTACAGCACAGAAAGGTAAAAATATACTTGTTGTATTTAATACTTAAATGTATATGTTTCAACTGACAAACCTAAAGACCTTTGCACGTAACCAAGGGACTGTCTGTATTTATTTTAGAACTCATTTATACATTTAAATCAGTTTTATGGAATTATTCTTTTTTCTGGTCTACAACATGCTGCACGAACAGAAAGTGTATCATCTTGCTTTGAACACCCTCTTTAACCATTTTCTTTTGTGAGCTGAAGAAAGTGAGTCAGCATCCTTGAATGGCGCATAATTGAGGAGCTGAACTCACTAGTCATGTTTCTTAGTTAATTTCTAGCTCACCATATATAAACATACGTAGATTTTCTACAGAAATATAAGATCCTGTTTTATTATAGTCTCTACAGTGGCAAGAATTCTAAACTAAAACAGCTGCGTTTTCATTTCAGCACGGCTTATAAATACCATATCCTTATTCTGACTAGGAAATTGACAATTTTTGTATACAAGCTCATTTAGATTTATTTCTTTAAAAGCTGCTATTTAAAGCTTAGATGACACACAAAAGACACACAGAAACTGCTGTTTTTATCAGACTATATCTTACTTTAATTCTGATTCCTCAGTTATAGTACTGCTGGCATTTATTACTTTGACTGCTATGGTAATTAATCTGTATTTTTAGAACACTGTGTTGTATTGTGGGTAATGTACTAACTACTTATGCTAGCTTAACCTACACCAACATTATAGTCTTGTCACCCTTTAGGTTTGCCACCTTTTCATACTTTTTCTACCGGCCGGTGGTGGGGGCATGAACAAAAGGAATGGGCCGTGAAAAAAGGGGCAGGTCATGACATAAAGGGGGCAGAGTCACACTGCAGTGATGGCCAGAATGAGGAGAACATTTAAGTTTCCAGCGGATTGGGGGTGGGCCAATAGATTTTGTTAAGAGTATTACAAATTTACTGGCAACTACATTGCCGGCAAATTTGTAATACCGGCCGGCTTTGGCAGGTGTTTTACATACATTGCCCTACAGAATTCCTGCCTGGAGCAAAGGGGGGCTGCATTGCTGCATCGCTTGTGCAGCGAACGCAATTGATCTCTCTTCACTAGAAGAGCCATCATTTTAATTTAAAAATCTGAATTTCACCTCCTTAAGTTACCAGGAGCGGCTTTTTGGTAATTTGTGGGCATCATAATCAGAAATGTAAGAGATGGTGAATAAGAATGCAGGTTAGAGAATACAGAAATCCACTTCAGTCTGCCACGGATATCAGCCTAAAAATATACAGTTCAGCAAATACACACTGACAGGCTGATGCCAGTGCTGTCAGACTTAAAGACTGTGGGGCTGTAATGTTTTTTTTTTTTTATCTGGTGTTTCCAACCGGGAAAGAAAAAAAAACATATTATTGCCAATGCAAATAATCTAATGGCAGTATAATAACCTAAATACCTAAGCAACATGACTAATTGCATTACTGACCCAATGCAATGTTTAGGGATGCACAGAATCCAGGATTTGCTTTTTTTCAGCAGGATTCTGATTCAGCCGAACCTAATCCAGATCCAAAAAATCATGTGACTTTTTGTCACACAAATAAAGAAGTCAAAAATTATGTAGCTCCACATGTTGTTCTCTTTCCCCCTCATTTCCCTAATTTGTATTTGTCAATTTGGGTTCGGATTCGGTTCAGTATTTTGCAAATCTTCGAGTGAATTCTAAAATAGTGGATTCGGTGCATTGCTAGCAATGTTACAGCTATTATATAGTGATTATATAAGATTAGAAATGAAAGCATATTCTAGCAGTAAATTTCTTATTGAACAATGTAACTGACACTGAGGAAGACAAAACATGTAGGTAAGTATCTTAACTATGGGGCAGATTTACATAGGGTCGAATATCGAGGGTTAATTAACCCTCGATATTCGACTGCCGAATGTAAATCCCTCGACTTCGAATATCGAAGTCGAAGGATTTAACGCAAATAGTTTGATCGAACGATCAAACGAAAAATCGTTTCGATTGAACGATTAAGTCCTTTAAATTGTACTTTAAAGTTGTGGAATTCTTTGCACACAGATTCAGCAGATACATATATAACCTGCATTGTTTGATCCAGGGCTCAAGGTATTAATCCAGAAAGGTGAATAACCATTGACTCATGTTGAGATCTGCCATATTGGTATCAGTAAGCAAAAAAATACCTCTTGTGGCTAATTGGGCCACTTTATACCTACATTTTTCCTCTGGATCAATATAAATAGAATATTTGTCTTTTTTTATTTTCAAACTAAAATGTATGCCGCTCAGCTAAAAAGTAATAAAAACGCTGACCTATCACTTGAAAAACCTCACAACTGTTAATACAACCAAGTAATTTGACAATATGAAGAGATCACTCACTGGTATATCTCTGTGGCCTGGGTGCTAATGCCACAGACCCATAATTTAAAATCACAACAGCCTAACAATTTTTGTATCTTCTGATACGTAGTCATAGGAACACCTATGACTATGTATATAAGGAATATAGTCATGTAGATAGATTGAAGTTTGGGTGAGACTCCATTGATCCTTGTGTGGTTGGCCTTGCTGTTTAAAATGAACAAATATCCATTCCTTGGCCATAACTGTTAAATCTAAATCTTCTTGCAGAATAAATCTTCTTCTAGGAATATAATTTGATCACTAGATTAAGGATAATTTAAACCAATTGTATATTAAGAGCTCCTACACAGTTTCATATAAACCCAACTAGGTAACAAGGCTCCCAAGACCAGCCATGCACTCCTGTATCAGCCTTTCAAAGGCAAGGCAGAGCTGTGCAGCAGGGTTGACCACTCACTGTAAACCCGATCTGGACCTGGCTTTCAGTGTGCATGCTTCTGATTGGCCATTAGTGCCAGAGAGCCTGGCAGGGTCGTATTGGACATTGGGGGAGTGCGCAAACAGCAGCACTCCCCCAATGTTGGTATTTTTTTGGGGGCCCAGCAAAAACTGGGGAGGGGGTCTGGGCCGGCGGGGGCCCATCTGGTTTTTTCCTGACATTCCGCCAGCCCAGTCCAACCCTGGAGCCTGGAACCAGTCAGTCATGGCTGAAGATCATATACCACAAATAGCTAAACCAGGAGTGTCCAAACTTTTTGCAACGAGGGCCAGATTTGCTGAGGTGAAAATGTGTGGGGGCTGACCCAGACCGGGCAGGCGCCCTAGGCAACCTGGACGGCCATGAATGCGCGAATCGGTGCTCTTGCACTCATGCGTGAGTTGCCGATTGCGTGAATTGGCGTGCACGCATTGACGGAAGCGCAGAATGACGGGAAAGTACCACACATAGTCGGGGAGAGAGGGGACCAGACATGGGGGTAGGCGACAGACCAGGTACGTGCCTGGTGCCCCCCCCCAGCTTTGCGCCAACTCCTAGCCTACTCCTAATTCTGGGCAAACCATTCAGCCTGACATTCTTTGAACCATTAACATCATTTAACTCATTTAAACAAGGAATCACGTAGCTGTAATATTTGGGCACATTAGTGAAATTATCTGCCACTTGGTCTATATTGCTGCCTGTGTGCTGAAGTTGTAAGCAATAGACACTTACTGGCACATAGTGACGCACTGCTCTCACATACTTCTTTAGTTTACTGTACTGGCAAGTCAGTATGTCTATTGACACCTTCAGCCCTAAAGAAGTATTCAAGAGCATTCCTAACATGGGCCTGACTTTGGAAATGCCTGAGCTAAACAATTCCTAACATGGTTAGCAGGTTGCATGCACCCAAAGTGCCAAGCTCCATGAAGTAATGCATTGGGAAAGACCTCAAAACAATTGTTTATGAACAATGTGCATAGACAAGAACATGTACACAGTAACATGCTGCCAAGTACACATCCCACTGGTGAGGTGTGCTGATAGGGGAGTGTCTTTGTTTTCTTTTTAAAATGTCATATTAAAAGTGTGTGGTTTCCTTTTATATTTTATGACAGGTATGGGACCTGTTATCCAGAATGCTCGGGACCTGAGGTTGTCCGGATAATGGATCTTTCTGTAAGTTCGATCTTCATACCTTAAGTCTACTAGAAAAATCGTGTAAACATTAAATAAACCCAGTAGGCTGGTTTTGCTTCCAATAAGGATTCATTATATCTTAATTTAGATAAAGTACAAGGTACTGTTTTATTATTACAGAGAAAAAGGAAATACTTTTTTAAAATCTGGATGATTCAATTATAATAGAGTCTATGGGAAACAGCCTTTCCATAATTTGGAGCTTTCTGGATAACTGGTTTCGAGATAACAGATCCCATACCTGTATTTGGTCATTCCTAGGAATACATAAACATAACAATTTTTTTAAAAAAATCCATTTAATACATTTCAATTGTATCCCCCAGTTAATAATAAGCTTCTTTTTATTCACATTATACTTACAACCTACTTAATACTTCTGGCTAACTGAGCGAATATGAATATGAATATGAATATATTAGTCACCAATATAACAGCTTGTTTTACTAATTATATATATGAAATTAGCAGGGGTGATATTGGCTTGTGGTGCTTTCATTTGGCAGCACATTTCATTCTGTAAATTTTCTCATTCTCCCTTTGGATTATTATTGCCTAATGAACTCTATTGTATTTACAGATGAATTAGAAAATATAGATTTCATTTAATGGCATTTGCTTAAGGAAAAGACTGCTTGTATAATCTAATTCTTGAATTCTAATTCAGCAGTAGTGAAGGATTCTGTATAGTATTAATACAGTGAAAATAATAAAATATTTACCTATTTTACCTATGAGCTGTAACTACTATTTGTGGTGTGCTGCCTATATGTCCTTGTCATGGACAAATAGCTATTTCATACCCAGTTACTGAGATAATGAAAACTACTAGAACATGAGATCTAGTGGCAATTTAAAAAGAATGTGTAATATTGTGTTAAGTAGTGTAGTTTTGGAAATAACATTTTATTTTCCTTCTTCAAAAAGTTGTTTATGCCAGAATAGATCCACTTAGAGGTCATGTGACTATTTCCAGTTCCATTCTTCCAAACAACAGTACTTTGCTAATGTACTTCCAATTGAACACTTGGAAGTGGAAAATAAAAACTTCATGAAAACCTACACCAGGCATAGAGCAGGCAGAGTCTGGCACACACAGGGAGCATAGGGCAGGCGGAGTATGGCACACACAGGGAGCATAGAGAAGGCAGACTATGGCACACAAAGGGAGAATAGGGAAGGCAGAATAGAGCAGGAGACAGAGAAACCCATCAGGACTCTCAAATAAACAGTTCATACTGTGCTACATATAGTGACACAATGCTAGTGACACTCCAGCAGTTTGTATGAGGTGTGAACAGGTGAACAATGTTGGCACTTACAGTCTGGGTCTAAGGTGTGAACAGTACAGGATGTTAGTGGTGTGAACAATAGAGGTGTTACAGGTGTGAACAATGCAGGGGGATTACAGTTGTAAACAATGAGGTTTACACAATGCAGGGAACAGTTAATCTCAGTAATGATACCTCTTAAATTTAAACAAGGTAAGCAGTCACAGCAGGGAGACATTCATGTGGAGGGCCCCACAATAAGACAGCTCTGCCATAAAGAAATGATGTATGTGGGAGGATATGACGCAGATAGTGAAAGTGGATGCTCTATATTTTTAATAGTAGTTCACCAGCATAAATGTATGTAAATTAATTTTGAATTTTTTTTCTTGTGCACTTGGCAAAGATGCAAAAGTTTTGCGTTGGAAATATTTCAGCTAGCAAATGCATGTAAATGTTCACCAGTGCAAACTTAACTGGCCAAAAAGTGTTGTATATAAATTCAGATATCTTGATGAATTTTAGTTTATGGTCAAAATACTCCAAATGTTGACATTTGCCATTTATGAAATGCCCCTCTGGTTACACTCCAAGCCTTTTCCTTGAGAGACAATCTTCTAATATCTTGTATTAATAACATCCGCAAAAAAAAAAATTTGATACAGGCAATTAAGGATTCATCTGTACTAGAAAGCCAAAGGTTTTGGAGGCATGGTTAGCCATAGGGACATAAAGTATTACTCTAGGGGGCAGATTTATCAAGGGTCGAATTTCGAATTGTAAAAAAATTCGAAATTCGACTAGGGAATAAAATGGAATTAAATCGAATAGCCAATTCGATCGAATTAACGTTCTATCGAATATTCGAATTGGCGAATATTCGATAGTCGAATAGGCGCTCGATCGAACGTTCGATCGAAGGATTTTATTTTCAATCGAACGTTCGATCGAAGGATTTTCATTCGATCACAAACTTGGAAAAAAAGCCTATGGGACTCTCCCATAGGCTTTTATAGCAATTCGGTAGGTTTTATCTACCGAACTAGGGGGGTCGAATATTTTTTTTAGAGACATTTCTTCGACTATCGAATGGTCGAATAGTCAAACAATTCGACTATTCGATTTTGTTCGAATCGTTCGATCATTCGAATTCGACTGTCGAATAAGCCAATTCGATGGTCGAAGTAGCCCAAAAATCATTCGAAATTCGAATTTTTTTTAATTCGAATTATTCACTCGAATTCACTCGAATTTAGTACATCTGCCCCTAGGAGTGAGAAATGAAACATATCATTTTTTATTTTATAAATAGAATGCTTCATGTGAATATCTTAACTTCAGTTAACGCATGGTGGAAGAGTGGGTTTGGCTCTTTTTAAGCCCTCCTTCGCCTAGCCTCCTGTTTTTTCTGTTTGGTAGCTCTGAAGCTGCTTTCCTTGTAGAAGCCATGTTTCAGTATGTTACACTGATGAGATTTAGCAAGATCAAGACAGGCTGTCTACAAGTTTGTGTTTGTGTCTCTTAAAGCAGACCTGTCACCCTAAGAAATAATGGCAAATCCTATTTTATAATGTCAGCCAAGCAAAATGAACTTCACTGTATAAATTATATAAATATTGGTTCCTTTAGTCTCGGGACTAACAATCAAATCAAGCAGGCAGGCTCCATTTATTAAGGCAGGCTTTGCATCATCTAACATCTTGTATATGTGCCAGAATGGAGCACTTGATGCCCATTCCCAAGCACTGGCTACACAATTAGATTGTGAGGAGGGAAGAGGAAATGTGGAGAGCAGTGACATCTAGGAAGTGCAGAATGGAAAGTGAGAGTAATTGCCTGCCCTGCCTCTATGCCTAAGGCATAGAGGAGGGGCAGACAATATATGATTGACAGCTGACATTTCTAAATTAGTTTATAACAGGTATGAATGTTTTAATGAAAACCTTTATTTTACAGCTTTCTAGGTGAATGTCCCATTTAAGGCTACATCTGAACTAGCAACAGATTTGACCAAATTGCCAGTGAGCTGTTAGTCTTATGCCATGATTCTGAGTGAGAGGGAATGCTATATGTAGCACAATGAATACCTTTTGTTATTAGAAGACTTAAAATACTGCATTTTCTATCTCACAAGTGAAACAGACTGTACAAAGTGTGATACTAAGTCAGTATTACACGTAGGTCTCTTTTCTTGGAGTAGCAGGTAGGCTTTGTTCCTTCTCCCACTGGTGAATCAATAAATCTCTGCCAAGGTACAAATCATACCCTTCTTATCATAAAAAAAAACATTAAAAAGGGATTATTATATGGCTCAGAGACCAACTGGACTGAAATGTAAAAATAGTGTCAAACGCGCTTTCAGTAGCTGTTTGACTCATTTCACTGGCTCCTAAAAGATGTTTTCTTCTAAAAGGGCATTTTAATTGCAAAGATACAAATATTTCCAATGTGTGCTAAATTGTGAACATTGATATTCTACCAGATGTTTTGCCTCCCACGCCACCATTACTTGGCCTTTACAGGCTTGAACATTCATCATGGCTCTACCATTGCAGAAGCCAAGCAGAATACATGGCATATTGTAACATAGTGCTTTCATCTAATAAACAACTTGTTACTTATGATGTACATAAAATTATAACTATTATTGTTCCTAAACAGATAATTATGTGTTTTGAAGTTTTTGCAGTAATAAACAAATTGTACTTGTATATATATATTTTGTTGCATCATTTAAAGACATGGTTCACCTTTAAGTTAGCAATTAGTCTGTTGTAGAATGAGCAATTCTTAGCAAAATTCCAATTGTCCTTCATCACTTGTTATTTAATTATTTGCCTTTTTCTTCTAGCTATTGTAAGGCTTTCAAATAGGGGTCACTAACCCTGCAAGCCAAAAACACTTGCTCTGTGAGGCTACAATTTTATTGTTAGATTGTTTTTAACTTTTAGCTTTCTTTCATCTCCCAGCCTCTCATTTACACCACTGCTTTGTTGCTAGGGTTATTTGGACCATATCAACCAGACAGCAGCTGAAATTTCAAACTGGAAAAAAAAGTACGTAATTCAAAAAGGAATTTAAAATCTCAGAGATGTGTAAAACCCAGATGTCTTATTAGGTTAAAGGTTCTACTTTATGTCAATCTAGCACCAGCACAAATGGTACAGCTCCAAACCATGAGCGGGAGATTAACTTTACACCTCTTAGTGCTCCAACACTTGCACACCTGCTCCTAGAAAATGAACAATAGAATTAGTTACTCTAGACTTACAGGCAAAATAGACTCACCATAAGTTATCTGTATGTTATTTATGCTACAAGTAAAATTGCCTAAATATTGATGTATTGTTGGTCTTTGATAAATAGTTTTCTTTATAGAAACAAATGACTGCACAGGCTTAGCAAATGCAAGTCATTTCTACTGCATTTTAAGTTGTTTTGAGTTGCACATGCTAATGACGTTTGACATATGATGTTTATACATGTAGGTGCATTAGGAATACATGTTTTGAAACACACTAATGGAAAGCACTGATAGACCATATGGGCACTATTTTTTAATAAAACCATCTGCTTTTTTTCCTACACAACAGAATGTATAAAATAATGACTTTTGTTTCCTTATAAATGTGAAATATTGAATTGTGAATAGAGCAGAATTGATGAAGCTAAAGGCAGGTCCAAGAGCATTGTAGTGGCATTACATTGGTGGAGCTGTGCTGTAATTTTCAAGCTACCGTATGTCCAAACAGACACAATATTTAGGAGAGGCATCCATGCAGAATCTTTCTATACCGTGCCTTCCAACATAAAGGAACAGCCTCCACTGACACAAACTGATCGAATACTCCAGGGTAAGACACTCTCAGGATTAAAACCAATTTCCTGGTATAGTCTGGCTGGATGTCATTGTAGCATGGACTATGTACTATTCAGACATCTTTTTATCTGTTTTCTAAAAAAAAATCTCACTAGGTGGGTTTAGTGAACAATAGCAAGCATGGGGATTGCAAACATGGTGCTGTTTGTACGATTTACAACTCGCTTGATTGCCCCTCCATTACCCTGAATGTAAATTGTTGGACCCTGCTGGTGCACTCATGAATCTGGCGACTATTACTGTGAAATTGCTCTGCTCTGGAACAAATGAATAAAAGTATTAGACTTTAAAGAGTGGTGGAAAAAAAGGTGATAAACATGAATAAATAAGTTTTCAATCTTATTTGGACAAAATCCTTATTCTGTGATACAGATGCAAATTCTGACAAATGTTTTCTCCATGGCTTTAAAAAAAGTAGTGCATTATATAAATAAAACTTAGGGGGAGAATATAGTTTTGCTACATTTCATATTTGGAAAAAAAATTGCACAAATTAAAATAAGATTTGCATTTCACAATGTAACATTTTTGGTTAATGCATTGCCAGGGGCGCTGCTGCCATGAGGCGAGTTGAAAAACCCACCTCAGGAGGCAGCAGCTTGCAAGTTACCAGGGGTGGCAAAAAAAAACGCTCCTGGTAAATTTAAGATTTCTAAATCAGAAGTTTGGCTCTGCTGGGGCAGAGAGCGCAATTGAGATGTGCCCCTCTACACTTGCTCTGGGAGGCTGCATTAGAAAGGCCGCCTCAGGGCAGCAAGGACCACCATAACAACCCTGTTCACTGCGATTGTAATTGAGCATAGAGCACTTTTAAGACATGCTTGGCATAATGTTTTGGAGCAAAAATACAGGTATCTACCTTTTCAGTTAGATCTTTTTTTCCATACACTGCACAATGGCACAAACTATGGGGGAAATTTACTAAAGGGTGAAGGGGCTAACGCCATGTCGTCATTTTGGCACTTCGCCGATTTACTAATGGTAGCTGGCGTAAATTCACTGGCATAATTTCGGCAAGGAGATAGATTCTGGCGCAACTTCGCACTCTAACGCCAGGCGAATTTTTGGTCTGGCAAATTCGCTTAAGTTTTGATTTTACTGACCGTAACCTCTATCGCCAGACTTGCCTTCGCCACCTCAGACCAGGTGAAATGCAATAGAGTAGATAGGAGTTCCTCAAAAAAAAGTTGACATTTTTTCTGTCTCAAAAAACGCTGGCATTTTTTCATATTTAAAGGGTGATAGACTGAAAAAGTAATTTTCTTTGGGGTACCCTCCTTCCCCTTTACATTTGCTATCATATGGCACCGAAACTATACTGTGGGCACATGTGTAGGGCATTATAACAACTTTATATCATTTTATTATATTGCACTTTAACTGCATGCCGTATGCTAATTAGCCAGCGCTAGTGTAACTTCGAACTGATGAGCGTAATTTCGATGGCGTAATTTCGCCAGCATTCGGTACCCTGTGCGCTACTTCTGATCTTTGTGAATTAGCGTTGTCCAGGCGAATTTACGCCTGGTGAAGTGTTCCGATGTGTGAGATGCCTGCGCTGGCGAAATTTTGCAGGTTAGTGAATTTGCCCCTATAAGGTTAACAATCTTTCTTCCACTAGTGAAAGAGCTCATCAATCAGTTTCTAGGTTCCCAAAAACAATATTAAATTTGTGCAAAAGAGGATTTGTTTGCGCAAAGATATATATATACACATTGCAAATATTTTTCTGTTAACTATTTTATTCCCTTGTTAGATTGTAAGCTCTTGAAAGCAGGGCTTGCCCCCTATTCTCTCCTAGCAATATGCAGTTGTAACTGTGCTTCAAATCTGGTGAAATGTTTGTCCGTATATATAAATTGTTATGCTTTTGAATCCCCGTACTCAGTAAAACACTGCAGGGAAAGATGGCGCTATAATAATAATAATAATAATAATAATAATAATAAAAAATCGTAATAATAATAATGAACTGGTACTTTTACTTATAAATGCCATTTCAGCTGCCATTTTCATAATGGAAGAAAACAACAGCCAGAACAGCGTGTATAAAATATTTGCATACCTGATCATTCTACACTCAGGAAATTTTATTGCTTTGTAGTTTTGCTTTTCATTTGTGTCCATATGACTCTGAGTAATTTAGTAAAAAATAAATGGGCAAAGGCAGAATTGCTATTTCTACCCTATAATATTCCTGTACTTTAAATTTGCATTCCAACCCTAAATATTATTGTTCTTTGTGCTTTTACAGAGGCTAGTTTTGTCTGGCTTGGAAAATGAAAGGTAAGGTATTTTGTGAGATACAAGGAATGCATTTCATTGCAAACAATCTTCCCTAAAGCACCACTTGACTTTGTGGCTGTCACACAGAATTTTCGGGGGTTATTCTCCTTTGAATTAACGTTTAGTACGATATACAGAGTAATATTCTGAAACGATTTGCAACTGGTTTGAGTTTTTTAATTAGTTGTTTTTGTTGTATTTAGCTTTTTATTTAGCAGCTCTCCATTTTACTCTCCATTTTACATTTTCAGCCATCTGTTTTCTAGGGCCCAAATTAACCTAGCAACCATGAACTGATTTACCATGAGACTGGAATATGAACAGGAGAGACCTGAATAGAAAGATGAGTAATAAAAAGTGGCCATAACAATAAGGGGCCCAATTACTAACAATCAAATACAATTTTTTCCACGAATCTCGAAAATGTTTTGGTTTTTTCTATATTTCTAAAATATTATACAAAATTGAGATTTATTAGTGTATAAAACACTAAAACCTCTAATGCCTTTGCCAAGTAAAAGCTCTAAAGGTGCTATAGTAGTCAATGGAAGCTGTGCTGATGTGATTGGACTGCTTTCACTCAAATTGGATATTTTTTAGAGATGTTCTGGGGTTTTTTTCCAATAGGAATAGTCAGTTTTCCATTTATTTGTATTTTTTTACCACATTGCTCAGCTCTTTTTTTCATTCGTACTTTCTAAATTCGGTTTTTTAATAAAGTCACTGACCATCATGGCTTCCAAATACCTAAAATTGGACCATTAATAAATAAGCCTCCACATGTATAGCTTTACAGAGCATTTGTTTATTAGATGGGGTCTCTGAACCCTATTTGAAAGTCGGAAAGATTCAGAAAAAGAAAGCAAATAATTCAAAAACTATAAAAAAGAAAAAAGAAAAAAATAAGGCTAATTGAAAAGCTGCTTAGAATGGTCAATTCTATAAAATACTAAATGGTAACTTAAAGGATGCTTTCTGGTCTATAGGTTGTATCTCCCAAGCAATTTTAAAATTTAGCTCATTTATCAACGCTTGTCGTAACTTTCTGGAATTTTTTTTTCAAGTAAAAGCAGTTGAATTCCATTTTCCCATTGGCAGACTTCTATCAGGCAACAGATTCATAAAGTCACCACAAAAGCACAAGCATTACATTTAATGTAAGTCTATACTGTCATATTATTTAAATTACTAAATAATATAGGGAAAGGTCTCTAAACCATTAAAACATTTTCTTTTTTTTCAGTGGTAAACATTGTGAACATTCATTCACTACATTTGATGAACTTTTTGCAGCAGATCTGGCAGGGAAATCTGCTTGCCCTGGACCATTCTTCTCAACAGAGGATACCATTGTTGGTGCGGCCAATTCAGCATACCGTAATTACCAAGGTCTCCATCCGAGTGTAAAGGATCTTCTGCAACACTTTAAAGATCATCAGGAAGGAGGGAAACACATATGCCCACAAGCTCATCCAATCCTGGAAAGAGACATCTGCAACCACTTCCTAGAGACAGGGAAACCTGGAGAAGAAACTCTGCACCATCACATCTATCATTGACTTGAGAATGGAGACTCCATCCCCCACTGTTGATCTTCCTCTTGTTGAGCTGATCAGCCTAGAGATTAAACATGCCCGGAACATGAAGAGCTGTAATATCCATAAGATGGGCTTGTGAAAATGTCATAATAGGAATCAGCTCCTCCATCATAGCATGACTCCTGGTTCCCCCTTGTCTCCTGATGTATGTGACAGCTGCCATATTGTCTGATCAAATCCTGACAAAGAGAGAAAGCAATTGGCTCTGGAAAATCTTCAGTGCTTAATTCACTGCCCTCAGCTCGAGTATATTGTATGGCAGATGAGACAGATTCCTGCCTCATCCTCCCCGAGCTGAGAGATTCCACATGTGCTCCCCAACCCAGACCTGAGGCATCAGTGTAGAGTCAGGCTCTTGACAAGCGAATTCTCTGATTCCAGGTCTTTGTCTGTAAATCCCACTGAGTCAAAAACACCTGTTGTATTGGGCGACCCCACCATCTTGCCCACTTGACTAATCCAATTGTGGACATCAGGGTGCTCAAATATCTCATAAATTGCCCTGCAGACACCAGATCATATTCAGTCATTGCTGACGACATCTCTGTCACCTTGAAAATCCTGTTTAGAGAAAGGGACATCTCTATGTCTGTATCTATTTCAGCTCCAAGATACAGTAGCCTGTGCATTGGTTGGATAGTAATTTACTTTTTTCTCTGTTCCAGCCAAACCATTGTAGAGTAGCTGCTGCTCTGTCTCTGTGTCATTCCAAGGTTCTCTCTGGCAACTAACTACAACTAACAAAAGGTTGTCTGAATACTGATATATATACTATATATAGCTAATCTTAAATCTGATAGAGATGCCAAGATCCTCTCATGGGGTTCACCTCCCCTGGTCATCTGCTCTATATCTTCTATCCAGATGGAAAGAGCCTTAACTTTATACACCAAGGCTATAGAGGGCTTGCACATGGCTCCTGTTGTCATATATAACTTTATATCTGCCTCTCCATTGGATGCTTCAATACTGAGACATCATCAATTGGAAGAGTTGTCTTTCTTGATAACCTGGCCACCGGAGCATCCGCAGTTGGAGGATTATCCCATACTTTATGTGAATCTGGAGGAAAGGGACACAGCTTACCATACCTGGCCTCCACAGGCACCTTTCTTCTTTCCAAAAAATGCATTAGTTGCTGATCCTGCTCATCCAACACCAATGCATGCCTGACTGCTTTAATAAGGTCTGATAGATGTTTCATATCGTAGAAGGAATACTCTTCTTCCCCTCTTCCTCAGATGAACTTAAATCTGACCCTATGTCCTCAGGCATATCAGGCTGATTACACATGATCTTGTGACATCTCTCTGGATGCTGACGGGGTCTGTGATAAATCTATGACTGGAGCACACTTCTGGGCCAGTGGAGTGTCTGTATCCCCTTCTAAGATCTCAGCCACACATTCCTTGCACAGATTCTTATTTGGGAGAGACGGCTTTACAGGGTCTAGCTTCATTATCTTGTGAACTCTGCCTTTTTCTAGCCGTCTCTTCAACAGGGGTAGTAAGCCTACAAGCAATAAAGGCTGCACTTACTGATGGCGTCACCTCCCACACTGATACGCTTGCCTGCCTAGAAACAGCACACCCCCCCGTGCTGCAATAGGGGTACAGGGCTGGAACTAGGGGTAGGCAGAGTAGGTGCCGCCTTTAAGGCTTTTGGCTGCTGCTTGCACAGGTAAAAAGTTGATTAGGCAATATGATGGATTTTTGGCTGCTGCTGGCACAGGTACAGATTGGGGGCAATATGAGGGATTGGCTGCTGTTGGATCAGGTATATGGTACGATATGATGGCTGCTGCTGGTACAGGTACACAGATGTTTGGGGCAATATAATGGATTTTGGCTCCTGCTGGCTTAAGTACAAATTAGGGGCAATATGAAGGATTTTTTTGGCTGCCGCTGGCATAGGTGAAGATTGGGGGTAACAATATGATGGATGTTTTGGCTTATGCTGGCACAGGTACAGGTTGGGGGCTTGGGGGAAATCTGAGGGATTGATTGCCTTTGGCACAGGTACAACGGGCAATATAAATGGTAAGGAGGTAAATGGTAATGCAGGTGGGGGGGGGGCACTGATTGAAGCCCTTGCCTAGGGTGCAAAAATACCTTGGCCCAGCCCAGCCCTGAGGGGACCTGCTCCTGAGAAAGCGCTAGGCAATCACAATGGAGCGGGCATCGGGCAGAGAAAGTGTGTAAGAAAACTGCACCTCAATACGGCCCTAAAAAGAGCAGAGTGTGTTCTTAAAAAAAAACGATCTGGTCCTGGACAGAACAGAAGAAAAAAAAGGGAGGACAGGAAGGGGTGGGCATTATAGGGGATGTAGAGGCAAAAAAATAAAATCCAATTTTTACTTTCTTTTATGAAAAAGAAATGTATCTCCAATATACTTTAATTAAAAAATGTGTACTGTTTTTATAATAAACCTCACTGTATGCAGGGAAATTCCCCCTTTGTTTTACTTGCTCTGCCCGCTGCAGATAGGAAACTTTAGATGGTCCCTAACTGCTCTGAAGGGAAACTTTCAAACGGCAGGGGGAGCCCCCCACCTTACTTCCCAGAACTTGACCAGTGACCGTGTAGAGAGACCAGTGAAGTCTGCATTTTATTGCTGCATTGGTTTCTATGGCAGATATTACTTGACTTGTTCTTTTTTGATAATTTATGATGATCCCTAAGCTTCACCTCCCATTAGAAGCCCAGACCACACTGAGCATGTGCATAGTCTTGGTCTTGCAAAAATTGTAAACAAAGTTGCAAGATGACAGCCCCCTGCAGCCAACTTTGAAGGAATAAATCATTTGTTTAATTGGACTTCTCGTGCAGTAAGTCTATGTTTATATTTACTATACAAAATACAACATTTCTACAATTATTCTATGTAAGACTTTAGTTCCCCTTTAAATGCATTTCTTTAAATAACCCTTCTGTATCCTGACAGTATGGTAGAGAATAAACCCAAATGTGTTATGCTGCCAGGGGATGGCCAGAAAATTTACGCTTCAATATTATAAAAATAATCACAAATGGAAAATAGAAAGTAATTGGAAAAAGTCTTTATTTCTGGTGATCAATCTGAAACCAGCTGAACTGAAGAAAAAACCCCTCCAAATAAAGATAAGGAGGATCAGCACTCACTGTACTGAAGATGAAAAAATGCTTTTATTGTCAAGTGATATACATCTTAATCCAACGTTTCGGTCCCACCTGGGGACCTTTTTCAAGGATGCAGACAAGAAGTTTTAAAAACTATCATTTGTCCTGCGGCTCCCCAGTGTTTCTGAACCAATTTGGGTGTGGTTGAGCAGCATGCGGCCCACTGAAATCCTGCCGCCCTAGGCCCGGGCCTTGGTGGCCTCTCCACAAATCTGGGCCTGCACTCTCTGGTCTGTGATTCTGTTGTATAGAGAGCACCTAAGCACAGGCCTTAGAATGCCTATATGTTAAATCTGCTAAATACGCTGGTTTGTCCAGGATCACAATTTCACATGCTTCTTAGGGTAGGGTTGTGGGATTGTACAGCTTACTGTAAATTTATATGTTTTTGGATGCACAGGTCCTTGAGAATGGTGAAATATAATAATTTTGGATTATGTTCAATTGTCACAGGGTACAGAATTTCATAGCTCTTAACTAACATATATATATATACACATTTAACTGTAGATCATAATAAATAATCTAGACGTATATAAACAGTATGTATAAGTATATACATACACGCAGTATGTATATATATATATATATATATATTTATATACTGTATTTCAGATATATCTAAATCTTCCTGTGTTTATCTGTAAGTGGTAGCTGTTGAGTACACTTGCTTTGAGTTTTTCTCAGGTATTATTTCTGGCACAAGTCAATATTTCCCTTTATACCCAGGTCAGCCATCAGGGGGGGCCAGGGGGGAGAGTTGTAGGGGGCCCCGAGGGTAAGGGGGGCCCGGCCACGCCACACTTCTGACTGACTTCGGGAAGGCATGGACGTTTAAGGGGCCCTGGCCACCAATTTTCTCATAATGTGGGAGGGGGCCCTGGCCACCAATTTTGGCCACCATTTTTTTTCTCATGTGGGGTCCTAGCCACCAATATTTTTTAATGGGGGGCCCTGGCCACAAATGTTTTTTTATGGGGGGCCCTGACCGCCAATATCTTTTTATTTTTTATTAACATTAACTAACCACCAATTTTTACTGTGTGGTGGGGGGCGGACCTGTGGGGTGGGCGGACCTGTAGGTGGGGCCTGCAGTGGGTGCAGCCCAGGGGGCCCAGGAAATTTTGTAGTATGGGGCCCTGCGAATTCTGATGGCAGTCCTATACCACCTTATTATCAGTTATCAGATGCCTACCCAGAAGAGAAAGTGGTAACATTTGACCAGACATTGTCCAGCTGAGGGTAGAGCCGTTTGCACAGTACAACTGACAACACACATATTTATAGGATTAGATATTTGGAAGAAACAACAATGGCCACTTCTATTCACGCAGCTTTCCCAGTAAATATCAAGAAAGCAGCAAAATAACAGTAGTTACATTTTTGGAGAGTGGAGATAATACTTTTCTATTTCAGGTATGCAATCCTTTATCTATAAACCCTGTTATCCAGAATGCTCCAAATTACAGAAAGTCTGTCTCCCATAGATTCCACTTTATCCAAATAATCCAAATGTTTAAAAAATGATTTCCTTTTTCTCTGTAATAATAAAACAGTACCTTGTACTTGATCCAAACTAAGATATAATTTATCCTTACTGGAAGTAAAGCAATCCTATTAGGTTTATTTTATATTTACATGATTTTCTAGTAGACTTAAGGTATGAAGATCAAATTACGGTAAGATCCATTATCCAGAAAAGCCCAGGCCCAAAGCATTCTGGACCTGTATCATGCCTGTATTACAGGTACATATAATTGGTACTCAGTTGTCTGTGATCTACACAGTGCAAGTATGTAGCCACCATCCATAGCCTTCTTGCTCTTAGGAGCATTTCATATTCTTGATTGGGATATCCATTAACTAATTTGGCTCTGGGCCTAGGATTATATTAAAAATAACAAGAGTATATATCATGTCATAAAGGTGCCACTATGAATTGAACATTTTTCAGTCAGAAGTAGTACACTTAGCTTCGTTGTAGGCCATGGATGCCCCTGAGAAAATTATGAATCTTGAATAGATTTTCTAAACTAGCCTTCATGTGCCACACTGTTGCTTCATCACCAGGTGGGAAATCTCCTCTCCAGTGAGCAATGATGTGTCAACAATACCTGCTGCTTCACCTTTTGTTGGAATTGCCTGAAAATGTGGAAGGATTTATTTTTTTAGAGATTACCAGGGATTGCTGCATGTAATATGCTTACATTATTTTAAGAAAAATGACAATTTTGGATACATGCAGGTAATATAATTTCTTCCTATCTTTCATACTGCAATAACCAGAAACCTCTTGTGAAATTACTCAATTATTACCATTTTTTGAAATTTTACCTATAATTTACAAATATGTGACCATAATCTCACCAGTACTGCTTTAGTGGCAGTAATTCATTTTTAATTTTTTGTGTTTTTATAATTATTTACACTTTTTATTCTAAAGTCTCAGGTTTCAACTTGTAACTTTTTTTTCCTAGGGTTAAAAAAAAGGACAAGAAACGCCAAGTAAAAAAAAGATTTTTTTTGCATTCAAACTTTGCATCTTTTCATCCAGGACCTACAAATAATCCATTGTTTGGCTACAAATGTTCTGTTTTATGATAAAGTTTTTCATTGTATAGTTCTGTAGAGAATAATGGGGTGGTGTGTTGCTAACAGGAATACTCTTACTTTGGGTGACAAAGCACCCACAAATACCTGTCATTGGAATCACTGCATGTAAAATACTTTACATGTGGCAATATTGGCTATTACATACAATTCCAATGAATCCAGAGAGGCAGAAATATTTCAGCACCCTGTATGTCATTTCCCAAAGAAGTATTAGAAATGTCAAAATGCAGGATAAATTGTAGAAACCCTGAAAGGAAAGGTAAACCATTATTAATTAAGCATTAAGGTCAATATGCTTTTTGTTTTATGGGGTTAATTACCCCAACATCAAGTCCTTTTTACATATTACATATACAGGTGCAAAATAGACAGGAGAGCAATAATAAAGGAGATCAATTAAAATACTGCTTAGAGTTTGTCCAGTTATAAAAATTATCATAATTTATTTATTTATTTATTATAAATTATCATCTATATGTTAAATGCTCTTTTAAATATTTATTCAAATATTTAATACTGCAATTGTTTCAGTGAATTTTCCAGTTTTACCTGTCAATAAAAATCCTGTTTCACAGCAAATGTTTAATCTTCAATGCATTTAAATGCATTGCTATAATTGTTTTTAACATACTAGACTGTTTCACCACATTTTGTCTGAAATGTAATTTACATTTTCTTCTCTGTTTCAGTGTGTGTGTGTGTATATATATATATATATATATATATATATATATATATATATATATATATATATATGTATATATATATCTATATATATATATAGATAGATATATATATATATATATATATATATATATATATATATATATATATATATACAATCCGAAAAGCTCCTAGCGCACACCATTAAAGTGCAATACCTGGGTGCTACCTTCAATGGCCGATTACATACTTTGCAAAAACGAAGATGCACACCAGGATTTGGCAAAAGGGTTAAAAATCCATTTTTATTCATTT
Source organism: Xenopus petersii (assembly GCA_038501925.1). Taxonomy (NCBI): domain Eukaryota; kingdom Metazoa; phylum Chordata; class Amphibia; order Anura; family Pipidae; genus Xenopus; species Xenopus petersii. Next base: position 107,289,769 of record CM076673.1, read on the forward strand.
ACATTTAAAAAAGAGCTGGTCAACGTTTCGGTCTAATTCTAAGACCTTTATCAAGAAGACCTTTATCAAGAAGTCTTGATAACGGTCTTAGAATCATTTTTAAACATGATTTCCTTTTTCTCTTCAATAATAAACCAGTACCTTGTACTTGATCCTAACTAAGCTGTATAAATCCATATTGGTGGTAAAACAATACTTTTGGGGTTACTAAATGTTTAAATAATTCCCTAGTAGACTGTAGAAGTATGGAAATCCAAAAAAACATTCTGGAAAACAGGTCCCATACCTGTATATATTATTTATTATTAAAGTATACTATATAAAAGTTTTTTAAAACATTTACTAAAACTTATCAAAAACACACCAACCAAATATTTTGTAGATTGAATTCACCGGATAGTTAGTACTAAGGTTTGACTGTCATTGCTCTATTCTAGTTTTAGTTCCAGTACAGATAATGGTTTCACTTTCTAATGATAATGATGAAACACTTTTCAATTTTTATAAATCCTCTTTTTTATTTTGCCAAAAAAAGTTCAAACGTGTTAAAATAAATATTTTTAAGTTATGAACCTCACCCTTAAAGTATTTCAATGCTCTTGTCCTGGACAATTGGATTTTAAAAATGTCAAATTGATTTACTTTTCTTAAAAACTATAACTAAACATACAAATGACATTTTCCGTTTCAAATCTTATTTTAGAATGACCACTGACATTTAAAGATCTACTGAAATGTACAAGGGAAAAAAACATTAAACACAGACTATATATTTACTTACAGTTTTCTGCAATTAATTCTTACTCATGCATTTGACAAATGATGTTAAAAAAATGTAGTATCCATTATTCACAACAAAAAACTTCCGGCATGAGATTCGTATAAAAAGTGTTTCTACATTTTTCTAGATTGGAACATTATAGACTTTTTGGTTGAAGCCCCTTTTAGAGAAATAAGTCCCCCTTTACAATGTTATAAGAACATTTTAAAAAATACAATTTTAAACAGTTCATACTTGAAATAATGTTTTACTTTCTCAATGTCACAAGAAGCAACCCAAACCCTTGGGGGGTTATTTATCAAGGTCCGAATTTATCTCAATATCAGTTGCTACAAACTCCGATCTAACCTGCTCGGATTTTTAACGCTTATTTATTATTACATTTTCCCGAAAATTACCTCTGTGGGAAAAGCTCAGATTTTCACGATTTCTCCATGAATTTTCCCCTCAAACTCCGTATTTTTCACCTGAAAGCTCAGAAAACATCGTGAAATTGCCCGAAACCCCAGACACAACCAAAAATCAATGGGACTGTTCCCATTGACTTTTATGCAACCTTGACAGGTTTGAGATGCTGTGTTTTTATATTCGGGCTTTTTAGCCCTTGGGGTTTAATAAATTCAGAAAAATTTGTGATTTTTTTTAAGCCTATTATAACACAATAAAATCACCAATTTTGGATTTTGGGGAATTTCGGGTATTCGGAGCTTAGTAAATAACCCCATAGAGTGCTTAAGGGACCAGAGTTTAGTATTCTCTTCTAAATATAACAGCCTTCTTTTGTCAGGATAATCCCCCAAGTATTCTGCTGCCACATCTTATAGACAGGGCCTCCAACACTGCTCACAAGAATAAAGGAGGGGACCTAATATATTAGAAAATCCTGGAGCATAGAATAGACTGGAAAGCAGAGTACAGAAATCAGACATTGCCTCCAGGCCAAGTTCAGAAGAGGGCAGAATGATGTGATAAGACAAGCCATGGGTCAAAACCAGTTTTTTGAATGACAAACCACAGACACAAAGGAAAGAAAGGGACAGGACAAGAAATAGATCTAGTAATGAACCCCTACACAAAACAGAAAAGGAGCAGAAGTCACACCAAGCACTAGGACTGCATCAAGGGTCAGGATCATGAGAAGGCATTCAGCAAAACACAGCATACTCAAACTCAAAATATGAGATATGTAATAGGGGAGAGAGGAGTTAAGTTTTGGGTTTATGTAGGGAGATATTACTGGAAAATATCAGGCAATAAGCTTCACCTGCTGATTAATAAAGCACACCTAAAAAGTGGTAATCAGAGCTGGGAACATAGTGAGATGTGGGAATGATTTAGTGGGAAAAATATTAGCAAAAGAGGGTTATTTATCAAAGTCTAACTTTATCTCAACATTTCCAGCAACAAACTCCGAACTAATCCGCACAGGTTTTTTCGGAGTATTTATTATTCGATTTTCCCGAATATTTGCTTTGCGGAAAAAGAAACGTTTTCCACAATTTTTTCCTTATTTTTCACCCGAAAACTCAGATTTCTTATGCTTTTTGCCCGAAAACTCTGAAAACTTTGGGGTATTGCACAAACCCCAGCGCACATCAAAAAATCATTGGGACTTCTTCCATTGATTTATATGCAACGTCGACAGGTTCGAGATGCTCAATTTTTTGATTCAGACTTTTCCATCTTCGGGGTATAATAAATTCCAAAAAGTCCGTGATTTTTTAAAAAAAATGACAACACATTTTTCCGAATTTTTACATTCAGAGTTTAGTAAATAACCCCCTAAAAGTTAATTTAAAGGCGAACAGCCCCTTTAAAGTAAAACTGTACCCCCTAACAATGTAGGTTTCTATAAAAATAGAGACCACATTGGATAATCCTAAATAGAAAATTGCCATTTTAAGAAATAAGGGCTGTCCGCTGTGATCCTTTTGATATACTGCTTGTGAGCAATAACTTGGGTCATGGGTCAGAGGCAAAGCTACTAACCAAAAGTTCATGCAGTCTATTATAGTCAATATCTGAAGCAACCTCTAACCTGACCTATGCAATATTGTTAGCTGAGGAGGTATTCAGCCCAAAATGCTGCCCTGTGCAATTATAAAAGATCAAGAGCATGAACTTTGTATCTCTTCAACCTCTGTCTGTTTATTCATTTTTAAGAATATTTGCTGGGCAACTGCCTTTGCTTGCTATAGAACGTTTGCCCAGCAATATAATACTCCAGAGACATTGGACTCAAATAACAATCCCAAAAACTGCTGAGTTATACTTACTCAAACTTAAGGTTTGATTCACTATAAAGATTGTAAATCATTAAATCAAATTAGAAATTATCCACTATGCTACACTTGTAATGATTTTATGACCTTCCAACTAAATGCCAATGGCTGGTAGAGACAAGTAGGAGAGGAACGTTTATGAGAATAAGGGGCCCACCTTTGGCACTGATGAAAAGTAAACTGAAACTGTCAAAATAAATAATACAAATAAAATGCTTCCATTTCTAGTTTTTGGTTATTTTTCAATTCAAGAAAATTATTTTTTTGTGCATGTATGTTATTTGTCATGTGTAGGGATGGGTGAATTTTTGAAAGTTTTCAATTGTTTATTGATCATGTCTTAGCAATAAAATATCAAATATAAAGAATCTAAACAACAGCATTCCCAAAAATGTTCAATAGTTGAGGAAATGTCTAAGGCAAAGCACAATAACGTATACTTACTAGACTTGCCTACAACAGATAAGTATTAGAGATACTGGCACCAGAAAGTTAAACTTACTTTACAACTATCACAGTATTGTGTTTACAAGAACTTTAGAATTTTACCATAAAATATTTGCATATGCTTTTACATTAAAGGGCTCATTTACTAACAATCGAATTGTGATTTTTTTTTCCCCTACAAATCTCCTATATTTCTGAAAAGCTCTAAAAATTTGAGATGTGTTAAGTGCTTAATGCTTACATTTTTAAGCTTAATGCTTAAAAATGTTTAATGCTAAACTTGGCCAAGTAAATGTTGTAAAGGTGCTATAGAAATTAATGAGAGCTGTGCTGATCTTATTGGACTGCTTTTGATCAATTTGGACTTTTAAGAACTTCAAGTAGCAATTACTTACAATAGCAGAACAATAGCAAAAAATCAATATGACTTATACAGTTGGTAACCTTTAGGGGGCTATTTTATCAAAAGACGAATTTTAGAATAATTTTTTTAAAATTAGAATAAATTCAATTTATTCCTAATTTGAATGGTATATTTAAAATCTAAAATTCGTTCGATTAGTTCCAACCTAAAAATGTGAATCGAATTTAAACTCCGAAACCTCCCTCAGAATATTGCACATTTTCGCCCATTGGAGTCTATGGGAGTCTATTAAAGTGATACTGACACGAAAAAATATTATTCAAAATATTAAAGTACATCAAAAGTTACCTATAGTTAATGTTGATCGTTTTTCACTCATAAGGCTGCTTTTGTAAGTAAAAGTTCCTAAACCTGATTTGCCAATCTGACTGTCGCTTCTCAACATGTCAGTTAGAGTTTCTAATGCTAAAGACTGCTGAAGCTCAAATATGGCAGCACCCTTGGGGAGGAACATGGGGGATCAGATGGGTAATGTAAAAGCATCTGTAAATACTTTTATGGCAAAATTATAGATAGCATGTAAAGACAATATTATGATAGATGTAAAAAAAGGTTGAATTTCTGGTGTCGGTATCTCACTGCCATTGACGTCTACATATATATTACTTTAAGGGGCACATTTACTTATAATGAAAAATACTTTGAATTTGGAAGTATTTTTTTGGCTACTTCAACCATCGAATTGGCTACTTTGACCTTCGACTTCGAATTAAACAATTCGAACTAAAAAACGTTCGACTATTCGAACATTCGACCATTCGATAGTCGAAGTACTGTCTCTTTAAAAAATACTTCAACTAGCTACTTCGCCAGCTAAAACCTACCGAGCACCAATTTCTGATCGAAGGAAAATTGTTTCTATCGATGGATTAAAATCCTTCAAATCGTTCATTTTGACGGATTTAATCATTTTAATCGAAATGCGGTAAATCCTTCGACTTCGATATTTGAAGTTGAAGGATTTTACTTTGATGGTCGAATATCGAGGGTTAATTAACCCTCAATATTCGACCCATCGTAAATGTGCCCCATAGTGTTGGAAGATTACAAACAAAACTGAAAATATCTACAAGCACACAAAAAAATTTCTCAGCATACATCTATGCCCTCAAATATCTCCATTCACTATTTTTAACAGACTTAAGCATTTAAAACATGGTCAGACATGTTTTATTATTTTTATCAAAAAAGCCCATGCCCTAATGGGATAATATTAGCAAAAAGTATTGAATCAGGGCCCTAACCACTATTTAATTTCTTGGCAAGTTAATAATTTAATTATTATTTTAATATGGAGGAGATTTGGGGTGAAATAGCATCTTTTTAAATAATGTGTATAGTGATTTATGCAAACAAAAAAAAAACAAAAGCATTTATAGTATAATTATTCCAACAAACAAATTGAATTAGTTACCATAGCCAAAGGGCTTCATATCCTTAGGTAATAGAACAATAAATATAAAGGAATCTGTTGGATTAAAACTTATATTCATATTTTCTGTCAGTCTTAACTAGATAGCAGAAATCACCTCAGTCAAAATTTACTGTGTTGTTATTTATTACTACCTTAATTTTTATTGTTAAGAATATATAGATGTTAGCGCACTTGAAAAAAAGCATTTTGAGGCAATATTTAGCTTTTCATAGAAACATTAGTCTCAGATATTTTACTTTTTTGATAAATATAGTTAAATATATTTTTAAATCATTTTCAGGTAATATTCATTTTTTTTTTTACTTTTCTTTTTTAATGTTTGAATTAGTGTATTGCCTATGTCCTTGATAATAAATAAATATTTATGGCTCAAAAAATGAAATAGCATTGTTATTACTGCATTCCTTAACTTAACACATTAGTACCAAAAAACCCCGCATTTAAGCACATTAGTTAACGTTTTTATGCCAATTACTTGAAATTGTACATTTAAAGTAAATTATTTCATGTATGTATAGTTTTATTTATATAGCAAAATAAATACATATTAATATACAGAACTGCCATGTAGTAGAAAGCAAATGTTATCATACATATTCTATTTTTGTTATTATTACATACCTTTCAAAAACACTTATTGGTAAGCAAAGGTATTCAGTTTCCCTGTTTACCTCATGATATAACAATAACTATAGCTAAAATAGGCAAAATGTTTATCCAGCACAGGCCCTATTCATGGCACTCAAGTTGAACAAGTGTCGTATTGGAACACCAAGGGCTGGCCTACCAGAGAACCTATTGTCAAGGGCCCACCAGCCTGAACTTATCAAAAAAACCTTGATACCCCATGTTTGAGAAGTACAGATCTATTTATTATTAAAAAATAAATAAATGTAGGTAATTAATATATAATAAATTTGCCATTTATTTTCCACAGCTTTTTACACAATTTTTTTTTTGAGAATTCCATTTTACACAAATGCCCTAGAATGTATTATTAATGGTGAACTTTTTCAGGGGACCAGAAAAAAATGGTGTAAAATCCAGGAAAATGTAGTATGCATGAAATATAGTTGGGACCACAAAACAACATGTAAAATGAGGGGAAACTTAAAATCAGGGGATGTAAAATTGAGGTTCCCCTGCATATTATTATTTGATTAAAACACACAAACAATTCAGATTGCATAGGGTGGGACAAGGACAATTGATTATGCCCTTCATCAATCTGCCCAAAGTGAAAACTCTGATGGAAATAAAAAAAAAATATAGCATGATGGAAATAGAAAAAGAAAAAGTCCTTTGTGGTCTGCACTCCACTGGAATCAATAGAACACCCAGGTGCTACTCATATAAGCATATGTAGATATAAGTCCAAGAGGCATGAGTGCACACTGGGATTTACTTAAAAACATAATTTTGTTTTGTTACATTAAAATGTTTTGGTCCAAGTAAAGAAATAAAATGATGTTTTTAAGTAAATACCAGTGTGCACGCATGCCTCTTGGACTTATATATATAAGTCCTCAACCACAGCTATTCAAAGAGGACTACATATACAACAGAAAAGTAATACAGGTATGGAATCCATTATCTGGAAACCCTTATCCAGAAAGGCTATTCCCCATAGACTCCATTGACATTTTTAAAAATGATTTGCTTTTTCTCTGTAGTAAGAAAACATTACATTGTACTTGATCCCAAATAAGATATAATTAATCCTTCTTGGAGGCAAAACCATTCTATTGAGTTTATTTAATGTTTAATTTTTTATTAGACTTAAGGTCTGGAGACCCAAATTATCTGGGAAGCATTCAGGATAACAGTTCCCATACCTATACTATAGTATATAAGTGATTAAAAAATATTAGTTTAGTCAGTTCTTGCGTTTACTATTAACTAAATTTACATTAATATCACCGGGGGGGGGTATTTACTAAAACTCAACTTTTTCCTCAGTATGATAAAAAAAAACTCCTAAATCCGATTCCCTTACATTTACCATTAAAACTTCTCTGAAAAATCGGTATGAGAGACAGTTGCGACAAAATAGAGCATCAATTCATTAGTTGACTTCTACATGATTTTGACAAGGTTTTAACTGGAATATATTCCAAATCTGATTTGTAGCAGTTTTGGAGCATAATAAATCTCCAAAAATTTGAGTTTTTTTTCTTCTCTAAAAATTCCAGTTTTTCCCTTTTAAAAACTCCAACAGAAAAAATTGAGTTTTAATAAATAGACCTCCAAGTATATTTTAGGTTAGTACATTTTTAAAATTTTTATTGCATCAAACCATAAAATAATTGTTAGAACCGTAATCTTGTGCTACTTCATGGTATGCAGGTCCACTTGGTACTGAATAAATTGCTGCATGCAGTCTCACTGCTGTCAAGACATCTGATCTGATTACATTTCTACTAAATATGGTGGTTTAATTACATATATGAGAATATATGTCTAACTGTTTCCAAGACTGTAGTGCCAGGGTAGACTATTTATCCATCTCAGGACTGCAAAGTCAGGACCCTCAGAACTAAGGATCCCTTTGAAAACATGTTGAATATAAAAATCCATATATCTAGAGACATGATGAGTGGTTATTGAGGGGTCGATAATAGTGAGCAGGATTGCAAGGGACTGGACTAGGGAAAGGCAGAATGAGGTACTTGCTTAGCCCCCCCCCCATTCTGTTGTGTCCTAGGCAAGTATCATGTCTGCCTACCCCTAGTTCCTCTCCTGCTAGTAAGTAATGGAAATAACAAAAATGTTTTTGTTGAGAAAATATTTTCATAACAATTGAGCACTTATTTTAGAAATGATTGCCTATTTTTTTCACATTCCAAACAAGGTCATCATCTATTTTTTTTTATTCTCTTATACAGTATATGTAAAAAAATATTGGGTATTTTAAAAGCATCTAGTGTAATGGGAGTTAATATAGAAATCTCAGATATTTCCATGTAAAGTTTATGGTGGGAGATGTGGGTCAGTAGTAGATTTTATTTTGACAACCACCTTATTATACAGCAAATACACAATGAACCAATACAATACTAAACCGATACTCAGAGGAGAGAAGATTGTGGTGGGGTAGAGATGATCTTATTCTGATGATTTCCCCACTTACTGTTGTAGGTACCCATAGGGTTAATGTGCCCATATGGCTTAAAATCCCTACACTTCCTGACAGGAATATAATGTTGTAGACTCTCTAGGAGAAGAAGACAGTGCACTGCAGGAAGACAGATGAGCAGCTTTGTGCTCCAACAAGGAGGTGTAACAGGGAGTAGATTCCTAGGCTGTAAGATTTGCCTACAGTGAAGGGACACAGTGTATATGGTATCAGGCTTTAGGTTCTCCTCCCTGATAACTCCACTGGGTGAGATCTGGGTGAGATATTTCCACCTGGAGGTGCTGTACTGCCTTGACTACATCCTCGGGGAATGCACCTGCATCTACCTCTGATATACTGTCTGAGCTGTGTGCCTATATATTCTGCAAATGCCTGTGCTGATGTAAGTAACCCGTGGATCATTTGTCTCTGACAAATAAAGTTATGTTGTTTCATTTGATTTGCAAGAAGCTCCTGGTGCCCATTTCTTTACTGGTTAAAGCACAGTAGCCTGTGGGAGTTGTAGTTGCACTACACTGTACCTTCCATACTTCCCTTTTGCGAAGGACTTGCCTTAAGTGTTAGAGTCAAGTGTAAACCATGCTCTAGTATACTAGCTGGATGTTAACCCCGTTGGCCTTGTTAGTCCAAAAACGTGTTACACTGTACAAAATGAATCTACTTGAACAAGAGAATACCAGACTAATGCTCAGGACAAGAACAGTGTCTGTGGAAGATGCTTTAAAATGGGAGCACCAAGTCTAACAACCATAAAATGTCAGGGTGAGTTGTATCATGCTGGTATAGAATCAGACTGGGCTGGCTGGGCACCAGGCTCTGTAGGAGATAGCCCCTTTAGTTTAGTAAATAGATCCAGTGGCATAACTATAGAGGAAGCAGACCAAGCAGCCGCAGTGGGGCCCAGGGAACAGAGGGGCCCAGGCCCCATACTATGGAGTCTGCTTCCTCTATAGCTAATAAGAAACCCTCCTACCCAGCTGCTCTCTTACCTGCTGCGAGGAAGGGGGACACAAGTTGGACGAGAGTGGGTGGAGTTGGGATGTGGAGTGGGCAGGATGGAGGCAGGACTTGGGTTGGGCAGAGGCGGGACGTAGCCAGGGTGGAGGCAGGGTGGGATGTGGGCGGGAGGATGGGGCACTCTAGTTATGTCATTGAATAGATCCCAATATAAACAGCTAAATTTGACTAGGATCTCCCCCAAACATTATCTGAAATGAATAGTAACACCAGAAAATGAAAGGAATTTAAAAGAATGACAATATAATGTATCCCTGCACTGGCAAAACTGGTATGTTTGCTCCAGAAAAACTACTATAGTTTATATATACAAGCAGTGTCGGACTGGGACACCAGGGGCCCACCAAAAGTTTTTTGAATGGCTGCCCCCATGGCTACACAGCAGCATTTGGTAAGATCCTGTGGTCTATCCGGTCCAAAAGCCTCTAAAGGACTACTGGTAAACAGGATAGAATTAATTTGAGTATCAGTAAAAGATAGGGCAGACAAAGATCATGGCACATGACACTGTATCAGTATCAGACAAGTATGGGATCTGTATGAGAGCACACACACTTTGTCATTATATAAACTATAGTAGAGTTTTTGAAGCAAACACACCAGCTGTACCAGTGCAGCACAGCAGTGCTTATGACAAGACGTTTTAGTATATTACTAGCATACATTGCATAGATTATTACAATTAAATCATACAAGGGAAACACAGAACATCAGAAAAAAAACACAAATACAAATGAACAGTGGCAAGCAGGGCAATTTTAAGAGTTTTGGCAATCTCTCTCTATATTTGACAGCTCAATACACCTTCATGTGGCACCTACACATGAACCAACCTGCACCTTCCTACAAAACAAGTGTCAATAACCTGACAACTATTATTGCTTTCATGGAACTGTTATGAAGTACTCCAACATATTTTATAGATTGGTAATAGTTAATTATCATTCTTTTATTGGTTAAAGGCTGCTTTGTGTGTAAATTGCTTTTGCTTGCTACTCAAATCACCCATATTACATACGTTTATAACACAGCAGTCTTGTTCTAGAATGTGTGCCCTTGTATTTGCCAGTAAAATGTCTACATAGAGCTCATCTCAAAGCTTAATCCTTTTCACGAGCAGCATGGTAGCACATTGCTGCCTTCTAGCACTAGAGCCCTGGCTTTGATTCCAACCAAGACACATAGGGGCCCATTTGATTACAAATTTGCCATTTCCCCCACAAATCTTAAAACAATGGGGGTTTTCCTGTATTTCTAATAAGCTCTAGAAATTTGCGATCATTAAGGGACAGATTTATCAAACGTTGCAGTGAAAATTCGAATTTAAAAAAATTTAATTTTTATTTTTGTGTACTTCGACTAGGGAATAGTCCAAATTCGATTCAAAGTTGAAAAAAAAACGAAAATTCTAAATGTATCATTTATTGTCTCTTTAAAAATTGGACTTCGACCATTCGCCATCTAAAACCTTCCGCATTGAGGTTTTTGGCTTTTGGGGGACCTCCTAGCACCTTTTTGGAGTCACTTGGTGAACTTTGAAAGATCTAAGTTTTTTTTGGGAAAAACTTCAAATCGTTTAGTATGATTCGATCAAAAACTGACCTATTCAGCCAAATAAACAAAAACTTTGATTCAATTGCGTTGGTCTTTTTGAATTCGAATTTTGAAGTTTTTCAAATTTGAAATTCGACCCTTGATAAATCTATAAAAAAGTGTAAAAACTACAAAAACCCTCTAATACAAAACATCAGTAAAAGCAGTCAAGGTGAAGTCAACGGGAGCTGCTCTGATCATTCTCAGTAGAGCCTGATATTAGGGGGGTTATTTATCAAGGTCCGAATTTATCTCAGTATTTCTAATACCCAACTCTGAGCAACTCCGAATTCTGATTGGACCTTATTTTTGAAGGAAAACCCTGAAAACTCAGAATTGTTCAGAGTTTTCCCACAGAAACTACGATTTTTTCTGAGTTTTCGGGGGGGTTTCCACCGAATCCCCAAAATCATCGGATATCGGTATGGACAGCTCAGAAACTGGGACCTTACCCCTTGACTTATAGAGGACCTAGAGAGCTTTTAGATGCCGGGGTTTCAGATTTTGAGTTTTTAGACCATCGGACTTCAATAAATCTCGAAAAATTCTTCGTTTTTTTTTTTTTTTTGCTCTGAAAACTACGAGGTTCGGATATTTGGAGCTTGATAAATAACCCCCTAGAAGTCTAAACTCCAAATCTCAGGAATTGTTAAAAATTAAATAAAAACATTTATGTAAATTGCTAAATCTCTCAGAGACACACCCTAACTGCATTTACTTCAATTCATTTGGGAGTTTAGATTCCCTTTAAATGCTTTCCAGCAACAGAACGTAGAAGTTACGACTCTTGCCATGCACTATAGATTCTACTTTTGCACATTCCATTGTAGTTTATGTTGCCTAGCAACACTTCATGCCTGCTGCAGCTGCCATGGACAGTAACAAAAATGTCTATATTTATTTTAAAAAATGAGAGGATTTGTTGGCTTTTACAGAGACCTGCAATACTGTTGGACACATAAGGAACTCACAATATAGTCCAATTTATTAGATGGTTTGCATTAAATTAAGATTTTTCAAATCATAACCTCATGATGTTTATCATTACTACAGTATATCTCAGTAGCTTTTTACCTGCCAAGTTTCATGTTCTACCTAAATCAAACTGATAAATACAAGAAAATATTTTTTCTTTTTTGCTGAATTGGCTGAAAATCCATCTGATAATATATTCTATAAGTGCTATACATAAATAAAAAAAAGTGTAAATACCATGTGTAATACTGAAACAGGGTGTAAAGCCACATTTGGATATAAAAAGCATTTTGGAATAGCTCTTCAATGACAGACTGTGGTAGAGGCAGTAATTCCAAGCATGCAAGAATAAATCTCATCACAGGGGTTAATGATGCTTCTAAAGACAACAAACAGCTTATTCTAACCACTTCTGGATGGACAATGTAATGAAAATAAATAACACATTTCCTTCCTTATATTGCACAATGCAGCTGACCATAATAAAAGCCGCACAAACAAATAATATATTTCATATGAACAGGAACTTATGCATGTTCATTCACTATCATTGGAAACGTTATATTTGAATAAATGATTGACTCGTGCGAGGTTAGCAATTGCATTTTCTACCTCCAAGACATGCTTTCAGTATCTGTAAATGTTGTAATCAGTAGCTAAGGAATATTATATTCTCCTGCTACTCTGCTTTCAAACTGTGTGTTTTGCACTCTGCTGTACTTGCCTTGTTGCTAAGACTCTGGCCAAATCAATGAGACATATTTTGTTATTAATATTAAACTTGGCAGCAAGGTAATTACAGAACACCAGTTATTTTGTACCATACTGTTTAGTGTTAAACAGAATATGTACAATATGATGGAATGCTAACTAATGCTAACTATTGTCTTAGTGCCCTATCCTAATGCATTATAGTATGGCATTGTTGTATTTGCATAAATAAAGCAGATTTTTATCCTTTAATCCTTGAAATGGTCTAAAAGAACCTTTGTTACTGATGTAATGCTTTAGTGAAATTATTCAAAATAACTTCCAATACATAATAATATGAATATATACATATATCTGTATATAAAGTATAGCATTGAATTTAAAGGAAAAATAAGATATCTACTTACATATCTGGCTGCCTGCTTGCATGTGAGTAGTTTTCAGTTATATGTCAGTAATATTAGAGGTTGAGATGTATAGGAAAGTCATGGCTGACTAATTGGTGGGAGGTTTGCTCAGTGCTTTGAGTCACAGTTTTATTATTCATTAAACTACTAAAGCCTTTTTTTTCAAATCTCTCTATAAATAAAGTGTGACTACTATAAACAAGTTAATTATTGTGCTGGTGGTAGTTTGGGTAGTTTGAAAGGATTATTCATAGCTTGTCTTGCTCTGTAGAGGATTTTCATCATCTTGCTGCATCATTAGTGTGGGTTTTTTTGTTCATACTGAACAAAATGCCACAGGCTCCAAATAGCTATTGCTCATGTATTCTCTACAGGTTGCCATTGGAAATACATTGTAAAAGCCATTGACATAGTTATTGCTGATAATCAAAGTCACAGAACCATTATAATAGCTATGTGTCAATTATTATGCTGTTTGAGAAATTCTTCATCTAAGGCTGTCCAGCTGTAAATTCACTAAATAACCCAACATTTGACACATAATTAAGGACTTTCTTCAGAATGACACATGTTGTACTTTGGGGAACCTTATTATAGCCGTTTAAGTAAAAGTACTTGAAAATGAATTCCATGGTAACCTGTAACTGCTAATGCAATAACACTAATCATCTCATCAACTCATTATGCCTCTTTAAACATGGTATATTCTAGTCACTTTTGTGTCACTTTTAACTTATGTTATATGAGTGGTTCTTAACCTTTATTTTTTAGGATAACAGATAGGTTCTAGTGCAGTAGAAGTGAAGATTGACACTTTGAGATTTGTGAAAATGTAGAACAAGAAGTCAATAAATCCTTACCTTTATAGCTGTTCAGTCTAACAAGGAAGGCATGTCTCACAGGTCCCACTTGTGTTAAGATATACACAGGCAGATTGAGTTGTCAGTCTATGGACCCATCTCTTTCAGCAACTATACTTAGGTGTTCTTGCTTGCTAAGGCCCATTGCCCAGAATGAAACCCCTGTGTTTATACATATTTAAATTTTTGTATTTCCTGGTACCTAATACATTCTTTGGGGGTTTCCTTTGATTAGAAGATATATAAAAACTCACTCTCTTAAAATAACCAGAAATACTCTCTCTCTCATAGAGATATATATATATATGTATATAATGAGAGAGGGAGTATTTAAGAGAGTGTCCGATTGACTCAAAAACCTATGAACATTAAGCACTATCATGCAGTTTTTCTAACGCCTCAATGCTGTGCTATTTTTGTAAGCAAGGTCTTACCTTATTTCAACTTTAAATTCATTTTATTTGTAGGTTGTTATAAACTGACCTGATCTTAGCTATTTTTTAGCTGGCTTTCATTTTTTATTTATTTATCTTTTATTTCAATTAATATAATGATTTTAATGATTTTTATCCTCTTTTCAGATTGCACTTTAATGCTATCTGGTTTTCAGGGTCACATAAGAACAAAAAAAGTGTATAGCTGCAGATTTACAGCATTATTTTTACTTATGTCATTTATGTAACTCGATTCCCTCTGCTGTTCATCTTCTATTCTATCTTCAGAACAGTCAGCACTTGAACTTCCAAAATTGAAAGCTGAAGGGGGGCTACATTAGCCAAAAGGAACAATCTCTTTCCCACATATTTTACACAAATGAAAATGAATTGTGAGCTTGCAGGTTTTTAGAGTTTTTCTTTAGAGTAACATTTTCCAGTGGCCTTTTCCCACTGTTCCTCACTTAGGCCACAGATATCACTAAGCCATTTGTTATTAGCTGGTTGAAATTGAGCTTGTAAGGTAGACTTTAAGCTAGTTTGTATAGATGATACCACTTTCCATTTGTCTTAGTAATGTAATAGTAATAGTTCTACCATATTTAGTATCAGTGCCAAAAACGTGTGATGCAATATCAGATAAGTGGGTTCTTCATGATTTCTGTATTATTAGTTATTACAAGATCCAAAAGAAATTCATTCCTAGTAGGTTCCTGAACAAGCTGAAATAAAACATTGTCATTCAGCATATTAACAAACCTACTAGCTTTTTCTGACTTGGCAACCCCATTACCCCAGTAAATCTCTGGATGATTGTCACCCATAATAATAACTTAAACTAGTTGTGAAGCCACCCTGATTTGTAAAAGTAGCTGGGCTTCATTCTCGTCACCTATACGAGTTGATTTGTAGCATACACCAGTGATCAATTTTTTTTGTTACCTTTTGCACAGTTCAAATCTCTACACAGAGTCATTCCACAACGTCCCCTGTGCCGGCCACTATTATTTCATGGCTTTAATTCAGGCTTTACAAACAGACTTCACCACCCTTTTTAATCCCTCTGTCCCTACTAAAAAGAGTGTAGCCATTTAAGCTCACAGTCCAGTCACATTTTTAATCCCACCAGGTCTCAGTTATACCAATTATATCCTAATATTTAGCACATGCAATTAACTCTAACTCTCACATTATACCTGACAAACTTATTGCATTACCAACATACATCGGCGGTTACTACTTCTTTCTTTGCATTTACATTTCCTAATTGAGAATTCATTCTTAAATTAATATTAGCTTGTTTTCCTTGAAACAGAGGGATCTCCCTAGCTGGTAAACTGTATGCCCCCCTCACCCATGATCCCTTACTAATACCACTGCCCAGTCTACCCTAGCTTCCCCATAAATCTCTAGCTTACCCACCCTCTTCCAACCTCTTAGCTATTCTTACCCCCTCACAACGAACCCCCTTTCATTGAGGTGCAATCCATCACGACTTATAGGTTGTACCCCAAGGAAAAATCAGCCCAGTGCTCTAGGAACCCAAACTTTTCCTTTCTACACCAAGACTTTAGCCACGTATTTAGCTCCATAAGCTCCCACTGTCTTCCTAATCTTGCACGTGGCACAGGCAAAATTTCCAAAAAAATTACATTGGAAGACCCAATCAATCACATGCTGAACCCTGACACCAGGAAGATGGCAAACTGTCCAGTTATAATGATCAGGATGACAGATGGCACTATCGATTTTCCTAATAATTGAATCTACTATAACCACATTTTGTTTAGGACTGGCTCTGCTCTCCTCCCCACCACTACTAGAGAAACTGATCTCTTGACTGTTAGATCAGTCCTATCTAGAGTTCACACTCCCATCTTCTTCAAACAATCTGGCAAATCTGTTGGGATGCATAAAACCAGGAGCAGCCTCCCTTTTGCTCACACTAGATGTTCTAACTGCCACCCAGCTGACTGCCTTTATCTACTTGTTGCTGTTCTGTTCCCCCAAACTATTTGACCCCACTAAGTCCTGCTCAGTGAGCAAGAGACTCCTTTCAAGATTGTCAATGGACCACAGTGTTGCAATTAGTTGCGCTAACACAAGCCTCTAAAGTGGCAATTTGCTGAAACCACCACAGAGGTTTCACACAATAGTTTAGAACTCTTGCTCCAGATCTGTATAAATGTGACAAACTGTGCACTGCGTCAGACCTTCAATCTTTCTGGCATTCATTATCCCAGTTACAGATCAAAAAACAAGAACAGAATATATAAAAAAATGTTTTACCGTATTTGAACCTCCTTTAGCTTGAAACTCCTTTGTTTGTAACTCCACTTATGGAGCCCCCTTTTAAAGAGAACCCACTTAAAAGCAGCTATCCACTAGAGCCAGCTCCACTGAAGTTCCAGGGGTTCTATTTATACAGTTATGTGCACAAGTTCAGGTGCACTAATCAAACCCCACCCACCTCAAACTGAGAAAATTATAACTGCAAAGTTAAACAGCTTCTGGCAAATTAGCTGCAAGCACAATAGCACACCAAGACAGAAACTTAAATATACATATTTAATACGTATTTTTTTGTGTACGTTTATTTGCTTTAGTTGCTTTTACCAGTCACCAGCATGTTAGTAAGCAAAATACATCTAGAATGAAACCCAAAATAGCCACAACATCTTCAATGATGGCTTTACAGTGCACTGAACGTATGTTCTTGGTCACAAGGCACAGTATCATCACGTTTTACTTCAAACAAACAAAAAAACCTGGTAGATTATAGAACTTATAAAAAAAATAAACACATCAGAAAGAGACTTACTTGTTTCACCCAATTCACTAGTACAACATTTACTAATCAGCCCCCCAGTGTCAGATAATAAAAATGTCAGACCAGTGTTGATCTACTTTGCCCCATCTATAGGTATTGTGATAACTTGAACTCTGTCAAGGTGATGTTCCTGATGGACACTACAAAACCTAAACCAGCTATAAGATAAGCATACGTTTAGTGCAGACTACATCAACTAAGTATAGTTCACACGTTAAATTAATAGTTACTAGTTAAAGGAATAATGCTCATCGATTCCAAGAACAGTGGAAGAAATTGGTCTGATGCTTTTAAGAATGGTAATGCCATGAACAGACAACATTTAGCACTCAAACTAATGTTGAATTCCAACTCCTAGTACTCTGGCAATGGGGTTATTGTTATATTTCTGCCAGAGGTTGCCTGCCCCTGTGGTTTATTTTAATAAAGATCACATATAGAGAAAAAACCAGGCCAGTTATCATGAAATTAAAACAAATGGGAGAAAAAAAAACCAAGCAAAGACTGATGCAGAATCGTTCCCTGTAGTAACACGCTCATACTGAACTGATCTGTTCATTGCTCCTCTACAGGACTTCATATCTTGTAACGGTTTTGTACTCAGCGATTTGAGTCCTAGTTGCCATGTGAGCGGCTGAATTAAAGTATATATTAAAGCTCTGACTCATAGAAAGCAATGGAGTGGGATGCTTTGGGTGGAGATGTCCTCATTTAAATCCAGAGGTCAAGCTGCCAGATTGCTTACACAAAACAATAGCACACAACTCAGATATTAAGCATGCTAATAAGTTATTATCCAGTTGCCACTTCAATATAGATGAAGAGCCGTTTTACAAGTTGTTTGGCATTTTGTATATATTATTCAAAGCAAAGGGCAAACATATGATATTAGTCGGACAATACCTTCTGTGCGTCAACTGGTAGGGAAAAAACAATCATTTAACTGGTGGCAGGATCAAAATAGTGTATCTAGAGAAATATGAACGTATCATGACTAGGGTAATGAATATTCACTGCTTTACAACACTATTCCTCTGTCACATATTTGTTTGTATATTAAGGCATATGGTCCAGAGGGCAAAGTGCTATTTTTGGACTTATAGCATCATCATTTTTTACCCACAATGCAGCATTTCCCCCATACTTCCCATGTTTTTCTGCATTGCAGAATACAATTACATTATTATTATTATTATTATTATTATTAACATGTAGTTATATAGCGCCAACATATTGCATAACACTGTAAAGTAAATGTGATTATACAACTAAATCACATGAATTATATACATAGCACATATGGAGTTACATACATCACAATCAATACAGGTACAAAAAGGTGAGGAAGGCCCTATGCAAAAGAGCATACACTCTAAAGGGAAGGGAGTAATACACTACACAAGGTGTGGGAGTGGGCAAGATCGAATTAAGTGGGTGAGAAATGTATTGTATGTGGTGTTGGGTTTAGTAGTTAAGCAGAGTGAGGGTAGGCTTCTCGAAAGAAGTGCGTTTTAAGTGATTTCATGAAGGTAGAAAGGTTGGGAGAAAGTCGGACAGACCGTGGGAGAGAGTTCCAGAGGAGGGGTGCAGCCCTTGCAAAGTCTTGAATGCAAGCATGTGAGGAGGTAATGAGAGAAGAGTTGAGTAGCAGCTCAGTAGAGGAGCATAGTAGGCGGTTAGGTGAGTATATAGTGATGAGTTCAGAGATGTACGGTGGGGCAGAATTATGAAGTGCTTTGAAAGTCAGTGTCATTAATTTGAATTTGATTCTGAAAGGTAATGGAAGCCAGTGCAGGGATTGACAGAATGGCGAGGCAGAGGAGGAGCAGTTGCTGAGGTGTATGAGCCTCGCAGCAGTGTTCATTATGGACTGGAGAGGTGACAGTCTCTGGAGGGGAAGGCCAATTAAAAGAGAGTTACAGTAGTCTAGATGCGATATGATGAGAGAGTGAATAAGAATTTTTGCAGCATCTTGGGTGATAAATTATTGTATTTTGGATATGTTCCTTAGGTGGAAGTGACATGATTTAATAAGTGACTGGATATGAGGAGTGAATGACAGGGCAGAATCTAGGATAACCCCAAGGCAATGGGCCTGGGGAGAGGGGGTGATAGTGGAATTGTTAACTATGATGGATACTTCCGGGATGTTACTGGTGTTAGTTGGAGGAAAGAGAACCATTTCAGTTTTAGAGAGGTTTAATTTAAGGTAGCGTTGCGACATCCATGTAGAGATAGCGGACAGGCAGGAGGAGACGCGAGTTAGGAGTTTTGGGTTGAGATCAGGAGACGCAAGATAGATCTGAGTATCGTCAGCATAGAGGTGGTAGTGGAAACCATATGAGTTGATTAATTTGCCGAGGGAGGAAGTATAGAGGGAGAATAGTAATGGTAGGGGAGAAGATGATACTCCGTTGTAGGAGACACTGAAGGAACGATTGGTGATGTAAGAAGAGAACCAGGACAGGGCTGTGTCACGAAGGCCAAGCAAATGGAGGGACTGGAGGAGGAGAGGGTGATCTACAGTGTCAAATGCGGCTGAGAGATCAAGCAGTATTACATGTGCACAAGTTCATGAATCATGTGTAAGTTGTGGCCACTGTGTTACTTCCAATGTGCGTGTAAATAAAATGCATTAGTCCAATTGGCAGGAGACAAGTGTTTAGCACCTGTTGACACAATTTGCAAAGGGGGACACTGAAATGACTAACATGTCCAAGTTGGTGGCAGCTTCAGGGTTTCCCATTGTCAGTAGGGGTACTTATGAACAGTTTAGCAGAATAGGCAAGAAGGACACAATGGTGCTTAGCCCAATCATGAAAAGTTCAAGAAATGTGTTTGGCATCAGTACACACAAGCTTCTGTCCATTTGCTTGCTCTTTGTCCTGATGATCATCAGCAAACTCTGTCTCTGTTTTTAATGCTGGGCTTGGAGTAGGGGTTTCTTCTTCTCAGGTCATGGAATAAAGGATTCTTTTAATGGTGGATATTGATACTTTAGTACCTAATAATTAATCTCCTTCACCAGTTTATTTGTTGTTGTCCTGGGGAGTTCATCTGAGCCTCCTTCCAGATTTTTAGGTGTGTGCATAATTGTTTAGATGACCTTCAGCTTTTTTTGTAGCATTTTTATGGTTCCAAAGGAGGGACCCGGCTTGTGCAGATCCACAATTTTGTTTCTGAGGCCTTGGCCGAGTTGCGTTGATTTTCCCATGGTACTATTTGCAAACAGGAAGTGGTTCTAAGTAGATCTTTTTGCAGGGTGGGACAGCATCCCATTTCACTAATAATTAAGATTACTGGGCAATCAGAAGCTTATACAAGTCATTACATAATATTCTGGAATCTTCAAGACTGTTTAAAGAGACATTCAACTTGATGTATTTAAACATTTGAGCCACAGGAGATCAGATATGATACAGGGACCTGTTATCCAGAACGCTTGGGACATGGTTTTTTTTTTTGGATGATGGATCTTCATATTTTAAGTCTATTAGAAAATCATGTAAACATTCAATAAACCCAATAAACTGGTTTAGCTTCCAATAAGGATTCGTTACATATTAGTTTGGATCAAGAATAAGGTATGGTTTTATTATTACAGAGAAAAAGGAAATAATGTTTAAAAAATTTAGATTATTTGATTATAATGGAGGCTATGAGAGACAGTCTTACTGTAAGTCGGAGCTTTCTGGATAACAGATTACCAGATAACTGATCCCATACTTGTATTGCCATGAGATGAAGCTTATATTAACTTTTCATTTTTGAGATAGTTCCCCCTTTTAAGGATGACTTTTAGCCAGATAATTAAGAGCAATTGTTTCATGGGATGATACCACTGTAGAGTTGATAGTGAGGGGGAGCCTGAGAGACCAGCCTTTATAAAGGGCCCAGTGAGGCCTGAAACTTTTGCCATGTATTGATGTCTATTTTTAGCCAATACAAATCACCTTCTGCATTTACAAAATTGGAACAGTGTGCTACAACAATCTTGGATTTTCTTTTGGTTTGTTCTGACCCTGAGCAGGGGGTCTTTTAGACTGATTAGCACCTGACACCTGAAAAGATATATTGGGAAGGGGTAGATCACACTAATTTATTGTGGGGAATTGCCTTCATTATGCTTTGTCCAGAATGAGCCGTAGTCCTCTGTTGCCTGTGCAGCATCCTCTGCATATGTCATTATTTTATCATTCTACTAACCAGGCAGGGAAGAATTTCCAATAGTTATAGCCCTATGCCGGGCAGTCCTTGCTCAATGATTGAGATTGTAGGTTTTACATATGGTCCTGTCTCTAGTGTGGCTGCATAGTATTGTGGCCAGTGGACTACATGCCTCCCCTAAAAGAAAAGGACATTTGTAATCAGCAAGTTAGTGATGACAGCACAGAGCACATGTAAATACACTTTATTGCAAGATGTCTGACTATAATCTGATAAAAATAATGACTCTCATTACTACTAGAGCAGTGTTACTGACAGCAGCTCTCAGCCAAGGGGTGGGAAACTACATAGCCTGTCTCCTTAATCTCCCTAGTGGATCTGCCTACAATGCCTAAACTTGCCCTTTAGTGCCAACCATTTACAAATAACCATACCAACAAGTACCATATTAAAGCACTTCCTGCTATTTCTAACTAGATTGCTGTATGCACAAATGGCAGTTCAGTGGATTTAGACACTCGGAGAAAGAGAACCAGAATACAGGTGATTAAATTAGTAAATAACATCAAAATAATAAAAAGGTAATTATAGTGCACAGGATTGGACCAGCCGACGGGACAGACCCGCTCTACACAGCCTGCACTCCTGACCTCCACCCCCCGCTCAATTGAAGTAATGATGCACACAGGTACGTGCTGGCAGGGGCCCTGATGCAGCAGTCTGGGTGGGCCCAGGACCCCACCCCCAGGCCCGGACTGGCAATCTGTGGGTTCTGGCAAATGCCAGGGGGGCTGCTGTATGGTTCCATAGAAAGTTACTATATAGTGGGCTGGTAGGGGGCTGTTTGGGCTGGTAGAGGGCTGTTTGGGCCTCTATGTACTTAGAATGGCAGGGCCTATTTTGACTCCCAGTCCAGGCCTGCCCACCCCCCTCCACTGAGTGTGCATTATAAATATTCTAAAAAGACTTACGGAATATATATATATATATATATATATATATATATATATATATATATATGTGTGTGTGTGATGCTAACGTGGGCTAGTCCAGCTAGTGCTTAGAGCGAGCTACTTTAAGAGCTGCAGTTGTCTCAGTTAATAAAATAGCAGTAATTACAGTTCTGAACTGTATAATGTTCTGTAGCTCAAGTGAATAAATTGATGCTGAAAATGACTTCTAAAAAAATTTGAGATGATACAGGTTTATAGATCTAAATATACGTTTGATATGGCTCTTTTGTAGAATTCTGTATAGTTTTTTAAAATTTTGTTTTTCAAATGCAACAATGTTTTTTTCCCTGTGAGTCCTAAACTGCTGTAAACATTCAAGCATACCTCCCAACATTTTGGAAGTAAAAAGAGGTACAATTTTTATTTTTATTTTGCACGTAACGCAGCAGAATTTCTTTTTGTTCATTTTACAAAATTTGGAAGGTTATGAAAGTTTGAAAATAATTCTCCTTATCTAAACGTTTTTTTTGTCTCAAAATTGTTACAAAGTATCTTATTTGCACCTGTTAGCTGTTATGTGCGCTCTGCTAAAAGCCAATTAAGTTGTTTCTTTTTCTGGCTGTGCAGTGCAGAGAAAATATGGACTTTCCAGTACAAATGAGGGATTGCAGGTCAAGCTGTCAAAAGAAGGACTGTCCCTCCGAAAAAGGGACAGTTGGGAGGTATGATTCAAGGTGTATTCTTCCTGACCATGCTCCATCTTTACAAAACTCCTACACTGACCATAAAGTCAAGGTAAATAAAGACTGTTATAGAAATTATACATCAGCTAGCATTAGCTGGCACATAATTACTAACCACTAGATCTATATAGATGAGTTGGTTACTTTCTTGATCAATAATATATGATAGGGAAAGCAGAACATATAAAAGCTGTTACTGTATGAGAAATTTTTAGTTGCCTTGGAGATATTTTTAGACGTAAGCAACATTAAATTGAAGTGTGGCAATAATTTTAATAGTCGCTCTGTTTATGTATGAGTATTTTTTATGAAAAATAAATAAGACCAGAATAGGAACTTTATGTTTACAAAAATACACAAGATTATTATTATATATTAAAACAGATACTATAAACTAAAGTCTGATTTTGTTAACCTTTCCGCTGTATATGCACTACATAATGTGAGTGTTTAATATATATATATATATATATATATATATATATATATATATATAATATATGAGAAGGCTCCTAAAGGTGGTCATACATTTGCCAACCCTGCACAGTACATAACCAAATGACCTATGGGATTAACTGATGGATAACATACAGAAGACACTACACGGTATGGCTGCCTTTTTGTTGTTTCTCTTGTTGAAACTGCGGCTACTCTTCACTACATTTTTAAACTATTTATTGGTATGCATATGGCTAACTTAAGGTTAACAAAAGAATGACCACTGCTGCCATCTAAAGATGTGATTTGGAATATTTAATATTTAATTCATATTTAATAAATAATTTAAAAAACATACCTGAAGTTTATGTGACATGCAGACCCCAGCCCAAAAACAGTCCCTTCATCATTTCTGAGCAGAGGTCCTCCTGTCACCACCACAGGTACATCATCATTTCCCATGGATTAATATGGGAAGCCATAGCCATAATCTTGGATATCACAGACAGGGCCGCCATCATGGGGTTACAGGGGGTACAAGTGTTCCGGGCCCGGGCCTGAAGGGGGCCCGGCAGTACTGAACTTTTTGAAAGAGCCAGGCCCCCCTTGTCAGTGTCGAAGCCGTGACGCCTCCTTCTGAATTCCCGAATCGCGGAAAAAACCCGAAAGACACGGAAACAGCCGAAATTGAAGTCCTGAAGCGCAAAAAGACCCGAAGTCACAGAAACAGCCGAAATTGAAATCCTGAAGCGCAAAAAGACCCAAAGTCACGGAAACAGCCGAAATTGAAGTCCTGAAGCGACGAAAAGACCAGAAGTCATGAAAACAGTCCTGAAGGCACAAGTTCAATTCCTCTGAACACCAATGTTTGTTTTTTATTTATTTTTTTAATCCCCTGGCCATCAATGTATTATTTTAATACTCTATAGGCCCCTGCCACCAATGTTTTTTTAAAAAATAATCTTTGGGGCCCCAATTTTTTTTAACTTGTAAGGGGGGCCCTGTCGCAAATGTTTTCAACTCGCAGTAAAAGACACCAGCGTTTTTTTGGGACTTAGAAAAAATGTAAACTTTTTTTGAAGCAAGCCCTATCTACTCTATTGCAGTTCGCCAGAGTCAGAGCAGGTGAACTGCAATAGAGTAGATAGGGCTTGCTGATAGGGTCCCAAAAAACGCTGGCATTATTTACTGCAGGGTGATAGGCTTAAAAAGATCGTAAATTTTTTTAGGGGTACCCTCCTTCCCCCCTACATTTCCTAACATATGGCACCTAAACTATACAGTGGGCACATGTATAGGGCAAAATAACAACTCTATTTTATTTTATGAAGCTTTCCCAGGCTTGTGTAGTGTAATGTATTTGCTGCTACATTGTACTTTACACGTCCATTGTACTTTAACTTGGCGCTGTATGCAAATAAGGCATCGCTAGTGTAACTTCGCTTACGAAGTAACGATAGCGCAACTTCGCTACCTTTCACCTTCCTGAGCGCAACTTCGGATTTTAGTGAATTAGCGGCGCCCTGGTGAAACTTCGCATGGCGAAGTGCGGCGAAGCCAATCCAATGCTGGCGCAACTTCGAAGGTAAGTAAATTTCGTTTCGTATGTCGTTCTGGTAGGGATGATTCTCAATGGAGGATTCTCCTGCATATCTAATAAAGCTTGGGTTTTGCAATGCCAGGGAGTGCAGATCTGAGAGTTTTAGGAAATGTTTAGTCCCCCTTTAAAAGGGTAATAAACTACAACTGGACCACATCCATGTTCATCATTAGTGGCATTCTTAAAAATGAATGGTTTTTGCAAACAGTAGTGCTTTATTTGACACACAGTTTGTTTGAATGGTTCACTTACTTGTGTGCAGATGTTCTAATGTGCTGCAAGCTCAGCAGGCTTTCTTTGATGTGTGGAGGAGTGCAAAGTACTGCAATGGCATTGAGAGAATACCGCTAACACAGGTTCAACAGAAAAGGTAGGAAATTGGTTTTCTTCAAATCTTATTGACTTTATTTCTAAAAATAAACACTCAAAGAAGTTTTTTTATTACATCAGTACTTATCTAATAGCTGTCATTCAAAAACTTTTATAGACAGGTTGTTACAACCAATAGTGTATTTTAGTTCTTGATGGCAATGAAAATAACTATTTATTATAAAGTGCAATGAAATGTCAGTACTTTCTATGTTTGTGTTACAGAGCTGTCAACTTTCAGTGCTTGTTTCTGGGGGGATTCGGAGTGCCAAAAATTTTCCCTATCCGGAAGTGACATCACACGAAGCCTCAGACCTTTCCTGGAGCCAAAGATTCTGTGTTCAGCACGCACACATTGCTCCCACTGAAGCACATGCTCACATTGGAGTTTTGCTGCAAATTTTGCTGGAAAACCATCAGAAATCGGGGGAATGCTTAAGAGTGACGGGAGACTGGGAGACGGAGCCTAAAGTCTGGTAACTCCTTAGAAAATGGGGGGGGGGGTGTTTGACAGCTCTGGTGTTAATGATAATAACTTAGGGTATTCTAGGTAATAGATCGGTAAATAGAAACAAATATTGTGGATTGCATAAAACAGGCTTAAATATTTTAAATGTGTTCACTGTGTTTCTGGTTTAGCTATGTACCACCTGAAAATATGACTCCCGGTCAGACGGACTTGCTTGTTTTTATATAGCGACATGTGTTCAGAATTTATTTTGATCAAAAGCTTTTTTCGAAAATGCTTTATTATAAAATTGCTTTAAAATGTTATACAACAAATACTAAAGAAAGCATCTGTGAGCAAAATTCACTATTTGCACTGTTATATTAAATGAATCCTTCAATGTCAATTTCCTGCAGATTTAATGAATGGTTCCTCAAGCAGAGGATGATGCTGGTTCTCTCTGGAAAAAGCTCTGCAGTGCACCCCTATAGGTGTAACACATAATGTTTTTGTGTTTTTTTTAATAAGTGACGATAGTCGGGATACTTAACCTAGACTGCCACCCTACACACAGCTGGCTGAAAATTGACAAGATACCAATTAGGCAAGTTTGAGGACTATATTACGATCCTCTCTTACCAGGCCTGCATAGGTACTGTATCTGTTATGATCTGTTCATTAGCTCAGGCCAAACAATCACATTGGCAGTGACATTGCCAAACAAGCAGATCTTTATGTGTATGGCTAGCCCACCACATCGCTGTTGACTTTCCACCACTGCCCGCACTGATATTGGTAATCTAGTACCTAGCACAGCCCTAGGTACTGTGGGGAAAGTCTACATATCAGCGAGTAGGTTGCCAACAAAAATCGACAGGCTCCTGCCTGTGATTTTCATATCAGACAAAATAAACAAAGCACAAGTTCTGTGCTATATCATATCATATAAAAAATAAGTCAAAATCTCACTGGATTGGAGTTTTCAAAGAATACAGAACCACAAGTCTTCTCTGTCGACACTAGGCAGTCTTTCTTTGAAGTCCCAGTGTCAGAAATTGTTTGTTTCAAAACACATTGTTTTCTTCCAGCTTTTCCAAAATCACACTACACTCTCTCAGAACTCCACTCATGCTCCAGGGTCTTACCCTGGAGATTTAAAGGAGCCAATACCTCAGCTGCTATATATCTGCCCTCATATACAGAAATCCTTTTGCAACTTTTTTGCAGTATAAATAACTATCTACCATCTCCTTTATTTGCCATTTGTTTTAACAAAATACATCCTAACCCATTTTGTTTAATGTTCAGTTTTAAAAATAAACCATTACCTGCTGTTTTGTTTGTATGTCACATCATCTAGTCTTTATGTAGATATTCTTTCATCCACCTGTCAGCTATATAAAAGAACAGCACTTAATGCTGCATTTGGTTAAGTGGTTTAATTCCGGTCCAGTTTTCACTCTGCTGACCACCTTGAACAAAAAAATTGAAATGTCCGAAAATCTGGAATAAATTTAGGACAAACAGGCATGAGGTTATGTCTGAGACCCATGCAAAAATATTTATCTGCCAGACAGATCGGTGCTGGATTGAATGTAAGCCAAACATGGGTGGAGATGTAGACTGCAGGGTTCTGCTTGTTCTGTTCAGCAGTGAAAATAATTTTATGAATACATGTAGAAATTATTTTGTACAGCATCTTATAAACAACAAAATTTACAGCGCTTGAAAATATTTTTGAAGAGTTCAGAAAAATAGCAGGTTAATATCAGTGTAAATAGAGTAAATATATGACCTAAAGTCTGATATAGTTATACAGTAGCTGCTGCATATAGAGCTGGAAAGTGTATTTTTACAAAATACTTGTTTGTGGCCATGCACCACTGTTGGATTTCACTGTACTAGCGGGCAAAGATGCAAAGTCCTCCCCAAAGTTCTAGCTGGGCCTGAGGGTCACTTAGGATGACCTGGGGAAGTGTTGATACAGATGTAGGGACCCATAGGGTTAACGCTCCCCTATGCCTACACTTCCTTGTTCTCTGGTTGCTGGGCAAAAGCTTGTGTATCTACTTAGCATATTGTGTACAGAATATCATTGGCCCAGAGGCTGATGACAAGTTCCTGCCACACTTCAGTATAGTGCTCGGCAGAGGGTGGGGCTTCCTCTTTTCCCTGCCACTTCAGGAGGGAGTGGAAGGTAGTGGGAGCCTGTAGCTTAGACCTCAGTAAAGGGAAGGCCTTGGTGAAGTCAGGGATACAGGAACCCCGTGAATGAAGAGTAGTTAGGACAGGGTAGTTCTCTGTAAGAGCAATTTCTATTAAAGTGAGGCAGATAGAACTAGTGATCAAGAGTAGCCTGGCTCCAACTAGTAGGTATAGCAACGGGGTAGTTCTTAGTGTTTAAAATATTTTATTTGATTTTCATATTAAACAAATGAAATCAAAATGACAACAAATGTTATGCAGAAGAAGAAAATATGTTGCAAAGGAGACAATGGCACGATAGTATCAAAACTATATCATTCATGAAAAATAACAAAAAAACTAAAAATTAACTAAGCACAAATAATAAAAAAAGAAAAAGCCCATTTATCATCTGGAGTGTCAGATA
Organism: Xenopus petersii; assembly: GCA_038501925.1. Taxonomy (NCBI): domain Eukaryota; kingdom Metazoa; phylum Chordata; class Amphibia; order Anura; family Pipidae; genus Xenopus; species Xenopus petersii. Next base: position 107,318,430 of record CM076673.1, read on the forward strand.
GGTCATCTAACTATTGAAGAAAGCGCATTATTTGATCGCCAGTATTGGAGTTACAGATTTCAAAAAAAGGAGACCAAACCAGCCTAAAAGAATCTTTGGAAATACTTCCTTTAGTTTTAGTTATTAAGGCTTCTTGCCAACTAAGCTGATTCATATAAGAGATGATGTCCGATAATGAGGGGGGTTCCTTTTGTAACCAGAAATTAAATAAAGCTTTCCTAGAAGCAGCTAGAAAAAAGGAAGTCAATAATTTACTTTCATGGGAGATAATATTTGACTTAGGATTTGCAGAAAGCATATTAATATCTAGATGCAGTAAAGCAATACACGGAGATAGTTTAATTTTTATCTTCAGTCTAGAATTCAAAAAATTTGTAACTTCTCTCCAAAAAAGGTTAATTTTTGGACAGGACCATAAATAATGAAAAATTGACACATTAGTCTCGTCACATTTAGGACAAAATGATATAGGACTATTAGAGGTACTTTTAGCAAACATTTTCCCATATCCTAAATGAATAAGCTTAAAGTGTTGTATTCTCTAACTCTCTGCCAAAATTAATTTATTATAAGTATTAATAGATTTCACCAAATCTGAGGGAGACACTTGACATTGTAAAAACTCGGTCCATTTAATGGACGATTTAGATAATGGATGTGAGTCTGTACCATAAATATTCCAAAATTTTTTAGATAAAGAGTTAATTGAAATCAAACAGGGGAGTTCCAAAAATTCTGCCAAATCATCTGCTAGCTTGTGGTCAGCTAAAATCAAATTGTTTTTATCATGCAGTAGAGAAAGACCGCATTGACAAGCTAAGTAATAATATCTATCAGATTCATTAAGCTTGTACTCATTTTTGAGTTTTGACCAAGACAATAAAGTTTTCTTATGTGGATCAAATAAGTCCTTAACTAAGACTAGTAAATTTCTCTTAGCAGAAAATAGAAAGGAATCAGACTTTTGATAATCTGAGGGTTTAAGTAAGAGCTTTGCTGGCATGAAAGGGGTTTCTGTATAACTATACCCATGTTGAGAGAATAAATGTTTCCACACAAAAATAGAATCACGATAAAGAGGATTCCTTTTAAAGTCACAAGGAACATTTCCCCATTTGCTATGTAAAACAGATAAAATATCAAAGAAGGGTTCTTGAAAGATCTCGATGTCAGGGTTGGTAAATTTATTGCCTTGAGAGATCCACTCAATACAGTATCTAGTGAGGGCTGATAAATTAAAAGCTCTAAAGTTAGGAAGATTTAACCCTCCTAGTTTAACTGGAGCTCTTAATTTATGAAGTGCAATTTTTGCCTTTTTACCATTCCAAATAAATTTATTTAAGGCAGAGTCAAGTTTCTTAATAGCAAAATGTTTTATAAGCAAGGGGAGATTAATTAATGGATATATTAACTTGGGAAATATCAAAGATTTAAAAAAGAGTGCTCGTCCCTTTATATTAAGGGGAGAATTAGCCCATTTTTCACACATGGAAAAAACCTTTTGACAGGCTGGAGTGATATTCAAAGAATATAAATTATTTAGATCTGATGGAATTATTAATCCTAAATATTTGATCTGATTCTTTGGGTTTTTAAGTTGGAATTTCTTAAGTAAAGATTAGAACCATAAATATTCATTACTTCCGATTTCTCAACATTAATTTTATAACCAGAGAAGGACTGAAAGTCTCGGAATAAATCAAAAACAACCTTAAGTGAGGACTCAGGATTTTTTAAAATTAGTAATAAGTCGTCGGCAAAGGCTAATACCTTGAGATGTCTTCTATACAACGGGGTAGTTCTCCCCTCAGGCAAGACTGGCCTGTAGCATAGGGGTCACAGCCTAATAAGGATTTAGGTTTAGTGATTTCCCTGATGCAACACGTGGGGATCCAGGTCACGGTACAGAGATTCTGGGGGTGTATCTATTCAGTGTGGTACACTATCTTCACAGGGAAGTCAGGTGCTGACTCGGAAATGCTGTGATGTTACCTGACATGTATGTCATAAAGCTCAGAGGATTGTGAGTATCAAACCTCTGATTTGCGCTTTAACAGAATAAAGCCTGTTGCTCAATATGCAGTGTTAGAGGATGCTGACATTTTTCTCAATGTTGTTCTGTTCTATACCTGAAAGGAACAGGGGAAATCCCGGGCTTTCACTGTGCTATCCTTGTGCTATCCCTAGGCGAACACAGCCTCGCGAGACAATTAACAACTAGCCTCAAAAACCGCCATACACGAGGCAAAACCTATTTTTATTCTTTTCGTTTTTATGGTTTTTTTTTTATTTTTTTATATATATATAACAACCAGCCTCAAACCGCCATACCAGAGGCCAAAACCTATTTTTATTCTTTTTTGTTGTTATATTGTTTCCTTTTTTTTTTTTTGTTTCTTTTTTTTTATATATATATCAAGAAATCGGTTATTGGAAAGAGCCAAAGGTAAGAGAAAAAACCGTCAGTTCAGACAGCAATTCTACTTACCTCCGGATATCCAACCGATTCCCACTTCTTGACACCAGCTGAAAGGAACAGGGGAAATCCCGGGCTTTCACTGTGCTATCCTTGTGCTATCCCTAGGCGAACCGGTTCGTCTTGGCACGGCAGAAACCATCTGATTACACCAGCCCAGATACACTGCGCAGGGGTCTTGCAAAGAACGACACAGTAGGCACGTGTGTTGCAAAGCAAGTTCCGATTTATTAGGGTTACAGCAGTTGCTTATATAGCCAATATGACGTGTAACAAAGGTATGCCTTAGCCTAAGGGAAAACAAAAAAGTATTATTCTGTGTGTCTCCAGAAAGAAACTTTGTAGTGGGGTGTGTTGGTATGCGTGATAAGAAGAGATAAGAAACATATTCGCCCAAGGGCATTGGGGGCTGCTCAGGCCAGCTGGGGAGTATGTGCCATATAAGCATGTTTTGCACAAAGAAGTTTGAGCAAGGACAGAAGTTTCAGGGAGAGAAGTTAACCCTTTCAGTTCCCCCTTTCAATACCCTGGTTTTGTCAAAGTACTCATATTTCAGGAACAACCAAGGTGCTTTATAGGCTGAGTATTTTTGATTGTCCTTGTCTCATGAGCTGCCTGTTTATGATTGAAACACACAATGTGTGCCATATACCTAAAGCAAGGTGGATGTTTTTGTGATTCACTGAAACAGTAGACACATAGATGGTTTCGAGGATTTCGGTATGTAGCGAATAATAGCATCTGTATAAAGGCTCAACAAGAAGAATATGTTCAACTGGACCAATAACTGAATGTGATGGACAATCAGTGCCAAGGTTAGAGGACTGAAGTCTGCAGAAAACTGAAAGGATTTAATCTATTTTGGCAAATAATTTATGTGTTGAGCCAGTGTTACTCCAAGAGTAGCTCTTACGGTCTATATAAAAAGGTAAGTAGTAGAATAGTAGTTATATGTGAGAAGCATTGGAAGCCTTTTCATTAGTATCTTAGAGAAGAAGGAGCTACAGTTACAGAATCAATTGTGTTCTGTTGTGATGGCTGATTTTGTTAATGCTTTTAAGAGGGGCTTGGAAGTTTTCTTAGACAAGCAGAATATCCAAGTCTATTGTGATACTAAAATCTACAATTAGTATAGATGTGGGTGTATATAGTTTATGTGAGTGTAAGGAGGGGTCAGTGTATGTTTGGGAGCTGGGTTTCATTTGGAGGGGCTGAACTTGGTGGACTTTGGTTTTCTGCATTCACAATGCACAATTCAATGCTCTTTTATATTTTTTCATGTGATTTATTTAGTGCATCAGTACATACAACATTTCATCCATCATTTAGTGGGATTATTTTATTTAGATCTTCTTTTCATAAATCCAAATATACATTTCCATCCTCCAGTCTAAAGAAAACCATTTTTTCCTGAGTATTATGAATGTGCAGTAGCTGGAGCAGAAATACCATTCATAGTAATATTTTGTGCTGCAACAATACAATGTCTACAATATTATGGAATATAAAAACAAATATAACATGGAAGGAAATAAATCCATATGTGAAAGTTTATATTTGGTGGTGAGAATGTGTTGAACTGATGAACACGGGTAATCAAGATTCTTTTTGTTTACTCCTAGTTATGGCCCTGTTATAACCAACATTACTGTATGTAATGCATTAAGCACACACAATCAAAATATCTTAAGCATCTTAAGAGAACTGAATTAGCAATACTGAAGCATCGTAAATATTTGTTGGGTCTCAAATAAAGGGGATATAATGACTCTAACTATAAAAGTACTACCTCTCACTGGCAATGCATGATTTCTCTTTTGTCTTTTGTCTGCTCATTTACTGTGACATACAGAGGGGAAACACACTGCACCCTGCCATGAATAATTTCTTGCATTTGTATAAATTATATATATTCCTCTTTAAACATGTTACAATATTATTCATAGGTTTCCTTCATATCCTCATATAATACCAATGTAAAAGGCTCATAAGAAATCAAAGTAGTCACTATAGTGTTCCTCTTGCTCACACAATGACGCATACAAACATTTAAAATCACATATTGTATATTATGGTTCCAATTTTGTGTTGGATAATGTGTGGTGTTACAGGTTAAACACATTAGGTTGATTAAAACATTTTACATCTACATACAACTTTTTCCATCATGAACTAAATGCATAGCTATGCTGAAAATGTATTTCCTTAATTTATATTTATTATAATGCAGTGATAGAGCATTGTTCAACTTTCCTTTTTTTCCCATCTATATAATTAGCTGAGATAGTTTAAATAAAGAGCTCTGTATCCCTCATTTCAACCCTTTTTTTCTGTATGCTCAAAATCAAATATCTACCTTGAAAGAACCAGGAAGTTAGAAACACAAAGGGTCATTCTTTTTTTTGGTCTTTTTACACTGCCTTCCGGTGTTGCTTAGTTACCTTTGGCTACTCCCACAATTACAATGCCGCCAATGCAGCACTATATTGATAGTGAGAGACACGTTAGGCACAGGACTGGCCTGCACCCCCTAACACTGTGGTCTGCAGCTTGTATGCTCTGGATGAGAACTAAGCACCCCTTGATGCGTTTGCACTTTTCCCCCATTTTTAAATGACCCCCTTGAAGCAGACTCAATTTCTCTTTTTGCCATGTTTAGCTCTACAAAAAGTATAGTTTTGTTCTTCATTAAAACAACAGGCAAACGTATGTGCAGCACAACCCTATTCATTAAACTCATGTTGAACAAAAGGGTACACTTTAAAGGAGAAGGAAAGTTCAAATCACTGGGAGGTGCCAAATGGTATGCACCCCTTTAGTGAGAATATTACCTTACTTTATACCCCAGGCTGGAGCAAAAAAAATGCATTGACCTGGGGTCATTTTGGTGGAGCACTGTGGAGTAATCTTCTTCTGCATAGTTACATAGTTACATAGTTAAATTGGGTTGAAAAAAGACAAAGTCCATCAAGTTCAACCCCTCCAAATGAAAACCCAGCATCCATAAATACACCCCTCTCTACTTTTAATTAAATTCTATATACCCATACTAACTATAGAGCTTAGTATCACAATAGCCTTTGATATTATGTCTGTCCAAAAAATCATCCAAGCCATTCTTAAAGGCATTAACTGAATCAGCCATCACAACATCACCCGGCAGTGCATTCCACAACCTCACTGTCCTGACTGTGAAGAACCCCCTACGTTGCTTCAAATGAAAGTTCTTTTCTTCTAGTCTAAAGGGGTGGCCTCTGGTACGGTTATCCACTTTATGGGTAAAAAGGTCCCCTGGCATTTGTCTATAATGTCCTCTAATGTACTTGTGTAATCATGTCCCCTCGCAAGCGCCTTTTTTCCAGAGAAAACAACCCCAACCTTGACAGTCTACCCTCATAATTTAAGTCTTCCATCCCTCTAACCAATTTAGTTGCACGTCTCTGCACTCTCTCCAGCTCATTTATATCCCTCTTAAGGACTGGAGTCCAAAACTGCACTGCATACTCCAGATGAGGCCTTACCAGGGACCTATAAAGAGGCATAATTATGTTTTCATCCCTTGAGTTAATGCCCTTTTTTATGCAAGACAGAACTTTATTTGCTTTAGTAGCCACAGAATGACACTGCCCAGAATTAGACAACGTGTTATCTACAAAGACCCCTAGATCCTTCTCATTTAAGGAAACTCCCAACACACTGCCATTTAGTGTATAACTTGCATTTATATTATTTTTGCCAAAGTGCATAACCTTGCATTTATCAACATTGAACCTCATTTTCCAGTTTTCTGCCCAGTTTTCCAGTTTAGACAAATCACTCTGCAAAGTGGCAGCATCCTGCATGGAACCTATAGTTCTGCACAATTTAGTATCATCTGCAAAAATAGAAACAGTACTTTCAATGCCCACCTCCAGGTCATTAATAAACAAGTTGAAAAGCAAGGGACCTAGTACAGAGCCCTGCGGTACTCCACTAACAACACTGGTCCAATTAGAAAATGTTCCATTTACCACCACTCTTTGTAGTCTATCTTTTAGCCAGTTCTCTATCCAGGTACAAATACTATGTTCCAGGCCAACATTCCTTAATTTAACCAGTAACCTTTTCTGTGGCACTGTATCAAATGCTTTAGCAAAATCTAAGTAAATCACATCCACTGCCATCCCAGAATCTAGGTGTCTACTTACATTCTCATAAAAAGAAATTAAGTTAGTCTGGCAAGATCTATTACGCATAAAACCATGCTGGCACAAACTCATAGTATTATGATTTGCTATGAAGTCCAGTATCTTATCCTTTATTAACCCTTCGAAAAGCTTTCCTACCACTGACGTCAGACTAACTGGCCTATAGTTTTGAGGCTGAGAACGGGATCCTTTTTTGAATAGAGGCACCACATTAGCAATTCGCCAGTCTCTCGGCACTATGCCAGATCTCAATGAATTCTGAAAAATTAAGTAAAGAGGTTTGGCAATCACAGAGCTAAGCTCGCTAATTACCCTGGGATGAATACCATCTGGCCCTGGACCTTTGTTAATCTTAACATGTTCTAGTCTCTTTTGAATTTCATCATGTGTGAACCATGCATCATTAGTTGTATTACTAGAATTGGGACTGTTAAGAAGGAAACCTTCACTTACTGATTCCTCATTTGTATACACAGATGAAAAATATGAATTCAGAATCTGCGCTTTTAATTTGTTTTCATCAACCAGCTGACCCCCCTCTGATAGTAAGGGACCCACCCCTTCCTGCTTCATTTTTTTACTATTAACATATTTAAAAAATAATTTTGGATTTTTTTTACTGCTTGCTGCAATATCCTTTTCTATAGCAATTTTAGCTTGCCTTATAGCTTCTTTGCATGATTTATTGGCCTCCTTGTACCTTATAAACGATTCGGCTGTACCAGCTAACTTGAAAGTTTTAAAAGCACGTCTTTTCTTACCCACCTCAACACCAACACTTCTATTGAACCAAAAAGGTTTTGCTTTGCAACGACATTCCTTGCTTACAAGTGGAATATACTGACAAGTATATTTATTAAGCAGCATTTTAAAGACTTCCCATTTTTGTTCTGTGTTTAACCCTGAGAAAAGCATTTCCCACTTAATATGTTGCAGAGATGCCCTTATACTGTCAAAGTTTGCACGTCTGAAATTTAGTGTTTTAGTTACTCCCTTATAGAATTGCTTCTGCAACAGAATCTCAAGGAGACCATGTTATGATCACTATTCCCTAAATGCTCACCCACACAAATGTTAGAGATGAGTTCAGTATTGTTAGTTATTACAAGGTCCAAAAGGGAGTTATTCCTAGTAGGTTCTTGAACGAGCTGGAATAAAAAGTTGTCATTCAGCATATTTACAAACCTACTAGCTTTTTCTGTTTTAGCAACCCCATTACCCCAGTCAATGTCTGGATAATTGAAGTCACCCATAGCAACAACTTGACCCAGCTGTGAAGCCGCTTGTATCTGCAAGAGTAGCTGGGCTTCATACTTGACACTTATATGAGGTGGTTTGTAGCATACACCAATGATAATTCTTTTTGTTACCTTTTGCCCAGTCAAAATCTCTACCCAGAGTGATTCTATACCCTCACCAGTGCCAGCTATTGTTATTTCTTTAGCGCATGGTTTTAATTCAGGCTTTACATACAAACACACTCCTCCACCCTTTTTAATCCCTCTGTCCCTCCTAAAAAGGGTGTAACCATTTAAATTCACAATCCAGTCACAGGTTTCATCCCACCAGGTCTCAGTGATACCAATTATATCATAATTTTTAGAGCATGCAATTAATTCCAGGTCTCCCATTTTACCTGACAAACTCCGTGCATTTGCCAGCATACAGCGGAGTTACTACTTTTACTTTTGAAATTTGCATTAGTTAGTGAAGAATTATTCGTTAAGTTAGTATTATTCTGTTTTCCTTGTAACAGAGGGACCTCCTTAGCTGGTAAAATGTATGCCCCCCTCACTCCTCCCCCATGACCCCTTACTAACCCCACTGCCCCGTCTTCCCTAGCTTCCCCATAATTCTTTATCTCACCCACCCCCCTCTTGCCTAGTTTACTCTCTCTTTGCGCGAGACGTGGAAGTGCAGTACAGTGAAAAGGCAAAATGTTAAGGAAAAAGCAGGCTACTTCATTCTACAGCACATGGTTCTTCCTCTAGGCAACAGAAGAAAGTAGTTGAAGAAGGGGGTTGCTCATTGGTGCTTGCACAGAAATAAATTAGGCCCATGCAGTTTCCTGCTAACAAAAGCACTGGCCTGGGGTATCAGATAAGTTATTAAAATCACATTTGGAACCCCCCAATGATTTTAAGTTTCTTCTGCTTTAAATTGGATATATTGTAAGGTTATTGAGAGTCAAAGTGAAAGGTATTTACACCAGTAATGTAGATAAATTAAAATGACACATATAATTGTAATACTCAAATGCATAAAAACATATACAGAATTATACTTATTATACCTGGCATAAACACTCACAATGACAATTAAATTGTGTTAAAGTGGATGCATCATGTTTCAAAATGATCCTTTATCAAAAAGAAATTGCGTCTATAATTGGCTGCATTGTTTGCTTCTGTAAATGATTGCTATTCTTATTTATTGCTGTGGGTTATACCCAGATAGATAAACTAAATAAGCCATCACAATGCAGGGTAAAGAGTGAAAGTGAAACATAAGTTATGAGGGCCTTGCTTACTAGAGCTTGGACAGAATGTAGCTCTGAACAACACTAAAACAGCCCTTTAAATTGATAATTGTCTTCAATGCCTTTTCTTACATTAGCAGCCATTTCATCTGCATGTGCTGTCAAAGTTGCTAACGGCATTTACCCAGTAATCTATACCGAACTATAGTGTATTAAATATTCTATTTTGAGAAATATTCTATTTTTACAGTCTACTTAAAATTGCCGTAAAATTTGCATTACGGCTTACACACTATGAACAAGAGCATGACTAGATGGATCAGAGTTCAGGTGAGGTAGGACAGATTATTGGTAACAGGCAGGCATCAAAATGCCACATCTGAGAGGAATCCAAAGGTCATGAGATCATCAAGAAGACTCTGGAACAGGAACCAGAATCTATTCAATCAGCCTAGTGGGCAAAATCTTGTCTAATATTTTTTAGTTATTATGCTTGGAGTATATGCAAGAAAGTTGTATGTTTTTGTGATTTTCGACTGCACATACTGGCTTGAAGGAATTCAACAAAAAAACTGTTGATATCATATATAAATAGGAACTGTTCTCCAGTTTATATACTAATATCAGACAATTCTTAAGTCATATTGAGCTGCTTGGCCAAGATAATCTTCACGTGATATAAGCCATGCTTTAGTCCAATATAGAAGTTGGTATAGAAAAGACAAAATAAAATAGCAAATCAATATGCACACAAAGAAAAAGGGAGGCATGAGATATTTTCAATGTGCTTGTGATAAAAGATTGAATATTGCTTGTGACTATATCCTAAACACGGATTACAAACTGTTTTCCAAGAGAGGTATCAAGGTTTGGTTTGTTTATCTCCTTGGATGTTATACAGTTATAATGCCAACCCTAATCTTTTTACTTGAAATATTTTTAATTAATAGGTCATTAAAATTATAATGCAATTACATTTTGTTTCTCTAAGCCATGTAACCCTGGCAACAAGGTAATAAATATTCAGAACACGGTAACTGACCCTCTGAATCACCCTCAAAATGTTATCCTGCCATTATTACCTGATGATGAGTCAGAGAATTACAAGATGTTGGCTAATGTGAAGTCCACCACTATTCTAGCTACACTCTTTTACGTAATTATGCTAAAGCTTTAGACTGATCCCAGCATGGAAGCACTTTACAGACGTGTTTGAAAACACATTATTTACTTAGCATTATACTCAATTAACAAAAAAGAAAGTTGTTGTTTTTTTTTTTTTTATTCTTGTACCTTCTCAATAACTTTTCAAACACTGGTTACTATTTTTCCTGCCATGGGTAATTATAGAGCATCTCATTGCTAATTATATTCTAATTTATTATAGCAGTAATTACTATTGACATCACACATTTAATACCATGTAGATAAGAATATCAGTTATTTAAATGATTGTTTTTATTAATATCAATTGCAATTTTATTCTGCCTCTCACCAGAAGTTAAAGCACTATGTACCACATAGCCATTAGGAAGCTGACATCTATGTGATTTATATAAAGCAACATTTATATGAAATTTTATTAACATAACCATAGAAATCACACAGTTGCAAGCTCACTTTATTAGAGGCTGCAACCTATCCGCTTGTATGGCTCCCTACTATGTGTGCACTTCCAGGCCTTCCCCTCAACCCATCTTATATCAGAAAAATGTTGTAAATGTGACCATACCAATCTGATTATATACAGTTAGCATATTGCTGTATCAAACCTCCCAACATTTTGGAAATAGAAAGAGGGACAAAAAGATTTGCCTTGCAGATCCCGGCGAAAATGTGACCACGCCCATTATGTGGCCACACCCCCTAATTACCATGAGAATTTTACAAAATTTGCCAGGTTATGAAAGTTTGAACACATTTCTGTGGTTTTTATGTTATTACAGTTTTGCTAATGAAGGTGAATTGCCCTTTAAGCTGCAAGTCACAGTTTCCCTAAGAGACCTGCTTATCTTAAATTGTTACAATTGCTTCTTTGCTTATCTAAAATTGTTACAAAAGTATCTATTTGCACATATTCTGGGCTATCTGACAAAAGCCAATTAAGTTTTAGAAACTTAGCTTTTTCTGGATGATCAGTGCAGGAGATCAAAGAGAGAGAGGCTCAGCAAAGACACATGAAGAGTGCCAAAAGGAACAGAAGATGGCGCCTGTGAACACTGCTGCACTGCTCTGCATTTTACCTCATGTTCACAAACAGGGACACTTTTTAATGTTATTAACTGTGCAGAGAGGGAGTGGTGAAAGGGGCCGATACTGGGGGTTTTCTATGTGGGTGGTTGGGATATGGGGACATTTGAGGACTATAGGAGTCTCTTAGTAATATCCAAGCAATTAATGCATCTAACCCCTATTTCAATTATTGGTGTCATTTTTATTAATTGCTGTGGTTTATTGTACTTGGGCAAATCCAAGCCCTAGCCTAGCCCCTTAGAGCCAAACAAGGTTACAGATATATGACAGAACTGTAGCAGGTAGTCTCCTATAGTGCTAGGACAATCCAAGACATTAAGCAACGCATCAACGCAGTTTTTAATTGGGAAATGTAGTTTACTCTAAGTTTTGATGTGGATTGTGATAACTGTGAACAGAGCCGGGCCAGGCCGGTCAGGCGTTCTAGGCAACCCGGTCGCTGTGCCGGCCAAGCGTATGCACAAGTTGGCGCTCTCGCATGCACATGCGCAAGCTGGCACTCTTGTGTGTGCATGCACGGGTTCACACTCACGTGCGCATGCACAAAATCGCAAGAAGCGGGGAAAGAGCTTACACACTCGGGGAGAGAGGGGATCGGACATGGGGTAGGTAACAGAGCCTGGTGCCACCCCAGCTTGGCGCCATAGGCATGTACTCTGCCTACCCCTAGTTCCAGCCCTGCCCTTAAAATTCTTTTAATAGGCTGTCAACATGGAAATATTGTTAAATTACTATAATCCAATAAATCAAACTCATGAACAATAGTCCAAAACATCAGCATGGTATTACTGAACTTTCAGATGAAGATACTTAGGATGACCTTGGGAGTACTTAAAAACTAAAAATATGCTTCAACAAGAAATGCCAGCCACAAGCAGGAAGGTTCAGTAAATTATTGTCCTGTACCATAAAGGGTATGGATTATTGTGAAAAAAAGGTAATTCTTGCCCTTTACAACGCACTAGTAAAGCCACAACTTAAAGGGGAACTCCACACAAACATAATTCAAGCTTTTTGAAAAGTAAACATAATTTCAAGCAACTTTACAATATATATCAATAAAAAAATATGCAGACTTTTCATGATTTTTAATGGTTTGGAACAGTTCCCTAAGCCTAGCCCCCTGCTCTCCTGCTGATCTGTCTGACTACTTTGCTGACTACTGTTACTTTGTATCAACAGCCAGCTGTCATTAGCCTTCATTCTTCAAACCCCACAATTCCCTGCACACGTGATTTCAATAAGGAACAGAACAGTGCAGTGCATTGTGGGTTATGTAGTTTGTACATGCTTTCTGTAGTGAGTACAGTTAGCCCTTTTTTTTTAGTGCATTATTGACTACCTGGCTCGCAAACCAACATGATTGCCCAACTTCTGGCACTTTTTTTTAGTAAAGCCCCACAGAGTAAAACAAGAACTATTAATGCCATTACTAATGCCATTAAAAAAACACTATAGTATCAAAGTGTCCTGTCCTTCCCAGCGAAACGGCATAGAGTACCAGGAGGTTGGGAGCCTAAAGACTGGGTAACTCTGGGTTAAACCATACACAGCAGTACTGAGATCAGAAGCCATGAAAGAAAACTTTAATAAACTTAGGGTAGTGAATTCACAAGCATCTGTGCTATGAATGAATGTACAAACAGTAGGCAGTGTCAGTGTCAGGCAGAGACAAATCAGAATCAGGCCAAAGAGTCGAGGCTGGCGGCATACAAGCAAAGTCTAGAGACAGGCCAGGAGTCAGAAGCAGAAGCCAGAAGTATAACAGGTACAACAAGAAAAACGAGAAAGACACTAAAGACATCCAGTGGCACAACAAGTAAATGTTCGAGTCCAAAGTCCTAACACAAAGTCTTAAAGCCATAGTTACAGACATATACCCAGTCCTTTACATCAGCATATATCCATTCTATTATATCTTTCACATGCTACCTAGTACACCAGCCTGTTTGTTTAACATTAAACTAAATACTTCTTTCCACTACAGGCTCCAAAAGACAGCCATTCAGATAAAGTACTGATATACTGGTTATCGTTGTACCATGGATATCGGTATAATCAGTACAATATTTGTATGGCTGTCTTTTGGAGCCTGTAGCAGAAAGATCCATATATATAGGAACAATAACTATGTTCATATAACATACATGCTTACTGAAGTATTTAGCTTGTTTTTTTGATGTTAAACAGGCTGGTATAGTAGGTAGTTTGATTGGACAGGGTTTCAGAGTTTGTTTTGGCTTTCACAAATGATAATATTTATTTCATATCATGGTAAACAACAATAGTGGCAAAGCATGATGTTCCTGACTGGCTCAGAATTGTTGTTTGTACATGCATGGCCAGTCTGCTCACCATACCTTTCTACTAATTACCATATTTCCAAGACTGCAGTCTTCCAGTTCATGATTCTTATTCCACATATGAACAATTCGTGTTACGATTATTTGTAGGTTATGTATGATTGTATGACTGCCTTTAGGCATATGCTGCCCTATCAAAATATTAGTATAATGTAACAGATTCTGTATCATTAAAATAATTTACCATTTGTCTTAGTTGAATAACAGCTTATACAGCATGATCCAAAAGAACGTGCTCTAAGTCTGCTGCTAAGATGTTATGCCTCTCTTTCTACCAACTTTGACCTGTAAGCTATGTAGTTAGCGCATATATTTTAAGAGGATAAAGTCTCTTAGTAAAAAAAAAATAACACAACAGCAAAATAGAAACAATTGCTTTCTCTGTCAAAAAACAACATATTGCATAAGGGGTTGGTAGTTTATTTCCCTGTCACTGAAACAGATGGCACCCTAAACACTGCCTGAATAACTCCCTCTCGCTAGAGAACAGACGTGTGCGTTGTGTGGGAGGTTTAATCGATAACATGCATTTAACTGCCAGGCATCTTTGGTGAAGATCTTCTGCCATGGCTTCTGACTTACTTTAGCAAACCAGGTTTTGAAATGAAGAAGCACTTTAATACTGGGAATTGAATCATTCTGGAAAGTACAAATATTAGGAACTTATGCATCAATAATGATGTATTTGCTTTGGAAAGCACTGCTGATCTCAGACAGGCATGTCACCTTACCCTAATTTTACTTACCTGCCTCCATTGAACGGTGTTTGGGGGTGTGGCCTAGGTGGCATTGGAGCTTGTCTGTAGGTGGAGAAGTTTAGTTATGTCAAGGTTTATATCTCCATTAATATCCCAATGTACAGTGAGACCTCAATTTTACATACCCGCATTTTACACTGCAGCCACTAATTTGTATTGCATTTCTGTGGGTGCTTTTCCCTGGTTTTACATTGTGATTTTATAGTAATTTTTTTGTTCTGGTGTTCCCAAATATGGCTTTGTCCTCTGTGAATGTAATTATTAGTGTAATGAAAAGCTTTAAAATACTGAGGCAGCTTCAGTGCTGTGTGCTCAGTAACTTTTTAATTCCTTGTATAGTAGCCTCTATTTTGATTTACAGTTGAATAAGCCTCACAGCCTTATGACATTTCCATCTAACACCATACTGGTTCTCTGCCTAAATACTTCTCTATTTCCAGTTCTAGGCCTAAAAAAACTGTGCCCTCTTGCTACTAGAGTTGCTGGTATTTTACCAGCCTGACCAGTAAAAATTATGCTTGATTCCAATGTAATTAATAGGGAAGAAAGATAAAAATAAAGGAAGGCTGGTATTTCTCCCATAAAAAAGGGCAACTGGTAAACCTACTTGTCACTGGTTATGCTAGGACTGAGCACAAAGCATTAACATGAAAAAGTTTCAGTGGTAAAATTAGAATCAGTATTATTAATTTTTCTGGAGAATAATACTTTGTACAAGGGGATAATCTATGTTGCCATAATGTTATAGTAACCCTGCACAGGCTTTGTAACGCATATTATAATAAGAAAGAAAGCAATGCATTCTGACCATTTAAATTACTGACCTGCAGGAGGACATTCAGACCTGAAATTTAATATGATTCTTCACTTCAAGGAAATGTAAACCCCCACAAGAAAATTTAATCGGTGAACGACCTCTTTGAAATCTTTAAATACCTGCCACTCCGGTTGTTTAAGGTTAATAGTAAGGCTGCACTTAGGATTCCATCTCCATCTCTAACCCACTCAGAGAATGTAGGCTTTACTTGTGCTTTAAAATGATATAAAGTTATGCAAAGGGCAGGCATTTAAGTTTACATATATATACCTGGGTCCAATGCCCAAGTTCACAGATGAAGCCACCCCAAAAGTTCTTATGAACGCAAAAGCAATACTTCATTCTGACATTGCCTTCACACCATGGGTAATATGCTGTGTTGGTTAACACAATATTCCATGTTCAGTGTTCATACACTACAAGTAACTGGACTCTTCCAAGTGGGTCTAAAAAGTCAATAAGACTGATCGCTTAGGCCCTTGGATAAGTAGAATACCAAATTAATTGCTATACATACTGTAACATTTGTTGACAAGGAACCCAAGGAGACCACTGATAAGTACCTTTAGGTGAGCAAGGTCACCCCGATGATACTGGGGTTTTTTTCCAAACTTTTTTTTACCCCTGACGATACTGTTGTTCGTCAACGCCCTTTTGGGGCCTCAGACTTTCTGCTAAAGAATCAGTTAGGGAATCTGAACACGTCAATGGTACCAATAATAGAAGGACCAATAGGAGCAGAAAAATGAGGATAGACAGTAAGGGGAACCAATGCTGGGGAGATCTAAACAATCAGCGTCCAATTTGGATGCAGGCGTCCGTTTATTGAGGTATAGGGGGCCCCATGAGGCTCTAATTCATATACAATTTCAATAAATATTGGTAAAACAGGACAGCCTCTGGATATATTGGGGGCCCTAAAATTAATTTGCTGTGGGGCCCAGTAGCATTTAGTTACACCACTGGTCCCTTCCCTTTTGTGGCATAAATTGGCATATCCTCCACTGCATTATGGGGGTTAGCTGCAAGAATGGGCAAAAGGTTAAGTAATATGCAGCCAATAATCTGCAGTTTGATTTTCTGTTCTTTATTGCCTAAAAATCAGTAAATCTAATATTTAATTGGTTATAGTTTTTTTACAGCACATTTTTGACATAGGCCTTGCACATAGCATGCAATATTTATCACTATGTTTATACATTTTTGCCATGTTATTATATCAATAACTTAAAGGTTGTGGTTGTGTTTATATGTTTATTGTTTCCAGTCAAATAAAACTTTGACATACTTTGTTGTATCAGAAAGTAAAAAGGGTTTCTTTCTAACAATTATTATTAACATGTATTTTTAGAGCGCCAACATATTGGCTTGGCTATAGATGATAAGAATATGGTCTGGGTGACTTAGATTAAGTAATAACCTGACTAGCCTGCTATGTACAATGGGTTCAGGGCTGTGCCAGAGCATAAAGAAAAGAGTACCCAGAGAGCACAACACATCTTAAGGTATCATCATGTGATTTATTGCAGGAATGTCCAGCACCAGTTGTGCCAGAGCCACAATTATTGCTATGAAAGCCTGGCAGAGCATTAAAAAGGAAACCCAGAATCTGGTGATGTCCATGAGTTCAAGACTTCAGGCTGTCATTGCCAGCAAAGGGTTTTCAACCAAGTACAGGTATGGAATCCGTTATCCGGAAACCCATTATCCAGAAAGTTCCGAATTACGGAATGACCATCTCCCATAGACTCAATTTTATCCAAATAATCCAAATGTTTAACAATTCCTTTTTCTCTGTAATAATAAAACAGTAGCTTGTACTTGATCCAAACTAAGATATAATTAATACTTATGGGAAGCAGAACCAGTCCATTGGGTTTATTTAATGTTTTCATGATTTTCTAGTATACTTAAGGTATGAAGATCCAAATTACAGAAAGATCCGTTATCCGGAAAGCCCTAGGTCCCGAGCATTCTGGATAATATGTCCCATACCTTTATTAGAAATTAACATTTTATTTTCAGTTTTAATTTGTCCAATTACTTTTGAGCCCCTGAAATGAAGTGAATCAGTAAAAATCCAGGTGCAGGACAAATCCACAGCAGTATTCTTAGACTGCAAAATCTTTTATTGGGAATGTAACCAGACACAACATGTTTCGGGCTAGGCCCTTTATCAAGTGCCTACTTACAATAGCCTGAAATGAAGTGATTGTGTTAAAAAAAAGGCTTTAGTTCCTCACATTTTTATGCAATCTTTTTGTTCAACCCACTGAATTAAAGCTGAAATTCTGCAGTTCAACTGCATCTGAGTTGTTTCATTTAAAATTCATTGTGGTAATGTACAGAACCAAAATTAGAAAAAGTTGTCTCTGTACAAAGATTTATGGACCTAACTGTATGTCATCACACAAAGCCTTACATGAAGCTGTGCATTCCCAAGTCTGCTACTTTGCTTTATCCTCTGTCAGAACAGCAGTGTCATAAATGCCCTTTTGTCTTTAGGCTAGTGTAATAGGCAACAAAATCACAGCCTGCGTTTATCCACAGGCAAGAATCCACCCCACACTTCATAATGTTAGTGATGTCCCCGCACCCATAAATATTACATTGGCTTGGATGCAGGCAAATGCATGCCAAAATGCATACTTGAGAGTTGACACGCCAAAATCCACTCTGTCTTACGTCGACCAGGTGCAAGTATATTACAACGTTTTTTGGAATATGGGGTGGATTCTCAGCCTGCGTTTATCCATAGGGCAAGTATCTGCTACGTGTGACACTAGACTAAGGTTCATGGCACTTGTAGCAGATTCTTCATTGGTGCTTTTCTGTCAGTTAAGTGCCAGAACCTAAAGTCTCTCATTTGTTTTAAGGGAAAGCAAATACTGTATGTTTTTGGGCTAAATGTGCCTAACACCAGCACAGTGGCACAATGGTTAGCGATGCTTCCTTGAGGAACTGGGGTTCTGGATTCTATTTTTAGCTTGGAAACTATCTGCATGGAGTTTGTATGGTATTGGGATTCTTCCATGTACTCTGATTATCTCCTACATTCAAGAACATATACAGCCTGTTTAACTGGCTCCTGATAAAACTGATCTAGAGTGTCTTAGAGAAACATATGTGTAGATGCACAACTGTACTTTTGTGACTGGCTTACCTAGGACTGATAGACAACTGTCTCTTTACTTGTACAAGATTTGAGGGGCAGGTAAAAATCTTGCTTTATTCTAACCCTACTTTTAGGGTAGTTAAGAATGCCATACCATGTATTATTGCCCCCATTATTCCAATGAAAACACCAGATGGCAGTGGTGGATTTTATAGTTTTTTTTTTTTGGAAGAATTTTTTAAAGGCCAGGCCTGAAAATATTC